>JAWNPG010000009.1:4455000-5055000 GCA_035045145.1 Drosophila meridionalis | reverse complement strand
TTGGAGAGTGCAGTAGATGAGTGTTGGCCCGTGACGCGAAAACTTTCTTTGACGCGCGTAGACGACGTAGACTTATCTTAAAGATCGGCACGTAGATCGACTTTATTGGGGGCTGGAGCGGCTGCCTCTGCCCGTTTAATACAATTGCACATGCTGCTTACAGTGGGACATGCATACATACATGTGCATACATACATACATACAGATACTCATACATATGTGAGAAACAGGGAAAGCAACGTCGAAATTGTCGCCAACCTCTGATAAGAGGCAGCCGCTTATCAGCTGGTTGCCAAATCGGCAGACGCAGGGACTGCGACGTCGACGGCGATATCGTTCGTGGGCCGCTGCCAACGTGCAACGACTGAGAAGGGTGCGCGTCGACAAGAGCAATGCGAACTTGCTGAAGCACGCACACACATAAACACACACACACACACACACATACAACAGTTAGTAAAATGTTGGGGGCAGTCGACAATCAATCAAATGTTTTGATTTATTTCTCAAAGCGCAGCAAAGAGCTAAAATTGTGAGTAAATAAATACACACACACACACAGAGAGAGAGAGAGACACACATAGGCACACGCATACGCACGCATACTTGCACACACGCACATTAAGTGCGCTTGTATTTTCAGGGGAGCAGCCGGCATAGAGCCGGCAATGGCAACGGCAACAAACACAAAACAGAAGAATAACAAAACAACAACAAAACGAGTGGGAACAGCAAAAAATGAAACAATAACAAAGCGCGCAACGCAACGCAGCGCTGCTCGTGACTGGAGAGCGAAAAGAGCAACAACGACACCAAGCTGTTTCGGCTTCGGTTTTGCTGTTTCGTTCTCTTTGTTCCAGCACTTGTTTGTCCCACTCACGCGACGGCGGACAGTCGCTAAACGCATTGTGACAGAGCCTTCAACTAAGTCACTGCGTTTGTAACACACTGAGCAGCAGCGAGCTTCGTTCTAATATAATAAGTTGCATTCATATTGAACACACACGCACATATACATACATATGTGTGTGATTCTTTTTGTATGTTTGTATATAGAATATACTATATTGCAGAATAAAATGAAACACTGTTTGTAATTCTTCGCTTGTAAGTGGATGCAAACTTCGGTGTGTGTGAGCTATAAAAATTTACATTAGCTTTGCTATTATAGCGTTGCGTCGGCGTTGGCTGCGCATGGATATGCGCAAATTGTCATCTGTTAGTTTATTAGAAGCACTTTAAAGTGGCGAATTTGTTAAACAAATATTTGTGAAATAAAAACAATCACACACACACCCACACACATACATATGCATATCATATTTAGTATTCATCTTAAGAGAAGAGTAACTGCAGCGCTGGCAACAACAAATGTTTTCATTTTCGTTTTCATTAATGCTGCGCTTTTTACGTTGCACACACTCAAGCGAGCGAGAGAGGGAGAGAGTGAACGAGAGATGAAGGTGGAGAAATTGGCACTGCTGCTGCAGCTAGGCGCTCAGTCTGACATCGACGGCAGAGCAGCACAATTTGCTTTGCTCTCATTTCGTTTCCAGTGTTCCAAGGCCGTCGTTTGGCGCTCTGACAACAACAACGATACGACGACAGGTTCGGCTAGATGTTCGGATTCGGCTAGAGGTTCGGCTTGCCAAGTGAATGTACAGAATCTATTTTTAGCCATCACATCACGTCGTATTGCTTTGCCATACGCTGGCGATGTCGTGATCGCCTCGCTGATTGGCCCACAACCGCGAACGGCGCGCAATAACAACAATCGGCAAGCAACGACAGCGGCAACTACAACTACTAAGGCAGCAGCAGCAGCAGCGACAAGCACAAAGCACACACAACAAAAACAAAAACACTGAAAAATATATAAAAAAGTTCTATGTCGCCGGCGTTGTTGTTGCTGTCGCTTTCGGCTTCTAATAGTGAATTAATAAAGGAATAAAATGAGCATTAAAATCAGCACCAGCAGCAGCAACAGCAACAGCAGCAGCAGCATTAACAACAATTGTTAAACAATGGCACCGCCAGAATTATTGAAATTGTGCAGCGATGCCGATGCCGATGCCGCTGTCGCTGTCGACGCACGAAGCGTGCCAAAATGTAAACAGCCCACATGCCGTCGTCAGAGGACATAGCAGCCAGCAGCGTCTGCTGTGCGCCTGTTAAACTGTTCCCAGTGCGAAACACACTCGCGCACGCACACGCACACACACAAACAGGTGGCGTTTTCGAAGTTATTTTGTTATTTGTTGACGCTGCTGCTGCAGTCGCAGTCGCAGCCGCAGCCGCAGTTGCAGTTGGCGTCTCAGCTAAACTGAAAATTTTGCTGTTAATGAAATGCAAAAACGTGTTATGTAAAGAATAACAACAAATGCAACAACAACAACAAAAGCAACAAGTAATTTTTAATAGCTTGACACTTATGCATATGTGTGTGTCTCTCTCTCTCTGTGTGTGTGTGTGTGTGTGCAGTATGCGCATGCAAATAAAAATTAATCATTGAAAACTAACAAAATCCATAAAAAAAAAACACTTAACAATACACTGTTATCTAATCAACGAATCATAAATACCCTAACAAAGGCTATTCAGGTTTAAATTATAAATAATGAAAAACAAATAATAAATAAATTTTAACGAATTGATTGTGAATTTTATAAGAAGATTATAAGAATATATAGATATTTTAATTATTTTTTTCTAATGTATATACATAAATAAATATAAATAAAACAAAAAGTATCTCTTGATTATTTTTAGTTTAGCAACAATTGTCAATTACCTTACAGGGAATGCGCTTACAGGGTATCAGAGTGCTTTGTGGGTCGCCTTTGATGCGCCTAACAGTAGGCAGCAGTGGCAGCTGCCCGCCCCCCTGCGGCACTCGGGGCCCCCGCCCTCGCTCCGCCCCACGGCGCGCCCATGCGAACGTTCGCTAAATAGGCGACTATAATTCTTAATAGCTTTTGTTACTCATACGCCCGGTTGGACAGCCAGAAAATATCAACCCGCATCCGTCCCATGCTCGCTCGATCATCGTGCGATTTGCTGCGTTTCACTGCAATAAATTCTCAACTATATACATATATATAGGTATATATTCTATCTATATATCTGTGTATATTTTGCTGTTTCGGTTTCTGTTTGACTTTGTGGGCAATAATTAGTTACAAATTGAAATAGTGTCATATAAAATGCAAAAAAAAAAGACATGTAATAATAATATATTAACATGAATTTGCATTCGCATTTGCATATAGATAGTTAGATCTATTCGCTTCGTTTGGGTTAGAGCTAGTGGCGCAGCCGAGTCGATTCTGTAGGGCATGAGCGCATCCGGAAATGCCGAATGATCTAATTGAAGTCGCGATCGTTCAGCTGCCAGATTCCAGATAGATATCTATATACTAACTATATAGCTAGAGTGGATATCAACTAAGCTAAAGATAAAAGCTGTTCGATCAGCTCCTAGTTACCTTTTGAGTAGAACAAATGATGATCATGATCATGAACATGATCACTTCTATAGAAGACACTTCGTAGCATATCTCTTGAGATATTTTTGACTATATTTTGAGTGGATAGACATATATTATATATCTGGTTGCATATGATAGGTAATCATGAAACTTAGCTGGATTATGCTCTATGTTAATGGATAAAGAATCTAGCTTTTCTATCCTAAAGCCTAACTCTTCTATAGAGGGGACTGATTCTTTAGTATATATCTTGCACAATTTGTATTTTACTATTGATTGGAAATAAACACATATAAGATGCATCAAGTTGCATCTGATGAAGTGATCTTGAAGTAAAGTTCGATTGTGCTTTAAGTCAATGGGTAGAGAATCCTAGCCTTACTCAAGTGGACTTTTTCATAAAAACTTTATTCGATCTGATTAGATCTCAATTCACAATGTTATTAGATCTGAACTAGAGCTCTATTTGGACTAGTTGCATTTTATATTCCTTATGATCATTCACCAGCAATAGATGACGTTTAGGGACAATATATAAAGACATACATATAGATAGCAATAAGATTCGCTACAGCTGATCTACATGCGAACTGATCAACATGCGGTAATTGATCTGCATATGTATATATAGTATTATATATAAGTAAGTCAATCTTTCTGAGACTCACTTCACATTCAATATATTTTCAAAAAGAGCTTCAACAACTATTTTACATATTGAAGAAGGCTAACCAAAAATTTTCCACAACTTAGTCAAAGCATCGATCGGCCCTCGCTAATGACTATATATAGGAATGTTTCTAATTTGTTTACCATGTAACTCTCAATGCCAAATGCTGTGACCCAACCCAAGCCGGTGTCAGCACCAAGTGCCGCCCAGCTGGATAGTTAGACAGAGAGTGAGAGGGGGAGAGAGAGAGAGAGAGAGAGAGAGAGAGAGAGAGAGGGGGAGAGAACCACACACGTAGTTCAACGATTGAGGAGGGGATGAAGGTGGGTCAGATTACGTACGCGCACTGTGGACAGCGCCGAAATATTTGACAGATCACCGTGTCAACGGTTGTCGTTGTCATTGTTGCTGTTGTTGTTGTTGTTATTGTCATTGTTGCTGCTGTTGTTCGAACTGAGCTTGTTGTTTACATTGGAAACGTATTTGTTGCTTGTTCATGGCACAAAGAATCAAGCGATCTGCACAGCTACCAAATTGCGCCGTCCGCAAACTGAAGTTCGATCCGAAAACAATGCCAGATTCTTGTCATATATAACAATATATATATGTATGTATATATGGATGTACATACATATATTCATTCTTTTCATACATGTACATATATCACGCATTTTTCGACTGTTTTCTATGATCGAGGGCTTAAGTGATTTTGTCACGGCTGTCTGCTGACCCGCTAGCTACTGGACTTTAAGTGTTTGTCATTGTTATACCCTGTAATGAATGTAGTACTAAAATGGTATTGATTAATCTTGACATATATTTATCTATAAACTATAAATAATAGAGTTAAAGCTAACTAACTGTCTGAACTCGGCTTCAAATTTGGTTTATAGCTCTTTCATTATATAAATAAACTATTTTTATGATGTTTAAGCCTTTGCCCATTTCAGTTTCTATTATATATTATAGCATCACCTTGACGAAATGTTGAATTCAGTAAAATCTTGAAACTAATAGCAAAATATTTGGTTTTTTTAGAGAGTTATAGATAGCAATGCCCATACAACTCTTTCAGTTTTCATATATCTTTTTATATATGCTTTAAATGAGCTTACTGACCATATGAACTCAGCAAATAGCGCTGTTAGAGCTCTGACATTTGATGTATAGCTTCTCGATGCAATAAAACAACTATTTTAATTGATTTGAAGACATTATCTATTCCGATTTATGTGATAAACAAGATATATATTATATATCATATATGGTATCAGCAGGTAAAACTTTTTGATATATAACAATAATAGAATTTTCTTCTTAGACAGGGTATATGCTAGTTGGGCAAGAGTGTGTCAGCTAACGCACATTAGCCTGTTTTTCGTTTGGTGTTTGTTTTTTGTTTTGTTTTCTGTTTTGTTTTTTGTTTGTCGTTTCTTTTGTCGTTTTCCGCATGCCAATCGAAGCTGGGCAGTCGATCTGTGGAGCTCCGTTGGCGCTACGCTCGCTGGCCGGCTGTAGAAATTGAAAAGCTATGTTCGATAGATTAACACATTGAAAGGGAGACAAGCGACAAACGAGACATGGCTGCGGGGCCAAATTTGCTTGTCAAATGAGTCGCAGCGGGTTGGCCCGGGTTAAATGACACGGCCGACGGTCAACCTGTCTCGGTTTGAGTATATATACGTATGTATATAGTATATTGATTATCATATTAGATCTGCGCTGCTGCCAGAATGGTCAAATCACATTCTAAGGTGGCAAAGACATTAATCACACCGATTAGCTTGTCAATGCGTCCAATCATCGGATCCAGCCATTTGTTATGCAAATCTTAACAAATATCGCGTATACGACGCGTTAACAGGGCAGTAAAGGCCAGGGCAAAGGTTAAGCCTAAAGCGTATCTCCGATATCTGCAAGATCTCTGCCCAACTCCCCATTCTGCCACACACATTGTGCCACATTGTAAGTGAAATTGAAAAATGTATTCACTGTGGACCGTACCCCACACACCCCTCACACCCCCAACACACCCCCACACACACATCTTCGTGGTGGCCATGCAAAAGATGCACGCGACGTTTTTATGGCGCATGCAAAGCCATAAAATTTCAAAATTGTTCGAAAGCCATGCGAAATGACTATGCCGAACTATGTATAGAATATCTATTAGGAATGGCCGGAAAATTACTGCGACCCGCCATACAATGTTGAGCCAAATGCGCAGCTTAAAGCGCCACCTGTCGACTGTCCTGCATTCTGCATGCATATAGAACTAAATATGTATTGTATATATCTTCTATATATGTTTATTTATATATTGAGGAATTGGTCGACTTCTGCTCAGATAGTGCATGGGAAGTGCTCTGACCTAAGCACAAGCGCTTTAATCAATTGAGATTGTCGATTCTGCGAAATAAGCAGTATTGCTTCTATAGCTCTGTAACGATAAGAACTTTCATATTTGTATTGAGCTCATGGACTATACTTGCTTGAGAGACCCATTTCACTGACCCCTAGCTGCTATTCGCTGCTTTTCTATGGGCTATGGGCTTCTATAGGCTGCTTACTGAGCTAAAGACTTGCTCTCAGCTGTACTCATTGTAAATCTTAGCTTAGGCGTTACTCTTGACTAATGGTTGCCCTTGATTAATTCCTACTCTTGAGTACTCGCTGCTTTACTCGATTATTCGTGACTCATGATTACTCGCTACTCTTGACTACTCACTTCTCTTATCTACTCGCTACTTTTGACTACTCGCTACTCTTGACTACTCGCTTTTATTGATTACATGCTGCTTTACTCGATTATTTGTGAGTCATGATTACTCGCTAATCTTGACTACTCGCTACTCTTGAGTACTCGCTACTTTCGATTATTCGTGACTCATGATTACTGGCTACTCTTGATTACTCGCTACTCTAGACTAATCGCTACTTTTGACTACGTCTTACTCCAGCCTAATCGGTATTACTGACTACTACTCGCTTCAATAGCAATAATTTATACTTCTCACTCGCTACGGTGTCCTTCTTCTCTCCCTTTCTCCCTCTCTTTTTCTCTGTC
Source organism: Drosophila meridionalis (assembly GCA_035045145.1). NCBI lineage: Eukaryota > Metazoa > Arthropoda > Insecta > Diptera > Drosophilidae > Drosophila > Drosophila meridionalis. The sequence continues at coordinate 5,047,775 of JAWNPG010000009.1, read as the reverse complement.
TCTCTTTTTTGTCTGCATTTACCTCTCTCGTTATACTTAAATGTCGAGCCTTATAACACCTACTAAGACCTACTCGCTAAATTTTCTGCCACTTACTCGTTACATTAATGTTCGCTACTTAGTATTTAAGTAGTTTCCACCGCTTAACTCTTACGTCAGTCTAACCAGCTCGTTAACTTCCTCTTTGCAGCTGTTAAAACGCCGCCGACATTTGTAATTAGAAACCAACGAGTGGCAGCTCTACTCACGCTCGCTGTTGTTCCTTTTTCACCTACTTCAATCGTAAAGTCGTGTCAGCTCTCCTACGTAACTGCACGCGATAAGAGCCACTTGTGCCGTTGCGGTTCTTGGGTTGGTTTGGATCGTTCAGATATCAGCGTCATACAAAAATTTAATCATTGAGCATTTCCATTCATAACGAATGCGGTTCGATAGCTGCCTCGGTGCTATCGCTGCTGTTGCCAGCTGCTTTATATGATGTTTGCCGCCGCCATTCAGCAGCGGAAGAGTCAAAAGTTGCTAATGCAATTGCAACTGCAGCTACTCCGAATAGCAATGCTATGCAAACATTATTGTCTGTGGGCAGAGGACAGCCATACGCAAGTAAAAAGCTTCCGGCCTTGCACACACACACACATACACACACAGCTAGCCCTGCTGTGTGAGTGTTACTTCAACTGGATCAATAACACGAGGGCGCCAGCAAAAATATCGAGTCAGACGCCAGAGGAGCCGCCAAGGGCGCATGTCAAACAGCCAAACAGCCAAACAGCCAAGCAGCCAAGCAGTCAGTCAGTCAGTCGCCCTCTATAAACTACAATTACATTTTAAGCGCCACGAAGCCCAACAGACAAACAACAACAATAACAACAACAACAGCAAAAGGAACAACAACAATTGAAACAAGACAAGCTGCAACTAGTGACCCATTTCCCTTCATTTCTTTTTCTCTTTTTTTTGGCAGTCGCACTTTCTCAGCTCTCTCGCCCTCTCTCTTTCTCTCTCTCTCTCACCCTCCCTCCCTGTTAGGGGTTAACTTATTTCTAAGTAAAGCACTTATAATATTCGAGTTCATTGCCCAAAAACAAATGAAACAGCTGAGCCGAAGGTGCCTAAGCAGATGTGCTTTATCATTTGGAAAAGGGACCATTAACTATTTGCGCTTTAAGTTTCAGTTAACCTTTCCAACTAAACTCGCTATATAAGTGACTGCCTTAGACATTTGGTATGCATACTATATGTATAATAGAACATAACTCTAGCACACTCGCTACATTTGTAGTTTTTGTAATTTAACTGCAGTCATAGTAGAGTTATAGATATATTAACTTTTAAGTTGAACTCTTTCCGTTACATTTTGGTAAGCAGAGCTATTACCTACTCGTTAGTCTCTCACAGTTGCTTTCAGTCACTCGTTGTTCTCGTTGCTTTGATCTACGCGCTACTCTTAGCTACTAGTTGCTATTTGAGTATTTTAACTCTTATTAGCTAATGCTGATGGTTTTTTTCAGTTACTCGTTGCTTTTATCTACTCGCTACTCTTAGCTACTCGTTGCTCTTTGAATATCTTAACTCTTACTACAATAGCTAATGGCTACTCCCTGCTGATTGTTGTTTTCAGGCACTCGTTGTCATTAGTCACTCGTTGCCCTGAGTTACTCGTTGCTCTTAGCTGCTTACTCTCCCTCCTTTATATACAATCTATAGTTAATTGTTCTTCTGACTAAACTTTGTGTTAGCTAGTAGCTCTCACAACTACTTCTTTGCTCTAGCAGCTCGTTAGTTACTCGTTACTCCAACTACTTATTACCGTGAACTACCCAGTCCTCTTATCTTGTTAGTTTGTTTTAGTTACTCGCCGCTTTAGTTTTCAGTTTATCTTTGCCATAAATAGCTCGTTGCCTTCACATACTCGCTACACTTACTACTCGCTGATATTACTCGTTATTACTACTCGTTACTTTTGCTTGATGTTGTTTCTCCCACTCGTCGCTCTCAGCTTGGTCTCAATCAACTCAGCTCTTACATCACTTAGCTACTCGTTACTCTCACCGATTCATTATTCTACTCTATTCGTCCTTTTGAGCCTCTCATCTCTGACAAACACTCGAACCTCTTCTACACTCTGCAATTGATCTTTAAATATGCTACAATATGTTGGCTCTATATTCACTTTTTGGCCTTTCCATTTCTGCTAGAACGCACCCGCATTTTCAATGCTTTCAGCTGAATCGTTAAACGAATCCTTGGCGCACAGCTACGTATATATTTAATGAATCTAAACGCCGTTGATTAACGCCTCGAATCGTTCAATCTGTTCGTATCGAATGTTTGACAAGTTTCTGCTTTGCCGCCCCAAGACCCCGGGGCTGTCTCTGCTGGGCACAAATCGAGGGGGGTGGGGGACTGACAGCCAGAGGGGGAGAAAGACAGAGAGGGAGAGGGAGAGGGAGAGAGAGGGAGAACGAGAGTATGGGCAGCGACTGAGGTCCTGCACGCAACACGAAAACTTTCTTCGACATTTTTTTGCCTCCCGCTTTTACGATACGAAATTACGATTGTATAATAAAGCGGCAGGCGGTTGCGAGGCGGGGCGGGACGGCGCGGGCCCGGGTCCGGGTCGATGTGTTAGCAGGAGCAGCAGGAGCTGCCTAAGCTGGCTCTCGCTATGGCTCTATGGCTCTATGGCTCTATGGCTCCCCATCCCGGCCAAGTGGGCCGCCATTTTGTGTGCAGACTTGTGGCGCCAGTTTTATGTACTCGAAAAGCAACACGCGTTTCAACGAGCGACGAGCACTCCGTGCGGATGGCAAGGACTAGGGACTACGGACTACGGACTAGGGCGCACAGGCTAACGGCACGGACGAGGACTACGACGACGCCAGCGCTGGACTAGGACATAAAATCATTTATTGTGTGGAGCGTAGGTAGTTGGCAATGGACAGGCGTTGCTCTACAGAGCGAGAAAGAGAGAGAGGCAGAGAGAGGGAGACGGATATAGGGGGTGCTGGCAGGGGGAGGTCGCCAGCCGGGCGTGCGCTACGCAATTAATTCAAACACTCGAAGGACGGCACAGGACATTTCCACATCCACATGCCTTTTTATTAAAGGTGAAAAAAAGGAAGAAAGCAAAATGAAAATGAAAGAAAACTTTTCCTTTTCCTTTTCGTTTTTATTGTTTGACGATTTGCGAGGGTTGCTCAAACGGAAGGGGGGCAGGGATAGGGTTTGGGAGTGGAACTGAGACTGGGGCTGGTCTATTGCATATTTGCGTATGTGATTTGGCCCTCGGCATGTGGCTAATGGCGTCAACAAATGCGTGGGATGCCACTTAAAAGCCAAACAGCTCCTGACGACCCCCACGTCCCCCTCTACCCCCGCTAGCCCCTCTACCACTCCTCTTACACTTTTTTTTCTGGAAACGTCCAAGCAGATCGGCTCGTTTGATATTCGCACACACATCAATATGTGCATGCGTGTGTGTGTGTGTGTGTGTGAAGCTCTCAGCATTTGATACGTACGCGCGTGTGTGCGCTGCTTGTAGCAGCTGATAAGGCTTGAAGTGCCGCAGCCAGAGGCGTAGTCCAAAACGGGGCACAGTCATCAAGGCGGCTCTGCACGACTATAACAAAGACTTAAAAGTAAATTATTATTGAATAGTTTCGAGCGGGTTTGAAGCTTAGAAAATTATGAATACAATGAATAGATTTCTTTCTGATATAACCTGAGTATGTCAAGGAGAAGTTTAGTTCCTTAAGAGATCTTCGGAAAAAGAGCAAGAGTTTTTGATTCTAAAACAATAGAACTTTATGAATCTATATTATATTTGTTTTTTAAGAAGATTCAGTTATTTATTAATTCTATAAACATATATGATTCTATAATCTTTAATATAGTCCTCTTCACATGTAGACTACGATTTAGTTTCTATCTTATTCGACCCCTTTTTGGCAAGTGGGCCACACCTGCGTTGCTTCAGCTGTTGCTGTTGTTGCAACAGTTCTGAAAATGCTCCGGAATGTTCTCAATTAAAATGAATCATATCCTCAACCTATAAGTGAACTTTAAATTAAATAAAGATTACATTTTGCGCGCACTGTGTGCACGGCAACAACAACAACGACAACAACAACGCTGGTGACTTTGAATGACAGGGCATGCAGTTTCACATAAACAGAGAGACAGAGAGAGACTCACAGAGCGCGAGCGAGATAACAGCTGAGGCAATTAGCTAGCAACAATAAGGCCATAAATTGGAGTTGCTAAAAGGATTTATGTAATATGAAGCTTAGCTTCTAGTTGCAAAGATTTTAGTTTAATTAAAGGATGCCGATGTAAGTGGTAGATGGTAGATGCTAAGGTGACTGCCAGATACTTGATACTTTATATGAAGCAATTTCAACAGCTGAAAGATATATGCTTAACTAATAGATACGTTTGTATCTTAAAGCTACTACAGATAGATATGCTTAAGTCATAGATACTTTCGAATCTTTAAGATAGATAGCAACATAATTTTAGTAATTTGTGTCTTTATTAACTCGAAGATAATTTATATCTCGTTTAAAGGCATCCCATAAATACCTAGTTAGCTAAAACATAAATTAGACATATCTCAAAGATACTTCAAAATATTTAACTAGCTAAAGATATTTCTGTTTTAGTTATTGATAACAAAATGAACCGAAGGTCATTTAAACATACTCAATAGCCTTTGCCTTAAAGATACTCGCTCAACTAGCTGATATTTTACTTTATCTATTTTAGTATCTTAAAGATACTTTACCATTTAAAAGACGAATGAGCATCTAAAGCTAGATTGATTAAGCTGCTAAAAGATAATATCTATTATTCGAAATAAAACTATAAAAATACTTCATCATTTTGACTATTAAAAGATACTTGGATCTTGTTAGAGATAGATGCTAAAGCTTTGTGTTATTTAAAAGATACAAATCCTAATGTTCCTAAAAACTGGCTTTAAGAGATATATGGCTAAGAGATACTCATTAAAAAGATAATATCTTAATGCCCAAACGATACCTGAACAGCGTTAATATGCTTGAAATGTACTTGAGTATCTGCTAGATAGTTGTATCTGAGTATCTGCTAGATAGTTGTGAGATCTAATTGTATCAAGTGAATAGTTATGGCTGGCAGATACATATATCTCGTAAGGATATGTAAATGTGTCTCAGCCTAGCGCATATTGCTGAGCAACCTATTTCCAGAGTGTTGACTAAGAGATGTAAATTACATCTTATGACAAAGCAAATAGGTTGATGGAATGGGAGAGAGTCTGAGTTTGAGATTGCCTATAGAAAATTATGTCAGGGTCCACATCAATTGCACTAGATAAACTCTGCAATTGGAGTGAGTCAGCTCTAGTTACTATGAAAGATATATGAGTGGTTGTTAAGAAATGTGAGTGATATTCACTATAGGCAGTCAGGGTGATCCTGATTAACCTTAGACGATGTTAAAGTGATCATAATATGAACAGGGATTGTCATCTGGTATAAATAGTAACTGATGATGCCTAAGTTGGAGATTTGTTAGGTAAAGTGATCATTTTGTTCGCGCTTCCCAAGATCTAGTCAGCTGAACTTCAGATACATTTGTCAAATAAAATTAGAGGGGAATCTGATCTGTCATATAATAGAAAAGTCACTCCATGAAGTTATTCCTAAATTAATGATAGGTATATTAACACTGATCGTGATTTGTGTGTGGCGAAGCAAATTTGACCATAAAAATGTTCGTACAACAATAACACTGATCAAGGCATAATATAAACATCTCTCAATACCTTTGATCACTCACTCCGAAAGAAAAAAAAAGTGCTCATGATCTAGTTTCATGATCAGCAAAAACATTTGACTGCAACAATGAACATAATATTTGAAAAAAAAAAAAAAAAACTGATCATAACACGCTGATACGCTGATCTACCAGAACATATTTATGGATCTGTGAGTCAGATCATGCCAGTGATTTATTTGTAGGATCAAATACAATATGTCGATGCATGAGAGTTATTATGGACTGAGTCACAGCGATCAGTTGGCTCCACCCACAGCAAGTGCTAGTTGGCCAATGGGATTGACAGCGATCGGTCAAGCGGGGCGATCGACATCGTCTAGCGACGAGCGGCTGGCGCTCGGCTAACGATGTGAAGTCATTTGTTGAAAATAGCCATAATTACTTAATTCAATTAACTAATAAATTCAAGATACTTGCTCGCGATCGCCAGCAGTACTTGGGGCAATAAATTCAAAGCGCCCCGTGTAGATAACTGAAATCAATGTCGGCGCCGTTGGCAAATAAAAAGTTGTAATTGCTAATAATAACAGTGCGATAAACTGGCCAAGTGCCCACCCAAACAGATCCCCCTAAAGCCCTATTGTAGAGACTCTCCCGCCGCCCCTCGCCTCCCCTCAGCGCCCCCGTTGCACGGTGCTCGGCTATCGGGCTCACAGCATTGGCTGTGCCTCGGCTTATCGCCGGCCAATGGCAATTGGGCCTCTATTTGCGATTCACTCGTGCACGGCGCGAATGGGCCATATTTAAGGGATGGGGGGCTACGTTCGAAAGTCCATGTTGATTAGATTGCATTCGCATTAAATCATGATCTTTTTTAATAATAGTTCCGTTTGTTTGGGCATTTTCCATGCTGCGTCATATCAGCGAAATGCCTCGTCGTATTCGCGATAAACGATCGACTCGAAGTCTAGATCGATAAAGGCATAAAAACTTCTCTTTATCTGGCCAAATTTATGATCAATTTATGGGATAAGCCATCTATATTGGGCGTGTAAAATGAGCAGTGCACATGTACTGGACAAATATTCACAAGTTCATTGAGTTTGAACACGGCATTGGAAGGTAAGGGAATTGAGAGAGCCAGAGGGAAGGATCATAAGAAGTGGAGAGTAAAATGAAGTTGTTATGGAACAAAGAATATAAATTGAGCTTAAATTAGATTTAACCATATTTGAGAATCAGAGAGAAAGCTGGCATTAGGAAAGACGTTTTAGTTTACTATTCATCAGGTAATAAAAAATGTAGAAATGCTTGAGGATCACATAGAAGGGCTTGAAAACGAAAGACATTCGAGTAAAGCAGCACATATATGTATGTATAAGAGCATATCCGGAAATACATACTTTCATTGATATATTCATCCATTCATATACTCATGTGTTCATACATTTTTACATACATATATAGATACATTTTAACATACATACATATACTCATATGTTCATACATTTGCACATATTCATAGATTCATACATTCATAAATTCATACATTCAAGCATGCATACACTCATACATTCACGCATTCATACATTGACGCATTCATACATACATACATTTACACATATGTACATACATGCATACATTTATACATACATACATTCATTTATTCATGCATTCATACATATTCATAGATTCATACATATTCATACATACATACATACATTCACACAGTCACACATTCATTCATACATACACTGACACCCTCATACATGTAAAAACAAAGCATGTTAAGCTAACGTCTATTCATGAGAATCGCTGAGTAGGGCAGCATTCCTAACTAAATTTGAATTTAGCACAGATTTAATTTGTTCCAGACTAAACGTAGCCATGCAAGAAATATATATATACATATATACATATACATATATATTAATACATATATAGTATTTATAAATTGTAATCTATCTCCTTAAGTCTCCCCACTTAAGAGTGTCTTATAATGGCCCGCAAAGCCCACATTTGAAGGCTGAGCCTCAACTCATTGAGTGTTTCGCTGATATTGAAACAAAATCTAGAAACTTTCACGCCAACCAATGCACAAACACGTTTGCTTAGGTGAAATTTGAGTAGACACATAAATACACATGTATAAAGATGTATATAGAGAGAGATATACAGAGATATATAGAGATATATGTGCATATATATCTATAATATTCACGTATTTCGAGCTTCTGCAACGCCCACGCCTCGGAAGTTTGCCTTAAAGGCGATGCAAATGAGCTGCGACTTTTGTTTTTATGATTTTTGTGCGCAAATTAAAAAAAAAAACAATTTTTGGAAGTGTACGAAAAAAAAGCAATTTTTAACAAATAAAAATCTAAGCTGTTTAATATTTTTTTTTTTATTTTTTAATTTATTTTTATTTTTTGGGTTTTGGGTTTTGTTTTTGCCGTGCACATAGAAATTGTTGAGAGACAACAAAAACGAATGATAATTTATATGCAAATGCAAATGTTTTGTGATTAAACTGTTTTGCTTTTTTCATTAGCACCCCGCCACGCCCCAATCAGTCGCCAGCCAACAGCCCCTGCTCTGCTCTGGCGTGGCCTGGCCTGGCCTGGTCTTGGCTAAAAGCCGTTCAACAGTTGGCAGCTCTGTTTTTGATTAAGCTCATTTGCATGTGAATGGTCCCTGGCCGGCGACAGACCCCTGCATCCTCGGCCCCCGCCGAAGACCCTATCTACCTACCCTGCCCCTGCCCCTGCCCCTGCCCCACGGTGCCTGTTCGAGGGGCAGCCGAAAACTGACGCAGGTTTCATGTTACTCCAAGCCTGGCTGGGCTGCTTGGTCGCTTGCCTATTGGAGGTTGTGCGAAGGTGCGACAGCGGCTCTAGAGAGGGGTGCGGGGGGGGGGGGGTTCGCATTTAGAGGCGAACAGCTTTGAATTTCTAATAAGCCAAGTTATTTGCGCATGAGTCAACGCCACGTCGTCAATAATATCCATGACAGCCGGTTAGTTGGACAAATATTTATAGAAGCACTCGCTAGCTGCCTCTATCAGTCTGACTGTCTGTCTGCCTGAGTGTCTGACTGTCTCTCTGTCGATCAGCCTATCTGTGTGCTCGTGTGTGTGTGTGTGCACACTTGTTTGATCTTTCAGTTAGTGCGAGAGCCAATTGCCATTTCAATTACAACAACAACAAAAAAAAGATATATGTATTCATAAATAAATAGCCATTCCCTCCATCTATGCAACCATTGTCGACTCTATCGATGGGGCAACACGGGGGTCTATCCATGCATACGCCAAGCCCTCCCCAAGCACCTCTCAGCGTCGATCAGTTGGCAGCTATTTATAGCCGCTGAATCTCCAGCCAATCAGTCTGGCAGCGTCGCGCGCTTGGCCCGAGCCGCTCTGCCACTGCCTCTCTTTCGCCTAATGACTGATGCTAATGGCAATGTTAATGCTAATGCTGTGACATACTCGCCGCATTAGTCACATTATGCAAAGTGTGCCTCCGCTGAGGTTACAGCAGCTGCAGCATACTCAAGTAACTAACTGTTAAGATCAATGGGTCTCTAGAAAGATCTCTTGATAGACAGCTCGATGGTTCTCTTGAAAGATCTGTCGCTAGATCATACGATGGATATATCGATAGTGCTCTTGGTAGGTATCTAATGGTAGTTCTCTGCACAGGTTTGTCCATAGATCATTCAGTAATGATCTTGATGGATATTTTATAGTTCTTTTGTTAGGTTTCTCGGTAGATCTCTTAATAGAAGTCACGATAAATATTATTATAGCTCTCCTGATACATTTATCGATAGTTCCCTGGAAAGAGCTCTTAAGGGTCTTTTTCTGAATTTCTTGATAGATCTCTTGATCTATATTGATCTCTTAATAAATCCTGCGATCGATTTATCGATAATTAACATGATAGATCAGTTAATAGATCTATTGATGAATCTTATGTGCATGTCTTATTAGACTTCCCGTTAGCTCTCTTGATATATCTATCAATTTATCGATAGTTGTCTTGATAGACCCTTTGGTAGACTTCTTAATACATTTCTCAAAAGATCCGTTAATTGATCTATCTACCGTTTCTCTCCATAGATCGTTCGACAGTTCGCTGAATGTATCTCTCAAGCGATACCATGATATAAAATATAGCATGGGTATGTGAGAAACCTTTCAGTCTAATGTTTAGGCTCCCATATTTACTCTTTATTCTGGTGACTGACTGACTTAGTAACTGACTGATCGAGCCGATCGAGCTTTACCTTGATCAGCTAGAAGACTTTAAGCACACAGTTACTTAACTTTGCCAGACAAACATCTTTATCTCTCTATCCCTCTTCTCCACCCTCCCTCCCTTCCCTCTTCTATCTCTAATTCAAATTTATTTGCCCTCTAACAATATGTAGCTTAGTTATTAGCGGATTCCTCCACAAAGCAAACAACATGAGCTATTGATACGTCTTTCACACAAAAGTTTCGTCAAGCGCTCTCACTTTTGTTAAATGCCACGCCTCCCCATACACCGCCCGCCGCCTACCCTACCCTACCCCTGGCTGGAGGCACATGATTGCTAATAACCTTTCCGTATTAGCCCACCCCACGCATTTCAGATTTTTGTATGGCCCCTAATGAAGTTACTTAGAGCACAGTAAAAAAATAAAAAAAAAGCAAAAAATTAAATAAAATAAAAAATTATTTTTTTTTGCTGTGAATTTCGTGAAACGCAAAATGCCAAAAAGCTCAAAATGCGAAACGCCATAGAAAACATTTTGCAATTTATTCGCAATTCCCGCTCGCTCTCTGCCCCTCTCTCTCTCTCTCTCTCTCGCTCTCGCTCTCGCTTGGAGTGTGCTGTATCTGCTTCTGTCTTTAATTTTTTTTGGCACATTTGCGGCTCCAGCGAGTCGCGAATTGTGCAGGAATTAGTCAGGAAATTAATTAATCAAAACTACAGCGAGAGCAACAATAACAGCAACAACAACAACGAGTACCACAATCGCGGACAGTGTTCTATATAAGGCATGGCGGATACATGCCTACCCTGTACTTCAAATATCTATGGAGGTTTATAGAACAAAGTGAATTTTGACTAAATAATAAGTGGATGATCATATCTATGGCATTTATAGGGTATATAACCAAAGTATATACCTATTTTATATATGAGTATTTCAATATATATATTTTTTATCTACCTTTTCGTGCATCTGTTACATTTCCAGTCTCGCGCTGTACATACCTCACCATATGCACTTCACTTTACAGGGTATAAAGAGCACAGCAGACAGAGCACAAAACAAATGACGATGCTCTACAATTTGTTGCCTGTCATTTGTTTAGTTTTGTCTGTGTGCCCCTAGCCCCCAGAGGCTGCCCCTCCATGGACAGCACCTCCTGCCCCCTGCCCCTACTCCTGCCCCGAGACTTTGCCCTGACCCAGGCAGCACTTTATTATTGTTTAATTTGTTGCGCTTGTTGCTGTTGTTGTTGTCTGTTCGCATAGTTCGGTCTCCAGTTATGGCCAGTGTAGCGCCAAAACCAACCAGCCACCCACCGGCCACGCCCACTATTGCCAGTCGTCACGCCCCACCCAGCTCAGCCCACTTGCGCCCCCTTCTGGCTCGACCGGTCAGCCTTGAGAGGCGCTTAAAATGTTTTGATTATTGTTTCATTATATTCTTATTTCATTTTGATACCCTGAACCCATTGGAAATGGATGTGTAGGGTATATTGACTTTGTTGTAAAACATGTGACAGACAGAGTGAGGCAGAGCTGAGGCATAAAGATCTAGGATGAGAATAGGAATATACACGATGCTTTCTTAATGCATAGCGCAGATTAAATTTGTTTCGAATTTTCAATAAATCGATTTAAAAAGTTATCGAACTATAGTTATTTGAGCATATTTGGCACGTTTTTGAAGCTAGAGTTAGAAACATAGTTGCATATATAGTTTATACCGTTTTAAATAATTTTATATTTTGAATATCGATATCCATATTTGAAATAAGAATTGAGCAGAAGTTCAGTTACAAATAATATCAATATTTAGTGAAGTATGTCTTATTTGGGTATACACGCATATGTCATGGAGCATAAGGAGTCACTGCTGAAAATTTCATTGATATCCATTAAGTATCGCCGGAGTTATTAGGGCAAACGCTTGGTCAGCTGGTCACAGGCATTTTCTCCCATCTCTAAGCACACAGCACAGCAACACACACACATACACATACACGCATTCGATTGAGTGCACTGCTTTTTGGAATTCTATAAATAGAATAGCAATGGCGCCTGCAGCTCAGCACTTAGCAGTTGCTTAACAGTGGCGAGCTGGTAGCGACGAAGATCGTTGTGCATGCAGACTCGGGTTCAAATCCGAGCGTGCATTTATTAAAAATTATTTTTTTTTTTATTTTTGTTTTAGTTTTTTTTTTTATATTTTTTTATTATTGATTTTTTTTGTTGCATAGAATATTACCCAACATTTTATTTATTATATGATTGGTGTTTAGTTTTCTGTTTCAGGATATCTCATAGTCGTGCACTCCCGATCTTTTAATTTGCTTAGGAATTTGTGCGTTAGAATAAAAACGCAATAATTAAGCCGAGCTAGAAGAGAATTCTTGATTTTGGCTTTAATCATGCAACAGGCTTGAAATACCCTAGAAATATGGCAATTGTGTGACAGAGTTGTCGAGAGCGGAGCTGATGGATGGACAGGTTCAATGGGCGCAGCGTTGCCACCCGATGCGAACTGACAGCTGACAGATGTCAGATGCCATATGGCGGCATTTCCTTCAAACTGCTCGATAATCGAGCCCATTTAAATGCATTAAATGGCTCCTTGGCGGGCAGACCCCCAGACCCGCACACCCCCAACACACCCTCTTCCCTGCCACAAGTCTCAAGTGTCCTTAGCCAATGCACTTGCCAGCTGTTTAAGCGTGTGTGTGTATGTGTGTGTGTGTGTGTGCATTGGAGCGTCAAGTGCCAAGGCAAGCGTACAAAGACAACAGCTAACCACGTGTGTGTGTGTGTGTGTGTGTGTGTGTGGGGTGGTGGTGCGAGGTGCGCGGTGGGGCGAAAGCATTTCACTTTTGATGGAAGCTTGCGTGAGTGTGCCTCTGCATCGGACATATGGCAACAGCAGGCAGCAGAGAATTCTTGCACAAATACAAATTGCAAATTTGTAAGAAAACAAAAAAAAAAAAAAAAAAAAAAAAATTGTAAAAATAACAAACATTTTGAAGTCGCATTCAAAATATCCTTCATTTAAAGATAAATCTAGAGCTCATTACTTTCAGCTGCTTAACTGATTTTTATGATAGAAATTGAAATAAAATTAAATGCTATAAATATTAGCATATTTTCTAAATTTGGTTTACATAAGAATTAAAAATTTAAAATTCAAAATTTTAAAAATTTTTAATTTTAAAGAAAATATCTATTACAAAGTCTGTAAATATATACATATTTATATAAAAAAAATATATTAATAAAAATAAAAATTAATAATTATAAAAATTCAAATATATAAAATAAAACTGAACGAAAAAATATATAAATAAAAATATCAAAATTGAAAAAAAATCATTGAAATATGTTTATTAAAATATAAAAAATTAAATATATAAAAAATATATATAAAAAAAATTAATACATATATAAAAACAAAATAAAAATATACAAATTTAAAAAAAAAAATTTTTATTAAATAAATAAAATAAATTAATTAAAATGTAATAATAAAAAATATAGTAAACAAAATTAAATTTAAATATGTTTAATAAAATAAAAATAAATATATGGAATAAAATAAATAAATTATAATATGTGATATAGAATGTATAATATATAAATATACAAATTTTTATTAAAATTTAATTAAAATATATTTACTAAAATACAAAAAAATATATGTGAAAAAAATAAATAAATTGAAATATGTGATATAGAATGTGTAATATATAAATATAATATATAAATATAAATAATGAATGAAACAAAATATATAATAAAAAAGTATTTAAATCAAAATATATTTCATAAAATAAAAAAAAACATATATGAAATAAAAGTAAGTAAAATATGTGTTAAAAAAAATATATAAATCTAATATAATATATAAATAAATTGAAAAAAATACAAATAAATACAATGAAATAAAATACAGTCGATAGCTCGAAATGGCAAGGGTATATAATTTCTTAGGAATTACATGCGTTTGCAATTTGTCTCGAATTTCATTAAGTCGAAATTGCGAATCAACAGGGGATTTATAAATGTAGATAGATGATGTTTCGATAATGAAATTACAAAACAAAATTCTACGAATTAGCAAAGCGAAAAACATACATACATATATGGAACTCTTATGAATCAATGAATTAATAATAAGTAAATTTTAAAATATAATTAAATAATAAATAATAATTACAAAAAAAATAAATAATAATAATAATTGCAAAGACAAAATGTAAATGGAATATGAACTCTCATAGGCCTCGCAGCAAAGAGACCCAAAAGTAGAGTGTGAGCAAATGTGTGTGTGTGTGTGTGTGTGTGTGTGTATCTCTCTGTGTGTGTGTGTCTGTGGCCAATTTATCGTTGCATTTGCCAACTGGCGGTGAAATCCGTGGCTCGCTTTGATCTTGACGCATTTTTTGACACTTTGCGGGGCATTTTGTCGATTTTGCTCGGTTTTTGGTTTTGGGTTTTTGGTTTTTATTTTTCGATTTTCGGTTTTTATTTTTATGAGCGGTTTGTTGTGTTTGCCGTGAATAAGCGGCATGTGCCGCGCATTTTTCATTTCATTTCATTTTTGCTCTGCTCTGAAATGTTTTCATTTCTTTTTAAGCAGCGGCGATTTTTCTCGCATTTCGGCGCATTAGTCAGCCTGCAGCGGCCGCTGCAAGTGTCGGGCGCTGACGGCTCAAATCGCATTTATTTTTAGGCCATTCGAATAGCGCAATTGTGTTCAACACATGTTCGAGATTTGTCCGATGGAACGGGGCAGCGCTGCTCTGACATGATTTTGCCAGCACAATTAGCATAGAAGTGCGGCTGGCGGGCATGCGTGCGCAGATACGCCCGATGAAAGCGTTTGCAGTGAAAACTCTGCTAGCTGCGTGAGCTCGAAGCTGTCTTCCCAGTTACAGCTGAAGCTGAAGTTATAAGTTACTAGCATTGGTTGTAGACTTGACTGAGGCGCGCATAGTTATAAGACATAATTATAAGACAGATATAAGCGAGTGCAACTACAATATATGCATTGCTTGCTTGCTGATTCTGTCTTTCTCAGTGGTTGAAGACCTGACTGACATAATTATAAGAGCATTTTATAAGATGACATAATTAACACACACACACACACACACACATGTCTAGACGTATATGAGCTTCTGTTATCCTCTTTCCCCACACTAGCAAAAGTTATAAGCTGCATTTGCAGGTTTGCAACTTGACTAAGCAGCGCATACGTATCAGACTATAGTCCTATAGCACTCTTATATGCATGTACCGACTTATAAGAGAGTGCTGGTTGCTTGCTGATTCTGCACCTTCCTCTCCCTCTCCCAAGCAAAAGCCGAAGTTATAAGCTGCACGCAGTGGTTGCAAACTTGACTAAGCTATGCACAATTATAACACAGTCTTATAAGAAAGTAAACACACACACGTGTTTAGATGTATAAGAGCGTGTGCCTTATCCTTAGACCTATTCTCTTTTCTCCCTTCCCCCAAGTCCTAAGCTGAGTTTGTTGGTTTGAAACTCGACTAAGTGAAGTTTATTATAAAATATAAGTCTGCTATTATAAGATAATGTTAGTATGTAGCACACATAAAATATGAATATGTGTATGCATGGGATATGCTTGTAAATTGTCTTATATATATAAGAGTGTATGACTGAGCAGCAAGTCGGCTCAACTCCCTCACAAGCCTGCAAGCGGTGCGAAACTTAGCTAAGCAGCGCATAATTATGACACAATTTTATATAGAGAGACAAATATGTGCATGTGTGTACGTATATACATATGTATAAGAGCATTGCTTGCTGATTCTGTTCTCACTCCTTACATTACAAACACACACACACACACACACATACACAAGCTATAGCTTAAGTTGCGTTTGGTGGTTCGCAACGTGGCTAAGCGGCGCATAAGTATAGTTAGAGCTGTAATGGTGTAAAACTTGGCTAAGCGGCGCTGAGAGCGGCTGTTATATAAATACAAACACCTTTTATACGCATGTGTATAAGAGTTGATATAAGAGTTCTTTTGATTGCTGATCAATCGATTGTCTAAGGTTGCAAACTTGGGTAGAACTATGTATGTCAAAAGTGCGTAGTATAAGACTTTAACTAGGTGATTTGAAACAATTTTATTATTATTCAGTGAATATATTATATTATTTGTGAGATGTTTCCAATTCGATTTCAGGCTAATTATGAAATATTTCAAGTTTGTTTCGCGTATTGCTTTTCACTCGCTTTGCCCTTGCCCTCCAAAGTGGCACATGAATTATGGCCCGCAACCAGATCGGTTCAATTTCTAATGCCGCGCAGATTAGCGACACACGGTCGCAGGCAGACAGACGGACAGACCGACAGACGGACAGACGAACACCCGGCCCCGCCCAGCCCATTGCCCGCCCTCGCCCTGCGATCAATTGGCAGCGCGCCAAAGAGGTCCAGGCCCACGCACTCGATGCGCGGCGCACGCACGCAGAGAAAGAGAGAGAGAGAGAGAGAGAGGGAGAGAGACACGAGCCCTCTCTCCCTCCCTCTTCCCCTCTCTACGTACATAAATCTGTGCTTATGTCTGTTTGTATAGTGCGTCAGCAGCGCGGAAGTATCCCACGTCGCATCGTTTTTATACCCTGAGCCCATTGAAAATGGGAAAACAGGGTATGATGGTTTTGTGAAAATGTATGTAACAGGCAGAAGGAGGAGGCGTGCCACACCCCATAGAGTATATATATTCTTGATCAGCACAACAAGACGAGTCGATATAGCCCTGTCCGTCTGTCCATCCGTCCATACGTCCATCTGTCCGTTCGTCCGTCTGTCCGTGTGACCGCTGAGGTATTTTGAACTTCGCAACGTGGAGACTTGAAATTTTACATGAATACTCGTAAATACCATACGCTGAACGAGTTTATCAAATTTTTTCGATAACTCATTCCATTTCGATTTTATCAGCATTTATCGATAATTTTAATTCGTTTTTAAGGTACATCGTTTGAGCTAGAGGTTTCACATTTAATCAATAGAGCAGAAAGAAGAAGAGCTGAAAAAGAGTTTAGCTTCTGAAGAGGTAACATCTCCTTTTCAGAAGCTAAGCTGTTTTTTCAGCTCTTCTTCTTTCTGCTCTATAGAAAGAAGAAGCTCAAACGTTTGCATATGTATGCAGCAGGGGCAGCAGAAAATACTCTGACTGGTCGCAAACTGATAGAGAGTTTAGCTCAGAGAGAGGCTTAACAGTTGAGCTCGACTTCGAGTGGCAGTCGAGTTCGAAAGGCAGCTGAAGATCAGAAGAGCAGCAGCAGCAGCAGTAGAAAGTGCTCTGATTGGTCGCCTAATGATCGAGTGCGAAGACTGACTCAGAAGGAGGCTCAAGAGTTGAGCTCGACTTGAGCTTGATTGGAACTGTCGCTGCCCTATATAAAGGCAAGCCTGCTGCCGCGCAGCCTCAGTCGCATTCCTCATCTTCTGGTGGTCCGGTCCGAGCTTCTCCTCTTCTTCTGTCTGTTGGTGAGTATTAAAATAGTTAGGTATGTTAAGCGAAAATGTGAAAGCTATACTTATAATGTTTATTTAATGTAAATAGAATATATTTTAAATTTAAATATTATTAATTATTATTATAATTATCATTAAGATAATTATCATTAAGATTAAGATTAATTTAAATTTAAATATTATTAATTATTATTATAATTATTATCATTAAGATAACGATCATTTAGCTAATGCAAAGCAAGTCTTCATATGTCATATGACAAATATCAAGGACAGGCAAGCCCGACAAGCACTTCGTTAGGTAGGTTCGCCTCGCAGCGCTCAGGGTATCTCCTAGTCGAGCAGTCTCGACTAGAGCACTCTCGCATGTTTGATTTATGCCCCATTTTGCCAAAGTCAACAAATGGAAATGACATTCGCTTTTTTTTTAATTTTTTAATATTTAATTTTTAATTTGTTTTTTTTTTTGTTTTTTTTTCTTTGACTTACTTATCTGCGCCGTCTTTTCGCGTTCAAGGCTGCTTTCGCCAGCGGACAAATGAAATGATGAAAATAAATTGGCTAAATAACAAAATATAAAATATATAAATAAATAAAAATATATAAATATATAATAATACATGTATACAAGAGTCTATGTATGTGTATTTGAAGAAATAATCATAAAGTAATAAGCAAATAATTTATATTTAATTTATTAAATTTTTTTATAAAACAACTTTTGTTCCCAATTTAGAAAAAAAATTATTTTTGTTTAAAAAAATATAATATAAATTAATAATAACTAATAAAAAAGAATTTATTAATAAATATCTATGAAAAAAATTAATAATAATAAAAAGAAATCATTAATAAAAGTCTAGGCAAAAAACAAAAATGATTCATAAAAGAAAATATTATTAAAAACGGAAATTAAAAAAAAATTTTTTAAAGCAAACAAAACAATTTTTTTTGTATTTTAATTGTTAACAATATTTTTAAGCCAAAAAATTACATATTTAAAAATTATTTATTTAAGGATAAAATTAAATTTATTGTTAGAAACAGATTCTTAATAAACATATAAAGACTTAAAGGAAACTCAACATTTTCTTTTATATCAATAATTTTTTATTTTAGATACAAATAATTGCATACGGATAATTTATGGAAATAATTGATGAAGGACAAAAAGAAATAAAAAAAAACGAATTTAGAAAAAAATAAATATCTTTTATATATATGTATTTATTAGGTAAAAATTACAATTAATGTATATTTAAAGAAATATATATATAAATATATAATTTTATTTTATTTTAATATACAAATTAATTGCGTACATTTACAGTAAAATTAAAAAAAAGCAAAATATGTAACAAAATATTTAATTTGAAATAATATAAAAATATAATATATATACAAGAATTCATAATATATAATAAATATAAGACAAACTGTAATTGAATTTAAGAAAAAATAATATTAAATTGTAGTAAAAATAAATATATAATAACATAAAAATGAAATTGTAATAAAAAACAAATGTTAAATTTTTAATAGAAAATAAACATAGTAAATTTTCAATATATCAATAAATACAAAATATTTAATTTGTTCCTCGTTTTCATTGGCACCGAGAGTCTAGAATATGAAAATTCGACGACTTTTCCCGGCTTCCTACGGAGGAAACTTTAATTTTCCCCCAAATTCAATGTATTTCTATACACTGGCACGCTCATTTTGCAATTGATGAACAAACGGCGCGTGGCGAAGGGGACGCTCTCTTTATGCTGGATTACAAATGGCGATGGAAAGGAGGAGAGAGAGAGAAATTAGAAATGGAGAGAAGTGAATGAGAATAACACTGATCCCCCATTTATAATTTTATTAGATAACAATTTCGCCCTCTACTCGGCTCGGGATTTGAACCCAGGGTTTAGGCTATACTCTTTAATTTCTCTCTAACACACACAGCGGTAAAACCGCGCAATCGAACGGACAGAACCAAAGGCAACTTCAAGACATAAGCAGCAACTGTAGCAACATATTTAGCAAATACTTTTTGTGTACGAGGTTCGAATCCCAGCGCAGACAAACATAATGATAAGTCATAAAACGTTTGAATAACATATTATTTTGTTTTTATATTTTTATTTATTTTTTTACACAAAATTAGTTAGCTTTTAATTTCATTAAAATTAAATTTAAAGCTAAGAATTAATAGTTTGCTTATTATTATTAAAAGGTACAGCTAGCGACAGCTGTTGTTGCTTGTCTTTAAGGCGCCACCTATGTGTGATAAGTGCAAAATGTTCTGTGTGCTGCCAGATTATTTAAAGCATGCTAGCACATAGATGGCGCCGCAAAACTGTTATACACGCGCCAAACGTCAAATTCAAAGGCAAAATTCAAATTTTATTTTGAAAAAAAATTATTGCAAATGAAAATACAAAATATTTTTGAAACTACTATTAAATATAAAATATATATAATACTAAAATTAATACTGTTTTTCTTGGCCATTATTAAATACATAAACAATTTTTAAATAATTTGTTTTTAATTTTATTGTATTTAAATCGTATATTGTATTTGTTTTTTTTTTTTTTTTTTTTTTTGGTTGTATTGTTGCCTAAATTGCGTATATATAGATTTATGATTTATTTTTTATGTATTTGCACTTTTTGTTTGTTGCTTTAATAAAAAAAAAAAAAAAATATTAAAAAAAATATACATATGTATTTATTTTTCTTCTTTTTTTTTGTATTTATTTATTTTTAATTTATTTTTATTTTTTACTTTACTTACTTTTGTCTAATTTCTTTAAGTGCTTTATAGAGAGAATGTTTCCAGACGATTTCTGTTTTTCGTTTATCTGTTTTCTGATTCAGAATCAGACTCAGACTCAGACTCAGACGCAGATGCTGTGTGCGCTTCATTTAATGTGTGAGTGCATTCGTCACAGTGCAGCTTAAAGAAGACCTTCTGATACTAGAGATAGAGGAGGAATTTCACTCAAGAATCGATTTATACCTAGTGCTAAAAACAAGTTGAAATTCCAAAGGAATGTTAAAGTTTGGCAAAATAAATTCAAGCTTGTAGGATTCACAAAGAAAATTAAGACTTAGATTATCTCAGATTGAGATAAATAGATCATTGACTCAAGAGAAAATCAAAACTGGCTATAACTATGCGAATGTGCAAAGTGGGTAAAACTAAAGCGATAATAATCAATCGATTTGCCCCTAAGGAATCCATATCAAAATATTACGAATTATAGAAGAATATTGAGGAGAACTAAAATGCCGCAGGCAATGCTGATTGAAGACAGAACAACGATATAAGTGATAAGTGGACTATAAGTACAAGACTACAAGTTTAGAGAACGATATTTATCGATAATATTTAAAAAAAACGATAGGGTTTCAACAACAATCTAGATTAAAGATCGATAAGAGATTATAGATACACAATGATACCAGTTAAAATAAAGAATTGAGCTCTAATAGAAATAAACAAGTTTGGGAATCGATAACTATCGATAACAGTTAGAAAAAGAAATGATACATACTTCAGATTACAGATAAATAAGTATCGATAAGTGTTAAGATAAAGAATATGAGCGAATTGGAAGGAAATAGTTTTAGAAGTAGTATATATCGATAACTAGCGATAACTGTAGGTTTAATGAACAACTAGCTGAGGTTTCTCTGAAAATGAATATATATATATATGCATATATATATGGAAGTGATTCGATTTCTGATTCAATTCTGAATCGCCCTGCAATGAAAAATGCGTTGATCGATGATCGATTCTAATTTGATTCAATTTAATTTCATTTAATTTAAGTTTTAATTTTTCTGAACTACATTTTACATTTTGGACACATTTTAATAATTACAAAAAAAAAAATAGTAATAATAATTATAATAATATTATTTAGTAATACTAATTTTATGCAAAAAAAAAAAAAAAAAAAAAGAATTCGTGTTCTTTTTCTCGCTTAAACAATAAAAAGCCTTGATTTGTTCTTCTTCCTCTTCCTCTTCCTCTTCCTCTGCCGCCCCTAGCCACGCCCGCGTCTGGTGCATTTGCAATCGATTCGAAAACTAAATTAAATCACATTTAGCATATTTTTGTTTTTTTTTTTTTTTTTTTTTTTTTAACGTTTTCTTAAATTTACTTTTTTTTGCAATTTCTTTTTCGTTGCTTTTTTTTCTTTTGAATAATTTAATATTTACAAGTCAAAAAAAAAAAAAAAATGAAGGTAATTAATTATAATTTTATGTGTATTTTTAGATGAATGCATTTTTTTTTTTAATTTTTTGTTTATTTTTTGTTTATTTTTTAGTTGTTGCGTTTCTTAGGTATATGAAAAAAATTTGTTATCGAGTTAAATATATCGATATACATATGTATTTATATATATATAGATTTAATTAAATTAATTAGATTTATGCTTAGAAAATTAACATTGCCGTCTGCTCCTGCCACGCCTCCACTTGCTGCCTCCAGTCACGCCGCCTCCTGCTTGATCAATAAATATTTCTCTCTCACTCCCCCTCTCTCTTTCCCTCTCTCTCTCTCTCTCTCTCTCTCTCTAGAACAACACATCGATATACATGTTTCATCTGCTGCCGCCCTCCGTGCCACCCGCACCACCTGCCGCGCCGCCATTGAGGTGCTCCTGCTTGACCTTGAGCAGCAGCTGCTGGTGCGCCAGCGCCTGCGCCTCGTCCTCGTCGTCGCAGATGTCGATGTCGCCGTCGGCGTCCGCATCGCCATCGACATCCGCATCGTTGTCGGCATCCGCATCCACGTCCGCATCGACGTCCGCATCGCAATCCTTGTCCATGTCCTCGTCCTCGTCGATCTCCTCGTCCGGCTCCGACTCGGCAACTGCAACGGCAGCCACCGCAGCAGCGGCCGCCGCGTTGCGCGCGTTGGCGGCAGCAGCAACGGCCGCAGCAGCAGCAGCTGCTGCCACAGCTGCCTCGGCATAGCCAGCGGTGCCGTGGTGGTGCATATGCATCGCATGCTGCACCACCGCCGCCTGCTGCTGCTGCTGCTGCTGCTGCTCCGCCAGCTGCTGTTGCTGCTGCTGTTGCTGCTGCTGCTGCTGCTGCTGCTGGAGCTGCTGCAGGTGGTGCAGATGCTGCTGCTGGTTGTACGGATGATGCTGCTGCCCAGTGGCCGCTGCTGCTGCCGCGGCGGCTGCCGTCTGCCCGTGGTGGTGGTGGTGGTGGTGCATGCCCGCGTGCATGGCTGCGGCGGCAGCAGCGGCCGCTGCCGCATCGCCGTGGTGCTGGTGGGCCGCAGCGGCGGCCGCCGCAGCCGCGTTCGCTGCTGCGATGTGGGCGTGTGCGTGGGCGTGGGCGTGCGCATGGGCAGCGGCCGCATGGGCATGGGCATGGGCGTGCTTCGACTGCTTGTTGCCGCCCGCGGATGGCGGCGGCGGCGCGTCGAACAGCAGACGCGATATCGAGAAGCTGGAGATCGGCGAGTTGTGGGTGCTGCCCGCCGAGTAGGAGGTGTTCGTGTCGTCCGAAGTGGGCGTCTCCCTGTCGCTCTCGTCGCTCTTCAGCAGCTCGGCGGCCTCCAGCGACTTCTTGTGCATGCCCAGCAGCCAGGGCGCCACGGACTCGTCCTCTTTGGCCGACTTGATGATTGTCTCCGGCAGCGGCAGCGAGTGCCTCACCATGGCCCCGTACAGCCCGTACTCGGCCATCTTGGTGCTGTGGCCCCAGCACTTCTCGGTCTTGCGCCACTTGGCCCGACGGTTCTGGTACCAGACCTGAAATGGGCACAGAGAAGAAGAAAGAGAATCCATTAGTAAGTTGTTACTAGAAGCTTATAAAGGTGAGATCTCACCTAAAGAGTTATGTATTCTACGGTTTATAAGTGGATCAATCATCCAATGTGAATAGTGAACCTATTAGCTAAGATATTGATCAATCTCGCTTGTCTGATAATCAGGATCACTCAATATGCCAATCAGTCTATCAAGCAGTCAATCAGTCTGACACACAATGAACAAATTTAGAGTTATTTAATTAGTCCATCTACCAGCCGATCGGTCATTCAATCAAAAATCAATCAGTAAGTCAATCACTGAGTCAGTCATTCATTCTACCAACCAGTTGCTTAATTGTAATCAATCAGTTAGTCAATCAATCAATCAGCCAATCTGTCAATCAGACAGCATTTCAATCACAGTCAGTCAATAAATTTTAGTTCATCAATCACAATATATCAATCTAGTAGCTAATCAACTACAAATCAGTAAATCAATCAATCTGGTATACTATCAATCAATGTTAATAAATTCAGTCAATCAGTTAGTCTCTCAATCTCAGTCAGTCAATCAATCAGTAATTCATTCTAAATTTATCAATCTATCGATTAGTAGATCAATCAGTCGATTGGTTAACCAGCTAATATTTCTATCACAGTCAATCAACAAATCATTTAGTTAGTGAAGCAATCACAGTCAATCAATCTGGTTGGTAATCAATTACAGGCAGTCAATGAAGCAATCTTGTAGTAAATCAATCACAGTCAATCAATCAATCAATCAATTTAGTGATCTACCAATCACAGTCAGACAATCAGTCTATCTATGAAATAGGTAGCATATCAATCACATTCAATAATGTGGCATATCAATCACATTCAGTTTCTCCAGTCAATCAGTTAATTGTCTACCCAACTATATATCAATCAATCAGTTAGACTTTTAATTGACGCGTCAGATAGTCTATCCATCACAGTCAGTCAGCCACTCAAGCAATCAATCACTGTCATTCAGACATACAGCTTACATTACAGGGTATTTTCAGCATTGCTGGTAGGCAAGCTCAGCTAATGTTGGGAACTTCTCCTATAGCGAAATCCCCATTTCGGCTCATCCCAACTCGTAACCAAATAAATAGCTGAAATTTCATTAGCAAATGCTAAGGACAGACTAAAGGTGAGATATATACAATATATATAAAAGAAAATATATGTATATATATATATATATATATATATCCATATACATATATGTATATAAATATGTATATATATAACTAGAACAACTCTCTGCCTAAAGTGCAGCTAAGCAATCAAAATTAATTAAATTAAATGTAACAACAACCGGCAACAACAACATCTATTAGCCCCTCGAGGGCGGCTAGCTGTGTGTGCTGGGGGGGCGTGGCAGTGTCTATGTTTTCTCTTGTTGTTGAGGCCTCCACCTCCATCTGAGTCTGAGCCGCTTCAATGCCGAAATGCCACTTGTCACGCAGCAGCTCGCTCAGCCCGCTCAACCCCCCCCCCCTTCTGCCACGCCCATGTAGCGACACGCGCTGATTTTATTTCATTCTTTCAAGTACTTATTAGTGCCACGAAATGTTGCAAGCTGCTTTGCTTTTGCTCTGCTTTTGCTTTGCTTTGCTGCTGTTAAACGGTCAATTTTCAATTTTCACAGGCAACTTGTGAAGTGGGCGAGTGTGTGTGTGTGTGTGTGTGTGTGCAAGCAATGTGTGTATGTGTGTGTGTGTCCCTAAGGACAACTTAATCTTCTGTTGTGAAATGTTCTAGCTTTCCCAGGGTAGATAGCTACGCTCTATCTCTTACGCTCACTCTAGCTACCCCTCTCCCTTTCTCCCCCTCTCTCTCTCTCTCTATTTCTCTCCCAATGTCCTGCTGCATGTGCCGCAATTCTCTGTGGACCATAAAAATAGAAGTCGACGGCGGTCGCATTAAATTCGCCTGCCACGCGGCTCGCTGTCTAACCAAAAAGCGAGGGTATTCCTCTAGCTGTTGTTGTTGTTGCTGGTTGTTGTTGTTGTTGGTTGTTGGTTGTTGTTGTTGTTGGTTGTTGTTGGTGTGATGTCAACATTTGCATTTACAGTTGTTTAGCCGTGTTTGCCGCTGCACTTGAGAGTTCGGGCAGCAGCGACAAACATGGCAAATTAAATCTGCTTGAGTTGACAACACTTAACACCAAACCGAACTGAACCACCCCCTCCATGCCCATCACCACCCCCCCCCCCAGCTGTGGGCGGGGTTGAACTCAATCAGTGTGGCTAATGCGTTGATAAATGTCTTTTTAAAATGCGCCTAGTTCGCGCAACTTGTTTGTGTTGCCACAATGTTGAAAAAAAGAGGAACGAAATAAACCTGGGCAAGGGGCTGGGGGTGGACTGAGGGGGTGTTGGGGAGGGGTTGGGCGATTGGTAGTGATATAATGCGTTTGGGATTGGGACAAATGCTAACAAGTGCGGCAGGCGCAAGTTTTTTATGTAATCATCTGTTAGTTTTGCCAGGCAACAAAATACCCTGTAAAGGGGTAGTTAGGAAGTGAGCTTGATATAGGCAAAGGAAATGGTCAGGGAAGTTAAAACTTTAGCAGTACTATTTAGTAATGAGAATAATCGGATAAATAAAATTAATGTATAATAAAAATACCCTGTAAATGTTTAGATGCGCATGTTTGAAGCTAATTTTGAAAATCTATATATTTCTAGGCGAATCTCGAAAAATATATATATGCCAAATAACAACTAGTTACGCAGCATCTGCTAGTCGTGCACTTTCTCGCTTCAGTTTTAATGAAGCGAGCGCCAAATGCGCGAGAGAGAGAGAGAGAGAGAAAAAAGAATGCAAATAGCAATTTGTGTAATGCTTTTGTTTCGCAGCCATAACCTCCTTTGTTTAAATGTTAATTACATAATTATGCATAATCATTTTTAGCACACACTATTTCGCGCAGTGTATGCGCGAGAGGATGTATTAACAGCTCATTAAAAACGCAGCGAAAATGCAAAAATTACGGGACGGACAGTGTAAAGTGTATAATTAATGTGTAGACGCGCCTGAGCACTGCAAATTATGCAAAAAATTTACAAAATGAAAAAAAGAGAAAAAATAGAAAATAAAAATGATGAAATGCAAAACATTTGCTACACTTTTGATTGGAAAGGAGCGAGCGCACAGTCAGGGAAAGGCAAGCAGAGCGAACTTTGCGCTGTTATCGATCACAGCAAATCGATAACTGCTTGAGCAGCTCTTCGCTTAGTCAATCGAGCTCTTGCGTGTATTAGAGTAGGCGAAATTGTTGGTGCTTGAGAGAGTTGCTTCGAGTTGAGTTGCCTCATTGTGCCTCAGCTTCAGCCTCAGCTGGGCAATTGCAACAGGCGGTTGAGTGCATGGCTGAATGCGGTTTTAATGCATTTGCAATTTGTTTGCATTGTTTTTTAATGTTTTTCATTCGCTTCTGCTAAAGTGTACTTAAAACTGTGGACGAGAGCGTGTTGAAATTAGCAAAAAGAAACAATGAGCCAGCAGCAGCGCAAATGGAGCAGTCGAACGGAACTGAGTCACAGCCTGAGAGCCAATTGCAGTGTGTGTGAGTGTGTGTGTGCGTGTGTGTATGTGTGTATGAAACAATGATGTGTTGTCATGCATCTGCCATCCTTGTCGTGCCATCCATTGCCAGCACAGAGGCGACAAAACGACGAGCAAAGCATTGCAACAGCCGACAAAGTGGCTAATCGACGAGGCTGCAAAGCTCATTAGTGGCAGTTAGCTAAAAACATTGTCGCCACTATTGTCGCCTGTCAGTTTCGTTCACTTTTGACAGCGCGCAAATTTCTGTTAATTCCCGTTACACGGCCGGCCATTGCCAAACGAGAGTCAGACAGAGCGAGAGCGAGAGCGAGAGAGAGAGAGATGAGTGTGGAGTGTGTGCATGCGAGTGAGTGAGCTAAAAACATGTTTCGCTCGGCCATGCTGCTTGCTTCTTGCAAAAATAAGCTGACAGCGTCACAGAAAAGCAAAAAAAAAAAAAAAACAGGAAAAAAGAAAGAAAAAACAAAAAAAAACAGCAACAACAACAACAAGAACAAGCACCAGCACAGGGGCGAAAATGCACACACGCATAGTGAGAGTGGCAGCGGAACACATATAAAATGGAATGCAATTAAAAACGGCAGGCAAAAAAACAAAAACAATCAACGAGAACGAACGCCGCGAAAGCGAAGCGAACTTTTAATGGTGGCTTCGATTTGTTGTTGTTGTTGCTGTTGCTGTTGCTGTTGCTGTTATTCTTGTTGTTGCTGCTGTTGCTGCTGCAGTTGTCTGCATGTATTTGCATGGCTGCCATTGTCGACGGACGCGCCTCTCTCCTTCTCGCCTCGCCTTCACATCAGCCCCTTCAAAATTGCACTCATCGTCAGTCGCATTTCGCATTCGTATCCTTGGCTCTTGTCGTCGTGTCGCGCTATTGCTAATGATTGCCTCGCCGCCGCCGAGTGCCAAAGACCCAAAATCCCCTCCCATCGCGCTCTCCCTATTCGTCTCTCGCTCTCGCTCTCTCCTCACTCACACACTACTATGCTTGCAGTGGCAGTCACTCACTCAACAATCTCCCGTTGCCATTCCCGAACGCTTTATTTTTTTCAAGCTGTGCGCAGACTGCGCCATATTTGCACTTAATTGAAGTGCGTGTGTGTGTGCGAGTGTGTGCGTGTCAGTGTGTGTGTGTGTGCTTCATGTTACTTGCGCGTATTACGTATTATTTTTTAAGCCAATTGTGCTTGTTAATTTGATTTGCGCATACACACACACACACACACACACACTCACACTGACACACACAAAGCAATGCACTCACTCTACAGGCGAAAAAGTGAACGTCAGCCATTTGGCCACTGACTTGTTGGGCTTTCATTTGATGCTGCTGCTGAGTGCTGTATGCCTCCCCCTCCCCCTCTATCTCCTCCTGCTGCCAGCAGCCGTCTCCCTACCACAACTGCTGTCACTTCTTTTATCATTGCCCTGCTCGCCCGCCCAGCCTCCAAGTTTGCGTCGCCCCTTAAGTGGGCCTCACAAGCAGCAGCAGCAGCAGCAGCAGCAGCAATAGCAACAGCTGCCATTGCCCCCCTCTCACCTAACGCATTCGCCTCGCTTGGCGCCATCTTGCGGCTTATCAAGTGGCCCAAAATGTATGTGGAGGCGGCAGGAAGAACACAGAGTGAAAGAGAGAGAGAGAGAGAGAGGGAGATGGCGTGTGCCTTGAGGCATGCTTAGTGCATCGTTAGAATTAACAATAATAAAGGGATTCTCATTATTAATGATTATTATTTTTATTATTATTATTTTATTTTTTATTATATGTATTATTTTTATTATTATTTTTATTATTATTATATTGTTAATATAATATTTTAGATACGTTTTTCCTATTATTTAACTGAATAGAAAACATTAGAGACCCAAAGCAATAATAATAATCTAAATAGAATTATTGCTTTGCTATTCTAATGTTTTGTAAAGGTTTCTAAAGAGTATTAAGGTATGCAATTTAGTATAGTCAGTATATACAGTATATATATAAATATATTGTTTATATATACCGATATCTATAGATTATATCTCGAGCTCGAATCAAATGTTATACTAATTTGTATGCAGATTCGAAATTCTACATAAATTTCAAAGTAAATCTTTTAGAAGAGTGTGCCGTTGATATTTATTTATACGAATACGGATAGTCTCTTAAATGGGTCTCTCTTTCTCTCTAAATCCCACGCTCCCTCACTCCCTCACTCTCTCTCCTTTCCTCTTTGTCTTTCTATATATCTATAGGAAGACTGTGCCATAAGTCCTTATTTATATGGATATGGATAGTCTCTTGAATAGGTCTCTTTTTCTTTCCCTCTCTCTCTATCTCTCACGTCCCCTCACTCTCTCTCCCACTCTCTATATATCTATAAGCACATATGTATATGTATATACAATGTTCTTAGCCGCTTTTCAAGCAACCCTCTTGAAGAGGCTACAGAGCCGCAATTACTCGCGTTGCAAGTGTTGCAAAGTGTTGCAAAGTGAAAGTGTTGTGCAGGGAGCCTGGAGTCGTGTGTTGTTTGTTGTGTGTTGCATGTTGTGGGGTTTCTTTTCGCACTCCGCTCGATCGCTGTCGCATTTTTCCAATTTGCGAATACTTTTTGTGCTTCTGGAGTGTCGACGGGTGCCGATGGCCACGTTTTCTTACTTCATTCCGAATTGTTCAGAGTGTGTGAGCACTCGTAATTATGTAATCAGTGTCAGCCTCATTATGTGGCCCACTCTGCCACACTTGCAACAAATCGAAGCAGCTGCTGCCTGCCTTTGATTGCTGCCCTCCACTCTCGACTCTCGACTCTCCACTCTCTGCCGGTCGAGACGGCCATAAAAAAAACCAGAACGCGCCAACTTTACGAGCGCCCATAAAATCGAACGCCATTGGCGCAAATCGTGGCATGCGGCACGTGCCACTGCGGCTGCAACGTGCTGAGCACTCACCTGTATACGATCCTCGGCCAGTCCTGTCTTCATGGACAGCAGCTCCCGCGCACTGACGTCCGGATAGTGGGCCTCCTTGAAGGCCTTCTCCAGCTCCTCCAGCTGGCTGCTGGTGAATATGGTGCGTCCGTGTCGTCGCTTGTTCTTCTTCTTGCCGCCGGGTCCGCTGCCGCCGGGCCCGACGAGCACATCGCCGCCGCCATGGCCAGCCAGCAGGCCATTCGGATTGGCCGCCGCCCCAGCTGCCGCGCCCAGGAAGGCCGCCTCATGGCCGTGATGCACATGCCCATGGCCATGCCCATGCCCGTGGACGTGGGCGTGGGCGTGAACATGATGCGCCGCATGAGCGTGATGTGCATGATGAGCGGCCGCTGCGGCAGCCGCATGATGATGGGCCGCTGCAGCTGCCGCTGCTGCATGCTGATGGGCGGCCAAGGCAGCATGATGATGCGGCGGCTGCTGCTGCTGCTGCTGTTGTTGTTGCTGCTGCTGCTGTTGCTGCTGCTGCAGCGCAGTCGACGAGGAGGCGGAGGATGTGGCGCTCGAAGCGGAGCTGGCTGTGGCAGCATTGCTGTTGTTGTTGTTGCCGTTGCTGCTGCTGCTGTTGTTATTGTTGTTGCTGCTGCTGCCATTGCCATTCGCCTGGCCATTGCTGTGCGCCGCAGACTGCTCGACGGCAGCGGCGCTCGATTTGCTGGGCGACTGCTCATCACCGCTGACATTGGCCAAGCTGTTGGCATACTCCTGACCACGTGCGGCCGCTTGTTCTGCAAGAGAAGAAGAAGAAGAAGAAGGTGAAGAAGAAGCATAGTAAGATACATGGCATGCAACAAGGAGACATTCCGAACACATGTTTAATCACACAATCGCAATTCACAAGCCACAATAAACACGCCAATGGCAATCCCATTTCCTTTAAATGCCTCACAATAGACCATGTCATACGACATACGAGCACTCATCCTGGCTTCAATAGAAAAAAAGAATTATATATATATATATGTGCGTGTGTGTGTGTGTGTGTGTCGGGAGACTAGATTTTTTGCACACGATATGCGACAGCTGGAAAATTGTTCCATGCTCGCTTGCCTCTCATTCAAAGGCGCGCAGATTTTGACAAGTTGCCAGGATTTATTCAAATGTCAGCGAAGGGTTAAGCGCACGTCCTCGTGTCCTTTTGCTAACCCCCTCTCACTCTCACTCTCCCTCTCTCCCTCCCTCTCTCAGTCGTTTGGCTTCTTAGAAAATGTTGCCACAAAATATTTTCTTTAGCCAGTTTTGTTTTTGGCTTTTCATGCTGCTCAAAGGAAACGTTAAGGGCGCAACTGCAACCGGGTCTAGCAAATCATCAAGATGGTTTCATGTTTTCTCTCTCTCTCCCTCACTCCCTCTCTCCCTCTCTGTTGTGTTTCGTGTGCGCTTTGTTTTGACAATTAGGGTGTTAGGGTGTTAAGTGGTTTAGCCCTTTTTTCGTCTTTCTTTCGTTTTAGGTCTCAAATTAAACGGGAATCGGCTTAGGCGTGTCGCACGGGGCGTTCTATTGTGATTATATATATACACACATCTACACACATCTCCACACTTTCAGACACACACACAGTCATAGTTGCTGGCAATGTTGGTCTCACTTTTCACCATCAGCGAAATTAGCTTCCGGGCCACTCGACTCAATTGCTTGCGACTTATCTTAGCGAAACTTTTGTTCCCAACTCAAATGATTTTAGTAATATCTGAAGTTATTAAGTTATTAAGCCTTATATGGCATATAGATGAGATCTATTGATTATTAGACTAGAGACTAGAGACTAGAGACTAGAGACTAGAGACTAGACTCTAGACTTAGACTCAGAACCAATTAACAAAAATACGGCTATATTCTATAAATTTTATAGATTTTCTATCTCTCTAGCTTTGTTATAAAAGAACTGAAAAAACTGACACTGAAATTTTTGATTCAACAGATCTTAATATTAGTTCATATCAAATAGTTGCTTTTCTTTCGAAAAATATTTGATATAGTACCATAATCTCGACAGATTTCATACAAAAGTAGTTATATGTTTGAGCAGTATGGAAAGCTGCAATGCATTGTATGGAAAGACAACTTGTAGTCAACGTTGCATTAGGTTCGAGTTTAGAGATTCAGAGAATAAGCAGATTAGATATATATATCTATATATCATATATCATATACACATTTATGAACTATTCCCCCTTAAAGCATAACTTTACATAATATTAATAAGCTACACAAGGCTTTTAAAAAAAAGAGAGGCAAAAAAACTGTTTGTCTAGCGTTCAAGGGGGCCTCGAGGCTGCGAGAACTTTGCTCAGTTGTTGTCAATGATGATGTTATTGTTGTTGCTGTTGCTGTTGTTGCTGCTGTTGTTGTTGCTATTGCTGTTGTTGTCATGTGGCTGTGATTGTTTTTTATTGCCTGGCTACTTTGGCGGGCACAATTAGACACACATCAATTAACAATTAGCCAAACGACAGCTGCCCAATGTCCAGTTGTTGTTGGCCCCGTACACACACACACACACACACATACTTATAAATAGCTGAGCAATAATAATGCCTCCGCCCACTTGTTGAGCATGGCATGGAGGGGTGTGCGTGTGTGAGTGACCAGCCCCGGACAGACCAGACCAGACGAGACGAGACCAGCCTAGTTGAGGAGGGTCTGCTCTGCACGGTTAGCCACTTTGGTCAGCTATCGATGTCGGCTGCTGTTCGCCTTGTTAAGTCTTGTGCGCGACCTGTCCCGTCTGCTAGCTGTCTCTCTCTCTCTCTCCCTCTCTCTTTCTCTCTCTCTATCTCGCTGGGCTACTAATTCAATTTGCTGCTGCTGTTGTTCGGTCTGTCGTTTGGTCAATGAATCGGCGCCATGAGTTGCTTGATTTTCTGTCATGCGATATTTTTTTGCGGTCTCCCCTTGCCGCCTTTCTCCCTCCCCTCACCCCCTCTCTTTTTCTCTCTCTCTCTCTGTGCCGTTGCTGCTTTGCTGGCTATGCTTTCACTTCATTTTCTTTCCCATTTGCCAGCTTCATTTTCCGCCTAAATTAATTTGATATTGAAGTTCGCATCTTTTTCGCTCAACGATTGTAATCTATACCTAGCTGCAGACAGTCCTTCTCTGTCTCTCTCTCTCTCTCCCTCTCTCTCTCTCTCTCTCTCTGTGAATGTTCGTCCTGTCCAGTTTTGGCCACTTCAGTGGCTCCTTTGTGCGTTAATTAAATGTTCAATTAAGCAATTTTCCTGCTGCCGAAGCTGGCTTTGTTCTGCTCGGTTATCGATATCTTGCTCCCTATTTTATGAATTTACATTAACTGCCTGACCCATGGGCGTCTATAATGGGATAATTTGCCAATTTGTTATGGAGGCAGGGGAGCAGTTTGGGGAAGGGCTGTATGTATGTGTGGCATTCTTAGAAAACTATTTACTCTTCAAATGTATCGTAATTGCTTTCTTAAGTGGCAATTGGCAAGCGTTCGATAGTTTATATATAATGTTTATGAGCGATTTATGAGCATCGCATCAATTTATGTTTTTAAATGAAATAGTAAAGTTCGGATATCGATAAGTGTGTAAATATCCTAATAATATCCTAAAATTATACTCAATATATTAATTAGCTACATATCGATTACTATCGGTAACTATTATATTCTAACTTTGGCAGTCGAAAGTAATAGTCTGCTGCTTGTCTAAAAATATATATATAAAATATGCATCTCTCAGTGTAAAATATTAACATTTACATGTTTACTGCGCATCTGCTGTCGCTAACTTCTCTTTCGATACCTATCGATAACTATGGCAAGTACATATGTTTAAAGCTAATACTCAACATGCATAATTTATATTATATATATTCTTTGGCACTAACTATAGTTTTCGTATATACTACAATTTTCATTATATTGCTTATCCATCGATATTTATCGATAACACATAGTATAATAATAATCATATCGTAGGTATTTCACATTACTTGTACATATTATCGCATCATATTATCATATAAGATACATTCAACTTTATCCATCTGTCTGTCGATAATTATCGATAGCACAACATTTCGTACAATAAAAATTCTTAATGCATAGAATCTACCGCTCAGTACTCAATTACATTTAAGAGTAGCTAGCTAAGCCGTCAGCACATTTCGCTTGTTATTGGCCTTGCTGCTCGCATTTGTCAGTCAGTCTAGGGGCGAGGCCCCACACCTTCTCTACACGTACACCCACTTCAGTCGCCAACTCAGCTGGCAATATGCCACAAAGCTGCGCCTAGTTGCGAGTCGTTTAGAGACGACGACGACGAAATGTAAAATTACCAATAAAGTCAAATTGAAATTGCCAGACATATTAATAAAAGCCACGACCAGGAAGGCGCTGCTTGGCGCTACGGGGCGTGGCAGGGGTGGTGGAGTGTTGCGTAGACAACGCGATTTAACAAATGGGCCGCGCGGGTGACACAAAAAAAAAATGAAAAAATAAATAAAAAGAAGAAGAAAAACCTTAACTAGACCAAACACGACGGGAGGGAGATAAGAGCTGAGACAAGAAAATAAAATAAAAGCGCGAATTTCGCTTGGCAATGCTCAGCGAGGATATTTTTGCTTTTAATTTTATAACGCTGAATACCTTGAGGGGGTGGCTGGGGCTGGCTTAGGGAGGAGCGCGAGGAACGGTGCTGCAAAGTGGTAGAAGGAAATTTCTGTTGACAGGAAATACACTCGAAATTGGCAATTTTGCATTTACGTTAATAATACTCGAGCGTATTTACTACTTACATTTAGTAGGGGTAGGAGTAGGGGTTGGCTGGTGGGGCTGGTGTGTGTGCGTGGGCGTGGGCGTTGCCAAGCTGCTGTCTACGCGAAAAATGGGGCCACATTTGTAGCAGCACCAGCTCCAGCTCCAACTTGGCGTATTTCTTTGCAGCTCTCTAGCTGGGCTAGGGGTTGGTGCAGGGGGTGCGCTTTCGCAAGCATAGCTGAGCCAATATGACGCGCAATTATTTGTAATGGAGACGTAAATAAGTTGAAGAAGCAAAGTGGCAACAACGACAAAGTGGGCAAAGGCAAAGCCAAAGAATTGTGGAGCGGTTGGGGTTGGGCCGAGATGGGGGTGGGGATGGGGCTTATGTACGTAGTCAGTCTGTGCGTCTGGCGGGTGGTTAAGTTTTTTAGTTGTTACTGCTTGGGGGTTGCTTGCGTGTGCGTACGAGTGGGTGGCTGGCTGGGTGGTTTGTCGCTGACTGCTTGCTGCTTTTGGGGTTGGCCGGAGACAATTTTCGGGTCTTAGAGCTGGGGCAGGGGGATGGCCGCCCCCCTGCTGTTAGCTCGTTAACTCAATTTGCGCGCTCTCTGTCTGTGTGTGTGTGTTTTTTTCCTCTTGTTTTTTTTTGCGCTTGTAATAAATACGAAAAAGCGGCGGGCGGTGGGAGGTGGGCGGTGGGCATTGGGCTGGCATTCCCGTTGTTTTTTCCAAGATGGCGGGCGAACGCCGTAAGACTCACCCAGCCAGCGAGAGAGAGAGAAAGAGAGAGATAGAGTTGGGTGAAATGAAATTTGCTTTTTTGGCAACTTTTTGGGGAAGCTGACACGAAGAAGAAGCAACAAAAAAAAGAGGAAACTTTTTGCTGCTGGCCATTTGTGAGGGCTAAATTTAAATGGGGGATTATTTTTAGATAGTTGGCAGCTAGCTAGACGGGTTTTTGTTTTATTTTAGCAACGTGTTGCCAGGGTTGCCATACTTGTTTAATTTGAACAATTTTAAAGCTTTCATTTGGTATTCAATTGGTTTTTTTTTGCGTGGAAGGGCTTCTTTTCTAGTAGGGAAGTTGGATATCTGTAGATTTCTGCCATTGCTACTTAGTTTTAGTGATTCAGAGCTGCCATACTGTTAAAAACTTCTTTCTATGCAGCGAATTGTTGACTAATAAACAATTACTTGGGTTTTAATACATAGTATGTATGGGAATAGATTGTTCAGGGCTGTCACAGTTGCTGAAAATCAACTTCTTATCAAGAGAAAGCACAAGAAAACACTTTATACACCTTAAAATATACTTCTACGACAATTTATGATTCAGAGTTGCCATATTTACATAATCTCTCTCTCTCTCCCTCTCTCTTTCTCTTTAAACTCATTAATTTGCCTATGAAATGATTATTAACAGTTTCCGCCAGGGAAACAAGACAATTAATGACAAGCAGGGCTGCCACACACCTTCATTATCAAACACTTGAACCATAGAAAAAACGCACAGTTTGAATCCAGTTAATCATAGTCACTAAGAAGCAAATTTGTATTGTTCAGCTCGGTTATGAATAGGCAGATGCTGTTCGAAGTCTTTCGTGGCGTTGCCAGACTGCTGCTGGAGCATCCTTTTTCAGCTATACAAAACAGGCAGCTCGGTATAAAATATCATTCTCCTGGCATTTGCCAATCCCCATTGTTGCTGCCACTCAGCTAACAACAGCAGCAGCAACAACAACAATAACAATAACAAGGACAACAACAACAATATAAATGGCAACAATCAGACAACTGTTTGCTGTTGCTTTGCTGCTGCTTCTGTTGCTGCTTCTGCTGCTGCTGCTGCTGGGTCGTCTTGATGGGGCCGCGAGCTACACTTTTCCTGGGGTTTTGTGTTACGCTTATTTTCCAATTTCACTTTTTGCCATTGTCGTTGTCGTTGTTGTTGTTGTTGTTGCTGTTTGTTGTTGCTTCTGCTGCTGTTGTTTGGCTGTTGCCTGCACAAAGATTTTTGCTTGCCATTGATTTTCTGCTGTGCTTAAATTTGCTTACAGCTAACAAACAGCCCCTAGCCCACCCCGAGCCACCCCCCGGCCCCCGCTCGCTCAACCACTTGACCAGGCTTGGCTGCTAGCTGTTGTTGTTGTTGTTGTTGCTATTGCTTTTTGTATTGTATTCGAGTTTTTATGCGCTTTCGTTTTGCTCGCATTTCTTCAACCATTTTGCGATTTGCTTTGCGCCGCTCATTTTCAACGCCAACTGCGACGACGACGGCGACAGCGGCAGCGACTGCGACTGCGAGGCAGTGAAGCTTAAATGAAATAATTGGGTAGTTAGTGAGCTTTTCTGCCTCTCAATGCATCCACCCCAGCCCCAGCTCCAGTCCCAGTCCCAGCCCCAGCCGTCCCTCTGGGCTCTGCTCGTGCAGCCTAATCTGCGGCTGCCTTTGCGCCGTTGTTGTTGCTGCGAATTTTTCTTTACTTTTGCATTCTTTTGCCTATTCAATTATTTATTTGCACTCGAGAGAGGGAGAGAGAGAGAGAGGGGGCGGCGCAGTGTGTGCGTGTGTGTTAGAGCGAGACAGATGTAGTCGCGGCAGGTGCTTAGCAAGCGCCAAAAGGAAAAACAATTTTCTCATTTTCCAATTTCCCTTTTCCTTTCTTTTATATGCTATAATTAGACTTTATTTTGCTTTCAATTGTCTTGTTGTTGTTATTGTTGGGTTGAGTGTTAAGTGGGCGTGGCGGCTGAAAAAACGCCATGAAGCTTGCATATTCCATGAGAGCGTCACTTATCGATATTACAAGAGATAACTTTAGGGTTTAAAGTTATCGTTTATCGATAGCACATTACATGTTTTTGTATATTGAAGGCAATCGATCAATCCATATTACTATCGTTTTGAGAAGAATCAAATACAGTTTTAACATGGAAATTGTTGATCAATATCGATAATCTGATCGATATATTACTCCTATTGCCTTTTTTAAGTTGATTAGCATTCATATTGACACAGTTGATGATTTCTAGTGGCATTATCGATATCAAGCCAAACTTATCGGCCAATAAATCGATTAACGATAGCATCACTTGACCCAGCATTGAAATGAACAGCAAACGAGTCGCCACGTAATCTATTTGTATCAATAAATGTTCGGCTATTAAACGTACAACGTACAAGCGGTTTCATTCGGCTTTTAGCATTCACGGCAAAGAATCACAAACCAGGCCAAAAGTTGTCTGTATTTGCTGCTTGTGTAAAATTCATTTGGCCATAAAACTGCTTGCCCAGCCCCTTTGGCAATTCGTGGCTCGAGCTGCCGAAAAAAAACGTGCTCCCCATTCAAACGGGGCAACTAACTTGCAACATAGCAATAGAGAGACTGCAGAGAGAGGAAGAGAGACAGAGAGAGAAAGAGCAAGAGGATGCGGAAGAAGGCAAGCCTCTGAGGGAGTGGAGTGAGTTAAGCAAGCAACAACCCTTTTGTGGTCTTTGTCCACTTGGGGGGCGCGCAACGTTTTACAACACTGCAAATGGTGGCACGGAAATAGCGGTAAATATAAAAATACACAAACACAAATTCACACACACAGTTTAATGTGTCAGCAGTGACTGTATGTGTGTGTGTTCAAATATTTATTAACCCATCAACACATGCGGAAGTTTTTCGGCCGTTTCGTTTCACATAACATTCAGAGCCAAGGCCCAGTTACCAGTTAACAGTTACATGCTCTGGCCCGCCCCCCGCCCCTTTTTGCACTGCGAGTGTGTGTGTGTGTGTTTTTGGTGGTAACAAATTCGTGTAGCGTTGCAAATTGCTGTCAACAGGGAAATTAATAAAAAGTCAAACGCTTTTTAAAAGGCAACGCCTTGCGCTCTCAGACCCGAGCTCAACTCGGGCAGCTCTCGCTGCTCGCCGGCACAAATAAAATAAAGTTCCCAAAATAGATTAACATGTTTAATATTCAATTTGTGCACGCAACACGCTGCAAGTCCTGGCGAACCGTTGCCTCACCCGGGCCGAGCCACTCGAAGCACAGCATTTTTGACTCGATTATCATACGCCAAATTAGTCGTGGTAATTGCAAAAATAAGAACTTGCGGTAGATGCGTGGCTAATGCATTTGAAAGGCCCAAAGATCTCTGCTGCATTACTTACATATATATGACTATATGTGATATAGTGCGGCACTACCCAAAGACTTGAATTAAATAAAATTTTACTTTAGGATGGGTTAGAATAGATTAGAATGTAAAGATACTAAAGATTGCAAGCAATCGATAAGTTTAGCTGCTTTACTATTAATTTATCGATTATTTAATTTTTAATCA
Organism: Drosophila meridionalis; assembly: GCA_035045145.1. Taxonomy (NCBI): domain Eukaryota; kingdom Metazoa; phylum Arthropoda; class Insecta; order Diptera; family Drosophilidae; genus Drosophila; species Drosophila meridionalis. The sequence goes on along the minus strand of JAWNPG010000009.1, from coordinate 5,008,826 downwards.
TAATCGTTTACTGCAAAAATTGCAAAGAGAAAAAATCTAATTATTGTAGATTAGAATGGATTTGTTCATTCAAACACATTCACTTCAGTTTTAATCTCATATTCACTTGACTCATTCTAATGATTCATAGCATTTGCTGTTTTTTAACTTAGTTTTATGTATTGATTCTGCTCTTCATGCATGCATCATTCTTGCAGTCTCTTCTTCTACTTTTTTCTTCTTCTTCGACTTATCTGCTTTGACTGCATTAATTGCCCTCATTTAATTTTCGCTAGCAACTTTTTTGCTAAGAGTTGAAAAAACTCGTTTGGCGCAGGCTTTTCGCCTTCTCGCGCTCGGAGTTAGCCTGTTGCATCAAGTGGCGCCCGTTGGCGATGCGAGGCAATGCCAAAGCGCAGCTTGGAGGCAGCTTTGGGCACTTTCCCAAAAAGCCAGCCACTCGTGGAGCCGGGCTTAGACTGTTTGCCACAAGGCTTTTAAATGCAAATCATGCAGAAATCATCTCGAGGCTTTCATCGAGTCGCCGTCGAGGCTTAGGCTTAGGCCTGGGAACAAAGCCACTTAGAGAGCCTGGCTAGGCATCAGGCAACGAGTTGCCAGCGAGAGCTGTTTACACGCTCAGCAACGAGCAGCGAGCACTGAGCACCGAGCAGCGGTCGAGTGCTTCCTAGAAATAAATGACGACGACGAATCTGCAGCTGAAGTGGCTGCAACCTTTGGCTGATCATGCAGCGTGGCCGCGAGGCAGGCAATTGCTGGGTAAAAGTCTGAAACGTAGTCGCACTCGAGGACGCTTGCCACTTGTTGTCATCAATTTGTTTCGGCTCTTTCTTTCGCTCCTCGCCTCGTCCACTGCTCCGCCCGATGCCCAATTCCAATTCCAATTGCAACTGCCACAGCCACAGCCACAGCCACAGCGACTGCAACTGCAACTGCAACTGTTTATGCAGCAGTTGAGTTCCCCGGTTTCGGGGAAACTCTCTTCATTTTTTCCTCATTTTCATTTTTCCACAGTTTGTTTACGTTTCGGTTGTTTGCTTTGGTCCGGTTTTTCATGAAAACTGAACTTGCAGTTTTCCAATTAAAAAAAAAAAAAAAATTATTATCAAAATACAAATGTTGCCTCTTAACCTCTCTCTCTATATATCTATCTCTCTCTATTTTGGGCAACTCATTGTCACATAATTAACACTTGATATAGCAATTTTCTATACCAATTTTCCCAACAAATGTGCGAAAAACTATCGAATTACCTTTGTCCAAGCTGGCAGGAAATGCGCACTAGTTTCTACTCTACTTTGGTCTACTCTCTCTCTCTCTCTCTCTCTCTCTCTCTCTCTCTCTCTCTTCCTCTCTCTCACTTTCTCTGTGTTTCGGAAGTGCGGCTGGACGATAATATCACAAATATCTCCGCCCTGCTCCCTTTTACAGCCAGATGCTTATCGCAGCATTTTCATTTAAGAATTTTGAGGTTTTCCTTTGAGTTTTTTTACAATTTTCTTTTCCTTTTTTTTTGCGAAATTGGTGCGATTGATTTTTATGCGGTTCGCTTTTGTGTTCTTTTTTTTTGTGAACACGCGTGGCAGATGCTAAAACATAATTGCAAAGGACAAAAAAGAGGAGAAGGAAAGGTAATAGACCTGAAGAGCGTAGTAAAAGGCAAAGATAAAGTAGTTGGGATGCAAAGGCAGAGATATTCTATAAGTAAAACAAGATTTGCTATTAATTAAGCTAGTGCCGATGATAAGAAACTTGGTGAGAGTTTGGAAATGGAGAGAAAATTTATAGATAGATAGAATATATTTATAATTATTTTGAAAGATATATAGGTATAGGTATGCTATATAGAAAGGCAGCTAAACGGATGAAGTTATAGATAAATCGAAAGATAGATGCATGGAAATCGTAGATATGTGAACAGATTATAGGTAGATAAATAAAAAGATCGATAGATAGATGGGTGCATCGTAGATAAAAAGATAGATGATAGATATAGAGATAGAGATAGGTAAATAGAAATATGGCTAGAAAGATATATCAACGGTAGAAGCTAGATAAATAGATATATGGATAACTAAATATATATATATGGTAGATAATAGATAGATGGATAGATAGATATATTAATGACAGATGGTAGTTAGATAGACGGATAAATAGATATTTAAATAGATAGAAAGATCGATAGGTAGATTGTAGTTAGATAGATAGATGTATATATTATTGAGTTGTTAGGATAAAAAGATGAAAAGATCGATCGTTAGCTAGATAAACAGTAGGTAGGTAGATAAACAGATGGATAGATAGATAGATAGAAAAAACATATATATTGATAGATATATAGATAGATAAAAAGACGGATTGATAAATAGTAAAGCAATTTCTAAATATTTATAGATAGATAGACATATCATGTAAAGTACTTCTAACAGTTATACAGATAGATATACAATATATATGATAGATGGTGAGTCCGATAGACTGATAGATAGACAGACAGATAGAAGTGATATACAGATATATAGATGTATGGATTTATATATAGAGAAATCTTATAGACTTGTTAGGATAGATATATGAATACAAATTTAAATTCATAATTAGAACCTAACATTTCTTTAAATTGAATCAGAGTTAGCGAAAATCGACTTTCACAGCAAGAGCACTGTGTATATATCTATATATAATGAGGAATACATACATTCATTTATATATGAACTTATACATATTTATATATATACCCAACATTTACGATCAGAAAAAAGCCCAATTACAGAACCAATTAGGGCGCAATTATGGGCCATTAAGACAAATCCACTTACAATTTAAGCCTGAAAAAAAAACTGACTCAGACCAAACAACGAGCAACAACAGCAACAACAACAACAATGACAACGACAACAAGTCGAGTGTGTTAGCCAGTTAGCCATTGCCTATTGCCTATTGCCCTTTTTTCGTTCGTTTTTTCTATCTACTTTTTCTCAAGCTGTTTGTCGTCTTGGCCAAGCACAAATGTGTGAAAAATAGTTGCGGCCATTACATAAACAGCAGCAGCAGCAGCAGCAGCAGTGGCAGTGGCAGTGGCAGCTGACAGCGATCCTCAGGTGAAGAGGCCAAGGTGCCCAGGCACAAGTGTGAAGGAAAGCAGAAAAGAACAACATTGACGCAGCAAAGGACACACGCAGGCTACACAGAGAGAGAGAGAGAGAGAGAGGCAGAGGGAGAGGGCTAAGGGATATATAGATATAGATGTGTAGGGGTCGGGTCTCGCACTGGCATGACTTTCAAGTAAATATTTATTAAAATAAGCAGCAGCAGAAGAAAAACGACAGCAGCTGCTGGTGCTGCTGCAAAGTATGCTCCACATTGTGCCGCTGGCATCGAGCTGCGTCCTGCTCAATGGCCACTCAAATTAAGGATAACAACGTGACAGACAGCAGCCAGCAGTCGCTTGAAAGTGGAAAGTGGCAATTTTACAGTTAAAGGATATGCCAAAGCCACAGCTCCTTTGGCTGCCTTTAGATGCGGCCTGCTGCTGCTGGTGCTGCTGCTGCTGCTTCTATTGCTGCTGCGGCTTGCCACTCGACTCGATTTATTTTGTACACAACTAGCGGCTGCTCCTTCTTATCCTGCTCCTGCTCCTGCTCCTGCTGCTGCCCATTGTGCAGGCCATAGAAATAGGACAAGACTTTTGCCGTTTCTTTTTTCTTTCTCAACTTGGCTCGCAGCGTTGGCAATACAACTACACTGAGCGAAACTGTGCTGGGCAAACAGTGCAAATGTGACCCGAGAACAAATAGCAGTTGCAAGCCAACTGTGGAAAGGTCAACAGCAACAACAACAACAACAACAACAACAGTTGTAAAGTGTGAAAACTTAACAAATTAAATGTGCCTCTGTGTGCGTGTGTGTGTGTATGTGTGTGTGAGGTAGCTGCGGTCAAAGGCAATTCAAATAAATGAGTGTGCATACTTATGTGTGTGTCTGTGTGTGTGTGTGTGTGTGTGTGTGGGCGTGAGCAAATAAACTAACAAATGATATGGCCCAAAAAAAAAAAGGTAAACTTCATAAAATTGAATAGCAAATTAGATAGAAATGGAGAATGACGGCAAAGATAGCCCAAAATTAAAGTTAACAACCCATGAGAACGGGGCGTGAGAGAGAGAGAGGGAGAGAGGGAGATAGAGTAAGTGTTTATAATCGAGACACTTAACAAGTAATTGTAGACGAGAGAGAGAGAGAGAGAGAGAGAGAGAGAGAGAGAGAGAGAGAGAGAGAGGGCGAGAGGGCGAGAGTGAGGGAGATGACAAGGAATAATCATGAGCTGCATAGGGGCGTCAGAGTTTTAAGTTTCATAGTCTTAATATAAGAAATAATAATAATGATAAGAATTATGAATCACTTTAATAATATAAACTTTAAGCTATATATAATAAATTAAGAAACATCTTTCTATATAAGGTCTTACATAGTGGAAGAATGAAAGAAGACAATAGAAAATAATATTTAAAAAATAAAATATTATTATTATTTTACACGATTCACTGAGATATTATAACACTATTATAATAATACTGATTTTTCCATTGCCAATAATGCTGTTCCATTTATTACAACTAGATTCGTAAGAATTTTTAATGATTTTTTTTCCCGGTTAATTGAAACACATTTCTTCTTCTATCTATAATAATTCATAATTTTCTATATATGTATATAAAAACAATTTTTTTTTAAACCAATATATTTGTAGTTTATACTACTTTCAAAAATCAACTATATACTCTATATAAGATATAAGCAAAAGTGAATTCAAACACATTTCTTCTTCTATCTGTAAAAACAGTATTTTTTATATTCTATACCTTACTAAATACTTTAGACTATATACTATTTTCATGAACTCAGATATGAGAAATATGAAATAAGAGTCAGATTTACTGAGTGGAAAATTAATGCTTGACAAAGTTGACTTTCTTTTCACTCCCATATAAAATAATTTTATAATATAATATATTTGAATCTAGAATTAATTCTTACAAATTCTTAAGAATTCAAAATAAAGTCAAAATAGTTTGTTTTATTTAAAATATACATTAATTTTAAGCTGAAAATGTAGTCTTAAAATTCTCGATTGGCAGAGGCTTTACTGAGTTTATAATTATGTTTTTACAACAGAATTTGAAGAGAAACTTTTATAAATTAAAAAAAAACTGTTTTTTTTTTTTAACTTAAGTAAAAGCTGAGACAAAAGTTGTTCAATAAAAGGACTCTTGGCAAAGCCATTTGCGGACTAAAAAACTAATGAAGGTATTTTAAAATATATAGACAGAAATAAATGAAGTGATATGAACAACTAAGAAAACACATAGAATATATAATTTTATATAATATAATCAAAATGATATACCTGCTATATCTTAGGACTTTGGTAGAAGCTATAAATAACTATAGAAAATATTGCTCAAAACTAATTCTTTAAATACTAATCATTAATATATGAGTTTCTGTTTTTCTTTCACATTTTAATAAATATTTTTCCTGATTTTTTTTTTTTTAATGCGTATTCGAAGCTTTATTGGCAAACAATTGGATAGTTTCATTTGATTCCAATTGGAATGTAATTGAGCTTGCATAATTATGCACTTAATTAGCTCTGCACACACACACACACACACACACACATACATTCACACACATTGACAGAGCGTTTATCGATTGAAGTGCAAGATTTCACACTTCTCCCGATGAGCCACTCAACACGTGTGTGTATTGGTGTGTGCGTGTGTGTGTGTGTGTGTGTGCATGTTTGTCGGTGTGTTATTAATAAGCCTCTGCCTTAACCCTAACTGCCTGCAACGTTCCGTTCCGTGTTTAATTTGTCGTTTTATTGTTTTAATTTTGCCTGCCCAGCGAGGCGAACAAACGCGGTCTGGCAACCCCTTTTTTTCGCTGTGGCGAATTCAGGCTTATTAGTTGCGCCTAAAGACAAAAAGAGAGTGTCCCGTTCGTTCAGTTTGCCAGTTGGTTGCTTTCGTTGTGTTCGCTCTCCCTATCCCTCTCCCTCGCCCTCGCCATCGCCCTCTGCCGTTCACTTGCCTAAAACAAAGCTTTTGTTGTTGTTCGCCTCTTGTGATGCTTATGCTTTCGTTTCAATTAGCCCGAGTGTACTGTCACTTATAACTGTAACCGCCACTGTTGCCCTCTCACTCACGCACTCACTCACTGATTGACTCGACTCACCTGCAAACTGAGCGCCGAAATGCTGCTGGAAGTGTCCGCGGAATTCGTGTGGTGTGCTGAAGCCAGGCGGCAGGAAGCCGCGCAGATAGGCGGCCGCTGCCAGCGTCGTCATGTGATGGTGATGGGCGGCAGCTGCGTTCGCCGGATCGGCGGCGGCGGCATAGCCGGCGGCTGCATAGAAGTTCGCCGGATTGAATACGGGCAGCTGGCAGTGGGCGGCAGCAGCAGCGGCGGCGGCTGCAGCGGCCGCTGACAAACGCGTCACATCTGGCGAAATGGAGCGCGAGTCTCGCGAGGGCTGCTCCAGCGGTTGGCCGCTGCTCACGGCCGACTGTTGCGGCGTGTTGGCGTTGCGCGGTGGGGGCGTGGCGGCCGGCGAGAGGGGCGCCTCGATGGCGCTGGGCGTGGCAGCGGCAGCGGCCTGCGATGACTGTTGCTGCTGCTGCTGCTGTTGTTGTTGTTGCTGCTGTTGTTGTTGTTGCTGCTGTTGTTGCTGCTGTTGGTGCTGCTGCTGCTGCTGCTGGTAGGCACCGACGCCGACACCGACACCGACGCCCAGGCCGAGGATCTCCTGTATGGCAAAGGGGGTTCGCAGTTTGGTCGCTTGCATTTTGCCGTCGGTAAAAGTTTTGCTCTGTTTACGGTTTATTGCACTTGTTCAGCTAACGGCTACCGGCTAACGGTTAACGGTTAACGCTTAACATAACTCACTCGCATAGGCAAACACAAAAAAAAATATGACAGCGTACACACATACACGCGCGCAGGTACACACACACACAGACACACATGTGACACACAGACGACAAAAAAAACACACACTCGACTCGATAATCTTCGCTTTAAATGTTTAATGTTTGCAATCCAATTCGATTCGAGTTCGAATGCCAAGTTCGCATGGGAAGCAGCTAACTGTTCTTTTCTTCTTTGGGATAGCACAAGTCGCGACAACACACACAAGAACAACAACGCCAGCAGCAGAGAGCTTTGCCTGGCTGCGGTACGCGAATGTGAATGGGAACGTGAACGTGAACGTGAACGTGCGTGTGCGTTTTAACTGGACGTCGTCGGCTTTCGTCTGTCGTTCGCCTGTCGCCTGTCTTGTTGTTCTGGTTGTGTGTGGGCGCTGACCGTTTGCGTTCGGCGTGCACAGCGTACGAAAACGAACTGAAACCAAAGCGCGCGCTGCACGCGAGCAAAAGCGTCACGTCAACGCCAACGGCGCTGTCGCTGCCAGCGCCAGCTGCGACGACAACGCCAACGCCAACGCACGCTGAACAAAACACACACGCCTTTGCGTTCTTTCTTGTTTTGCCGTCGCTCAGGGTAGCTTCAACTGCTTCGTCGCTGCTTGCCAAGTGTCGACTGAGGGTGTCGCTGGCTGAACGCTGCCAGTGCTGCTGCCTCTGCTGTCGTTCGCTACGCCATCTTTGCGCGAAAACGAGATGCCGGCATAGGCACGACGCTAGCTATTTCACTCATGCCTGCACGGCGCTATGCAACCTTTCCAATTGCAGGGGTAATGCGAGCAGCACAATCGCTTGCTATCTCGCACGCACGCACACATGCCGCCTCGTGCTATCGCACTCTGCCCTGGAAGCGTGCACACGTACACTGTTCACACTATGCGTGTGAGTCAAGCGTGCGAGTGTGTGTGCGTGTGTGTGTTAATTATGCGACGATTGCGCGGCCTTTGCTAAACGAAATTTTAGTTTGTTTTGCGCCGCCAATTTGGCGGGCCGCACTGCAGCGGCCTCCATGCGTGTGTGTGTGTGTGCATGTGACTGACTGTGTGTGTGTGTGTGTGTGTGTGTGACTGTCTTTTTACGTGATTTTATGATATTTATTTTTTTTGGCATTTTTGTTTTTGTTTATAATATTGGCCGACATGCAATACGGCCAGTTGTGCGCCATTTGCTAGCAGACACTGTTCCCGCAAATGTTTAAACAATTCGTTTACGCAATTCGATACACGATAAATGCTGCCTATCGAATTGCTCACATTACTGTTTATCTAACGGAATGCAATGCGATGTGCTCGAGCGATCAAACGATCTCTAATCAGGTTATTGGGTCAAATATGCACGGGAAGAGGAAGAGCAAGAAGAAGAAGAAGAAGAAATGCTTCGATTGAGTTACACAAATTCCGCATAAAGCTTGGAAATGGGCTTTTAATATGGAATATGCAGCAGATCTCAATACACTGTCAAAAATTGAACAATTTTTTATTTATTTAGGATGGAAAAAAAGAAAATTAATTTAATGAAGCATTTGATTTTCAGACATAATATATGTATCTTAGTTATAAATTACATATACATATATATATATTACAATAATCATTCACATTTCATCACCTTTAATTTGCTTTACTAACATTTTGTCACTTAATGCGCATTCGACTAACTGAACTAACATTTTCGCCTTGTGTATTTCGTTTTCTTTTGTTTTTGCTTTTGCTTCTGCTTCTGGCTTCGCCTTGCTTCTAAATTGCCTTTCCAGTTGTTTGCCCACACCAATGCCTGCCTTTCCCGTTGTCTCGCTCCCACTCACCCACTGCGCCACTCTGCCTGCCCCTCCGCGCCGCGTCTCTGCGCTCTCTTTCCCACTTGCGGAAAGTTGGCCATGTTAATTAAGCGCTTGGCAGCTTTCGCCTAGCCGTATCGATTAGCTGTTGTGCTGGCTGACTCCCCCACCCCCTCCCACTCGTTGTGATTAATTAGTCGCATTGCATAACAATTGCATAATCAATATGCAATTGCCATTAACTGCTTGGCGTGCAATTAGGCTAGAGTTACGTCTAGTTACGCTCCGCCCCGCCCCTCCCCTCCCCTCTTGCCTGTCACACTGCCCCGCTCTCTCTCTCTCTCTCCCTCGCACTCGCACGCTCAGCAATTGGCGTTTATGTAGCCAGTAGCAGCGTTTAATTAGCGCACTTTGACACGTCTCTCTCACTCGCTCTCTCTCGCTCTCTCTCCCTCGCTCTCGCTTGTGCAGAGTTTCAAGCGTTTGCATTTGGCAATTGCATTAATTGCATTAATCATACGCCGCGCTGTTCCGCTTTAATTAATTTCCTCTTTGTTTTTGCGATCATTCAGTTTGCTAATTACGCGTATAAAATGTTGGAAATTCCTATTGGAATGCATGAGAAGTGCAGAGAAGGCATGGTTTATTATAAAGATATATGTACATATATATGTAATGTGAGTATATATAAATATACTTACATCAAAAATATATGTATATATATATTATATATATAAAAAAGTCGAAAATTCGTATTTGAGAATTACAGAGAAGGGAATTGTATAAATCATGTGTGTTACATATGTATGTATGTGATATACATATATGTATATGCAAGTATATATATATAAATATGTTTGAATATATAGTTGTAGAGGCAAAACTGATGAGAATTGCAGAGAAGGGCTATATTTAGAAATACTATTACATACATAGTTAGAGCTCTTCTCTGCAATTCTCACTACTATTACATATTTCTGGAGATAGCTTTTATCTGCAACTGTCACTAATATTACGTATTTCTAGTTAATGCTCTTCTCGGCAAATCTCACTACTGTTGCATATTTCTATTTATAGCTCTTCTCTGCAATTCTCACCAGTTCTGCCTCTTACTTTCATTATATAAATGTATGTAGGTATATACAAATATACATTCATACATTACTTTTTACATATTTCTATCAATAGATCTTCTCTGCGCTTCTCACTAGCTCCGCCTATGACCATGACTATAGACCATAGATGGTCATATCTATTAAAACATGCTTTTACTAGCACTTTTCAACATTTTCTTAGACTTCGCTTAAGCTCCATTGATATTTCATCCAAGTTTTCAATGCTTAGCCCATATTTTTCTCTATTTCCCCATTTTTATCTCATTTCATATCTGATCTTTTCTAGTTTCTATAGATATCTTCATTTAACTTCAGCTTTGCTCTGCTTCTTCTTTGATTTGGGCAATCAACTGCAATTTGTTGGGTGTTTAGCTTAACGCTTTCTCCTAATCTCTGAGCGATTTTTCTCCTTTGTTGTTGTTGTATTACGAATTTCAATTTCCGTTTGGCATGTCCTCAAGGACCCGTGCGCCGACTCGTATTATTTCATATTTATAATGTAATCTGCACTTCAGCCTCAAAGAGACGTCGCATAAATCACAAATGCCACTTGCGGGGCCCCCTCTTCAGCCCCCTTTATCTACCTTTCTCTCTCACTCTTACTCTCTGTCTTTGTGACTATTTATAATATATATGTATATGTATGTGTGTGTGTGTGTAGATTGAGAGAGTTGGGCCCACTTCATAGGATTGTGGTCTAAAAGCCTTTTGCCTCGTCCTTTTCGCTACTCGCTGCCTTTTTTGTTGTTGTCGTTGTTCGTGTTGTCGTTGTCGTTGTTGTTGTTGCTGTTGTTGTTGTTCGTATTGCTCTGTTGTTCTGTTTGATGTTCGGCATCCACTTGAAATGCATTTAAAAAGTTTTATCGCATTTGGCACACTTGAACCGCCTGCTTAGGACTGGGCGCGAATATGTTTTGTTTGCGCCAATGCAAATTGGAATTGCAATTGGAATTCCAATTGGAATTGAAATTGGTATTGAAATTTTCATTGCTTCTCATAATATTCACATTCACATTCACACTCACATTCACTTGATCCTTTGATCCGCCGTTGGGCGTTGCACTCGCCAACACCCAATCCGCATGCAAAGACTCTGGCAACTCTCCACTCTCAACTCTCCACTCTCAACTCTCCACTCTATGCTAATTGACTCTCTGACTGGCTGCTCGCAGGGAGGCTGAGGCTGCGACTCTCGCCATTCGAATATTTCGCTAATTGCCTGGCTTTAGTCCGATTCAAGTTTCACTAGAAACTAAAGCGAATTCTGATGTTTTAAGTGATATTATAAATGAATTAGCTTCAAGATTCTCTTTTATTCTCTCTTTCTTGAGGAATCTTTTGATCTGCTCTTATTCATTTCTCACTTTCTGAGAAATGTCTCTTTGCATATGTTTGTCTTTCTTTCTCTCCTTCGTTTTCTGTCGCATTCTCATTCTTTTACCATATTCTCTGTCTTTCTTTGTCATACTTTGTTTCCCTTCCTTACTTTTTCTCATGCATTCTATATCTCTTACTATGTATCTCTTTGTCCTTCTTAAAATCTCTCTAATTATCTTGTTCACTCCTGTTATCAGTCTCTCTAACTCCCGTTCTTTCTCTCGATCTCCCTATGACTCTTTTACTCACTCTATCTCTCTTTCTAATTGTCTCTTTCATTCTTGTACATTATCTACCTTCCTTTTTTACACTTTTTCTCTCTCTTTCATATGGTCTCTCTTTATCTTTCTCTTTTCATATCTTATCCTTATCATATCATATCTACCATTTTCTCTTTCTCTCTATTTTCATATCCTCTCTCTCTCTCTCTTTCTCTCTCTCTTCTCATATCCTCTCTACTATTCATTATTATTCTGTCTCTCTCTCTCTCTCTCTCACTCTCACTCTCTCTCTATATCTGTCTTTTTCCTTTACTTTCTTTATCTCTTTCTCTTCCTTTCATTTTCTCTATCTCTTTATCGCTGTTTCCTTATCTCTTTCATTTTTTCTTCATTTCTGTGCCTTCCTTTCTCTTCTTTTGTCTATCTTTCACATTTCTCATCTTCTCACATATTTCTCTTATTCTTTCTCTCGTTATTCGTCAGTTTTTGCTTGTAGCTCTCCCATGGAATTCATAGAGAATTCTCTATCAGCTCTTAGTTCTCTTTGCTTGCTCATTTTCTGGCACTTTCTTTCCCACTCTCTCTCTCTCTCTCTTTGCACTCATTGCTGAATCAGCTCCTTCACCCTCCCCCCCCCCCTCTCTCTCTCCCTTTCGATCGATTTGCGGCTGCCCCACTCCTCGCTCCGCTCATTAGTGTAAAAGCCCATTCGCACAGCATTGGCCAACTAATTAACTCCACTCGCTGCGCTCGCCGGCTCGACATCTGCACAGTTTCGGATTCGGCTCCGGATCCATTTTGCGATTGTTTTTGCTCACATCGTGCGCCTTTGGCTCCCCGGGGACGTCGAGTGCAATTGCAATTGGAGTCTCGCATCGGTTCGGCTTCAGTTTCGATTTCAGTTTCAGTTTCGGTGGTTCGCTCGCATATTAGCCAGCCACACGGACGTCTATTTTCAACTTGGCCGCATTTCGATTACATTTATTGCCAATGCGACAAAGCGACAAAGCGACAATGCGGGCCCAGCTTTTGTTGTTGCCTAGCCATAAAAGGCGTTCGCCACAATTCGCCTTTGTTTGCACATTTTTTATGTTTTGATTTTGATTTTGGTTTTGGTTTTGGTTTCGGATTTGGTTTTTGTTTTCCGCTCTCTTAATGGGCGCAATCTTGTCCGAGAGGCATTTTGCCATTCGGCTAATGGACAAAAGGCGCAATCCGCAATTGGGGCTGACACTCGACATGTGGCCGGAGGCACTCAGCCAGATGCCACAAGGTGTTACAGCTCCGCTCTGTTAATTAACATCTGCCTGAGTCGAAATTCTGCTTTCGTTTAGCTAATGCAGTTCATGCATAAATACAGACGTGTCTGGAGGCAGAGACAGTCAGTTGTTTTGTTGGCTTATTGGTTAAGCATCAGTCAATCAGATAATCAATCATTTCTCAATCATCGGTCGTAATGTCAGTCAATTTGCCTATGAGTCTATCAATTAGGTGTCTAAAGAAACTAAAACTTAGTCAATCATCTGAATTAACTTTCGAACAATCTGCTAGATAAACATCAGTCAGTCATTCAATCGGAAGTATAATCAATCGTGACATAATCTGTCCATCAATCATTATTTAAGTTAACTATTAGTCAATCATCAGTCAACTATCATTCAATCATCAGACAATCAACATTCAATCTTCAGTCAATCGTCAGCCTATTATCAGTCTATAATCAATCAATCTTAAGTCAATCTTCAGTCAATCATCAGTCAATCTTCGGAGAATCATCAGTCAATCATCAATTTTTAGTTAATCTTCAGTCTATTGACTTGCCGTTCAGTCAATTATTCAATATCCAATCAATTAGACAATCATTCAGCACTCAATCCATCGATCAATCAAATAATCATAATATATTCCGCATAGGTCTCAATCAAGCATAGATCTTCATTCTATTTCTATTGCCAGCCATTCATCAGACCGTCAATGAGTCAATCAATCAGTTCAACGGATCAACAGATTGAATACGAAATTGATGATTGATAGACTAACAGCTTGATTGACTCATTGACGGTCAGTCAACACATCAGACAATCACTCACTCAGTCATTCAATCAGTCAATCTTCCCAACACAAGTCCAGCTAACACACCGAGTACAGCTAGAGTGAAACTTCGCTTGCATTGCATAACAAAGAACTCTGCCAACTATTTTACATTGCACTGAGCCCAACACTTTACCCCCCATCCCCCATTTGCCACGCCCCTTGTGGGGCACCGCGCGGCAACATTCGCTTTGAGCCACTTGGCAATCGTTAATTTCATAATTACATGTTTCATGCACACGCTGCGAGGAGGAGCCTCCCAAAAATGGGCGACAAGTGTGTGAGTGTGTGTGTGAGTGAGTGTATGTGGTGAGTGTGTGTGTGAGTGTGTGTGTACTGTATGTGTGTGTGTGTGTGTGAGTGGCATATAAGTGGCAGGCAGCCAGAAAAGCCAACACCATTTTGGCCATAATTTAGTTTTTGCTCGTCCATTAGCAAGCATACAACACAACAGCAACAACAGCAGCAACATCTGCAGCAACAACAACATCTACAACAACAACATCTACAACAACATTGCAGACGACGGCCTTTTGTTGCAACACGCCACTCAGTGAGAAATCAGCACCAGCCACAGCCGCAGCCAACGCCAAGTGGCCTCGACAAGGGCTGAGGGGTGAGGTCGGGGGGAGCGGGGGCAGTTGAGGGCGTGGAGGGTTGTGGGGCTTAGGGTTTTGGGAGTGGAGCCACAGGCCACAAAACGACTCAGCCAGAAGAAGGACGAGTGGATAATTATTAATAATTATCGCATTGACGTGTTTTCGTTTTCAGTTTTATATTCGCTTCTTTCAGCCTGGTCTTTGTGTTCGTGTGTATGTGTGTGTGTCTGCTGGTGGTGCTTCGCTTGACTTGGCCCGCTTCGCTGTAACTTAAGTGGTTTATATAATTGGTCAACTTCTGCTGTTGCTTCCACTTCTTTACGTTCAGCTCCTGCCTCTCTTCCACTTGTGTTTTTCTTTCTTTCTCTTCTGCCCCTGTCCCTGTCCCTGCCCCCGCTCCTCTAACACCCCCCATTGATTGTAATTCTGTTGTTATTCTGTGATTCCTAACTGCTTAGGGGTAGCATTTACCGATAGCATCAAAGGGGTTGCTCACATTCAACAACAAAACTTTTCAAAAAATAAAGAAAAACATATTTTAATATATCTTCAAAATATCTTCAAATGTAATATGCATATATAAATCGTATATTAGAGCAGATGCTTTGTGAATGTATATAGAGAAGAGCTGAAATAGTCATATGTATAAGTAAGAGAAGTTAAGCACTATAAGACTCATATACAATAGTTCTTATAGATAATTCGAATTCCCTGTGAAACTTCTTAATAGAAACTTCAATTGGTATTGATTATGTGGTATATACACACATCATATATAAAATATACCATGCTATATATACAATATATCAGTAGATTGTTAATTTATAGCTTAAAATTTAACTTTTGACAAATACTTTACAATTATGTTATGCATTGGATAACTATTACTAATTTGTTTCACAGTCCAATCAAAATTTCAAACATTAAGGATAAACACTTTTAAGATCCTGAGGGTAAAACGTGAACATGCAGTTTAAATACTTAACTTCAAGTTACATCTTAACATATGGTTTCAACACTTATCAAATGACATTTATTTGCTTCTAAAATATCCTTAACATGAACATTGACTTTCAGTTTAACATGAAGTTAAGCATTGCGCAACTGCAAAGGCTAATCAAAGGTGGTATTTATACCAATTGCTGATTAGACATGGTTAACATGCAGTTTAACATGAACTTTACTGTTGAGTGGTTTCAGCCATACTTTAGTTGACAAGATGTTTAACATAAAGTTAAGCCCTTTCGAACCCAATCCCAAACAACCTTTGTACAGTCTAATCAAAAGTCGAAGTAGTCGAAGCTCTACAGCTAACATGAACTCTAGCTGCTACTTGCAGCTGCTTCGCTTGCAGGTATTTGCCTTGGCCAAGTCTCTGTCACAATTATCAAGGCAATCTTGGTCGTAATCCTTGTCAGGCTCAGCCTTGGCCCAGGGCCATTTAAAAGCAGGAAACTCTTCCAACTCAACCCAGTCACAGTCACAGTCACATTCAGGGAGATAAAGAGCATATTTTATAATCTTAGACAGTGGCCGGCACACACAACCCCTAGCTAAGCATCCAGTGCAGCCCTTAGCTCATTAAGCATTAGTCGCATTAAGCGCTCTTTTTTCCAATTATTTCGCATTGAAATATGCAAAAGCAACATTTAAATGGAATTCAAAACGCGCTTAATTCAAAATTAATCTCGAAAACCAAATGAATTGCTACATGAAAGGCGCTCCAAGAGGTTGGGGGCGGTGGGTAGGGGTAGTGGTAGTGGTAGGGGTAAGAGTAGGGGGTTGGCTTCTACATAGAATTATGGGGTTGTCTTCTTTGTGGCCGGGCAGCCATTGCGCCTAAATGAGCAGCTGCAGCACTTCAAAAGCGTCTACCAAAAGACGCAGGGAGGGGGTGAGGTAGGCACGTAGGGGGTTGGCATCCCCTACCTACGGTAGGTCTGAAAGCTTTTCACTTTCTGTTTACGCGGCGTTTTGTTGACCAGGCACGAGGCACGAGGCAAGTGGAGAGGGGCTTAGACAAATGCAAAAGTCAAAGAAAATGTTTTTCAAGTCTTTCTTTTTAATATATATTTCATTTTCATGTTGATTTTCCCTTTTCTTATTTATTTTCAGTTTTCGCTTGCGAATCTCGCTTAATTGCGCCGCTTGCCTTGCTGTTGTTGTTGCTGTTGCTGTTGCTAGTCGGCAGATGGCGCTGTCTCACAATTATGCCATTTCAGAATTTTTCAATTAAAAACACGGACACACACACACACATACATGAACACACACACACACATGCGAGAACTCGAAGCCAACTGTCAATTGAGTTTTTCATATTCATTTGTTTATCCATTTTTTTCCCAGGATTAGCGACGAGAGCCAAAAAGTTCGCTATCAAATTTAATCCATGTGACATAAAAATAGGGGAAAAGGGGAAATAAAAAGAAGGAGGAGAAGAAGGAGGAACAGAAAAAGAAGTAGAAATAGAAGTAGAAGAAGAAGAAGAAGAAGGAGTAGTAAAAGTAAAAGTGGAATATGTAGAAGAAGAAGCAAAAATAGAAGTAAAAGAAGAAGAAAGAGAAGAACAAGCAGAAATAGAAGAAGAAATAAAAATAGAAAAAAGATAAGTGGAAGACAAAAAAAAGCAGAAGAAGAAAATGCAGAGATTAAAAGTAAAAAAAAATAGTGGAAGAAGAAGTTGAAGAAATACTAGAAGAAGAGATTAAAAGTTAAAGAAATAGTAGAAGAAGAAGTTGAAGAAATACTAGAAGGAGTATAAGTTGGGAGAAGAATAATTCTCAACTTAGAGAACTAGAGAAAGTAGAATAAGTGGAAGAAGAGAAAGAAGCAGAAGATGAAGTAGAACCAGTAGAATATATTGAAAAGGAAGAATAACTAAACAAAGAAGAAGAGGAAAAAGAGAAGTATTTAAAGAAAAAAAGACCGTTAAAAGAAATAAACGAAGTAAAAACATGATATTGAGTAGAACTAGGAACATAAGCAGAATATTTTATTGAACTATAATTCTCTTATTATACAATTATTCAAACTATCTTGTTAGTTCTACTATTATTATATAATATAATCATATTATAATATATCATCAATCATAAGGAAATCAAAACGTTAAATTAAAATTCAAGGATTCAAAAAAAAAAATGAACGCAAAACAAAGCGCATTTCTCATTGAGCAACGGGCAACGAGCGAACTCAAAATTTCGATTTCTTTGCTGCACGAAACGTTTTTATGGCAGCTGCGGTTTATAGCAGAGGCAGAAGCTGTTGTCGCCAGATGGCGCTAGGGTGCCAACGCAAATGCTCCTGTGGCAATTGCCAGGGGCTTGTGAAAGCTTTGCGCAGAGCTTTCAGCTGTCAGTCGAAGCTGCCATAAGTGCGCAGCTTTTAAGGATTGAGATTTGCATGAGACGGAAAGCTAATGGAGTGCAAAATTGAATATCAAGAATTTTGAAATTAGTAATATTATAATTAAAAATGTAAAGAAAATTAATAATAATTGCCAATTAGAATAATAATACTAAAAATAATAATAAAAAAAAAAATTAATAATAAAAAATAATAAAATAATTTTAGGAATTATGATCAAATATTTATATATTATAAGAATAATATAAGATGCTTTTAACTGCCTAAAAAACCATTACCCTTCTAGGTGGAACTCTTCCATATACTCTAACTGTGCATTGTCCTCAGTCGTTCATTGCATTTATAACTCAATTTTCCCGCTTCTCAGCAAAGTCCTGGACTCGTTGCAAAATATCTTTGTTTTTTATAAATCATCTATACGAATTATCTCTACTATGTTTACAACAATAGTTTCTGCCTTGTCGTTCCTCTCTTCTAGTCTCCTTTTACAGTTAAAGAAAGTGTGGTCTGCTCTGTCTGCAGTAAATGCAGCTGAACTCGGCACTTAGTCTTAAAAACTAATACTAAGAGAGTAATTTTGAAGTCCTCTATTACTAAAGGTTTTTTTTTTACGTTATATATTATATGTATTGTTGAGATATCACAACTGTATTGCTTCAATTCAATGTATATTTAAAAAAAAAATAAAATAAAATAAAATAAAATAAAATAATACAGTCATATCTCCAAAACTCTCGAACATAGCTCAGTCGAGCGGTCTTTTTCACTTTATCTATGCATCACTATTTATCTCTATTAATAATTATAGATCCCTACCTTACACTTAAGCGAATTTTCTTCATGTTCCCTACAGTTCTCGAACTAGTTCTCTTTCAGCACTTAAAGTGCATCAAACTTAATGCAAAATGTTTCAAAACTCTCAAAATTTTCAAATGCCAATAAAAGAGAAAGAAAAAAAAAATTGAAAAAGAGAAAAAAAATGTTGATTCGTGATGGTTGGACTGATGGCTGCTGATGGTTATATTGGATGTATGCGTGACAGATGCCAGCACTACAACTGTCACACACACACGCACACACACACACACACACACACATCGTTTTGGCATTGCAAATGAATGTCACAGAAACTGATTGAATCAACTTTATTTCAAAATGATGCCACTTAAGCTCTGTCTGTGTGTGTGTGTGTGTGTGTGTGTGTGTGCAACAGTTTTGCATGTGGCAAGCGTGTGTGTGTGTGTGCGTGCTGCACAGAGACACGTAACTGTATTTTGTAGCATACTTTTTGGCAGGCGCCAACCAAATAAACTTGATAACAAGCAATTTCTCACGTCTCTGGGGCGCGCGAAGCGTGCCAGAGTTGCCAACCATCTTCATAATGATGGCAATGTGCTAGTGTATGCGTGTGTGTGTGTGTGTGTGTGTAGCTGGCATGCCACACAATTTTGTCACACAAATCAATGTCTCTCTGTGTGTGTGTGTGTGTGTTTGTCTCCTGCTTCCGGCTGCGACTGCTGCTGTTTTGACTTATCATTAGTTTAATTGGTGGCATGATGCCAGTCGTGCTGCTGCAACCAACCCCCCCACTCCCACTATCCACTACCCACCCCCTCCCCCACTCCTGCTCTCTCACATTTGATGGCATTTAATTGGATGCTGTTCGTGTTGCCAGCAGCAGGCACAGCAGGTGACAGGCTGCCCGTTTACCAGTTTCGTTTTGGGTTTGTTTATTTTGACATTTGACACAATTTGCGAGCACAACAAAGAGAGGGGGGGGGTGGAGGGGGAGGGGGTTGGAAGGCAGGGCGTGTGCTACCCTTGCATCATGCCGTTGTTGTTGCTGCTGCTGCCGCTTTGACTTTTAATTTGTCACTAATTTGTTCATGTCTCATCAAATTTCATCGCCCCTCCCCTCCCCTCTGCCCACTGCCACGCCCCGCCCTCATTTGTTGTGCTCATTAACGCCTTTTAAGCCGCGCAGACAACAAATTATGCCCCAATTTGTTTGCCGCCGCTTGACCAACTTAATGAAAGTGTCAACTTTAACGAGCCTCAAATTGTTTTTTATTTTTACTTACTAATAAACAGCAACAATAGCAACAACAACAACAACAGCAACAACAACAACAACAACAACAACAACAACAGCAGCAGCAACAACAACAAACTGTATGTCGACGACTTCCTGCCCAGGCAGACATCAATGCTATTGATTGCTTCATCAACCAATGTCTACTGCCTCCTCCTCCTCCTGCTCCATCTCCATCTCCTCCTCCTTCTCCTGGCCGTTGCTTTGATTGATTGGAAAAATGATTCAATCTTGCGGCACATTTTGACATTATTTCGATTATTACGTTTACTTTGGTTAGGCGCAAAATAATGGAAAGTGGAAGTGGAAAGCAGAGCTCTGTGCGAGCAGCTTAAATAGGCTCAAATGGGGCAAATCAGTGTTATCGATAACTGCTATCGTTGCACTAGCAATATGTATCGATAGTGCACTTAGAGCAGTGATCGTTAAATATATTAAGGAAATTACTAGCGGAATTATTCATAGAAATAAGAAATTAATACTAATTATGTTAACGATATTTATCGATTTGAAGAAAACAAATTATCGGCATGATGTTAGCTAAACTACTGAACAGGAGAGTTATGAAAATCACAAATTTGTTGAAGTAATGCCATCGATATAGATTTCAAGATATAGCGACAGAGATATGATATTGATAGCAATTAGGCAACTTGTGCATATTTATCGACTTCTAATTGAGTAATTACTGATAAATTGTTAAATAAATTAATTTTAAGAATCTATATCAATCATCAAGCAGTCATGATGATATTAGAGATATTAATCGATTTTAGATTATTAATCGCCGATATTTATTGTTTTAGGAAAAGTAAGTATGCATATTTTTAGAATAGTACGTAAGTCTGCCTGTTTTTGTGTGTTATCGATATTTGTGATCATTGTGTATCTAGGTTACTCAAAAGAATAGCTATTAAATATGTAAGCTCTTTTTAAAAAGCCTTTTGATACCAATAAATTAATAAAAGTTGTAACAGTTACTTGAATAAATCAAGGTATTATCAATTATTAATGTGTATCGATAATTATTATTTATCGTAAGTGAAAATTTATTGTGTGTCAAGCTAATCTCACTCGAATCCATCGTAGGTCTCTATCAGAAGACGTAAAGCCGACGAAGACCTATTTGGATATAATTACTGCTATAAGATAGTATTGTTCTTTGCTCGTTGTGCTTTCAAGGTTCAAGGTGTGTGTGTGTGTTATGATAAAGGATGCTCCCGGAGCTGATTCGTAGAAGTGGCTGTAGACTAAAGGTTCGTTTAGCTGAACCGTTGCCTATTTAGACAATTGCTGTCAAAATATTTTTGGTAATTGATACGGAGTAGGATATACATCTATATGTATGTGCGGATGTATATAGGTATATACGGATGTATGTATGAGTGTGTGTGTGAGTGTAGAGGAAACGCGTCAAGTTGATTAAATTGCGTGAAGAGCAGCCGAGGCCCGGGCGAAATGACAATGGACGAGTCAAAGGGATGACTGCGGATTGCCCGTGTCATGAATCGGGCTGATCGGGCTATCAATTACAAGCGAGCGGGCCAAGGGGAAGGGGTCTGTGGGGCCAACCTCCAATTGCGAGAGTGCACAAATGCGAAAAGCAGCTCCGATTCCAATTTGAAAGACCAATTCAATTGCCGTTTCCTGGCGCAAATGTCATTCGCTCTGCTGTTGTCCTTGTTGTTGTTGTTGTTGTTGTTGTCCTTGTTGTTGTTGTTGTCGGTTTTAATTACGTCAAGTGACTCGCTGGCTGCCAGCCGCAATAATCAAAATGGATATCAAATGCGCCATCTTGTACAGCGAACAAAAGGGTTGTGCCCCACAGGCCTTCTATCCCTAAGCCATATACCCGAAGCCCTTAGCCCTTAGTCCTTAGCCCTAAGTCCTTAGTTCTTGGCGCGTCGTCCTATTCCGCGCTCAATTTCAAGTGACATTTCGCGTATTTTGACAGCTCGTTTGATGTGCAACGCGCAATTAGAGAGCGCAGCCAGCCAGCCAGCCAGGCAACCCCCAGGCAACCCCTAGCAGCCCCAGCAGCCCCAACAGCCAGAAGTAGCAGTCAAAATGGCGGCCTCGTTAAATTTGCCAGGATATAATCATCCTTTAAGTGCTTTACTTTCTAGTTTCCTTCTTCTCTTCTTTTGCGTGCTGCTTGGAGCCAACGAGCTCCCTCAAAGACGAACCAAACTTGGAAGCGGGTTCGAATATGAATCCGAATTTGTTTTCCACTCGAGTTGAGCCACAGATGAGCACACACACATACACACACACACACGCACGCACGAGCTGACAGCGTTCGCCACTTGAACCTTGGCAATCGGTTCGCATCTGCTCATCAACCCCCTACCCTAACCGCTCCCCCACCCCCGACTCGACGGCTAACGCATTATGCAATCATTATATTTTTATGCCTATTAACGTTAAATACACCAATGAATATTTGCATTCATTTGCGCAGGTGATTTGAGCACCGAAGCGTGCCAGAGAAAAAAAAAACAAGAAAATTATCAACAAAAAAAAAAAAAAAAAAAAAATAAAAACACAAAAAATATTCGATCCGATTTATTGCTCAGTCGGCCATACGCAATGAGTGTTTAATGATTCATGAGCATGAATCCAATTGAAGCTGCGTTTATGCAAATGCCACGCATTACCTGTCCAAATGCTCAAGTGGCGAGCGCTCAGCCAGAAGAATCAGTTGAGATATATATTGAAAAATATGTGAAGCATCACTTGATACGAAGTAAATTGAACTAAACATCTTCCAAATGGAACGACATGAACGACAATTTGAGTGTGATCTTACTTAGTGGTTATGGGAGCTTAGTGGATTGGTATGGGCAGACATATAGGAATATGATTCACAATTATTCATATTTCAATTGGCAATGACTTGGGAATTGGGGCATCCCATTACTCCATCCTGAAGGTGTAAGTCCTAGAGCTAGTTGTCCAACTATTGAATATTCCTATAATCTCATACTCTACCAATTATTGAATATTCCTATAATCTTTTTCTGTCTCTCTATCTATCTATCTCTCTCTCTCTCTCTCTCTCTCTCTCTCTATCTATCTCTCTCTAACACACTCTGCCCTACTCTCTCCATCACCCATTGAATTACCTGCTATGTTAGATCTCACTAAGAAACGAGTCTCAAGCACTTGCCAGCTTCGGTTATTCGTTTATTGTGTGCTCTAATCTAGTTATACGGTCGGACGATATGTTTCAGATGCTGTGCTGTAAGCACTCGTGTCCATTGAGTCGAGTGGACGCTGTGCTCGATACGTTTGTGTCTATTTGGCCCGCACATACAGCAGCTGCATCTTTATTTTCTTTTCCTTTTTTTTTTTTTGGTTACTTGGGATGCTGTCCCGGCGCATCCTGCCCAGATTGTAGCTCAATTTGTGCTACGGCCCGTAATTTGCTCATTTATTCTTGTACACTTCATTTGGCACTCAATTTTCACACTTGGCAGACACTTGCCGTAAATTGAATTCCATACTACGAGACGGACGGACGGACTAAGGGGAATTCAATTTCAGTTCATATGAGAATTGACTTTGGATTGAATTGCTAGCTCGAGACAGAGAGAGAGAGAGAGAGAGAGAGAGAGAGAGAGAGATAAAGTGAGAGAGAGAAAGAGACAAAGAATGACAGTGAGAGAGAGAGAGAGAGAGAGAGGGAGAGAGAGAGAGAAAAAGACAGAGTAGCAGAATACAATCCAATATTATTGTCATTGTCATTGTCATTGTCATTGTCATTGTCATTGTCATTGTCATTGTCATTGTCATTGTCATTGTCATTGTCATTGTCATTGTCGGTGTCATTGTCATTGTGATGGTCATTATCAGTAAATTCCACTATTAATTTCATTCTCATATCAGTATTATTATTTATCATTACCATTTCTATTACTTTCATTATTATTATCATTATCATTATCATTATCATTATCATTATCAAATATTCCAATATTATTCTTATATCATTATTAATATTATTTATCAATATATTATTTTCATTACTTTCACTACTATTATCATCATCACTATCACTGTGATTATCATTTTCATTATGATTATCATTATTATTGGTAAGTCAATGTCTCATAATCCCAACTTTTCCGAGTCGAGCGCTAATTGCGCTAATTGCTTCGCGCTCTTTGCTGTTAGGCGAAAAGTCAGCCATGAAATTTTAATGACTGGTAAATTGATATGCCTTTTGAGTGAGGAAAGCAAAGGTGGGCGGGGCATGCAAATGAAGGCGAACGCCTGAATGCCTTGTCAACCCACTAAAGGCGAACAACAAGATTTCTTATTAAGTATCAAAGGCGCACTAAGGAGCTCCCGAGCTGAACAACAGAGGACAGCGCCAGGCGTTGCGTGGGCGCTGAGATAGAAAAAAATGAAGAGGAAAAAAGGGAAAAACGAACGATGATGGGCATGGGGGAAAAGAATACAAAAGGAAATAGGGGTTCGGGGAACGGCAGCGGGGTCGGGGGTAGCGCACGTCAAAAGATTATGACAATTTTCCCACCACAAATGAGCGCTAAATCTGACAGGCGACAAGGCGAAAGGAGCAGCCGCAGGACCCGGGGCCCATTGTTAGCTGCCGCTGCTCCTGCTGCTGTGTGTGAGTGTGTTGACAAGGATTAAAGGACATTAGAGCGCGACGAAGCGGCGGCGCAGGAAAATTCCTTGGAAAACTGCCGAGCAACACAGCTCGAGAAAATGACAAAATTCATAAAAAGCCAACAGAAAGGAAAGAAGCAAAGAAAAAAACATAATAATAATAATAAATCAGCAGAGCAACAGACAACAGAGCGATGATAGGTGAGGGGAAGGGGAACACAGATAGAGAGGAAGGGAGAACAGAGAATAAATGTAATCAATGTAACGAGAAAATAGCGAAAATTATGATTGATGTCGATTGTTTGATTGGGTTGCCAGCACCAGAGAATAAGTGGAAGGAGCATAAGGAGTAGGAGCAGGAGAAGGAGGAGAAGGAGGAGGAGTAGCTGGAACTGAAAGAAAGGTCAAAATGGCGTCGCTCGAGTGCAGGAAATGGCAATCAGACGCTGCAAGAGCAATGGGATTTAGTGCTTATTGAACTGCTGAACCACTACAAGTTCTAATGAGTCAATATGGTTCCGATTTCGTTATTATTTCACTATTTATTCATTAACTGAGATTTATATGTATGTTTGGGAGATGATATACAGAATAATATATACAATAGATATAATTATAATTGATGAAGAGTTTACGCAAATCGTCAGATGTTGATCAAGTAGGACATATGTCGCCCCTATCTATAAAACTCTATCTGAATGGTTCTTTAGCTCTCTAAAACATAATTTTGTAAAGAGTTGCGAATCTTGATCAATGAGACTGTTGTAGCAATCGCTTTGCATTTACCTCTGGCCTGGTGTTTGAGGAGGGAACTGTCTGCTGGCACTTGAGCTGTGCAGTGTTGCCACCTGGGGCGTTGCCACTCGAGTCGAGGCGCTGTCGCCGCTGCCTTCTGGCTGAGCGCTTTCAACCCTTCCACTCGTTAGAAGAGCATTTAGGCAACAAAATCTGTTTTTTTTTTATTCATTCTTCAACGGGGCATTCGCTAAGGGTTAGATGTCGCAGCGACGGGGGGCGTGCCATAGCGCCATTCATGCTGCCCGAAAAGGAGGCGAGGGCCAGAGGTCGACTAGAGTGGAGTGGAGTGGAGTGCAACGCCTGCACCCAGCAGCCTGCAGCCATCACGGCCTGCAGCTTCTTTTGATCGAATTAAAGACACAGCATGGCGTCTGAAATATGGCCAACTTGGCAACTTCCCATTCTCGGAGCGACACTTGCCGCACCACCTGACTAGACGCCCATGCGAGAGCCTCTGCCCACCCACAAGCCATGCTCGAGTGCAGTTTATTGTTTGATTTGAGTAATACACATAGAGAAAGAGAAAGAGAGAGAGAGAGAGAGAGAGAGGGAGGGAGTGGGTGAGTGTGGGCCAGGGAGAGCGCTATAAAAGGGGCCGTCAGCGAGTTTTGTGCATTTCTTAGGGCTCGGCCATTGTTGCTGCTCTCGTCTGCGTGGCGGTCTTCAATGGGGCCCTTTGAGATGCAAATTCAAACTCCCAATTTCCAAACTCAAAATTCAAATTAAAATGAAAACGCTTGCCATTATGGCAACTGTTTGTTCAGCGCCACTCGAGCGCTGCGTTTTTTTTTTTTTTTTTTTTTTTGATTTTTCAACCATTTTATGCTGGTGCTGCTGCTGCTTCTTCTCATAGTATACCCTGTAAATATTGGGCAATGCACGACTGCATGATTTGTTGGCAGACTTATCATATTTTCTTCATTCAACTCTTTGCCTTGCAGGCAAAACAATTGAATGCACTCAGGCTTATCGTAGTTATCAGTATTTATATGCATATAGCCTCAGAGAACTCAGGATCTGGTAAAGTTATCACGCATAAATTTGGTATATAAGCTCTTTATGATAATACCTACCTATTTTAATTTACATTGCCCAAGAACTTTTCATTTTTCTCGAGTAATTCATCAGTTAACATTCACAGCTCATTCTTCTAGTCGCGCATGCTCTAGCACTCGCCTTCCACTTGACTTTTCTCTTTAGCTTTTTCTTGGTTTGGCTTTGCAGCCGCCCAATTCACAGAGGCACCTCATTCGCATTCGCCCTCGCACTCGCTCTCGCACCCGCATTTTGTCGACATCAAAAGAGATTGGTTCATGGCTGATGGCTCATGCATATGAAATGTGTAAACGATGCGCCTTTTGCGCCCATGAGCCCATGGGCCCATGCGCCCAGCCGCCTTTGTAATTGCGCAACTTTCTTCAGTTGCAGCTTCAGCTGTTAGACTTCACATAAAAACAAACGAAATGCGAATATTTATAAAAAGAGCAGACGCCATTCAAAAGGGACTCGACTAGTGTCTATAGTCTTACGCCTCAATACCAGAACTGAAAGAGAAAGGCCGTGGCAAATGGTAACCCTTTGAAACAACCCAACCAAAACGAAGCTGATCTTTACGCAACTACCAAATAATTGGAATTAGCAAGAGATATGATATACTGCAGATCTTCACTTTAAAGCTTAAACTATTTGTTCTTAGTATGATATATGATAATGGTTTCTTTAACTAAGTAAAATCAAGCTACATTGTATAAAGAAAATCTTTAAAATGAATTCAGTGTTTTCTTTATACCATTTCAATGAGTAGATCTGAAGATCTGTAGATCTGTAGGCCTTTAAATCTCTAAGCCTCAACTTCAAAGTCCAACTAGAAACTGGAAATTGATAGTGATTATGAATGTGAATATGATGAATAGAGTAGTTAGCAAACTAGTTTTAGGCCTTTTACTCTTAAATAATTTCAATGAGTAGATCTGTAGATCTATAGACGATTAAACCTGTTTAAATTTCAACTTAAAACTCATTCTTGAAAAAATGTTTGATGAATTTTAAAATAATTTTGAATAGTTTCATATGGAACGACGTTTCAAGGCTTACATGTGTTTCCAAGCCCTTTTTTTTAACGATTTCAATGAGTAGAACTCTAGATCTCTTTACCTTTAACTCTAAGCCTCAATTTCAAACTTTTTTATATAGAAATTTTCGATGAATATGAGTTTTAGAACTATTTTGAATAGAATTTCATTTGCAAACGAGTTTTCAAGCTTTACATATGCAATATACCCCATTTTTTAACAATTTCAATGAGTATATCTCTAGATCTCCACTTCAAAATCTTTCTTTAAGATGTGTCAGATAGTAATCATTTCTGAGCCCATTTTGATTTGTGTTTCGTAAGCTATAGAATTTGGAAGCTTCTCATATATATATGCATCAAACTAATATATCCTTTTGAACAAACAATTCGGTTTGTCAAATCTCTTGAACCTCACTTCGAACTCTTTCTTTTAGCTCAATGCAGTTTGATTCTACGATCTATATCGATAGCGCCAAGTCGCAGCTTATTTCATGTTTAAGACATTTCAAACATTAAACATATATATATATTAATCAAATTAAATAATATAAGAATCCTTTAACAAAATGGCCGTTGGCTGATCAAAGACTTTTGCGGATCCATTTGGCAGTTGCTCTTCCCACGTTTCTTGTGAGCAGCGGCTG
Organism: Drosophila meridionalis; assembly: GCA_035045145.1. Classification (NCBI taxonomy): domain Eukaryota; kingdom Metazoa; phylum Arthropoda; class Insecta; order Diptera; family Drosophilidae; genus Drosophila; species Drosophila meridionalis. Next base: position 4,981,045 of record JAWNPG010000009.1, on the reverse strand, counting down.
TTTCCCTAAATGTGCAACGGTACTCCATGTGCACGTGTCTGCCCCAAGGGGGGCGTGGCAGCAGCCAAACTCCGTCAAAAGGATAACGTCTCAAAGTGAAATGCAAAATAATTGTTTATGGTCTTTTAACAATTTGTGGAACGTGTGTGCGAGGCCAAAATAGAAGAGACGGGAGAAGATATACATATGTACATAAATAAATGTATGTATATAACAATTATGAAGCAAACCAAGTTGAAAGACATCCGAATGCAGCGAAGGAGTAGAGGAAGAGATGGGGCGGGCAAGGACCTTATGCATAAACAGCAAAGGATATCCGTGTGTGGCAGCAGCTCGCATTCAGATGTGGCGTCTCATTATAGAGCCAACCGAGTGATATCTGCACACACACACACACACACACACACACACACACACACACACAGACATCGTTATTCTTAATTTATAAAAGTGTGCTGTGCGTGTTGAGTTTATATTTTTTTATGTTCCTCCTCTTCTTCGTCTTCTGTGTGCGTCGCCTACTCGAGTCCGCCTTGTGATTATGCATGAAACTGGAAGGAATTAAATTTCCGCCTTACCCAACACACACAAGTGCAGCAGCCCCGCCCCTCCGCCCGCTGGCATAATGAAATGTAACCGAATAACGAACCAACCAGCTTCTCTCTCCTGCCTCCTGCCTCCTCTCTCCAGCTCTACCCACACACCCAATCATTGAACTCTTAGAGCATTTTCCTTTACACCTTCCACGCTTTATGGCCGCGCGTCTGCTGCATAATTTGCAACTGCAACTTCAACTGCAACTGCAACTGCATTAATATGCTTCAAGTATTCCGGCGAGAATCTCGAAAAATAATTTGCTGCGTTTGACACAGGTCGGGGAATGGGAGAGCTGAACGCATTTATAATGCCTGCTAGAGTCTAAAGCGGACTCAAATAAGAATATATAATATATTATATATATATTATATATTGAAATGTCCTAATGTGTACTGTTATTTATCTTTGTTTTATCTAACGAAACAAAAAAACAGGTAGAGAATCAAATAAAATTTTTTTCAATTATGGTATATCATATAAATAGCAATAGGATTAACCCTTTGTGTATACAAAGAAATTTTCCTTAATTTCAAATTTGATAAAGAAATTTCGAATTTTTAATTTCCCTTTGTTCTCAACAAGTTCTAAGAGAAATACTATTTATAATTACTATTTCTGAAATAATAATTACAAATGGTTTCTCATAATAATAGAAAATATTGTATATGATCGACAATAGGTATAACACCTATATGCATATTTCTATTATGATATTATTCATCGGTAATGTGTTTTTCTATGACAAGATCAAAAATAATATAGTTAACTTTGCCTGAAGGCCTTTGTCGCTCTGGCTTAAAACAAATTGTTATTTAGAATTAATTCTTGGTAACAATAAAATAAATAAATAAATATAGTTAACATTCATTATATTATATCCCTTACCTACACTCTGCAATGATATTGAAAGCTCATAATGGATTTAAAGCAAGTTACAAGTCTGTAATCGGTAGTTGCTTTCATAGGAACGGATAGAAGGGTTTGACTAGATTTACTTAGCTTGTCGACATGATCGAACAAGGCTTCAAGACGCACCTTCGATTCTAGAGCTCCGTTATGATACCTCTGCAGACAAACGTTGCCTAATTCTCTATGCCAAAAACTTCTTTAACTGTTCGAACTTCCATCAGATCTAATCAAATTTTATGCTATATTTTTTATAATTTTTTGTTGATTTGATGAAACTATTTATAACTGTTTATGTTATTAAATTGATGTTTCATTGACTTAAAAACATTTGAATAAATGTTTAAAACGAATTCGAAATCTTTGCTTGTTTGCGAGTTGACAGAGCGCAAATTGTTTGCAATTGGTGGCTTAGAGATTAGTTGAGATTAGCAGCTATAGGGCGATATGAGGTAGTTGAAGTGGGCTAGTGGTTAATGCCAGAGTTTTCTTGCTGTCTCACTTGAGCTAAAGGATATGCACACACACAGAGAGTGAGAGAGAGAGAGAGGGGGGGGAGATTGGGGGCCAAGGCATTTGCCCTTGCCTCAGGGCTATCACCTAACAACGGGCGCTGCGATAAATGGGCCACGAATTAGTTCTTTGGCTGGCAGTGGCCAAGACATCGACGCAGGATAACGGCAGCGGCAGCAGCAGCAGCAACCACCCTGCCAGGACGAGAACAGCCCTTCGCGCGCACACCCTCCCTCGCACAGGGGCTGCAAATGGAGTAATCAGCGTTTTAATAAACGCTCAGCCCTCGCTTCACGAGCAGCATTTTATAATGGCTTCCTCGCTCATGCCCAGGCACAGGCACAGGACGAGGACGAGGCCAGAGGCCGGGCGCAGCTGGCTATGGCCAGGAAGCACGCATAAAGGATGCGGCGAGTGCGAGCGAGAGAGTGCGAGGGCTGAGCGCAAATGCAATTCATAAAATGAAAATGAATGAATGAATGCTGAAAAGAGAGAGAGAGAGCGAGTGAGTGAGAGGGAGAGAGAGAGAGAGCGAGCGAGAGAGAGAGCAGGCGCAGCAGCATGTGCGCTGAGTGTGAGCGAGACAGCGCGACCGAGCGCAAACGAACGAACGAACGAGGGAGCAAACGAGCTGTGGCCGAGGCTGTGAGAGCGAGCAAGAGCGACGGCCGATTAGGCTGGCAGGCAGCGCGAGCGAGAGCAAACAAATTAACTGGGAGGGGCATGCCAAGCACACACACACGAGTGAATGTATGTATGTGTGTGTGTGTGTGTTTGCAGTCAAGAAAAAGTCCTATCAAGGATGATTGCAAAAATCAGCAGAGAATATGAACAAAAGCGGCTGGGCGAAAATATATATAAGCAAAAAAATTAGATAAAGGTGTATGGGTGTGTGTGTGTGTGTGTGTGGGTGTAGGTGTGGGCGAGTGGGCCTGCTGTGCCAGTCGGGGTTGCTGCTTGTTTAGCCGCATGGCCACTCACTGCAGGTAAGAAGCAGCAGCAGCAGCAGCAGTGGCAGCACTAGCAGTGGCAGCTGAAACAACCACCAGGACGCCAGGCACATGGGTGCAAGAGTGACAGCGAGAGCGCCAGGACATCCAGGACATGCCCCAAACAGCTGCCCCCGCTGCTGGCGCTCGGCTACGCATAGCCCATGGCCTGCTCGCTGTGTTGACCCTGATTGGGTTTTGGTTGGTTGGCTGCCTTGACGTACCCCAGGCCCCCTCAGCCCCCTCAGCTCCCCCTGCCGCTATCGCCCCCCTTTGCTGGAGTGGGCGCCATCCGAACGGATATTAGATTGGAAATATTGACGGCATATAATGATGCTTCTGCATGGCATTCAGCTGCGGGTGGGGGCGCTGGCTGAAGGGGCAAGGGGGGTGGAGTGGGGTGGGGGCCTCGGTCTTCGGTTACTGATTGCTGCTGGTTGGCATACTCTTAATGACTCTGGTAAACAGTGAACGCGGCTCGAATTCAATTCAATTCAAACTCAATTTCAATTGCATTCAATCGAATCAAATCGCAACGAATCAACAATTATGCATGTGTGTGGGAGTGTGTGTTGATGTTATGCGCTCTTAATGAGGCATATCACAGTCCATTTTAATGAGGCATCTCTGCGGTCTACATGCAATTAGAATGAGATAAGGACAGGCAGCAGGCTGCCAGGAGTCAGGCAGGTGGGGACGAGAGAGAGGGAGAGACAGAGAGAGAGTTGTGTGGGAGGAGCTCTGTTTAGATAATGTTTTAATTGTTGAACACTGATGACAAAGCCTCAGATTATTTGAATCAACTATCGATATGTTATCGATTACATATGATTATACAGTAAAGAAAAAGACATAAAACCGTAAAAGAGTGGGAGAGATAGAGTTACAGATACTTGAATTATATTATTGCATCAACGTGAATGAAGATCAAGAATAAAGAAAGTTTAAGCAAATTTTGATTGAATTATGAATACCTATGGGTTCGATAAAAGGAAGGTAGAAAGTGAGTTAGAGAGAGAGAGAGCGAGCGAGAGAGAGAGAGAGAGAGAGAGAGGACGGAGATTGTGTGCGAAAATTATAGACAGAAAGCAGGAAAGATTAGAAGAAGGAGAGAGAATGTGAAAGATTAAGAGCAATATGGAGAGAAAGGAAGCATGAAGAAATGAAACACACAGGTCGAACCGAAAGAAAGTAAGAAGGAGGAGGAGAACCAAGAAAGCAGATGAAAGAGAGACCAATATGAAAATATAGAGAGTTAAAAATATACAGAAAGCGAACTAAAAAGAGAGAGAAATAAAGAGAGAGGAAGAAATGAAATTAAAAGAAAGAATAGAGAAAGAGAGAAAAAGGACACGATGGCTAAATGAGAGATTGAGCAACGAAAAGATTAAAATAAGACAAAATAAGGTCTGGAAGGGGGAGAAATGAGAGAAAGAGAAAGAAAATAGCCAATAGCAGAAAACGAGAGAGAGAGAGAGAGATTTGTTGTTTATTCCGATTATATATCTATACGATTAACGATTAAGATTAAGATCAACATTAATATTATTAAAAAACAGAAAGAGAACTGAAAGCGATTTTTAATATATATTTTGATAACTTAAATGGATATATGATTTAAAATTTATTTGTCCGCAATAGCTTGGTAAAAAGGATTTTATCAGAATATAAATATTTTGATCTGGATAAGCAAATGTTTTATATGCTAATGGATATCTTATATAGTATGTCTTAAGTATACATATCAATGTATATCTTTAGTTTAGCTAATTAGCTAAGTTGAGCAATCGAACTGTTGCCATAGTTGCCATAGCTTAGCATGGGCCAAGAAATCTCTTTGGTGCCAACTAACGGGGCCTTGGGGTGGGCCATTTCCCCACTTTCCATCTGCCCCATTTGCCCCGCAGCCCCACTCCGTTCGCTGGCAGCGAGTTTTTCGCTTCATTTGCTTTGCTGATTTCGAAGTTTTTATATTTTATGCAATTTGCGTTTTTTCTGCTTCTTCTCCTCCTCCTCCTCCTCCTCCTCCTTATTCTTCTTCTTTTTACACTTTTTTTTTTTTTTGTTAATTTTGTGCAAAATTTGCGACAATTTTGTCGTCCAACTTCCATTTATTTTCCCATTTCTCTTCGCCATCTTGCAAGAGTCTGTTGATTATGGCGTTGAGGGAATTGAGTTTGGGAATTATGATGCGTGAAATACGTGGATATATGTGCACCACATAGATAGATAGATATGGATACGAGTGTGTGTGTGTGTGTGACATAAGTGGAAGCTGTGATTCGCATCCATATGCAATTCTCGTTAGTTGTTGGATTTGTCGTTAGCATCGCTCGAATGCAGCCAAAGGGCAGGCAGGCAGTTGGGGGCGGCCCGAAGAGGGGGGGGGGCAGCTACAAATTGAATTTTGCAAGTTGGTGGCAAACACTTTTGCACAATGACATATTAATTTCAAATGAAAAAACCCCCCCAAGTGCACTCGAGCTGCGCACTGCAAAGAAACTACGTCGATGAGTACGGCTCCGGCTCTGGTTACGGCTAACGAGTTGCAGCGTCTCCCCAACCCATCCACTCACCCCACCTGGCTTAACTCATTTATTATACGAAGATTTGCAGTATTATGGCCACGTTTACAGCGCGAGCTCTGCCACCCGCGGCCACATTGAGCACTCATCAAAAAAAGAAGAAGAAGCTGAAGAAAACGCTTCTTTTTTTTTGCTCGGAAAATTTGCATTAAGTGAAGTAGTCATCAGTTATCAGCATCAACATCAGCATCATCATCATCATCATCATCATCATCATCATCGTCATCATGCATTGAGGCAACGCAGCAAATTTGAATTTGAATTTGAATTCAATGGGCGGGCGCTCAACTCAAGTCACAGTCCGACCAACCAGCGTGGCGGGGGCGTGGCTGAGTGGGGGCGGGTGGGTTTATCTGGCAACTGTTGGCGGCATTGTTTGCGCGACAAAACTCAAAACTCAACCTCATTTAGTCTAGAAATATGCCAAGCCATCTTCTTCTGCCTCGGCACTTGGCATAATGGAGATGGCGCCAGGGGCGCGGCGGGGCGAAGGGCATGAGGCGTGAGGCGTGGGGCATGGCAGGTATAGCTATAGCTGTTAGTTTGAACGCAAAATCAGCGACATTATAATCGTCCTCATTAACGCTGCGCCGTCGTCGTCGTCGACGTCGACGTCAGGCATCGTCGAGCTGCGTTAATATCCTGGAAAAACCTAACCCACCTCGTCAACTCATCAACGTCATTAGCGCAAAAGCATAAAAGTACGGAAAATATGCAAAAGGATTGGGCAGAGCACGACGCAATGAATACCCTGGAGAAAGCGGAGAGATGGGGTGGGAGATGATGAAGTGAAGATGGGGTAACTCAATGAATATACTGTAGAAAGTAGAGAGATGGGTTAAGAGATGGCAAAGTGAAGATTGAGCAAGGCAGGACTTAATAAATATCCTGGATAGAGTACAGAGATGGGTGAGGAGATGATAAAATGAAGAATCACAGAATGTAACTAAAGGCATGTGAGAGACTTAAAGGGAGAGAGTAAAGGTAAATGTGTTGAGTGTGGGAGAAGGTAAGAAGAGAAAGAGAAGCAGAGAATAGGAGAGATAAATATATAAGAAAATTTGATATTTTAGAATCCAACTGTGATAGAGCCAGAAGAAAGAGAGTGTGAGCGAGGGAGGGAGAGAGAGCGAGAGAGAGAGAAAGAGAAAGTGAGAGAGAAAGAGAGAGGGGAAGAGAGAGAGAGGAACAGAGCAGTCTTCTGCACACAAGAGAGAAGAGAGAAATTAGAGTTGAATCTTCGAATCTTTGTATGATCAAGTAAGATCAAGTTAGATCAAAGCAAGAGAAAGGGACCTAGAGAAATGATGAGAGAGTGAGAGGGAAGGAAAAAGAGACAATGAGTGACAGAGAAACATAAAATGAGAGGCAGTGAAAGATAGATAGTGTTTATGTAACCGGCAGAAACACTGATCTACACTCAATTGAGAATCTAAATTGAAGAATAAACTAGACGAAGTTCCATTAAGTCATTTGGATTCTTCGATGTATGTCGGCTCTTAGGCCTACAGATCGCTCTAAATTTGTTTCACTGGGTATAACGATCAATTGAAGCAGCAAGTTTTCAATTGATAATACGCTTGACTGCATAACTACAGCCAGGCAGCGAGGCACCCGCACTCGAGCGCCCCACAGACCTCTGACTGCGACTGCGACTGCGACTCGAACTCGATAATCCAGCAATAACCCAAAGCAGTGCCCATTCAAGCATGCAGACAATTGCACAGACTCTGTCATCCACTCAGCCAGTCAGTCAGTCAATCAGACTCTCAATCAGTCAGTCCGTCAGTTCGTTCTATCAATGCTGTCACGCAGCTTTCTATTGGCAGGCAAATTGCTGGCAGGAGGCGCAGGATTTCGCTGTATTCCTGCTGCTTGCATTTGCCATGATTATTATTATCATTATCATTATTATTATGATTATTATTATTATTATTGTTATTTTGTTTTTGTTGTTTTTGTTGCTGTTGCTTTTAAGTGCACTTGCCAAAGGGGTTGTGCAAATTATGCAGTTTAATTCGAGCTTTATTCGCCCAACTCTCTACTCACCCTCTCTCGGTTGGCCTCCATTTTTTATTTGCTTTGGGTGCAGCCAACCTCCTCCACCCAGCGCTCTTTGTTGCTGCCGTTGTTGGTGCTCAAATTTCGCTAATGGCTGCCAGCCAGGACAGCCGCAGCCTCCGTAGTGCCTGCCGCTGCTGCTGCTGTTGCAGGTTGGCTGTGCCACAGCGAGGGGCAGCGCCCAGGAAATCATTATGTTGCGCAACTGCAATGATGAATTACATTCACAATTTCTGTCGTTGTTGTTGTTGTTGCTGCTGCTGCACCCCTCTGCGGCTGTCAATAGCAATTGAATTATTTGGAATTTTGTTTGCAATTTTTTTGTTTTTTGCTAGGCAGCTTAGGTTAATGGATTGCCTGGCAGGAAATCGTACTGCTCGAGTTACTCATCCAATCAATACAATCTTATATAAGCGTAACCCACGTAGAACTAGACACAACACTATGAAATAACACAGAACTTTAAATCGAGAAATATATATATATATATAGTTCTTACACTAAATGAAAAGCAATAGGAATTGCTTCGAATTGCTGTGCTTTATGACTACCATAGTCTGCTTTGATCGACTTAAGCATATATGATGGTCCTAAGTATCAGAAAAGAAAGGATTCCTTTCAATGAAAGATTCTTGCAGCGGTGCTCTTCGAAAAAATATTAAAAACCTGAGCGTGGAATGGAAGCTGGAAAGTGAGCGAGTATAATGGTATAAAAAATCTGAGGAAAATCATGGAACTAGTCATTATATTAAACTTAAACTTTTAATCAAAGAACTTGCTCTTCAAAGCGACAATCAGTTTATATACTACCCTGGAATTGTATTAATTAATTGTTTATTAAGTCTTCTAATCATAACTCTATATTCTTTGTTTACTTGCGAGACGTCCCCTATCGTAGATCTTCTCTAAGAAAAACCGTAAAGCTATTACTACCTCAGGCTTAGAGCTAGGAGTATGTGATTATGTGATCTGTATTGACCAAAAAATATTCATACGGAAATTTATTGGGAGCTTACTTCGTCTTGAGCAACAAATTTAGAGATTAAAACTACTAAATACTCTGATTCTACTCAGAAAATCATCATCTTCTTCACTTTTAGATCTAAAGTAACACACTGCTGCAATCGAATTCCTGTTGACCTAATCCAAAGACTATTCTATAAATTCCTTGAGCCATCTCTTAGCAGCTAGTAGCTCCATGAATATCAATACTTGTATTTATCCGCACAAGAGTTTGGCTCTCTCAGGCAAACTAAAACTTTTTCGTTCAACTGTTGGCAGTCGTCAATCTATAAATTCGTTCGAGTACTCGATTAGTTTGCCAAACTTGCACTCGAAGGTTGATTAAATTGCGGCGAACCTACTTAGTTGTCGTCTAGTGGCAGCTGCTAAATTAAGCGCACAGACTAAGCCAGGAATAATTCGGATTCCAAGTGCAATATCAACAGGCAAATAGTCGACATGGCAAATAGAAATAGAAATTCGTTTAGTTGCAGCACTTGCAACACATTGGGGCAACGTTCAAGGATGCTGTCAGCAGCAGCCATCGCATCCATCGCATCCATCGCATCCATCGCAGCCAGCGCAGCCTCTGTACAATGCATATTGTTATTATGATTGCACAATAAATATGGCGCAAGCAGCGAACTTGCACCTGAGCGACCCGCGGCAGGCCGCCAGCAGCAGCAGCAGCGGGTGCCACAAAGGGGGAGCGTGGCAAGTGCGTAAATCGTAAATCGCAAATCGCAAATCGTAAATCGTAAATCGCTGTCAGACATCAGTTGAAAGTTGATTCGATTTAATAACTTCTGTCAAACACACGACTAACGGCTAAACGCAAGACGCGTCGTTATACCCTGTAGATGCTGCATTTGCAATTGGGTATATTGTACGATAGAAAAGAAAGTGCTTAAGCTAATGACAATGATAATGATAATACTAATGATAATGATAATGCTAATGCTAATGCTCATGTTAATGCAAATGTTAATTTTAGTGCTTATGTTAATGCTTATGTTAATGCTAATGCTAATGCTAGTGATAAAGCTAATGCTAATGACATTGATAATGCTATTGCTAATGCTAATGCTAAACTTAATGCTAATGCTAGTGCTAATACTAATGCTAATGCTAATGCTAATGTTAATGCTAATGTTAATGCTAATGCTGATGCTAGTGCTAATACTAATGCTAATGCTAATACTAATGCCAATGCTAAGTGCAATGCTAATGCTAGTACCAATGCTAATGCTAATGATAATGATATTTCTTATGGTAATACTAATACTAATGATAATGCTAATACTAATACTAATGTCAATTCTATTGCTAATGCTAATACTAATGATAATGCTAACGCTAATGACATTGGCAATGATAATGAAACTGCTAATACCACTAATAATAATAACGTCAATGCTAATGATAATTATAATGAAAATGATAGTGTTTATGGTAATACTAAACTAATGATAATCCACATACTTATGCGAATGACAATAACAATGACAAAGACAATCTAGTAAATACCAAGCCAATATACAGGGTATCGCACGAGTCGTATGCACCCACGACGACTTGCCACATATTACTGCCATTTGCGGGCCGCATTTAACTTGACTGCAGCACTTCGAGTGCTGCCAATATTTGCCATGTTTAGTTGCTGTTGCAACAACTTATTTATGATGAGGCAGTGCAGCACGAGGCAGCCAGCGGGCGCTAGAGGCGGGTGGACGGGGGGCAGGGGCTGGCCTGTTGCCATTGTCGAGCAAATAGCTTTAGTTGAAAACTTGTCAAATGCAACAGAAAATTCCATTCGAGAGATATTATGAGGCGGCAATTGAACATTTCAAATCCATTTCTTAGCTGCTAAATCGCATGTGTTTACACACAAGCAAGGCGATGGCTGGAAGGAGAGAGAGGGAGAGATAGAAAAAGAGAGAGAGAGGCAGGTAGGCAGTTAGGTAGAGGCGCTGCTAAGCCACCTGTTGCTTGCTTTCTTGTTTTCTTCTAGTATTTACTTGTATCTCCTTCTCCTCACATAACACTTTCTGCACAATCAATGGAAATCTAAGAGTTTGATCATCAATCAGGTAAACCACACAGTTTTCTGGTCGGTAAAGCCCCAGAGACGGTAACTATTTATAGCTTTGGCAGAAATACAGAGAAAGTCTATCGCTTCGCCATATTTGCCAGCTCCGATCGGTTCCATGTGAATCGCCATGTGCAACATTTCTCGCCAGGGAGGGAGGCTCGTGATCAAATATGCTGTATTTGGACCCTACTCAGCCACTGCTGATAAACCGATGAAGCTGAAGCGGCAGTTTGCTTAATAACACACAACTTTATCACTGTTTGCTATCGCGATTATCATAATGACAACGATAATGATGATGAGCATTGTGATGCGATGATGATGAGCGCATTCATTGCCATTGCTTGCGCCACTTCAGGGGCGACGTGTCAAAAATTTCAAAATTGCTTGACATGTTTGCCATACTGCTGCTTCATATCCATGTGTCTGTCTGTCTGTGTGTGTCTGTCTATATGTCTGTCTCTCTGTCTGTTTGTCTGCTGTTTACACTTCCATCCTTTTGTCCGTGCGTTGTCCTCGCCAGCGATAAAAGGCCATTGTATCTGTGAGATACGCACAGGCGCTACTCTATTTGCTGACAGATGTTGCATTTGTTATTTCACGCCCAATATAAATACATGTATTTATATATATACACATACATATATAGATATGTGAATATATTTTTTAGGCAAATTCATGGAACTGTTGACAAAAAAAATATATATACATATATATAAATATGCGTTGCCTGCCTGCTTGCAACTCAGCCAGGTGTTTAAGAGGGTGGCCTTCGACCTCAGTCTCTCACACACTCTCTCTGCCTATCTCCCTCTCTCCCTCTCTCTGTCTTTCGTGGTATCCACATTTATGCAGCATAGGCAAAAATATCTTACTTTTTTTTCCTGGCACAAAGGCAGCTCACGCTTCATTTCTATGCGTAAATCTGCTTGAGACTCGCACAGAATTAATTCATTTACAAATTTCAAATTTTCATATTTTGTGAGAAAAAATATTGCAACTAAGCAATTTTCAGTTGGCTTTGCTTTGTATGCCAGCGAAGGATTACAGTTATCAAAAGAAAGCACATTCAAAGCGTTTTATCGATAGGTTCATTGACAGAGCTCAAGGACGTAATTTATTTAAATCGATGCTTAATTTTTAAAGAAATCAATTAAATCTGCGAGACATTAAAGAAAAAATGTGCTCAGATGCATTTAAAGCATAAGGTATCGATAAATAATTATTTTATATTATTATGAAAAGATCGATAACTATAACTATATACAATATACATATATTGAAGTCGATGCGCCTTTTGCTGCTATCCATTATAGCTGCCGATAAGTTTTCGATAACTAAAATAAAATTAATTACTTTGAATGTAGCTATAGGTGAGATACTATATACTATATCGACAGCCATGTATCGAAATCGATATTAATGGATATGCGATTAGTTTCATATGTAGATTATTATAAAATTATTATTATCATACCAAAAATTGACATAAATATGATATCACATTAAAACTATAAGTTTTTAACTTTCGTTATTGACTTATCGATATATTTTAATTTTTAAATAAATTTCAACTGCCCAAACATATAATTTTATATTTGAATAATTTTGCAATTAATTTAATTATAAATACAAAATTATCGGTTTCGTTTACTTTTCGATTTATCGATTACTTTACCTATAAGAATTATGCCAATAGTTCTGTCAATTTATAAAGTTATCAAAATCATTATATATCGATTGCTCCTGTGCCGTCATAGATTCAAACCGATAACTTATCTATATCTGAGAGTTGCATGCCTTGATTTTAATCAATTTGCGCATAATTTTTGCAAATTACCTATCGATAGACGTACATGAAATGAATGAATCGATAAACCCACTTGTCATCGACCAATTGCCCAAGACGTTACCCTCACTGTGCGCTCGTCCGCCAACAACTTGAGTATTGAGATAAATTCTCAATCTTGTCAACTCAGGCAAAGGGTCTTCGGCCTGGTGGGAGAAGGCTGAGGGCAGTGTACGATGCCAGACGGATGGATTAGATGCTGGCCAAAATGTCAACACACACAAAAGGGGCCAGACAACACGAACAAAACAAGCAGAGGTAGAGCCAAGAGCCCGCAAAACAAGCTAAACGAACAACAAGCAACAGCAACAACAACAACAAACAAACAACAACAACAGTAACAACAACAACAAACGCCTTGGCACATTGTCAAGTGGAGTCCAAAGCTTTTAGCTTAAATACACTTTGGGCCAACTACTTAAGCGAACTAACTGAAGCTGGCAGCAGCCGGAGGCGTAGCTCTCGCCGACTGTGTGGGCGGGGCAGCTGTTTGTGACATATTTGCCAATGTTGTTGTTGTTGTTGTTGTTGTTGTTGTTGTTGTTGTTGCTGCTGTCGCTGGTCAAATTGTAATTGAATTTATTGCTCCGATTGTGCAAATGCGTATCGAGAAAATTGCTAAATGCAATTTACGAGCAGCGGCCAAACGATTTTTGGGCTGGGCCATGCCACGCCCACTCAAGCAATAAATGAAAATTAAATTGATCTATCAAACAAATAAGAAGAGGAAGTTAAGAGGCAGAGTAAGCGCAGTCCATGCAACAGTCTCGCATGACGCATACGCGGCGTGCGCCGCTTGCTTGCGTGAGGCAAGCGCAATGGCCACACACACACACACACACACGGTAGGTAGGTAGTGTGAGCATACCTGTGCGCGTGTGCATGTGTGTTTGTGTGGGCACTGTCAACCCTTTCGGCTTGAAAAGCTCTGTTGACACTCGAAAGCTGCCCTTGTTTGCAAACTTTAGCCGAGACTTGAACCGCAGCTGCAGGCAAAAAGAAAACAAAAACATTTCGCAAATTTGCCGCTGCGTGTGAAAGATTTGCGATCAAGCAATCGATAAATGTGTATCGATAACTGTGCATGTTTGTTATCGATTGAACAAGTGGTATATTTTGTTGAGCTAATGTTTATTTTATATGTATATCTATGTGGTTAGTTGTGTTTTGTTATCGATAGGCTATCGATACTATTTCTTTAGAATTTCTTAGAGTTACCTTCAAATTATTTTAGATTTCTTTAATATTGAGTTTTATAGCAATAAACTTTAGTCAATTAAAAGATTTTTGATATCAATATATAAAACATCATAGATCAGTTTATCGAGAGTTATATATGTATATATTCTGTATATGAACGTTATGGATCTCTGAATTCTGGAATGCATATATGCGCATGCTATTCAATAGACCTATATATATAAGGCTGCCGCGCTTGTTCTATTATAAGTGTCTATATATGTATATGTATTCATATATAATACATATATATATATCGAGATATGACTGTTATACAATATGTAAATATATACACGTTAGATTCATTCAATAGGTAAGCATATACATATATTCTTGTTTTCAGTTTATGGCTTGGATCCTGATATGACCGTCTAAAAATCACAAATAAAAGATACAAATATATATTATATAAATATATATTTATTTATTTCATATTTAACGAATTATATATTATATGATATCTATTAATATACCAAATATTATATTGTATATTATGTGCTCTAATTTATCAAAGTTAAGTCAATGCTATATTTGTGAAGTATTTGAAGTTTTAATCAATTTTTTGGGAACTTGAAAATATTACTAACTTCAAAATGCAATTTTGCAAGTTCTATCTTTCAGCTAATCTAATCTAGTGTATGTCAAAGTCTAAGCTAAGTTTAAAAACTACATACTCTGAAGTTTGATTCACTTAAGATCATTTTCTAGCTATAGCAAGCATAAACAAGGACTCTGAGGCAACTAAAATTGTATTACTTAAACTATTCAAATTAGCCGCTATAGGTGATTCTCAAAATTAAATTTTCAATACAATTATTTTACACTAAATCGTTAATTCGTGTAGCTGATTAATTGGGCTGAGGCTGAGGCTGAGGTAGAGGCAGAAGCTGCTTACAGATGCAGCCAAGTGCAATACAACAGCCGGCACTTCAAAGTGCAAAAGTGAGCTGTTCAGGGATTAAAATTGGATGCTGAAATGCAGTTGAAGGTGGGTGCCAAATATCGAGGCAGAGGTCGAGGTCGGGTCGGGTCGGGTCGGGTAGAGGCGAGGGTGTTGGCAATTTGGAGGGTCGCCTGATTACTTATTTAGCATTTTTCCAATTTGGGCCGCGATGGGTCGAACACAATTGTCTATTGTGTTAAACGGAGCCGGCACTCGGCACTTGAGCTTCTAATTGCAATTCGCAAATTGTGGAACAGCCAGGACAGAAAGGACAGCCAGGACAGCCAGGACGGCAGCCGAACAGGAGCTAAAGTCAAACGGTTTGGTAAATGCCAACGGCCTATTATGCAATCAGCGAATGCGAATCAGTTGTTGAATGCAATGAATGATGAATATGAATATATTCCTATTCACATACATTTATTCATATGTTGTTGTTTTTCACGCCACTTGCGCATTATTCAAATTTCGCGAGAGAAAGAAAAAAGAAGAGAGAAGTGTAAACAAAAGGCGAGGCGCTCTATTCAAAATGGTTATATGGAACTGGCACTGGGTGTGGGTGTAGAAATGGAAATGGAAATGGAAATGGAATTGGAATTGGGATTGAAAGTGGAATTGGAATTGGGATGCCCGCAAATCCTTTTATGATAATTTCTCAAGAGTGTCGTCCTTTGATCAGGCAAGTGCCTGACGCGCAGAAAAAACTCATTCAAGCATGAATCTGAATATGATTTACAACCACACACACGCACACTCACTCACTCACACACATTCACACACACTCTCCCACATAAGGATTTAATAATTCGTTAAGCGAAATTAAAATTGCCATCAGGCAGTTGAGCTACAGTGGGCAGCACAGGCTCAAATACTACTCAAAATTTGTCAACCAAGAAAGCAGAAAAAAGTCTATTTATTGCTCAATATATAAGTATATATGTATACTGTAGTCGATCGAAGTTTACGGCCAAAGCAATGACTTTAACGGTAATTAAGTATATGTTGCTGAAAGATAGGTCTTCGGATTGAGTTGCTTAGTGAATATGAATTTTAGATGATAAATGATCATAGTTTATCTGATATGTCATAGATAGTTAGATATACCTACTATATATACCGTTATATAATATCACTTATGTTTCAGATATACATATGTATATATATTTTTTATTATTATTTATTATATATTCTTTTTTTGTATTTATTATGTATTAATTAAAAAATAAGAAAAAATTCTACACATATTTGTATATTTATATATGTATGTATATATATATGCATATTTTTTTTAATATTATATCTAATATTTTTATAAAATTTAATTTTGCTAAATTTCGCTAAATTTTTGTCAAATTCTCCCACTGTTCAGTGTAGTTGGCACCTGCATTGTGACTTAAATTGCGACTACCTTTAGGCTTAAAAAAAATGAAATACAGAAAAAACAAAAAAAGCGAGCTTGACTATTCGAAGTTTGAATACCCTACTTTGGAAAAAACTTAAGCAAATCATTTGGTGTTCTGAAATCATTTGAAATATCGCGCAGATTTGACATAAATTTGCGCTATGTCCGGTATATAGAGTACCTTGAGTTCAATTTTCGAAGAACTTGGAATGCTATGAAGGTATTTATGGAAGCTCGACGAACTGCGCTGCTGGAGCTACTACTTTCAGAAAATTTATAAAGTAAATATATAGAAAATCAATCAAATGTAATATATATAAATATTAATCAAACATTTTTCATTTGATTCAAATCTATTTCAATTTCTGACCATGTTTAATGCCTCTCGGTCTATAAAATGCAGAGAGAAAGAAAATAAAATCAATGTAAATATAAACATTTGCATGGGACTATAGACTGATCTCCATATGAATCGATCGTATATAGGTATATCATGAAGAGTTTATAATGAAATCCATATATGCGATATCAGTTTGTAAGCACTATATACAATCATTTTGATTGAAGATCAGTTTACAAAGAGATTAGTTTATAGACTCTTTATATGATCAGTTTACAAAGAGATCTCTAGCTATCAATCTCTGAATCTCTATGTAAACTGATCGTAGATATACTACATAACGAAGTTCCTTCCATTTCCTTCATAGCTGCTCTACTCTCACAGCAATGGCTTGCAGCAGAGCATATTTCTCTGCCTTATGCCCTACCTTCTCTCCCTGGCCCCCTCCCCCAGCCACCCCGCCCCCTACTGCTTGCCGCTCCTTCTGCGCACTTTGTGCAACTCGTTGGCTCGTTTTTAGCTCAATTTTCGTTGGCGCTGGGACTCGACGTCGCGTTTCCAGGGGAAATCATTGCAATTAGAGCGTAATTGTTTTTACGCATTTGTCCAGCGCTAGCTCCACACCCAGCCACGCCCACCCACTTAGCCACACACACACACACAGCTCTCCCCCTGCTTAGCCTGGCTCGTGTCTTTTCAAGTAGAGGCGAGCAAAAAAAATACAAAAAACAAAAGAAAGAAAGAGAAGAGACGAAGCCAAGAACAGAACCCGCCAGAAATTAATTTACAACATTCATAATGTCCTTTGCTGCTGCTGCTGCTGCTGCAGCTGCTGCTGCTGCTTCTTCTTATACATGCGCTTAATTTCCGCGCAGTTGATGTGGGTGTGGCGCTGAAGGACAGCAGCGGCTGAGCACCTCCAACCACCCAGCCACCCCAACCACCTGCCTGCCTGACGAATCCGCGAATTCATTTGCATAATTTTTAATACTCCATTTCGGTGCAGGTGCGTCGGCGTCGTTGCTAACGAGATGCGTGTGTAGCTGTGTGTGTGTTGGTGTGTGTGTGTGTGTGTTGGTGTGTGTGTCCTCATTATTATATTCCGCCGCCTCGTCGAGCACATACGCCCGTCCGCCCGCCGCTCGCCTCCTTCCTTCTGCCCCTCAAGCACTTTATCCGTTTACATTTTTCTAATTTTTCTCTTTCTTCACTCTTCTTTTTTTTTGCAGTGTAATTTTTTTTTTTTGGTTTTTTTGCATATTAATGCGAGCAACTTTTAACTCGTTTGCCGCCGCATCCAAATTAATGTTAAAATATGTTGATTTCCTTTGAGAGCGCGCAGTTTTGCGACGCATTTGGAAAGCATTTCTAATGAATGCCCCACATGCCACACACCACGCGCCACATGCCACATGCCACACGCCAGTTGCCACCCAATTACGTTTAGTTTTGGGAAAGTATAACAAATACGCTAAAAAGCCTAAAAGTTAACTTAGCACATTTTTGTTCAATTCCTCGACTAATATCTGAAATGTAACCGCCTTTAGCTAAGTAAAATAGCTTGGAATGCACATTAAAGCTAAGTAAAACAGCTTGAAAGCACATTAAAGCTTTATTCAAACTTAAAAATTTACAAGACACTTTACTAGGCAGACTACAAATAGTAGGTGGAACCAATATTTACTGAAAATTGTAGAAATAACCTTATTTGTCAATTTTCAAGAGACTTTATAAGACATTTTACAAGACACTTTAGCAGGCACCTACCAAATACTAGTTGGCAGAGATATATAGTGGAAGTAGTAGAAGTATAATATATATAATAAGAAATTAGCCAGTTTTCAAGAAACTTTGTAGGGCACTTAACTAGGTACTATACCAGGAACCTTACAAAATAGTGCTATTAACTGAAAATTTAAAATGGATTGTTATTATGTTCTTTACAAGCTACTTTATATACAAGTAGTAGGTATAGCAGCTATAAATATTTACTAGAAATATAGAAGTTTCCTTATAAGACACTTTACAAGGAACTTTTCAAGTCTACTACAAAGCACTTTTTAAACCGTAGGTAGAGCCGTTGCTTACTATAACTCTAGAATTTTTGTTATCAGGCACTTTGCAAGTCACTTTTGGAGCTTTACACTTTCAACTTTAAAATTTTTTTTTTTATATTATTCTACATAATTTTCTAAGAAAACAGTGAAATGAACTACATTTTTATAGAAAACACTCGCATGTCAACTACTTGAATGTAGCTAAAAAAAAAATATCATCAGGTTTTTCTGCACAATTGTGAATATCTGAGCAATCAGAGTGCACTGAGAAAGAGCTGTCATTAGTCATATGTATAGCTCGGCTGTAAACTGTGCTGGAGCCTCATTCAGTTCACTTCCAGTTGTTGTGAATACATCTCTATTACAATATTTAAAGCCTCTCAGTCCTTTTTTCATACATTTTCCAATTTCTATCTATATTCGCATATAATTACATACGTTCCGGCCACCAATTGATCATGGAGCTTTTGGATACGATATTAGTTTGGAGCGGCATACGCAAGGCGCCGCCCGCCAAGAAGCTGTCCTGTTGGGGCTGGACGAAGACAGTCGCCAGCGATATCTGGGACTCCGCCTGGAACGCAATCGTCGATCAAAATATATATGAAATTAGCATTGGACTATTGGCGATTATAGCATCTTGTTTCTTTATCTACACGGCATTCAAATTACGCAGATAGGTGAGTAGGGGAGGGGTATGTATATATCTCTCTCTCCCTATATATGTAACCCGACTGCTTTGTAGATTATCTATGATGCTGCCGATGTCACTCATGTTCACTTATGTTAGCTGCAAATTGGAACCAAATGGGAACCATCGTATTTTGGATAAATTTAGTTATTTCTTTTCTGTGTTTATATACGGTTTTATTCTTTTAGTCGGTTACAACTTCCAAATTCTAAATAGACGTCATCGTCTGTCATTCAGTCAACGGCCACGCCCACAAATTCGTAGTCTGCATAGACTCGAGTGGCGTTTTTAATATTTTTTTTTGCGACTCTTCTGTAAACGCGTTAGACGAACGTTCTCTTAAATAAAAAGGTAAAAAACTGTTGTAATTGTTTTCGTAGCTAGGTGGTGTCTGTGTGCATGTGTCTCTCTCTCTCTCTCTCTCTCTCTCTCTCATAATTGGTTCTGACTGCTAAATGAACCATTTACCAATTAAACGCGATTGCCAAGGAGCTGCTGCCACATGTGACTGGAACCTAGAGAGCTGAAGCCCTCTTTGGCAGAGCTCGTTAACGGCTTGTTAGGCGAAACGCTTTAGTCACGGCTCAAGAACATGCAGTCCGCATACGTGTTGACAGGAAAAAACAACGCCAACTTCCAACTCACAACTGAAAATACAAAAAAAAAAATAGAAAAAAATAGAAAAAAAGTAGAAAAAAAATAGAAAAAAAGTTGCTGAGCCATGGCTGCGGCACCTGTGCCCCGGACTCAGACCCAAATCCGAACTCTGGGCTGGGAATCGATGGTGGCGCGTCTCGCGCCTTTTTGAGAAACGTGGAAATTCTCAAGTGCCTCATCGTCAGGCGTCGCTTTTCACGGCTGCCGCTGCCAATGCTTGATACGGCTGAAGTATCTTGTAGATAGCGTATTGTGTCTTGCAGCTTGGCTCTTGCTGTCTCGCATTGCCGCTCGTGGGCGTCTCGCAGATTGACGTTAATCATACAATTAATTGGGCAATGAGAACAGTTGAAACAACAGGGAGATGTTGTGCGGAGGAGAGGGAAGGGAAGGGTGTGAAGGTAGCAATACAGATTAGATGGAAATGAGAGATAAGCTAGAATAGAGAGAGAGAGAGAGAGAGAGAGAGAGAGAAGGTGAAAAAAGAGATGCAAATATATGAGAAAGAGAGTGGTATAGGGAATTTAGAGATGAGAGAGGTACAGATAGAGAAAGAGAGAGATATAGATAGAACGAGTTTTAAATAGAGAGCTGGAGATAGAGATGGACAGAGGGACATAACATAAAAGTAATAGGACTGCAGACTGAAATAAACACTCTCTAAGTATTTAAGACATCGAAAACGAAAAGGAAGAGCAGGGTATATCTGAGCTATCATATGCGAGTTTCATTTTAAGCTAAGAAGTTGTATAGTGAGAAGCATATTGCCTTTTAAAAGTATGTCAAATACTAAGATATATTAACAAATAATAAATGATAGTATTTATACCATAATCCATGTATTATATAGTTATATAAAGTCTATATCAGTTAAGTGATGCTTCAGTTCTTCGTACTCCGTTCTTCAACATGCTTGAGAGGTATAAATGAACGCCTTTCTTATAGCTATTAAGAGGTCTCGCCAAGTCTAAGCTAAAAAAATTTTCAATATTGATAATCAATTTAGACTTGAACAGCCGCAAGCTAAAGGATTCCGAAAGAGAAAGCTCAACTCAAGTAAATCTCCTTCCATCAGCAGATTGAAGTGTCACTTTGGTTCGATTTGGTTCGTCTCAAGGCTCTTCGAACAGATCTTTCGTTTGTCGCTGGGCATTGGCTTCCTGCTCGAGTGAGTCATGCGGGAATTGATCCTTTGGCTCTTCCTGCGTATTTCGTTTGTTTTGCCAAAAATACAAAAAAGGAACCAGAAAAAGACGAAGAAGGGGCAAAAGGAAGACTCTTTGGCATTCTTCTGTCAAAATATTTACACAACAGTTGTCAGTGCTGGATGTGTGAACAGGACATGAGACACAGGACACATTCCGCTGTCGGGCCATTGTGTGCTCGATCTGCTTCGCCCTCTCTTCCTCTTGCTCTCTCGCCCTCTCGCTCTAAATGGGATCATTGTCAGAGCCTCAATTACTTGTAATTATATTATTTGCAGAGCAAACACTGCCAACCGGAGTCTATTCTAATGGGTTTTCGCCATGCCACGCCCCCTCCCGCAGCGTCAGCAGGATTTGCGCCCATGGCCCTTTCTTTGCTAATCCTGCCATCCGCTCTGAGCCGAACTGAAGTGCCAAAGTAAATAAATAGATCGCTCGAGGCAGCCACAGCCACAGCCGCAGCTACTGACCTGGCCGCAGATTAGCATTGGTGTGATTCGAGTCCCGGCCTACCAAATGGTCAGCGTTGCAGTTAAGTGGCAGAGCCGCAAGAACAACTGTTGCAAAGACGCTGCTCAAGTGGGCAATCGACTCACAGACTCGACTCGACTCGGCATCTGAAACTCTCTCGGTGAATAGGCACATGGAACTGGGCGATGCCAATTTAATCCCTTTACGTCTAATTAGTAGACTGGAGAAGAGGCATAAATAGCATTCTGTTAATCAGCTCAATGAGAACGAGATGCTATTGTGTCTGTGAGAATCGTTTTGAATAACTCAATTTCATGCATAGATATCTGTATGTAAATGTATTTATTGGACACCCAATCAATTATGAGCAAGCTGCATATGTCTTTCTCTCGTCTCTACATTTCATTATTTTGCACAACAGAATTTCTCTTCACATTTTCAGATCGAAGAAAGTTCCAGGTCTATCATATATATGTATATCTGTTTATAAGTAATGTCTTTCTTATATAATTCTCAATACTCTCGCATATATGAATCGCAATATTCAACAATATAATGTTGATCTATTTCAACGCATTGCTTGAATGGGATTTCAGCAACTTAAGGATCTTAGTGCATTCTTTTGCTAAGCAGCAATTGGAGCATTGAGCACAAAGCATTTGAATATATGAAGTGTCCAGAAAGACACACACACACACACAGAGGCAGAGAATCGCACACACTTAAACAACATTTGCATGAAAAGACAACTAAAATAGAAATTAAGAGAAATGGTAGACAGAGAGAGGGAGAGAGAAAGAGAGGGAGACAGAGAGAGAGAATTTGTTCATAACAAAGTGCAGGGCTCAAACGAGAGGCGGAAATGAAAAGAAATTGCATAGCACTGGCAAATACCTCGTATATGAGTGCATATAGGGGATATGCATGTGTATGTGTGTGTGTGTGTGTGCTTAGACAAGTAATATACATATAATGAAAAAGTACTTCATTAAAAATCAACAGCTACAACAACAACAACACTTCAAGTGTGTGTTGATTTCCATATAAAGCAACTGAGCAAAATAATATAAAAAAAAAGAAGAAAAATGAGGAAAAGCAAAAGAAAAACGAAATAGAAAACTGAGGAAATGCTAAGTACACGTAATGTAGCTGGCGCTGGGCTGGGGCTGTAAAGCCGTGGGGGCGTGGGGGTTTGCCTATGGCCTGCATAATGCAGCGCCATTGTTGTAGAAAATGAGGCAACAGTTGCGCAGCGAGAGAGGAGCAGGAGGAAGCAGTAAGGCGAACGCCTTCTAGGTAGCCAGAGGGTGTTCGGGGGGAGCTGGTGAAGGGGAGCTGGTGGGGGCAGCTTCATTTGCTTGCTTTGCCTGCACAGCATTCAAATTAAAAATGTGTAAATGAAAAAATGAATAAATATGCATAAGGCATTGAGCAAGAGAGGAAGTGTGGGGAGGGAGAGAGAGGCGGAAGAGATGGACGGTCGGCATGGGGGAGTGGCTGCACTGAGCTGGGCTGTTGCAACACTCACACACACACTCACACACACACACACAATAATTGCTACATTTCGTATTAAGCAGTTTATGCCACGCCCCTGCCCCGCCTTTTTGGCGCTGCTGCCAGCAAATGGGCAACAATTGAAAATGTCTCTTTGATCTTTCATTTGGAAATTCATTTGCAGCTTTTCATTTCACTGCTTACATGTATTTATTTTTGAAGGAAAATCATGAAAATTACAAAAAATCTCGCAAGAAATTTTTCATTTTTATTTTAGTTTTTTTTTATTAGCCGAAGATGCCTATAACATTGATAGACTTACTATATCTATATCTCTCTATAAAATATATATAATATATGTATATATATGTAGATATATCTATGTATATCTTTAACATATAGTCTATATTAAAAATGTGTATATAATATATGCATATATAGATCTCTTTATATACATATATATATATTTTCAATCCTTAGCATATGATTCTGATGATATGATGTTTTTCCGTTTTGCCACGCCCACAAAAGTCATTTAATCAATAGAGAATGTCAACAATATCAACAGTTAGTTATTGTATCAAGGAGTATACATTTCCTATTTCACGATTCTTGCTTCTGGTATGATTTGCGATCATACGGACAGACGGAAGAACGGACTGCAAGGCGGACTACAAGACGGACATTACACATGAGCAAGACCAAAATTACATAATTAAAAAGAAATCTATAAATACTTTAAAATCAAATTTCTAATTGATCTTATGTAGCTTGAATCCTATTAAATCCTAAGTCTGAATACTTTCCTCTACTCAGAACTTCATATAGTACATATTTCAACATCGCTCCTCTATGTGATTCTCAAAAATCACAAGATTATTTCTATAAACATTGTCAAAAGAGCCTCAAAAAGTTGTATTATAGTTTATATAAAACTGTGCTATCTACATTCTCAAAGATCTCTCTGTAAATATATAGATTAAGATTGCGACGAATGATGTCACATCACATTGGATTAGAAGCCTTCGCTCCGACGACGCTCGCTAACGAACTATGCTCTCTGTGGCAACTGAATAATCAGACCATTGCATAATTTTAGGCGCACACGCACTGTAATTACGATTCATGGCTGGCCGAATCGCATTCGCAATCACAGCTTATAATTATGCAAAGTCTCTCAGTCTCCCTCTCTCTCTCAGTCTCAGTCTCTCGGTCGCTGCAGCCTCCTGCTTCACATGCAAGAAATAATTGAAAATTGCACAATTCTCACAAGTGGGAAACAGGAGGCGAATGTTCTCCAACTCCAACCATCCTTTGCCCCCTGCCAGGCCCAGTAACATGCTCAAACCCCACCATTTTCTTTCTTTCCTCATTTTTTCCTTACTTTTTTTTGGCTTGGCAGCCACCACCGCAATTAACCAGACACATGACAGCAGCAGCTACAGCCACAGCCACAACCACAGTCACCAGCCACGCCTCTTTGCCCGGTTGAACATTGCATAAGAGTTACACATGCTTGGTTCTAGTCGTGCATACTCTGTAAAGTTCAGATTTCATGTAAATATGGGTTGAGAATATAGTAATTGGATAGTTCTTGCAGCTCATTTCCTTACCAAGAAGAGGTAGGGAATCTATCGACGTTTTTTTTTATGAATAAATAGACAAATTTTTGTTCACTTCCCTTTATCTCCATTTCACTAGATTTTTCCTTGACTAAAGCGAATCACGAGCTGCCAATGATAGAGCATCTCGAGACATGCAATTTTTACCAATTCTCTTGAATATAATAGAAGTGCTTCCTATTGAAAGTAATACTAACTGAAATGCGTTTCTCATAGTAACTATAATAGCAATACCTAAGACGAATTTAATGTAGTAGATTATGTTATCTGGATAAGGCAAACTGATCCATCGATCGATATTTCTCTCTCTTTCTGAACGAAATATGTACCTTAGACTCTTTGACTATTTTTCATTTTCTCCTTCTTCCATTCTTACTCAGCATCTCTTTCTCTCTTACTATCTGTCTATCTATCTCTCTATCAATCTATCTATCCATCTATCTATCATCAATCTATCTATATATCTATCTATCTATCTGTCTATTCATCTATCTACCTTTATTAAATCACTCTCTCTCTCTCTCTCTCCCTCTCTCTTTCTTTCTATCTTTCTTAATGTGACTCTCACTATCTTTCTCTCTCTCTCTCTCTCTCTCTCTCGTTCTATCTATATATCTCTCTATGGGTCTTACTATCTCTCTCTCTCTCTCTCTCTTTTCTCCCTCTTAAATGCCTCTCATTCTATCTTTACTCAGTGATTTCATGTGCCTCATCTCTTAGTGTACTACATTTTCTATATACTCTACTTTGTTGTCGTCTCCTGTTTTACAGGGTATTTCACAGCTGAGCTGCTTAATGCTTTTCCAAGGTATTTTTTAATTTTTTGCCGCATTTTGTGCACAAATTTCCTATGTTTTTTACAGTTTTTTTGTCTCTCCTCATTTTTTATGCTTAACGCCAACGCCCTGGCCCCAGGGACAGCAGTCACGACCACACACACACACACACAAACACACAAACACACAAACACACACACACACACTCATATGTGTGTGTGTGATAATTATTATCATGATTATTATGCACAAATTGCAAAATTCCGCGACTGCCACACACACACACACACGCAGTCATGGATGTGTGCTCGTGTGTGTGGGTGTGTGTATCTATGTATGTGTGTGTGTGTGTGCTTTGCTCTGCATTGTTGTTGCCAGCAACGAGCGGCAGCCACAAATTGCTGCGGTTTTCAGCCTGCATTTTCCTATTGTTGCACAAAATGGCGTGAGGCGCGCCCCCATCCAGCCAGCACACACCGCCCCACTCACGCCCCGCCGTTGCTCTGCCACATGTGGGCGTGGCGCTTTGTTTTACTCACTTGTCGTATTTGCATAATTGAAATGAAAATTCACACCCAGCAGCAGCAGCAGCAGCAGCAGCAGCAGCGGCAGCAGCGGCGGCAGCAGTCGAGGCAGGCAGCGCGTGTAGCCAGCCAAATCAGCCTCATCATTATCATTATCATTATCATTATCATTATCATTGGAGGGAGAGAGAGGCGCTGCGGTTGAGGCAGCTTCATTTGCACCACGAATCCTGCACAGGCGCCCCAGCCATGTGGAAACCCAGCGAAGGACACAGAACGCACAGCGCGAGCGACATTTAACAACTCGGCGCATTGCGTGTGCGACGCCCCCAAACCCCCCAATCCCCCAACCCCCAATACCCTGCTGCCTTCGTATGCTCCACTGCCTGCAATTTCTAGTTGCCAGTTTCTCATTTGCTCATATCAGAGCACACACACACACTCATACACACACACTCATATCCGGCTTATGCGAAACTTGAGGAAAAAAAGTTTAAGCTGAAAAAAAATGAGTTTGTCTCATAATAAAACTAAATAATTAATACATAAATAAATACCCTGAGCCCATTGAAAATGGGAAATCAGGGTATAATGGTTTTGTTAAATGTATGTAACAGGCAGAAGGAGGCGTGTCAGACCCTACAAAGTATATATATTTTTGATCAGGGCGACGAGCTGAGTCGATTTAGCCCTGTCCGTCTGTCTGTCTGTCCGTCCGTCCGTCCGTCCGTCCGTCCGTATGTTTGAACGCGTCGATCTCAGAACGTAGTTGACCTAGAGACTTGCATTTATCCATAAATGAGATAAAACCATTTGATGCATTAAATTTAGCTAATGAACTAGTTAGTGAACTAGTATCTCGCTCATAAGAATACATTCCGCTGAAAACTACTTATTATATTCAATTGAGCTATTCCGCTATCGATCATGAACAATTGAAGAACTGACAAATGCCAATCATTCAAGATCCAATCATTCTATCGTTCATGAACTTGTTCATTAAACTGAACTATAAATGCTAAAGACAATTGAGAAACTGCTGAAATTGTTATTTAAAATTTAACTTGAAATTGAAACTTGTTCAAAAGAACTAAATCAGAACTAAACAAGAACCATTTCACATGTTTATTAGAGCCAGTAATTCAAATGAGCAATTCATTTTGTTTATGCAAATTAAATTGGAATTGGCAGACAATTGAACTGGCTCACTTTACCGAATGTTAATACAAAATGAGTAATTGAGCTTGTTCATCGAATTGAACGATACATTCAAATGAACTTTCGAACATGTTCATTAAAACTGCAAGCGATGCCATATGAATTGCACATGTTCATTTGATTGGGAATGGAAAGTCAACAATTGAACATGCTCATTAGAACTAAATCAAAAAAATTGAACTTGTTAATGAGAACAATTGAACAAATTCAGTAAAACACAGCTAGAGCTGCCAGGAATACAATATGAGCTATTCAACTGATTCATTCACTAGTTCAGTTCAGAATGAGCTGCGCTTGAAAGTGAACAATTGAACTTGTTCAGCAAACTGCATCGGAACTAACTCTCACTACTGTTGTTGTATAGTTGAGCTGTCATTCAAGATTTTTTGGCACCGAGTCAGTTCGGCTCAGTTTCGCACGAACTTTGACATTTGGCTCGAACATCTGGCAAAAATAACTGTGCCAAAGGCAATCACTGAGAGAGGCGGGAGGCAGATGCAGTCGTGGATTTGGCATTGATGCACCAGCTTTGGATTGGGTAAGCATCCCGAGCTGGGGCGTGGCTGTGCGGCCAGCCTACCCAAGCCAGGGCCAAGCTGTCGGCCCTTTCTTTGCCCATATTTCAATTTCGCAATATTTTTTCTGTTTTTTTTTTTCACTTCGAATTTTTGATTAATTTTTGTTTGCAATCAAAGCAAAGCGTTTTTTATTATTGTTGTTTTTTCTTTCTTTCTTTCTTTTTGTTTATTGTTTATTTTTTTCTGTTTGTTTTTGTTTTTGATGTTGTCGCGTGGAGCGGGAAATCAATTTGCGAATTTCACACCATTTGCTGGGGGCGATGCGAGCCGCTTCAAAGCGACAAAGCGAAGCGAAAACTTGAAGTGAAAGCGTTTCCAACTGCAGGGGCGGGGCTAAGGGAGGCGTAGGATTAAAAGTTGAAAACAAATTTCGAAAAAAAACACACACAAGTTTTTTATACTGATGAACCATGTGAATGTTAACAGAGTTGCAAATGGGATTCGAATTGTATGATTTGAATCGCAGATAGTTTAAGATGTGAACTAGCGAGGAGCAGCTGAACCGAGAAGAACTTCAGTTTTTAAATATTAAATTTGAATTTACTTTAAAAAAAAAACATATTTTTGTATAGAATTCAAAAATTTTACTTGAGATCTGTATGGGATAATGAGATGACCAGAGATTGACGGCTAATGATTCTGTTGAGAAAGTGAACTAGTTCATATTAAGCTGATATAGTTAAAGTACATATTATAAAGCTGTCTTCATTTCTGTACTATATATAGATTAGGCTAAGACTTAATAGTATTCTATTGGGATATCTATCATATTCCTTGATTGATATTCGCATTCTCTGTTTAAACAAGCCTCGTATATATCTTTTGTCTTATATAGAACTCTCCAGCTGCAAACCAAATATTTCAAGCAATTATTGTTCTAATAATAATAATATTATAATTATACTGCTCTTCTTCTTCTTTTGCTTCTTCTCCTGCTTCTTATTGAACTTTTACACAAATCATGGCAGTTAAATATGTTAATAGGATTATCTGCACTAATTTTCAAACGTTTCAAAGAAAATTGAGCGCAGAAAAAAAAGAAAACAAAGAAAATAGAAGAAAAATGATTTATCATTCGAGAACACTTGAGTGTTGCTCAAGAGCTGACAAGGGTGTGTGTGTGTGTGTGTGTGTGTGTGTGAAGTGTGTGTGCTTAACAATAGACGAGGAACCAATTTGAAGGGACAGCACGGACAGAGGGACAGCCACTTGAAGGCTAACCAAGTGCAAATACAAATGTTGCCCAAAAGACAGACAGAGAGGGGGAGGGAGGGAGGGTGAGGGTGGTGAGGGGTGGGTAGCCAGGGGTGGTCTGGGAGTTGTAGTTGAACTGCGTAAATTAGAAAATAAGCAAGAGCCAAAAAGGCGCTACAGAAAAATTAGTTGGGCCGAAGTGATGGCAGAGTGAGTGAGAGAGAAAGAGAGAGAGAGAGAGCGAGAGAGAAACACACACATATAGCGCAAAATGGCTGACTCTTGATTTACAGTTGAAGTGTAACGGAAGAAGTGCTCAGCGGGCAACTGAAACGAATGAGAGTGAGGGGAAAAGAGCTGAGTGTGTGTGTGTGTGTTTGTGTGTGGACAACTGCGGCTCGCTAATGATGATGGAAGTCTTGTGCCGTGTGTTAATCAAATCAAATGCCCGCCCAGCTGCGAGTTATGCAAAGCAGCAACAGCAGCAGCAGCAGCAACAACAACAGCTGAGCGCACAGCTGGCAGTGAGTGCGAGCGGGCAGGGTAGACGGCGGTGGCGGTGGCGGCTGCAGTCAGCCCAAAAAAAAATACAAAAAGGGGCGCAGCTCAAAGAGCAGCCATACGAGAAGTCTGAAAAAACAAATGGGAAAAAAAATGGCTGGCAACGGCAGAGGGGGAGGGGCGCGCGGCAACTTGAAGCTGCAACAAGGCTGAGGAGGAGGCGCCGCCGTCAGCAGCGTCGCCAGCGTCAGCTTCAGCGGCAGCCACTTTCAATTGTGGCAAATTGCAGGCGTTTCCGGCTGCCATCATTACTTCAATTTATTTGCAATTGCGCGCTCTCTCTCTCTCTATCTCTCTGTCTCTGTCTAGCTCTCTCCCTTTTGGTAGCTCATTGAAATTTACATTTTTTTTTCTCCTGCTGTTGCTTCTCGTCTTTGTGGCATTTTATTTGTTAATTTTCAAATCAGAAAACTTTTCAAGTATGCGACATGACGCAAATTTGATTATTGCGCTGCATGAATAGGGGCTGAATGGGTAGGAGGAGGCGGGGTAGTTGGGCTTGTTTCAGCTTGAGCTTAAGCTAGAGGGTTGCCCAGCGCTGTGCTAATGAGCCATTGATGGACACAAAATGCTTTGATGGATTTGCATACAGCAACAATTCAAAGGGAGGTAAAAAACGAAACGAAAATGTCAAATTCAAATCATAACAATATACAAAATAATCCCTAAGCTGTGCTGGCAGGGGGAGGGGGCCCAACTGCTGGGTATAGAGGCGAAAGCTCGTATATAAGGTGGAAATCTACACAGATTAACAATAAATATAGTAGATTATCATTATGATAATGAGGATTTGAA
This sequence comes from Drosophila meridionalis, assembly GCA_035045145.1. Taxonomy (NCBI): domain Eukaryota; kingdom Metazoa; phylum Arthropoda; class Insecta; order Diptera; family Drosophilidae; genus Drosophila; species Drosophila meridionalis. The sequence continues at coordinate 4,950,681 of JAWNPG010000009.1, read as the reverse complement.
TGATAATAATGATGAGCAATGATTATGAATTGTGTAATGATAATGATAATGTATTCTGTAATGATAATGATAATGTATTCTGTAATGATAATGATAATCATAATGATAATGTATTGTGTAATGATAATAATAATGTATCGTGTAATGATAATGACAATGATAATGTATCGTGTAATGATAATGATAATGTATTGTGTAATGATAATGGTAATGATAAGGATATTGATAGTTCTAATGATAATGATAATTATATTGATAATGATAATGATAATGATAATGATAATGATAATGATAAGGATATTGATAGTTCTAATGATAATGATAATTATATTGATAATGATAATGATAATGATAATGATAATGATAATGATAATGATAATGATAATGATAATGATAATGATAATGATAATGATAATGATAATGATAATGATAATGATAATGATAATGATAATGATAATGATAATGATAATGATAATGATAATGATAATGATAATGGTAATGATAATGATAATGATAATGATAATGATAATGATAATGATAATGATAATGATAATGATAATGACAATGACAATGACATCGATAGTTTCTACTCGATCGATGATGATAATGATAATGACAATAGTTTGACTACTTTCCAGCTAATAACAACATAACCTAATAAACACATTTTGGTTGCTTCCATTTCATCCCAATTTACTGTAAAACTTTTATTTATTTCTTTAAATAGTTCAACAGATTAAAGCGCAAAGCTTGTTTCTTGTTTCATTACTAATTGGCTGTTAATTGAGGAACTATTGTGTGAAAGTTTTAATTAGCTTTGCGCTGGAACAACGGTTAGCCGAGACACAAACCAGCCGCAAAATTAGCTATAAACTGCACAGTGGCGCCATCTGTGTGCAGTGCAAAAATCAAGCCAAAACCAAGAACAAAAATCAAAGCCGACGCCAGCTGAATGCGAATTAAATATTTGAATTGAAAGAGCAATTGAAAATGGAACCTAAAGGGAGTAGGATAAAAGATACCCTGTAAAGGGGAGACTTGTTAAAGTATGTACGGCTTGAGGTGAGTTCAGTGTGAGGCTTGCTCGAAGGACAAACCTGAATCTACTCGAACCTTCTCCCTTGTGGGCTGCTGCCTAAAAGCAGCTGATTGAACCACTCAGCCTCGCTGCCGGCGGTTGCAGGCTCGAGCAGCGCTCGAGTTTCAATAAAATCTTCCATGGGAAATATTTCTTGATTAATTTCGAATAATTAATCATTTCGACGCAATTATTAGATTGTTCAACTTTTGCAGCGCTCGCATTCATTCACCTTTGCGCAAATTAATTTTCTCACGTTGCGAGCAATTAAATAATTGAAAAATCGAATAGAAAACACGCGAGATTTAATTGCTGGCATCAATAGAAAGCTAATACAGAATGTCCTCAATATGATTCGTATGCCCTGCCAAAGTAGAGAGCGGGCATATTAGTTAGATTTTGAACTAGGAGAGAGTTGATGCTTAGGCTTGAGTACATTATGCTATTCAAATTAACTGTTTGATTGAGAATACTGCGCAGATTACGGTATATTAGACTTAAGTGTGTGTATGCAACAGTTAGTGCTAAAAGTCAGCTATCAACGCAGGATTGTTATTATGAAATATTATGAAGAACAAGAAAAGTTGTGGAAGTCAATAAATTTACTTTCAAAGAATTTAATAAACATTTAATGCGAATTTTGTTTGATGAAACTATGTAAAATTTATCGATAACATATAGAGTTTTGAATAAATATCGATTTAGTCAAGTATCTTTAAATCTTTGTACGTAAGAGATGATGGAAGTAAAAAATTTGGCTTGGTTTATGCCCATTAGAGGTCTGTTAGAGAAGTATTGTGAATGCAAAATTAGAATTTTTAATATATATTAGATTATTTTTCGATGTTTTGTAGCCTCCAAAAGATACTTATCTCTTATATATAAAAGCTGGGCCATTTTGTATATTATTAAATTCCAAATTACGTTAAAGGGTCCCAAATAGAAAGTCAATAATAAAAACAGTAAATAAAAATAAAATAAAAAACATTTAAAAACTCGAGTTCGTTTTTGAACAGCTTTCGCTCCTAATCCCATGCTCATTCAAGCCTGTCAGAACTAGTTCAATATGTTAATAGAGATCTATTGAGGATGACTAACTATAATAACTAACTAATAAACTATTTGTATTAATACCTATATCATCTTAGACATAGTCCCGCCCAGTTTCGACCTTCTTAAAGCTCAGGCATATTTGGCAGTCGTGCATGGCCGTCCTCGTCCCAGCGCTCAGCTCAAGTCTTGTGCCACTTTCGAGCCGAATCGCAGCGCGAGCCACTCAGCGCGGACAGCGCGAACCACGCATTATTTGATTTGATTTGATTTGATTGATTATTCAATTAAATATTTAAGCGCTCAATGCGAACGCGAATTTGATTATGATTATATATATTATTATAATTGTTATTGTTATTGCTATTGCTATTGCCATTGCCATTGCGATTGCGATTGCTATTGTTGTTATTGTTCGGCTGGCATTCATTGCGCGTCAAATTAAGGCTTCAACTAATCGCTGGACAGCGACAATGGCAACAAAAGCAACAACTGTGTGACAATAATATTATCGTGCTTGCTGGCTCGCTCACTCACAATCTGTCTCTCTCTCTCTCTCTCTCACTCACTTACTCTCTCTATTGTTTAGTCGACTGAGAGCTGCTCTGCTCAAGATATAAGATTTAAAAATTTAAAATTTTAGAGTTTTTTTTTTTAATATTTTTGAAAACAATTGAAATTAAATCTAATTTTCGAAGATTAAAAAAAGTTTTTTTTTTAATTTTTTTTATTTTTTTTTTATTACAAATAAGTTGTTCATATTGAAATTTAAATGAAATCTATACAAATTTAATCTGAATTTTTTTTTAGCAAATCCAGAAAGTTCATAGTTTAACTTAAATTCTTTAGAAACTCTCACTACATACTTCAAACCAACTCGATTTCTCTGTTACGTTCCGTTAAGTTTTTAGGCTTATATACAAATATTATTCAGTTCTTAATCCTTTTTATGTCCTTTGTCATTTCAGTTCGAATCGTTTTGCTGTCGAAATTCTGAAACTTGAAAACCAAACTTGATACAATCATAGAGCATTTGTCATATGCCTATGTATGTAGCTAATATGCCCTATACATATTCATTGCTCAATGGTTAACAACAACAAAAACAACAACAAAATGGCCGGCAGCTGAGCCATCGAAGAGATCCAAAGAGATGCGTTCATTATATGTTCAGCTGTCCAACGGCGAAACAACTTAATTGCACAACTACAGCAGCAACATTATCAACAACAACAACAACAACAACAACAACAACAAATCATTTAAACAATGGCATTTTGGCAAGTTTAACAAAACCTCTTCAGGTTTATTATTATTTTGTTTTTGTTTTTTTTGTTTTCACTCTTTTGTTTTGCTTAATTTGTGAAGCCCTTTTATAGAGTATTATAGCTATATAAAGCAGCATGGGAGCACTTCTATTTATAGATATTGAGATATATATGTATATACATATTCACGATCAATAATTATAATCAGATCTTCTTGCTCTCTTATGAAGTTTTAGTTACGAATCGAATCACGCCAACCTTTCAATTATCAGAGTAAATTTCGTATCTGAAAACTCTTGGCTAAAATCGAACAACTATATCAACCTGATATAGAAATGTTTGGCTTGATGTACTCCACATTGAAATTGTTTTAGAAAGGTTTTCCTATTATTCAAATCAAACAACTCCTTCAAAATAATGGAATGAAATTGTTATACAGAGTTGAAAATGAAAAGGAATCGTTCAGAAACATCCAGATGCTATTCAAATTGCAGTTCTTCATCAAATATATACATATATGTACATAAATGATGTCTCTATCTACATACATATATGTATGCATATCCCTATCTTCAGCTCTCTTACTGTCATTTCTCTTCTTGTCTCTCCTCATCTCTTTCTCTCTCTTTATCTCTCCGTCTCTTTCTTTCCATAACTCCATTATGTGATATCCTCTACATTTCTTCCTCTTCATCATTGAACTGTTTCTAATCCTCTCTCTTTCTTTCTCTCTCCTTATCTTCTCTGTCTCTTCCAATATATCTCTCTTTTTCTATATATCTCCAAATCTTTCTCTCTCTCTCTCTCTGCATCTTTATCCATCTTTATCTCATAATCTCTCTGTATCGTATTCTCTATCTCTCTCTTTCCTTCTCGCTCTTTACCTCCCTCCCTCTTTCTCTCTCTCTTCTATGAATGTCTCTTTCATACTCTCAGTCCCTCCAAATTTCTCTCTCCCCCTCTCTTATAAAGTATTAAAATCCAGCTCCATTTTCAAATAGACCGACCAATAATCTATAGATCTTCACCTCTCACACTCTGCCTCTCTATAACTGAACCTGAAGTGTCCATAATTAAGCTTTGTCGCATTGCATGCCACAATCGCTGAGTAGTTCAAATAAAACTCGAAACATAATTGACAGTCGCTCTTTTTTCTCGTTGTTTTTTTTTTTTTTTTTTGGTAATTCGAAACTCGAACTTCAGCTGCCGCTGCCTCTGCTGCTGCTGCTGCTGCTTCTTCATCTCCATCTTTATCTGCTTCTTCTTCTTCTTTGTGTTTTTGGGCAACTTTCGCACTTGAAACGCTCCACTTGAGTGTTAAAGCGATAATTGAATCATTTGTCGGCCACTCGACTACCACACTGACAACTCGAGGCACCCTGTATGCCGGACATAACCTTAACAATGTAAACTAAGCAAGTGAAAGACTGGAGCATACCCTGTACGTGATGTTATAGCATAAATTGAAGCTTAATAAATATATGCGCAAACTGTTCGTACAGTGACTGTCAAACTGTTGTGCACAAGCGGGTATATTAGTTTTTTTTATATTTCAGTTTTAAAGTGCCCTATATGCATTGAAATGTACTATATATAGTGCTAACTTAGCCTTGATCTATATATATGTCCGCATATACCCGCTTGCCCATGGGCGTACAGGGTATGCACAATGAAAGCATGATTCCAGGTATGTTTTGTTAAGCGCTGTGAGAATCGCACGTCAAAATATTTGCAAAACAAAGCTGCTAGTTGAAGGACAAACGGCTTAAGGACATCCACACACACACACACGCACACACACATACACACACACTCGCCTGGAGTGTAGCCAAATGATCGCCAGCTGAAAGTTGTTGCTGCTGCCTCCTAATATGAAAACTATGCCAGCATATCGAATTACCAGTTAAGCACTCATCATCATCATCATCATGATCATGATCATTATTGTTATTATCATTAGGAAATTCAATATTTATATTTTGACAGAAAATGAATAGTATTTGAGATTTTCTTCTTTCTTATTTTCTTATTGGCATTGTCTGCTCCTCGCACTAATTGCAAAGTTAATTAACAATGAGCGCATAGAAATATGGGAAAATTCGCATTAAAAATGCTTCAGCCATGAATCATGCACGATCCCTAGTTCCCCCATCCCCTGCCCACATTCCCACATTCCACATTTGCTTCCAGCGAGGATCGCACAACCTGCGCAGGAAAATATCGAATTACGCCGCGACGCATTCTCGAGCTACGCAGTTAAGCGCGATCGTGCGCTTGCTCGCTCGCTCCCACGCTGAAGCCAATCTAGTGCTAGGCACTGGCCGTCTCCCTCTCGCAGGCAGACTCAACAAAAGTCTCCAGACTGCGTGGCCGCAGTCGTAGACAAAGAGTCGGCAATAACGACAGCAGCGAAGGCGACAGCGACGGCGACGGCGACGACAACGACGACAGCGAAGTTGTGTCGTGAGAGCGCGATTCATTGTTGTTGTAATTGTAGCTTTGGCATTTCGATTGTTTAATAGAGAAAAGCTCGCGCGTGGGCTGACGTCTCAGTTGGCGCGTGTGGGCGTGAGAAAAACCGTTCGAAGCGACGCGTCGCCTATTCGGCAACAACGACAAAAGCACCGCTATGTTTGCCAAGTGCCCGCCAATTGTTGTTGCCGTTGCATGGGAGTATGTGACGATCAGCTGGCGCGACAAGCGCTGCTCGAACCGTTACTTTTGGATATTTTCATGGCGGGAGTTCGGCAACATTTTAATTAGACGGCTTTTTTAGTAGTGTGCGCCCCACAAACAAACAACAACAACAGTAACAACAACATTCAACTACCACACGTAGTTTTACAACTTCTCCTCAGTTCATTTTATATATTTTTTTTATTTTATTTTTTTTTTTTTTTTTGCTTTTTGGCTATAAATTGGCGTCCTTCATTGAACGAGTCGAAACTTGTCGCTGCTGCTGCCGCAGATCCCACCCCATTAACGGTCGCAGCGACAGCGGCAGCAGCCAGCACCACAAACAATACAAAATGGGCACTACGCACACACACACACTCAAATGCGCACGCATACAGGCGCAGCTGGACGCACGCACACAAGCAAAACTGGTCCAACGACTGGAAGGTTTCCAGCTAACTGGAAGCGCGCAACAACATTGCGTGCGTTAGAGCGGCTCAACTAGCCGCACGAAGCGAGACAGCAGCTGTGCCGCTCGCACACACACAGTGTTGTTGCGCACATGCGCCATGTTGGGCTTAATCACTGTGCAGGGGAAATTGCCGCTGTTAAGCGCAGGCCGGCCGACTTGATGTGTGTGAGCGGCACAGCTAGTGCTGCGGCAGTGAACAGACGCCGCCCCTGAAGCTGGCGTTGGTTTACCGTTGCGCGGCAGCGACGCGGACAGCGCAGCGGCAGCGCGGCGACGACAACGACTACAGTGGCGACAGCGTCGGCAACGTCGCTGCCAAGGATCAAGTCAGGCTAAAAAATCCCGTTGCCGTTGCCGTTGCCGTTGCTGTTGCCATTGCCCGTGCACGTTGCACGCCACCGTTGGATGGACCGCTCAGCGACTTTCTAGCCAGTAGGTCCCAACCACCGAAGCTGGGGCAGGCATCGACGTAGACGACGACGACGACGACAACGACGACGACGACGGCGGCGGCGACGGCGATGGCGATGGCGACGACAAAACTCCTGCTGCACATTAAGTCAGGCAACAGTTTAACGTGGAAATTATTGCGAATTTGTTGTGTGTTTTTGCGACAGGCGACACAAGCGACAAACAAGAAAAAAATAAAAGCAACGCGTGACAAGCACGAGCAATAATAACAACAACAACAGCAGCAGCAGCAGCAGCAGCAGCAACGACGGCAACAATCATTTTTTTAGTGTTAAGTGCAGTTATACTCGATTGTTATTGTTGCCGGCCTACAGATACGTACATAGCTGTAAACACTCACACACACACACAAACACACACGCATGCATAGACGAACAAATAACACACGAGCAGCCGGCATATTAGCTCACAGAGAGAGAGAGAGAGACGGAAAGAGAGAGAGAGAGAGCGCGCGAGCAACAGCCAGCGCGCCAAAGAGAGCGCAAGTGGCCAAAGCTTCGAAATACCGTTTTAATTAAAAGCAAACCAAACAAAACAAAAGCAAAACAAAAGCAACAACAGCCGAATCAATTTTCGAAATATATTAGCAGCATTTTCGAGTTCGAATGCGAATTCGCAGCAGTCGCTAATAACTAATTAGAGTGAGGGAGATAGAGAGGGGCAGAGAGCAGAAGAGAGCGCGGCAGGGCGAGAGAGGGAGCCAAAGAGAGCGAACGCGATGCCGCAGCGTTCGCCGTTTGCCATACAAGAGCTGCTCGGCCTGGCCGTTGCGGCAGCAGCAACAACAACAGCAGCAGCATCAACAACAACAACAACAAGTGCCGCCAAAGCAACAACAGCAACAGCGGCAGCAGCAGCAGCGACAGCGGCAACATGCGAAACGGCAACAGATTTGACAACGGCAACAACAAACAACGCGCGCGAAACGCCAACGCCGCCAAAGCCAACAACAACAACAGCAGCGACAGCAACAACTGCAGCAGCGCATTACAACAACAGCAACAGTAGCAGCAGCGGCAGCTTAGCAGCAGCAGCAGCCGGCAGCTTGGCTACTTTGGAGCAGCAGCAACAACAACATTTTAGGGATCACCAGCAGCAACAGCAGCAACAACAGCAACAACAGCTAACAATGGCCGCTGCCTCGCGCATGGCGTATTTCAATGCACACGCAGCTGTGGCCGCTGCCTTCATGCCCCATCAGCTGGCCGCTGCCGTGCATCATCACCATCATCCGCACTCGCATCCGCATTCGCATACGCACACGCATCCGCATACGCATCACCATCCGCATCATCCGCATCAGCATCACACGCAACAGCAGCAGCAGCAGCAGCCACCGCCGCCGCCGCTGCCGGCAGCAATGCCAATGCCACCGCATCACCCGCTGCTGCATGCGCAGGGTAAGCGAAACAACCCAAAACGAAATCCACCCGCCCCCCTCCCACCATCCACTCTCCTGCTCAGTTGCCGCTGTTACAGTTACAGATCGAATAATCGACAACTGGTTTTGTCACCTGCACCAAACAAACACACACGCACACACACACACACCTACACAGAAGACGACGAGAGCCGCTTAGTTTGCATAAAAAAGAAATTAATCAACGAGCCCATCTCAGACACACACACACATGCACACAGATACATAGACAGTGGCTCAAGCTGCAGCTGTTGAGCCACTTCACTCCACCTCCAACTCTCCACTCAAGTTGAGCTGCTAATTGCAATGGCAATTGCTTATATGTATGTATGTGTGTGTGCGTGTGAGCATGTGTGAAAGAGAAGCGACAAGCACAGCCACAGTGGGGCAATTAATTAACACAAATGCAAATGTAATTGTAAGAGAGTTAGACAAACTAGCAAATTTAGAGCATATTACTTTATATTTTAAATTTAAAGAAAACATTTTAAGGATACAAAAATACTATAACATAAATATATATACAAATTTCAATTAATATTACTTAATAATTAAGTTATATTTAATTATTATTACATATAATAAAACACCATGCACGCTTGTCTGCATGAAACGCTTGCAAATGTATATTTAAAATAGTTAACTCTAATAGTCTTGCCTCACTGTAAAGCACGACTTTGTCTGCGGATCAGCAACAAAAGAAACAGCACTAGTGAGCGGATGAGCGGACCGAGGCAGAGAGAGAGCGCAAGCTTAAGTCGAGCAAGTGGCAATATTATCGCAGTGAATCGGGCAGCAAAAACAACAACAACAAAAACAGCAGCAGCAGCAACAACAGTAAACAGCAAACTGAAGCTCGCACAACGATTGACTCTCCCACACACAAACATTCTGGCATATGTATGCATGTAAACTTAAACACACACATTCACCTATACTCGCATGTGTGTGAACGACAGATAATCTGGCTGCTTGAAGTGCCAACTGTTATTGTTGCTGCGGTTGATGCTGTTGTTATTGTTATTATTATTTTAATTAGCGTTGAAATGTCATCGTCATCACTTACCATGTTGTTGTTAGTGTTTCACTGTGCCGAATTGTAGTTCTGCTTGTCGCTAGCCTCCACTCCAGCGCTGCTCCCACACACACACACACGCGAACGAGCAAAAAGAGTGCACGCACTTTACACTCTGCACTCTACACCCTGCACTCCATACTCTACGCTCTGCACTTTACACTTTACACTCTGCCGTCTTCAACTTGCGTGCGCTCTCTCTCGCTCTTTCTTTCGTCTTGTTTGTTAGAAACTTCCGGACGATTTTTCTTTTGCATTGTTTGCTTTCTCTTTTCTTGCTGCATTGTTGTTATTTTTATTTGGTTCGTTTATTAATTGTGCATGCATATTCGTGCGTGTGTGTGTGTGTTTATTTGTATTTATTTATCGCATATTTTCTCTGCTTTGTGCCGTGTTCGCGTAATTTGTTTAATAAATGTGAGAAAGAACTTTTGGCGCAGCTTTTGCTGTTGGTAACTGTTATTGTTGCCGCTTTTTTTATTCGCGTCATCTTATTTAATTTTGCATATTGTTGCCGCTGCCGCTGCCGCCGTCGTTGCTGCCGCTGCTGCTACGTTCTGCTTTGCCAACTCTTCTTTGTGTGCGTGCGTGTGTGCGAGTGTGTGTGCGTGTTGTTTGTCTCGTTGATTTTTTACACTTTTGTTGATTTTTCCCATTTGCCCCTTTCGTCAATTAAAGTCGCGTCAAGTTTGGGGCCAAAAGCCCAAAACGGATTTCCTGCCACCCAAATGGCGCCTTCACACAGCACCACCACAAACACCGCCCCCTCGGCCCCCCTCCCCCTTTCACTCGACCTCGCGGCAAACGGTCACACTCAGCTGGGCCATTAAGTGCCTTTGATCTTTTACACAGACAGGCGACGGAAGCAAGGCAAACCAAAAACCGAATCGCCAAATTGGTAACGTACACCACTAGCCATTTATCTATGTACACTTATATGTGTGTGTGCACAGAAATGTATTTTCTGCTCTTCTTTTTAATATTTTAATTGACAATTTTCACTTTGGCTCTTGTCGCTTTGTTGTGACAGTCGTTTTGATGTGTTTACACACACACACACACACACACACACACACACACACACACACGCACGCACACATACATATACTGTTATTGCTATTGCAAATTGATAGCGCGAAGCTTTTGTGTGCCGCATTTTTGGCTTTGAAGCGCCATCTGCTGGGCATTGGCGGGGTCACGTCTCCGCATTCCTCTTGGCAAATTACATTTTGGCTTAAATTAACCATTTTCATAGACTTTCTTTGAGGTTTTTCTATTTTTCTTGAAGTGTTTATTTTTTAATATTTTTTTTTTTGAGGCGCTTGCGAAATATACCTAGATAATATACAGTATAATAATATATGTATGAATTTATTAGTTAAATAATATTAGAGGTTTCACAAATGGAAGATCTAAAAATATACATATATAAATAAATAGTAAAATAAATAAAATAAAAATATAAAAACTAATAAAAAAAATAAATAAATAATAATTAATAGTCATATAAAAAAATATAAATATATATTATTATATAATACATACTATATAATATAAATATATTAATAATTGCTTCATTTCTTATGACGCAAAAAATATTTCATTCGAATGAAAGTTCAGAAATATATCAATATACGAAATATGCATTTTAATACCTTGGAAGTAGAAAAGATCTATAGGTATTCTAGATATTTACTACTTTCAAGTGGTAAGGATATTTATTTATCTTGATATAAGATAGGTATATATTATATATATTTTTATGTATAATGAGTTGGGATTATGCAAATAAAACTAATATACCCATAAACATGTGGAGTATCTGTACATAGCTGGGAAACTTATCTACTTTTAAGATATGTCTAAGTTTTATCTAGATAAATCCTTATCTATACGATAATTAATCACTTTTGCAGCAGAAAAAAGAAACTATATATACATATCTATATATATCTATATATTTATATATTTACAAAGACATTTACCTATTGATTAAATTCATTTCTCAGCTATAAATTAAATCAAGCAGAAAAAAAAAACACAAAACAAAAACAATTCTAATTGAATTCAAACTAAAGTCGTAAGACAATGGAAGATGGGAATTGCATGCTGTTTAACATATTGCAATGTTGCAGCAATTGAGTAATTTTGTAATCGATAAATGTGTTTGGGCACCTTTTGCTAATTGCTGCATGTCAATTGCTGCTGTCGATGATGAGGCCTTGTCCGTCCGCCCGTCCGTCCAACGTCCGTGAGGCAACGTGTTGCGACTGCCCTTTGATATTTGAGACAGTTTGCTAATAGCCTCGGGCTGCCGCCCCTGCCCCGCCCACTGCCAAACAACTGCCCCACTTTGTGGGCTGATAGAAATATTCTTAATTGTGCGCCGTTCGCAATGTGTGCGGTCGCACTATATGGAAGAGGGAGCGGAAGAGAGAGGGAGAGTAGGAGAGCGAGAGAGTGAGAGAGAGAGGGAGAGAGAGAGAGGGAGAGGTAGAGAGGGAGAGGAGCGGTGCCAACTACCTCTAGACCCTGGCCAGACAAACTTGCTTTGACTTTGCTTTGATTTTGCTTTGACGCACATTTTAAACAGTGCTGAAGGAAGAAGCACGAAGAAATGGGGATATGCTCGACTAGAGCATACCCTGTAAACAGATGAAAACGCTAGAAAAAACTCTCGAGTTCGAAATGAAATTTGAATGAGAGTTGAATATATGTTTAAGCAGCTAACTCTAAGCACAGATTTTGATTCGGATGATATATATCTATATCTATATATATATCTACATATATTTATGGTAAAAAAGGGTATACCCTCTGGCTGACCGGCTGGTCTGCAAATGCAATTCTCATCCCGTTGCTGCCGTCCAGCCAAGTGCCCCAAACGCAGAGCGAGCCCGCCCGCTGGCGCTTGCCCGGTAGCCCGCTTGCCACGCCCTGCCTGCCGGCCTGGCTGACTCTGCGCGGGGCTTTGCCGCATGTGCCGCATGCTGCATGCCACTTGGTCGCATTGTCTGAGGTGTGAACGCCGCCGACACGAGAGTGCAATTGCTGCTGTTGTTGCAGTTGCACTTTAGAAGCACCAACTTCCTCAGTTCCCCAACCCCACTCACCTCGCGCCGCGCGCCTCGCGCCACTCCCCCTGCCGCCCATTCACACACTCAATCTGCTTCGCTTTGATTTTTGTGAATTTCGGTTTTTTTTTGTAAATTTAAAAGTCAATTAAAGCAACTTGACAAACGAAACTGAGTGCCACTCGAGGGGTTAATTTACTGTGTGTGTGTGTGAGAGAGTGTGTGTGTAAGTGTGTATATACATATATATATACATACATATAGATTCATACATATATGTCTCGCATTAAAGCGAAATTAGCCGCAATTAAATTTAATAAATGAACAAAACTCACCAAATAAATACAAAATCTCACTAATTATAATTGTAATTACAATAATAAGAGTTGTGCGAGTGTGTGTGTGTGTGTGTGTGCATGGTATATATATAGCACATAATCATATGCTAGATTTTCTGCAACGTCACATGGCAATCATCAGCGAGGCGAGATCGTGCCCAAAAGCCAAGCGCACAGATGCGGATACAGCGCGAGAGATACTTTATACATTGTCATAGATACAGATACTTTGCTATAGATACAGATACATTGGCGTGGATATACATCTATATGTATATGTATCTATACATTGACGTAGATATATATCTATATGTATCTGCATCTATAGATATATAGCTATATGTGTCTGTATCTATAGATATATATCTATATGTATCTGTATCTATAGCAGTGTATATGTATAGTTCTATATCTATATCTACACCAATGTATCTGTATCTATGTCATAGTATCTGTATCTATGGCAATGTATCTATATCGAGTTTTTATTAGATAGATACACATCTTTACAGGCAAATACATTGCTTAACTTGCAGATACTTTACTATGGAAACAGATACAGATACAGATACTTTGTAATAGAATCAGATACAATGGTTTAGCTACAGATACTTAACCAAAGAATCGAATACATTGCTGTAGATTGAGTTATACATAAATTAGCTCAGATACAGATACAGTTTCATAAAGACAGATACATTGTTGTAGCTACAGATACAGCTGAAAGCTGGACGTGGCGGTAATTTTTTTGTTTTTTATTTATTTTTTTGGCGCAAATAAACACGATTTGGCACTTGAGCCTCCTCCATGTGAATCGCTGCGGCTCCGGCTTTGCTTCTTCAGCGGCTCGTTTCGAATCGTCATGAATCGAATCGCAGCGCATTTTAGATATTTGAATATACTTTGAATACCCAAATTGTCGAGGGTAGTGTGAGTCTGTTATCGAGAATATTGCGAGTATTAAGAAGGCTTTTAGTTGAAAGTATCTGAGTAGATATGTATCTATATCTCTATCTATATCTATATATGTATCTTTTATTATATATGTATTTGTATCTGTATCTATATGAGACCATACTGATATATTTAGTAATGTATCTGCAAATTTATATATTCCTATCTATAGGAATGTATCTTCATCAATAGAAATCGATATGCTATCTTTATTTTTACAAATGTATTTTAAAATCTATCCTGATTCTTCATTTTTGGTACCTGTATCTATAGTAATGGATCTACAATATCTACATTCTTTATCTAGATTCATCTATATCTACTTTGATTGTATTTCTATTCCGATTAGTAGCATTATGATACATAGGAACTCAATCCATATCTATGTATATTGAACCAACTTTTCGAAGGGCATTCGATAGTCGGCGCTCGGACTCACTTTTCTCTATCATCAGTTGATTCGATTTATTTATTCATTTATTTTTATTATTTTTGGTTTTGTTTTGATTTTGATTTTTTGGCTATTTTTAGCTGCTTTCACTGCTCGATGTCGACGACTGCTAATTATGCAGCGCACATTCATTGAGATTCCGATTCAGATTCAGATTGAGATTCAGATTCGAGTATTCATCAACAAATATTCATTTGAAGTGGACACTCGATGATCTGAGCACGTTGGCCAAACAGTTGCCGACCTGTTCGATTTGTTGCCCATGATTGATTGAATGCATGAGTAAGTGTGTGAGTGTATTCACCTGATAGTCAATATTCGCTAGAAAGCACTTGGGTATTTACAATGTGTTTTTTATAGTTACATATATGAATGCATTCACTCAATGTTCATTTGATTAATTGCAAGTTATATCTATATGACAGGTAATTCATGAGTGTACTCATATAAATCTAATGCCTTACAAAATATAATATGTATTCAAGTGTATTCACATTGTATTTGTTGTACCTAAGAAATAGTTCTTAAATTATTCATGACTCAATGTAAAAGTATTCACTCACATATTCATATGTAATCATAGCTAGATAAATGCTATGCATATTAGAGAAACGATTGATGCAGTTGAATGTATTTGTTGCATATCACAGTGAATGCTTGTATGAGTGTCTTCATTGTATTCATGTGTGTATTCATATTATATTCACATTAATGTCATCCAACAAAAAGGTTATTCTGTATTAAAATTTTTGTAAAAATATATAATTCGAATATATTCATCATATTCAACTATATACATTATATTCACTTTGATATTCATAAGTTTGATGCGCGAGAAATTACTTAAAATTAGTCATATCTGCGACGATGCATTCAACTTGAGCAGTTGAAACCTGTATCTGCCCATAGCCAGCTGTTATTCACTTGACCCGCAATACACACTCACACACACACACACACTCATACTCACACTCACACAGAGCAAGAGCTACTTTGAGAGCTCACGATGCTACTTTTTGTTTTGGCTCCACTTTGGAGCGGCGGCGGGCCGAGCTGCGCGGGAGGCGTGGCAACGCGCTTTGTGTGGTCGCGATTAGAAATTGTACAAATGTGTGTGTGTGTGAGTTGTGTGTGTGTGCCCGTGTGTGTGTGTCTGTTGCAAGTTTAGCTGTAAATTTGCGTAGTCTCAGCAAACAGGGGCCAAGCAACGCTCGGCTCGGCTCGCCTCGTGTCGACCCATATCAGCTATTGTTTAGCCTTAATCAGTTTATAAATACTTCGTCACTTGCATTTCTATAGAGCTGTGCGTTTTCACATTTACACACACACACATGCAAGTACTCACAATTCCTTACAGAACACAGAATTTCGCGCAATATCGAATTTCACAATTTCAAAATTCTTGGTAAATCAACAAGCGGCAGCGGCAACGGCAGCGGCAGCGGCTGCTGATTGCCGTTGACATGCCACAGCGGTTACTAAGCGGCGAGCGGCGAGTGGAGAGTGGAGAGTGGAGAGAGGCTATGCCAGCTGGAAGAGGGTGGGGAGGGGTAGAGGGAGGGGCTGGCCAAGGGCCTCGGAGGGGCTGAAGGCGAAAGCTAATAAATGTAGTTTCCAGTTTGATGTGTGCTGATTGTTGACATCCTCCGCTTCACTCGCCGCAGCTCGGTGTAGGATTCACACACACACACATGTACATATATTGAAATACATATACACACACACTCACATACACGTGCATACACTCTTGTGTATTGCTCCAGTTGAACTCTCGCTCTCCGGCTCTCTCTTTCTCCCTCTCCCTTCCATATTGTGCTTGCAGCATTTTATACCTTAACAAAGAGCTTTATTGATTTCTTATGCATTATGTAACCCATGGCAGAAGTTGCTTTATAAGGCGTATATACTTCAACTAAACTAATTTCCTTCTCTATATATCCTTGATTATAATACTACATCATATTAACAAAGAAATTACTAATCAAGAATAAAGTTCTGGCATAGAAAAAGTATTATTATTTTTTTTTTTTTTCTAGAAAAAGTATTGACATTTAAAAAAATTTTTTCATTACCAACCAAATTTCAGGGCATGAAAACTCAAGCCAAATTTCAGGGCATGAAAACTCTGTTTATACACTTTTTGTATATTGAAATATTACAACTATAAAGTCAACTACAACAGATGTCAGATAACTCTATGTCACGTTGTATACAAGTCGAGGGTATTTGATGTTCGCATAGCTATTATATGCTGCAGCCCCTACCGAAGTGCTCCCGAATGGCCCGTGTGCTGTGGATTGCGCGTCGCAACCCCTTTTTGGCAAGCGAACAGCCGATGAACGCCTTGAAACAATGAAACATCGAGCAGAAATTAGCGCGGTTGTCTGTCAAATTTGATTTTGCTTTGATATGTCACTCCGAGGAGCGATCCCTCGTTCCGCCCTGCTCTCCTGCAGGCCGTCCGAACGGCTCGACATTCCGAGCTGAGCTCAAGCGCGATTTGCATTTATGCTGCAGAGCTGCGAGCTTGGTGGGGCACAAGTTGTGGTGCGGTCAGGGTCAGCTCGTTGGAGCCGACCGCTTCTATAGGGCTAATAAATGCGGCGACTAATGAGACAGCATCGCACATAAAAAGCTAACGAAGTCAACCGACTGCGCAATGCTCTGTACGCAACTCGATTGCCCAGTGCCTCAGTAGCATCAATTCCGCATCAACATTTTAATATCTGACTCTCAAATTGACCAAATTTACCTAATTAATAGCGTTCAAAAGGTCTATGAATATATGTATATAATCGATAAATATGAAAATCTGTTCGATAAATATGTATTCGATAATGAGTATTAATGAGTACTAACTCTAAATACTATATAAGGCCGTTTATCGATATATTCATTGATAAATACATGTAAAACTCAGTTTGAACCCAATATCGTTTTAGCATTTAAATTAAAATAAAAAAAAAATTAAATCAAATACATTAACAAATATAAATATATAAATATTCCTGATATATCGATAAATTCAATTTGAATATTTAGTATAGATATAAGCAGATAAAGATTTCTGTTCTATGAAGTACAATTAAATGAATACTAAATATAATATAAAAAATATCGATAAATATCGATAACGTTTTTGCTATTGTAAATATTTGCTATAATAGCAATAAGCTCAATTTGTATATCGATAACAAAACTGAACCCAAATTATTGATAGCTTCTACTCCTGCTGTCACTTAACTTGATTTAGAAAACTTATCGGATGTATCGATAACAGCCATAAACAGAGAGTAGATACTCTCTCTGCCTTTATGTATAATTGTTTTAAGTCTCACATTTCTTTTTCTTCCTCAGGATTTCCGCAACTGAAGAACTTCGCTGGCACTGGAACATGCTTAGCGGGTAAGCGAAAGTTGAATTAAAATCTAATTAGGAAATATTAAAGGAAGCGCCTAAAGGTAGGCAATGAGCGCGTTGCGAATCGAGTCCTGGCAAAGCTTTGGCACAGGAACTGACCCACAGAGGGCAGCAGCAGTTCTGCCTATCTCTGTCTCACTCGGCCTGAGTCCCCCGCTCTCTCTCTCTCTCACACACTCACATTTATGTTTGTCTAGCTGCACGCTAATTAATGGGCATTCCGGCGCTTCATTTCGAGTCGAGAGCTCCTGGCGAACTCATAAATCTTCCAAATTGCTAATAAAATAAACAATTTAGCTTAAAACAAGCAACAACAAAAAGCACGAGAGAAAAAACAGAAACACACACACATGTGTGTGTGTGTGTGTGCGAGTGTGTGGCAAGTCAACTAATGAAATTTTCATTTCCATTTTCATTTTCATTTTGTTGCATTCGCAACGGGCAATAAATATTTTCAACATACGTTTTTATACGCAATTTACACGCACATACATCTCGCACTCATCCTCCACACATCCTTGACGCAAGCACATCACATCCCCGTCACTCTCTCTCTCTCTCTCCCTGTGTGTGTGCTCTAACCCTTTTTGCACACACATGCCCGAAAACAAACGTATAAAAAAAACAAAAGCGAAAGAAATTGCGAGGCACACATAAACTTATCCAATAAGAGGCGCACAAAAACTCCAATTGGAACAAAGGGTTGCCAGAGCCGGAGTGCAAATGTCTATAGTGCAGAGTGTATAAATTGAATTGTTTGTCTTAACACATGAAGTCGAGTGGAACGAGCACGGCAGCATCTGCAGCTAATTCAATTTGAGAGCTGCGCATTCCGAGACACATTTTATTATCGATCAATTCTGCTAGAAATACTCACATCAATATCATATCTAACAATAGATGAAATAATTATTGTTCTATATTACATAACCAAAGCTGGAATATCTTATAACATAAACAAACACCTAATTATCATGTTGATGACCTAATAAAAAAATCGATAAAAATTGATAAAAGGCATTTATTGTAATTATTATTCATATTTTCTGATATATAGTATAGTATATCGATTATAAAAGCCAATATGAGCTGTCGATATAAACTATTAAGTGGCATTAATAACCATAAGCCCGATAAACCATCGATAACAGATATGATAGCAATCGTTAGTTAGTTAAAGTTATATTAGTATATCGTACCTTCGAGCTCATATTAACTATTGTCAGGCAATACTAACAATAAAATTATCGATATATCGGTTAATAAAATTGACCCATAACATCTAATGCGATTATAATTATAGGACTTCACTGATCATTAAACAATAACTTATAGAAATATCTATCTAACTTAACAAAAAATGGCAATTGATGTCTACAAATAGTCATCGATAACTATCGATAACTAATTACTAGCTTGCAGTGCTCCTCTGTCTAGCTTCAATTCCAGTTCCACTTACTGTACCTTCATCTACTTCAACTAGCTGTTGCTATTGTTCTCGGGGCCTGGTTAATTGCCATTTTGCGTTGCCTTGCGCACTTGGTTCTAATCTCTAATCTCTGGTTAGCACGAACTTTGCCACTTGCCAGCGCATTCTTGGCAATTCTGTTTTGTTTTTCATTATTTTTTTTGTTTTTATGCAGGCCAGAAGTGCGCTGCTTAAGTATTTTAGTAGCAGCCACTTGACGCTCGCATTCTTCACTTGCAACAACAGCAACAGCAACAAGAAGAAGAGCAAAATGAAGAAGAAGAAGAAGAAGAAGAGGAAGAAAAGCAGCCACTTTTGAGCCATTTGCGACCGGATAGCAAGACGAGCTCCACACAAAGGCGTCAAGTGGGGCAATTTCCCTTGTGTCTCTGTTCTTCACTCGACTTAAGCAGCGGCCACAGAGAACGAGAGAGAGAGAGGGAGAGTGGGAGTGAAAGAGAGAGAGAGAGAGAGAATGCATTGCACCACGCTCCATCTCGTCTCCACTCTTTTGTCGGCCTTGTCTTGTCTTGTCTTGCCTGATGATGCACTTGTCCCGGCTAAGATTTTAATTGGCATTTTTTTTCCAGCCCCCCCCTCGTCTAACCCCCTGCAGCACCTTCTCCTCGTGGCTGGTTCTAACCCTTGCCTTGCTGCTCAACCCCGTTCAGCCTTGGAGCGTGTCTAAGTTTTATTTGCTGGCCATGGCGAATGCATTTGCAGAGCTGGCAGCCCACGGCCTCTGCTTTGCGCTTAATTGAAACAAGCACACACAACACACACATGCAACACACACACACACAGTCTCGCTGGGCACATGTGGAACCAATCGCATTTCGCATCGCACACCAGTTGAGTGAATCTTTGAATTGTTTATGAGCTTCGCCAGTGGAAAGGGGCAAACGTGTTGACAACTTCTTCTTCTTCTTCTACTTCTGTTTGCTGTCAACCTGTGGCGGAGCGTCAAATGTTCTTCATGTTTTGTATCAGTATTATCATTGCTCAAGCGTAAACAATATATGAGAGAAAATAAATTTTAATATATAATTTTATCATACAACAGCTGAAATATAAAAAAAAAATGCATTGCAAGCAAGTGGATGAAAAGGCAGAAAGAGTCGTGTCAGATCCCATTGGAAATATATATTCTAGAGCGTGTTGATCAGCTGAGTCGTCAGAAATTTGGTATTCGTCTGTTTGTCTCTTCCGCCGCTCAACATTCATATCTTCCTCCTTGAATCTATGTCTCCGTCTCTCTATTCGTCCATTTGTGTATGCGTTTGTACGTCCAACTCTTTCTTAGTCCGTTTCCGCATATACTTATTTGTCCGTCTATCTGTTTGTTTCTGCTTCCGTCTCTACTTCCTTCTTATCCATACGTCTGTCTGTCTATCCATTCATATATACGTTACTCTGCCCATTCGCTTATCCGAATAAACTTCATATCTGCTAATGCAGGGTATTCACTAGTCAGACACTCCCTTGCCCAGAGCACTCTCACTTGTTATGATATCTTAGTCTAATTCAAGTTAAAACTCTGGTTATGCTTTAGCATTGACGCCACTTCAATTCCATTCCCCAACATCTTCAGTTTTCTCTTCTTCTCTCCGCTCCCTCTGTGCCCCATTCGTAAACGTTGCGACATCGAACTGATTCACTTAAGTAAATGAATTAGTTACAAATTCGCAATTGTGTTCAAATTGAGCAACTGTATGTGTTAATGAATCGATTGCCTTTGATGGCTTATTTGGCTGTTCGGCTAATGGCCCATTTGAGTTAGCAGCGTTTAGCAGCTGCACTAACCAATTGCCACGCCCACCGCCCCTCTCTGTCTCTCTCCCTCTCTATGAGTGTGTTGTGCTCCATGTCCGGATGTTCAGATGTTTCGTCGCCCGCATCCGTGTTATTTCCTGCACTCGTTACCGTTTGAGGAGATTTCACTAAACCGAAACCTGAGCGCACATGACACACACACACACACACACACACACACACGTGGTGTTGGTAAAAAGTGAAAGAGCAAAAAGTTTAGTGCAAAAATTGTGCTCTCCTCTTGCCGCCCGCCGCTGCTGTAAAATGCTTTGCACTTAAAGTTCGCTGGGTTCGCTGAGTCGTTGAAGCGGAAAGGTGGTTTAAAACAATTGGTAGTTGAGGTCGTTTAGGGGGAAACAGTGGGGAGGTTAGAAGAGGGGGGCGAAGGGCCAACAGCAATCACGTTAACCAACTTTGGCACAAAGGCAACGGCTAAAACGCTTCAGCCGTGGGGCATGCGCCAAAGCGGGATGCCAAAGGACTTTGAATATGATAGAGTGAGGGGTCAAAGGAGCAGAGAGAGAGAGAGAGAGGCAGAGAGAGACCGGGAGGGGGACAGCATAACAATGGCCGACGACGACGACGACGTGGTGAAGAAGACAAAGTCACACGGCAAGCAAGGAATCTAATTAACAATTTTCCATTGAGTGCGCAAATTACGGCGAACACCCAAGCAGAGAGAGAGAAAGAGACAGAGGGGGGCACAGAGTGCGAAAGAGAGAGAGTGTGAGTTGGGAGTGGGCAGTGAAGCTTACGAGGCATTTGAGGAAGCGAGAAAATGACGTCAGACAACAAAATTTATGCATATAGATTTTATTTTGGGCCTATTTTTGGCTCTCTCAAAGTTCGATGCGAATGTGGGGAGTAGAACATTTGGCATTGAAGTGGAGTAGAAGATTGATTAGGCTAAGAATTAAACTGAATGTGATTGCTCTATAGAGAGAAGATGTGCTCATTAAGCGTGTTTTAATTTATTTTAAATAGTCTTACATCATCATCCCATCGAATCTCTTGGTATAAATATAACGATTCTTTAGATCAATTTAACAATTCTCATATAAAATGATTCGAATTCGACTCACAAACAAAAGTCTGATTTTCATCTTCTTCTTAATCTGTTTGTATTTTGGTGCGATTCGAAGACAAAGTCCAAGAGATTGTTGTTTTACTCTGTAAGCAGGCGAAGTCTTTATACAAAGTATTTATCTCATTCGGTCTCTTATTATTTTATTTAGGTTCTCTCCTTGACTCTCTCACTCTAATTCCCTCTTATTCTCCCAGTTTATCTCACTATCTTTTCCACTCGCTCTTACTTTCTCGCTATGTCACAATATCTCTTTTATTTTCTCCTTCTGTCTCGGTCTATCTATCTCACTTATTCTCTCATTCTCTCTGTTTTACACTCTCTCTGTCTTTTACTCGTACTCTTAAACTCGCTCTCTCTCTCTCTCACTGTCCTTCTCTCAGTGAATTTTACTCTCATACTCGTTCTCTTTGACTTGCATTATTTCTTTGTCTCTCGCTCTCTTTCTCTTTGCCACTCTCTCTCTCTCTCTCTCTCTCTCGCTCTGTCATTCTCTCAGTTAATTTCACTATCCTACTCGTTTTCTTTGATGCATTCTCTCTTTGTTTCTCGATCTCTTTCTCTCTCTCTCTCTCGCTCACTCTGTTTCACCCGTTCCCTCTCACTCTCTGTCTTTCTCTCTCTTTCTCTCTCTCTCTCTCTCTCTCTCTCTCTCTCTCTGTCTCTGTCTCTTACGCTCTCTCTGCATCTCAAAAACTCAGCTTCTTTCTAGCTTCAAGCTAACTTTCTTTAAAATGCTTTCTAATCGTCTTCTTCAACCAAGTATTTCTATATTATATTTTATACTTTTACTTGCCATATCTTCTAATTTTCTTCATATGAAATGCGCTGTTAGACTTCACTCCTACTTCACTCAATTTAATTACTTTACGAATATTTCTTGAAGCTCTCTCTCTCCTTCTTTCTCTCCCTCCCATTTGCCCTACTTTATATTTTTATTTTTTGATTTCTCATGCAAATAATTGAATTTAATTTCTAATTAGTACAAATAAAAAAGAGCTGGCAAAAAGTCAACAAATGCCAATGCCACTGGCTGTGCGTGAGCAAGATAGCTAGCTAGGCAGCTCACTCACACAGGCACACTCACACTCACACTCACACATACTCCCTCACACACATGCATAGAAACGCAGCCACTTTGACGCTAATGCAAATTGCAAATACTCCTTCCCTCGCTCGGTGACGTCGCTGCCTTCGTTGGTGCCGCTGTCGCTGCCGCTGCTGCTGCTGCTGCTCAGCCACTTTATTAGCGTATTTTGCCTTGCAACTGTTTATGCGACACACACACACACATGCACGCACACAGACAGCGCGTCAACTCACACATGAGCCACGAATTAGTCATTTTGTTGGTTACTTGATGCATGTCTCTGCCCCACTCTCGCTCTCCATCTCTCTCTCCCACCCACGTAGACAATAAACGCACACATAGACACTGCGGCTAGCTGAGTGAACCAAAATGGCGGCCAAGCAGCAGCCCGTAGAGCAGGCAGCAACAGCAGCAGCATCAGCAGGAGCAGCAGCAGCTATTTCCACGCTGGGTGACATTTTTTATGCGCTTTTGAGCAAATTAGATTTCCTAATTAAATTTTCTAGTGAAATGCGCATAAATTTCATAAAATTCACTTCATGCTGTTGGGCGTGGCACGTAGCGTACAGTCGCCCACCTCCCTCTCTTCCTCTCTCTCTTTCTTTCTGTCTCTTTCACTGCGCTGTCGCCTTTCATTTGCTGCGACATTTTTCGCTGTGGAATTTTCGTGTCGTCGTCTGCTTAAAGTAATTAACTAAGAAAATTTTAATTGCTAATATGTTGTGATGCATGTGCGTGTGTGTATGTGAGGGTGTTTGTGTGTGTGTGTGTGTGGATGGGCATGTGTTGTTGCTGTGACTGTATCTGTGTGTGTGTGTGCGTGGCATTGGCCTGCCTCGACTTTTATGTTGGCAAAACTTTCAATAATAAAGCTGGCTATATACATGCAGAGATGTATGTGTGCGTGTGTGTGTGAGTCGTGTGTGTGCTTGCGTGTGCTCATTAAAAGCGCGCTGGGCCCAAGTGTAAGCAGAGAGCGAGCGAATTTAATGTTGCCTACTTTTGTGCGCGTCTAACTAACTAATTTCGCACATTTGCTCATCAACATAATTGCATAATTAGATTTATGCAACACACAAACATAGTGTTGATTAGCGTCAGCTGGCACGTTACAATATTTATAACACTAATTGAATGCGCATTGAACACAAGTCAAAGCCATATCCATAGATCGCACGATAATTGATTGGTAATTGCTGATAAATCTAATTGGATAATGTATTGAATTAGTTGATTAATAGATTGAAAGGCGACATTGAATGGGCCGCTGATGATTGAATATTAAATCGAAATTGAAATAGATTGATGATAGAAGATTTTATATTTGATATTAAAGACATTCGGCAGAGAAGCAAAAATGTTAGGGTAAACGTCCAGTTGAATGCAACAATTTTGCTATTCAATATTGAATAAGAATTGAATACAAATTTAAACGATAACATTAAACTTCAACTACTGCAAAGATTCAGAAAAATATGTAAGCTATATATAAGATGTATACAAAATTTAGAGAATATGTACTCTAAACTATTTTGTAGATTGAAAAGCAATGTTGAACAGGATATTGATTTAAATTGAATATAAATTTAAATGGAAATAGATAGTCTTGTTGGATATTTTAAATTAAAGACATTCTGAAAGCCAAATAGAGCTAGAGTGTAGGTCTAATTAGCAGCAATAATTTTGCTGTTCAATATTGAAATCGAATTGAACATAAATTGAAACGAACTCCATGAATTGTACTGCTTGCTGCAATACATAAAAGCCTTAAAAAATTGTAAAATATATTAAATAATAGATTGAAAGATACTATCGAAAAGATTATTGAAATTGATTGATATTTAATATGGAATTGAAATAGAAAATATATTTGATATGTGATATGGCAAACATACTCTGTGGTAGTAATAGTAGTAGTAGTGGAAGTAATATTTAAGCAAATGTATAATTGTACTCAACAATTCAAATGTTCAATATTTAATGCAAGTTGAATGCAAATTGAAGCCAACTTCGTATATTTTAGTTATTGCAAATATAAAGAAAAGCATAAGAACGATGCTGCAAAAACTAAAAAAAAATGATCGAATGACTTACTTATTGATTGAACAACATTATTGAATAAGCAATAGATTTCAATTGAATTGAAATTGAACATAGTACTAAATATGATACGAGGCTATTGCATGTCGCAGCAATTATGAGCGCTTACAATTGAAGTTAATGCGAATCGAAATCGCACTGAATGGCTCGACACGCAAACAAATTGAACGTATTCAATGCGGATATTGTCTGTTTTCTTATGTATAATATTTTAGGCAATTGCCTTTGCCGCATTTCGTCTGTAATTCAAGATGCCACAAATCGCATTCATTACACAGCGATTCCACTTCACTACGCTGCACTCACAATCATTCACGCATCTTTAGTGGAAAAACAACAACAACAACTATATATATATATATATACCTCTATATATATGTGAGAAGGATACACGTCAGCGCTTCACTTGAATAACTCGACAGCGACAGCGACAACAACAACAATCGACTACATAAATATGCTTCTACTTAATTTTTCATATCGAATTTCAATGCGAATCGGTTTGGAGCGAAGCGCGCACACATGAGTTTGCAGCATGTTTTCAGCGTCTTTTTCATGCCCCTGCTGGCATCTTTCAGTTTTTGTTTTTTTACTTTCCTGAAAAAACCAGCTCTATTTGCTATTGGATTTTAGCCTTTGTCTTGAGCTCCCTCTGTGTGTGTGTGTGTGCGTGTGTGTGTGTTTGTTTTTCCGGGTGCTTCAATCCTCTTCGATTTGCCTATTGAGAGGCAGCCACGAAATTTGCTGGCCTCGGAGGCTCGAGGCAAGTGGCGCTGATCAGCGGTTAGACAAGATCCCCTTCAGGCAGCGAAGAGTGCCTGTCAACACGCTCATCATCATCATCATCATTGCGATCATCATGATTGTCATCCTCGCTGTGCAGTCGGCAGCCGCTTTCACTTTTCCCCAGCGCTGCGCGGGTCACGCCGATGTCAAGTGGCGTCTTCCTTGAAGCAGCCTGCGAAGGAAGTGCGAAACTGGATACAATTATTAAATATTTAAAATAACACAGACTTAGTCGGTGGAAAGAACAACAAAAAGAGATACAAATTCAATTCAAACTAAAATACAGAAGCACTCAAAGTCGCGCTTCGGCGACGCCTCAAATAGGGGCTGCCAGTGGCTCCCCCTCTTCCTCGCTCTCTTTGTGTATCTGTGGGAGGAATTTTTCGCTGTGTAGGTCATGGGAGCAGCACTTAAAAAAAAAGGCTGTGAACTAATTCAGACAAGTAAGTGGCGAGAAAGAGAATGGGGGAGAGGGAGAGCGAAAGAGCGGAGAAATACTAAAGTTGAAGCTGAATTTGAGTTGAAACTAAAAGTGAAGTTGAATGAACGTAGAAATTGAGCTTTAAATTTAAGAGTTGATTATGTGCGCGTAAATGGAATAAAAGAAAGAAAACGTATTAAATGTCCATAATTGAAAGTTATATTGAAATTGAAATTGAAATACAAATAGAAAGATTAATAGATACAAAGAGGACCTGTTGAGCTACGATAAATGATTGAAACTGCATTGAAATAGAATTGATTATAAAGTTGAACAAGGTCTTAAATTGATAGCTTAAATTAGAGATGATTAATAAAAGACAAAAAAGTACTAAATAGCTGATTGAAATTGAAGTCGAAATTGACTTGAAATGCAGTCTTCCACTATCAGTTGAAATGATATCCCATAAACACTAAATTGCAGGCTCACTGGCTGCCAAGGACTTCGGCATGGATGGCTTAAATGGCTTCGCTGTCGGGCCCGGGCTCGGGCCCAATGGCAAAAAGAAGAAGAAGAAGCGTCGACACAGCCGCACCATATTCACCAGCTACCAGCTGGAGAAGCTGGAGGAGGCATTCAAGGAGGCCCATTATCCCGACGTCTATGCCCGCGAGATGCTCTCACTGAAAACGGAACTGCCGGAGGATCGCATACAGGTGAGTCATGCAGATGGAACTGTAGACGCGGCCAGGTAATTTGATCCCATCGCATTCAGTGCGCTTAATGAATTAACGAACTAATTACATCCTGCTGGAGCGAGTGTTGCCGTTGCCCGCGTTGTGTTGGCAAAACACAAAAAAAAAAAAAAAAAACAGCAAAAAAAGGATTCCATTTGGGGCTCGGGATGTGCGCGATTGAAGGCAAGGAATTTGCATTTCCTTTTTGTCTCGTTGTCTTTGTTTGGATTTCTGTGCGCTGATTTTTCACACCTCCAACAGCATTGTTGTCAGTGCCGCGTCCTTCGGGCCTCGTCCTTGCTGCTGCACTGCCCGAGTCCTAATAAGCAATCAACCTCAGCAGCGGCTCAAGTGCAGCTCCAACAGTCGCTGCATACATTGAGCCGAGTCCTGCCCAAAAGCACTCTGCATAGTCGCGTCAGCGTGCTTTAAGGGGGGTCGTCGAGAGGGGGGCGAGAGAGGACTCGTTTTGGGAGGCTTCAAAAAATCAGCTACGTTTGCGAATATATAATTAAGCATTTTAATGGCCATTATTGTTCTAGCTAAATGTCAGCGGTGGCTGAGCGAGAGAGAGAGAGAGAGCGAGAGAGAGAGCGAAAGAGTGAGCGAGAGAGATTGCGTGTGTTTTCATCGAGTGAACTTGAACGCCGACAAATTGCCACCCTTAAAAAGCTTACGCTCTCGCTCTCTCCCACTCGCTCTCCCACTCTCTTCCTCTCGCTCACTCAATGTGTTTGATTAGCACAAAAATTTATACGAAAAATGCGAAAAAAAAAAGGAAGCAAAAATTGTGTAATTATGGCGCAGTTACTTCAGCCATCGTCCCCTCTCGCTCTGCCCTGCCAAACGGGCGAATTTGCCCTTTTACCCGCATCGAGTGCGCCACTCACGAAACGGGCAGCGGGCAACGGTAACGGTAACGGCAGCGGGTATGAGCAAGGGCAATGGCAATGGCAACTGGAACGGGCGAGCTTGCTGCCTGCTCGCTGCTCGTTCCCATTCCACATTGTTCGCTCTTTCTTAGGGAACCAGCTCAAGTGCCGAGGCACTTAGCACAGACTCAGCCGAAGACTTGACTTGCAATGCGTCGACTGGAGGGTGTGACGCTCATTCGGGCACTTCTGCTAATATCGGTGTGTGCTGGTATTTAAGACGATGTCATGAGCAACTATCGATTGCCTGAGCAGCCAGAACGTAGAACGTGCTAAAATTAAATCCAAATTAATATCAAACAAAATATTTGCTGGAAAATCAGTACAATATATAATCGATCAGTATTACCTATTGATAGTGTATTCATTAAAATTACTTAAATATCGATAGCTACAGTATCGATATGTAGCGCTAATTTATAGTTTAAAAATATATTGAAACAAAAATCGATAACATTGCTGAAAATGCGCAAATATTATTCGAAAATATTGCTTGCCCTTCGAATATAACTAAGTCGATAAATATCGGTTGTTTATCGGTTGAAATAGTTATGGATTATATATCAATTCCAATCGATAAACAATATGTTTATATATAGTATATTCATCAATTCAACTTAAATATCGTCTTGGACACGATTCGCAATATATATCGATATGCAATTTATTAGAATACAAATCGATTCATAATGCTTACTGTTTATATGCAACGATTTCTTCGCATTATTTTATAGATCGAAATAACAATGTATATGATCGATCGATAATTATCGTCTGCATTTCGATCACTACATTTTTTATATATAGTTATCCATTAATATCGTTAGTCAACATATGCAAAGAGTATATACTATTTCAGCTTAAATATCGATAACATATCGATATATCGATAGGTAACGATATATATCGACAATTATCGATCGCACTCAATCAGTTCTGCCAGCACTTTGACCTTTCTTAACGCCATGCAATCTAGTGGCCTATCGCTATGCTCTTCTAATTACAGTTACTATTTAGTTGCATGAGTTCAGCTTTATTAACTTAGTCAGCAGCAAATGCTTTGTGGCATCGCCACATAACCTCACACTCAATCTCAAGCTCTCACGCTTCGAGTTGCCCTCGTAGTCGCTCTCTGTCTCTCCTTCTCTCTTTCTCTCTCTCTCTCTCTTTCTTTCTCTCTCTCTCTGTCTTGCCCAAGCGCTGACGAGTCTCGAGAACCTAATCCCATTGCTAATGCTCACACAGTTAGCCCATAGTTTCAGCAGCGGCAGCAGCAACTGAAAATTGAATTTCGAGTGTGTAAAATTTTCCAATTATAGACTTTGGAGTAGTACACACACACACACATAGACACGTGTGAATGGACACCCTTGAAGGAGCTTTGCTTTTGGCTTGCTTGGGGCCACATGAAGCATTGCTAAAAGCGAGTCCAATTAGTAGCATTACAACTAACACTTCAATTCTGGCCCTGCCTTCGTCTCCCACTCTCTTCTGCCACTGTCTCTCTCTCTCTCTCACTGTGCTCCTTCCTTCGTGCTGGGCAATAACGGCAATAGTCATCAGCAGCAACAACTGAGGCAATGGCGCCAAAGTACGGCCATTTTGTGTGTAACTGTTGTGGGTTTGCCTGCTGAGTGAGTGGAAGAGAGAGAGAGAGAGAGAGAGAGAGAGAGGTGGGAGGAATGGGAGGCAGCAGCAGCAGAGGCGTGCGTGCGAAGGGAGCTGGCGTAAATTTGCATTTAACGTTGTTTGCGGTGCCCGCAAATAGTCAACGACTGTCAGTGTGTGTGTGTGTGTGTGTGTGAGTGTATGTATGTGTGTTTGTGTGTGTGTGTGTTTTGCTTACAGGCATGTGCGTATACCTCGCACACTCTAGGAACTTGGCAGCTCAACAGTTAGACAGCCACAAAATACTCTAAAGACCAAACGACCGCAACGCAGCAGCTGAGCTGAGACTACGACCCTCCACGCACACATACACGCACACACACATAGCAACTAGCCTGCAAATGTCATGCAAAATAACAGCACTATTTGTCTGTGTGTGTGTGTGTGTTGGCTGCCGACAAAAAAGACTTTAGAAATTGACTTGATGGCGCCCCAAAAAAGAAACTAACAACATCAGCACACACTCACACACACACACACACACACACTCACACACACACACTCACACAGACAGCACCGCCCGCTTGTCGCATGTGTTGCATATTTTCAGGCACTTAAGCTATTTGCTTGAAATGCGCACAACAACATACAAAACACACACACACACACAACGTTATCATGTGTGGCTGGCTCCAACATAACCCCCTCCTCCCCATCCCCATCCCCTCCCACACACACAGCCGCCCACTTTTAGCAGTTGAACCCAAAAAGAAGCACTCGGTATTGATTTTAATTGAAAAATTGTTAATTTTCCATGCCAGCAGCAGCAGCCACGCCCCTAGACAACACACCAACAAACACACTCACACACACACACAACGGCGCCGCTCTTGAAGCTTTTTGTGTGCTGCCAATTTTACAGCTGCATATGTGTTAGTTAGAGCTAAGAGCATGTGTCTGCCTGTCTGTGTGTGTGTGTGTATGAGTGTATGTGTGTGTGTTGTTGCTGCTGCTGATGTGTTCTGTGTCTGGGTAATTACACATTTGTGTGTGAATAATTTGCAACCCCACACGGCAGGCGCTGACTGAAATTTCGTTCGCATTTGGATTTGGAGAATTCTCGTATTTTAAATTTTGCATTTTGAGAGTTCGAATTTGGGATTTTTATGCTAAAAGCTCGCAAATGGAATGTGCAGGATCTCAACTAGTAACGCACACACACACATCGAGCAGCTGCCTGGTTGTGCGGGCAATTAGTAAGGTTTTTTGAGGTTAGAACCAAAACTAGATGTGAAAGGGAAATGCAGAGTAAGAAATTTAATGTTTAAGAGCATTAAGATTCCATATAATTGATATGAGAGCAAGTTTATAAAAATTTGAATATATATCGCTTGACTTTGCGTATGAAAACTAGAGAATTTTTAAATTAACAGAATTAGATAATTTGACATAGATATATTGCAAGATATATTAGACTATATTACCTGCATATAGAATAATATACGAGCTAAACTCAAAAAGTACCTCAAATATTACATTATTTTTCCAAAAACTATTTATTATTAATTTTTTAAAACTTTTATTTTTTAAATAAATTTAAAATATTATTGAATGCACTTCAAAGTGAGATATCAAAGACTTGCAATAATAAACTCCAAAAATCTTCATGTCTCGACGAGGCTTACGAAAGAACGATAATTGAGGGTAAAAATATAAGGATAAAGAATATTCGAATAAAATCCGAATAAGATCAACAAAAAATCTTAATCGGATATTGTTCGATGCCTTATTTATCCTTATATTTATATCCTCAATTATCGTTCTTTCATGGTCCTCTTCAGTCTCGGGAACAGCATGTTATGCCTCATGTTATGCATTACCTGCTGCTTCATTAGTCTGTTGTTTTTCAATACAAATTGGCTGGTGGAATAGGTAAAAGCAGAAGAGCCAAAATATGTTTAATGAAAACAGCTGTTCAAAATCAACTGATCATTCAAAGAGAACAAGTTTGCCCGTAAAAAAAAGCATTAAATACGTAATACTCGAAAATTCCACATTAATCATACTTTTGGAACAGACCTCGAATAGCGCATATAGCAAGAAATAACAGATAAGCAAAAAGAGGGAGGGAGAGAGAGAGAGAGACCAAGGAGAAAATATACATACATAGATCAAGCATTTATACCGAAACATGTATATGTATTAGATGCTTTTTTTTAGTCACACATAGATATTCAATTAACATTGTCAATAGCTGATCAACAAAGGTGTCTTACTCTTCTGCCTATCCTATACTCTACTAAAACTAAACATGAACTAGATATGTTCATACATCTATGGAAATATGTATACATCTATATACACATATATATATATTTATATATACATGTATATATACATATCTAGCAGATATACTCTACACACATCTATGCACACACATATACCCATAGCTATATATTCGATGCAATTGGCAGAGTGATCTTCAAATTGGCATGGGAGCAAACAGTTTGAATACCTTGCCAAGTGCTCGATGCAGCATTCTCAGCGATCGGGGTCTTCTACTAATTTCAATGCGATCCGATGCGAGAGAATGAAGAAGAAGAGGCCACAGCCTACAAGTTCTACGAAACTAATTTAGTCAAGTGGCGACGCGTCGTGGGGCCAGAACGATCAGCACTTCACAATGGCCGCATCGAGCGCTTGGCCTTAAAGTCTTCTTCTTCGTCTTTTCGATTTCTCAAAAGAAAGAAGTTATATATATGTGTGTGTATATATAAAGAAATGTGCAAGCGTCATTGGAAGTTTTGGAGTAGCTGCGGCCCGATTGGCAGCCGGTCCATGGGAACCAAACCAGCAGCCGAAGCAGCAAGCCGAACATCGTGGCGATCGCAGTGTCCAGTCGAAGAGAGAGAGGGAGAGAGACTGGTTGTGGATCAGCCAGACTTGCGGCAGACATGTCGACTGGCCAGTCCAGAGCCACTTGACGCAATGCCGTCTGCTGCGATCGACGATCTCTGCCCCTGCTCCACTCCCGCTCCCGCTCTCGCTCTCGCTCTCCCTCTCTCTCTCTCTCTCTCTCGTGCAGGCTGCATTTTCTCAGGCATTGGAGCCGACTGCTGATGATCGTCGATGCTGCCTGGGCGACTCGAGTACCAATTCGTTTAAAATGGTATCAGTTCCAAGAAAAATATTATTTTTTTATAATTTCTCGAGTGCGTTAATCTGTCGAGCAGCGCGGCTCGACGCTCGAGTGAGTGGCAAGCAGCTCAGTCGATCGCTGGCTGCAACGTTCGGTTTCGGTTGTGCATAATCACGACGTGGGACCTCACACCCCCATTTCAACAACAACAACAAAACAAAAAAAAGGGGGCATTCGCTTCACCCCTAACCCGTTGTTGACGAACCAAAATGAAACGTCAATTTGAAGCGTTTTTCCTGGTAATAATTAGTAGCTGAGGTGGGCATTTAAATACTTGGCGGTTGCCATCATCGTTTTCCATTTTCATTTTCGTTTTCTTCTTCTCATTTATTGTTGTTGTTGTTGCTGTTGTTCGTATATTCTGCGTATTTTTGTATAAAAATACGCGCACAACAGCCAAATAATGCATATAATTGCATTTTAAGTAGTTGCTGCCTCTCGTATTGTGTTACCTACGCACATTGCCACGTCTTCTCCTTCTCCTTCTCCTTCTCCTTCTCCTTCTCCTCCTCCTTCTTCTTCTTAGTCTCGCACGTCTCCTTCAATGTGGGTTGTCAACCCGGGCAGCGTGTTAATAGACCTCGTCGTAAGTGCTATTTAATTTTCCATACTTCAAAATTCACAGGAAAAACAAAAAACGAAGCAGAAGAAGAAGAAATGCAACGGAAATGCGACAGCAAGTGGGTGGCTCAACTTCCAATTGGTATTACACTTCCAATTGGGAAGTGTTTAACAATTGAGAGCGTCGAAACTTTTGCTCCGAAAATGAGTTAATAATTTATAAATATTTAATATATTAAGTCTTCTAGTAGAACTTGCGTATATAGTGACACATACGATATTTGTGTGCCCTTTAAGGCTCTTGGCTTCCTGACTCTAGAAGTCCATCCACATATATAAATATTCCGAAATTCCTATATCCTTTAACAGTTTCAACATGCTACCCACAGTTCCGCCGTTCGACTGTTTTTGCGTTCGCCTGACTCGAAACGTATATGAGAAGCGCCTATATTAAGTTTCAATTAATCAATAACTTTTTCCCATTTTCGGGCTGGTCTTTCGTATTTATATACAGTTTCAATTTTTTGAGCATATCCCGCGAATTTTGGTACATTGAATCATTTTTTGCTTCATTTCCATAGCTAACAAATATTTGAAGAATATTTTTAACAAACATATCCTAAAAACTGAGTTCATCATAAAGTATTTATCTATGTATATGTATGGATAAATAGATAGATAGATAGATGGACATACATGAAAATCTTTCGTAACTTTGGATTAACTCACGATATATATTGAATATTATATGTATATTATATATTTTATATACTTTCCATATACTTTTCTTTTTTTTTATTTAAAACTATGTCTAAATTTTTAGGGAAGAAATCTAGGCTCTTTTATTTTATATTAATTATTTTCATATAACTTTTTAATTTTTTTTTAAATTAATTTTTTTTATGTATTTTTTATTATTGTTTATTTTTATATTGTAATTTATTTCATACAAATTTTTCTTATATTTTTTTATTACATTTTTTGCTATCTTCATAATTTAAAAAAAAATTATTTTTTTTTATTTATTTTTTATTTTTTTTATTTCTTATATTTTCTTTTACTCCATATTTTCATTTCTTTTATTTTGTTTTCGGATTTATTTATTTCTTTATTTTTTTATTTTAAATTTTTTGTATTTTGTATTTTTATTTTAAAATATATTTTTGTTATTATTATACCCTGAGCCCATTGAAAATGGGAAATCAGGGTATAATGGTTTTGTTAAATGTATGTAACAGACAGAAGGAGGCGTGTCAGACCCCACAAAGTATATATTTTCTTGATCAGGGCGACGAGCTGAGTCGATTTAGCCCTGTCCGTCTGTCTGTCCGTCCGTCTGTCCGTCTGTCCGTCCGTCCGTATGTTTGAACGCGTCGATTGAAGCATCTAGACAAGCTAGAGACTTGAAATTTTTTTTGTTGGGTCCGTGGATAGCACGCGCAGGTCAAGTTTGTTTCCAAAAAACGATATCTATTTTTGTTGTAATGTTATCGATTTTAGTGCTTATCGAAAATACGTTTTTAAGGCATAGTTTGTGTATCGTTTGAGCTAGAGATTTGTTTGTAATTTGCTGTGTAATTGCGTTGAATGAATACGGAGATTACGTAATCATTAGATTTTTTATGCCACGCCCCATTCATCCCCAATAGCCCCCTATTTGTAAAAATCGCAAATTAAATACTAGAGAGTTGTGCTTTGGCAAATACACACATATGAATGCCATTAATAAGTTGTGAAAGTTTGATGAAGTTAGTCCATCGCTAAAAAAAGTTATTAAATAATTAAGTTCCCATAGTAATGCCCACATTGCAGTCCAAGCGCAGTCGCTGCGTCAACTGCGCAGTTGGCAGAGCGCGCGCTTATGCGTGCGTGCACATGTATGTGTGTATGTGTTGTTTGTATGTATGCATAACAAAAGCGTAGAATGATTTGATATTTGGCTCTTCACAGGGCTCAGGGTATCCCCTAGTCGAGCAGTCTCGACTAGAGCCCTCTTACTTGTTTTTATTCTCATTTTATATCTCTCTCCTGAACTGCGCTAATCTTCACAAACTCCGCTCGAGTGTCAAATAGACTTTGGCTTCGATTGCCGCAGCTATGAATATTGTATTTGCATACAAATCTTTTCATATGCTCGTTAAGCTATCTAATACCCTATAATAAACAATAACAACAACAGCAACAACAACATTGCCAGAGCAGCAAATGGACTGGGAGTTGTTCTGCTGGTCTGGGAACACATGTAAAAGTCAATGGCAACAATGTGTGTGTGTGTGTGTGTGCGTGTGTGCGGTTTGACTAAGCAGCCGGGGTTGAGTCCGGGTTTCGTTTAGGGTTTTAGGGTTTTGGTTTGCTAGGGTTGGGCAGAGCTTGCAGCGGCTAAGGGTTGCAAGTGTTTTCGGGCAAGTGTGTAACAAGTAAATGTTCAGTTGCTGATGAGGCAGCTAACTGCCAATGATAATGATTAAGACGATGATGATGATGGTAATGGTGATGATGATGATGATGACACGTGTAAGTGCAGCAACATTGTCGCAATTATCCGACTGTTAACGCACCCATTGTGGGAGAGTGGGCGATAGCTGACCGGCTTGTTTTGTTATTAATTTGCCGCGTTTATATCGAGAGGGGGGATATACATATATAGAGGGTATATAACTATGTGTGTGTGTGTGTGTGCGTTTGCCACCCACAGCGCTGAAACGTGACCTTAGCCTCGTTTTGTTTGCCACAAAGATAATGATTTTTTGCGCATTACAAAAAATATTTGACAAACAGCAGCAGCAGCCGCCGGAGTTGGAGTTGGGCTAACAAAGGCAGCTCAAGAGACACGTTTGTTGTTGTAGACTTATTAGCGCAAAATGAGCAGAGAACAGAGAGAGAGAGAGAGAGAGAGAGGGCAGACGCACTCATTTCGTTCTCATCGGGCAAAATTCATCAGCTCAACCAATATTTCCGACGCTGTTTCTGCTTTTTTCCTCTGCTGATGCTTTGAAGTGGGAAAGTAGCTTGTTAAGCACTTAACGCTTCAGCTGATGGCCCAAATGTATTTCGCTAGCCGGCTTAATAACATGTGGAAGAGACGGGGGTGCCGCCTACCGTCATTGGCCATTGAAGTGTACTTGGCCGTTCATGTGAAAGCTGCCAGCAAAGTTGTTATCAATTAATCGGTAATGAAACGAAAACAGCAATCGGAGCGACTAATGAGGCAGGCATATCGATAAAAGAAGTATCGAAAGCAGAGGAGGCAGTAAAAGACTGCTTTATATATACACTGGTACATAAAGGCCAACAAAATAAAACAATAAATGTTATCGATGACAATGACAACATTCGATATATATGTATTTTTTATCGATGTAGGTCACATACTTGCTCTATTTAATCTAAGTGGATATTGGACTTGAAGCGGAAATTTATTTGATATTTATATAAACACATCGATATTCAGAAAATCGATAATCGATTAGATATTGTTAGACAACGATAACATTGCATGACAGTAATCGATAGGCGGAACACAGGGCGAATAATACGCATAGCGAAATCAATAAGTGATATCAATGATATTGAGTCTACATTCCAATCCATGGGATGCAAGTTTATCGATAGCAATCTTGCTCACTCAACAATTTGTTGAGAATGTGAAACATTTGTTGTTTTTTTTTTTTTTAGCTAACTCGCCCACAATTGACTCAACTAAAAAATAATAATTTTTGGAAATTGTTAAAACACCTTTGCCAGGTGTTGTCGCTGTTGTTGTTGTTGCTGCTGCTGCTGCTGTGGATTGAAAGCAAATCAAAACTCATCAAACAATTAGAGCAATCGCTAACAAGCTGCTCTCGCAGCATGTGCAAAGTGCTGTCATCATCATCATTATCCACAGAATAATCGTCATCAGCTGTGTCGATCGATTCATGGGAGAGAGGGCGAGAGGGAGAGGGAGAGGGGAAGAGACAGCAGCATCGATTGGTTGAGTGAATGAGGCCTATTATCGAATTTTGAAAAGCGTAATTATCGCATGACAAATCAAACCGACGAACGCTTTATTCATACACTTCACACACTTCATGCGCTTTATTCACGTTATTTACTCGATAAATATTATCGCTC
Organism: Drosophila meridionalis; assembly: GCA_035045145.1. Taxonomy (NCBI): domain Eukaryota; kingdom Metazoa; phylum Arthropoda; class Insecta; order Diptera; family Drosophilidae; genus Drosophila; species Drosophila meridionalis. The sequence goes on along the minus strand of JAWNPG010000009.1, from coordinate 4,913,023 downwards.
GAATGCCGGCCGATCTTCGCTTCGAGTCGCTTGGGAAAATGCAGCCAGCGAAAATCCAAAATCAATTTTCAACACCCACAACAACAGAAACTCATACACACACACACATTGTTATTATTGTTACACATTTCTGAATTGCTGGAGTCGAGTGTGTGAGAAGCAGCCGAAGCTGAGAAGCTAAGAAGCTGAGAGTGTTTGGACAACCAAAAAATTAGTCATTCGGCTTTTGGTAGCCACCTAGATAGATGGATGAATAGATTTCCTGTGCCGCTGACCAATTAACCAATTGAGCTGAGTCTCTGCCTCTCGCCAGACGAGCTGATGAGCTGATGAGCTGACGAGCTGATGAGGCTACCAATTAGGGCGCAGACCCAATCGCATCGGGCGCAGCTCTATTTAAATATCGCATTTGAGTGGATGGGCGAGTTACAGTGAGCACTCGACAATGAGAACTTTGCACAAATTAAATTCGACTTGTTGAGTTTGACTATGTTTGTATTTAGACTCTGCTTTACTCTCTTTTTCTCTGTTTTCTTTGTTGCTCTATCTTTTCCTAACTTTTTATTATCTCTCTGTTTCCCTTTCTCTATCGATCCGTATTTCTCTTTTGAAATCTCTCTTTATATTTTTTCCATTCTCTATCCTTATCTGCTATTTTTTCTACCTCTCCCTCTCTTTCCATCTTAAAGTTCTCTGTCTCTGTGCCGATATGTTCCCCCTTTCGCTCCCTCTCTATCCCTCTTTCTCTCTTTTCTCTGTTTCAAAGAGCCTGCTCCATTGGCATGAAGCGTTCTTACGCTTATACCACCCCGCCCCGCTTTCCCCTTTCCCCTTTCTCTCTCTCTGCCTCTGCCTCAGCCTCTGTCTTAGGATTGGCATTTAGGTACCTTACCTGCTTTACCTGCTGCCTCGGTCACATTCTCAGCTCAGCTCAGCTCAGATCTGGTCGAGTGGCTGCTGTTTCAATTATTGTGTCGCTGCGTACGATTTGCTTTTTCGGAAATTAAGTATAACTCATTATCGCAATCAAGAAATCCTTTTGCTCCCGTCTCACTTCCCTCCTCTCCCTCCCTCTCTCTCTCTCGCGCTCTGCCTCCGCTTTGTGGCACACTTGACAAGTGCAGCAGCAACAACAAGCAACATTTTGTTTATCACAGCATTTTGTGCTTTGGCTCTTGTTGTTGTTGTTGTTGCTGTTGTTGCCTGTGTTGCACACCAATTTTCTACTCAAAACTTATGACAGCCAATTCGAGAGAACGAACGAAAATTATACAGACACTCGCCGGCTGCCGGAGGACGCGAGCGCGGTGAGGGGAGCTGCGCGGGCAGTCGAGGGAAGTGGATATTTTATATAGCTGCTGCAATGCGTTGGGTGCTCATGACTAGACACTTTTCTCGCTCTCTCTCTCTCTCTCTCTCTCTTTCTCTCTCTCTTTTTCTCTGTCTCTCTTGCATGCATTTTGCCGTCCCATCTACAAATCCAACTTCGACTCCAACTCCAACTCCAGTTCCATATTTTTTAGATGAGCTTCACCTGCCCCTAACCACCTCTCCCCTCCCCCATCTCTCTCTTCCCCTCCAGCTCCGCTTGTTGAAATCAACATCAAACCTTTAATTTGATGATTCTGCAAATAATTCGTCGGGTTTCGGAGTCGTTGACGTTTTGCTGCGCACACTTCCAGCCCGCTCGACCTCAAGCTCCATTGTAGTCCCCGACTTAATTTTTTTTTTTCATAGTTTGTGTATGAATCGCAGCTGAGCTGCTTGTTGATTTTTCCACTGCAGACGAGGCGTGAAAATATAATAACACCTTCTTTTTTTACATTTTTTAATTGAATTTTGAAATACCCTAACCCTAACCACAGCTCCAGTCCCAACCGAACTGCCTTGCAAAAAAAAAGTGAAAGGCGTTTGCAAATTAACCAAAATTTGAAATAGTCGCTAAATTAGACTTATCATCGGGGCAATTCATGATCGCATTCACAATTGCTGCTGCTCGTTAGATTGTGACTCACTTAGAGTGGAGAGTCAGTGAACCACCCGCAAGTGTAGCACCTCTCTCTCCCTCTCTCTCTGTCTCTCTGCCTCCTCCCTCCCACACACGACCATCGATTGTTGTTTTAATGCCCATTAAAAGTGGACCAAGCAGCGGCTATGATGACACTGCACATGTGTTTGTAACACTTGAAAGTAGCATGAAAATTTCGTTTGCTACAGACATGATCAGCGCCAGCTTTTAATTAATCGATATATATCGATTTGCAGCATACGATGCTAGAGCTAATACATTTGTTATCTGGGGTATCTTAGAACATGTACAATTTTTAGCTTTCGCATGTTCTTCTTGTTATCTACAGGGTATTTGCTGTACACTAACACACTTTCAGTTATTATTGTTTTTTTTGCTCGATTATTCGATTTGCTGTCAGTCGTTCGATTTGGCTCTCAAGTTCGCCCCCAAGTTGAATGCACTATGGAGCTGGCCGTTTATGGTGCTCGATTGGTTGACCATTTACAGCAATTGGGCAAGAACTAACGGCAGTTAGAATACAGGTTTAATATATAGAAATATATATACATATTTTTAACTGAGAGTAATTGAAATCTGGATAGAAAGTCAGAGGAAAGACGTCTTGAAATACGATTTCAAGATGATTTATGAAATATGGTATACTATTATGTTGTAGATGTTTTATGAAATGAATGTTGAAATGAAGAATGGGAATTTCTTTCAAAAACTTCACAGAGTACAAAGAGAGCTCTTCAATTGTAAGAGTTTTCCTACACTGATAGCTAGTATTGCCAATATGCTCTTTATGAAACATTAGCATCTTCATCATCATTTTTAGTTTTATTATCATTATTATTATTAAGATCATGAATAAAAGTCATAAATTGAAAGTTTTTTCCAACACTGTCAACAGAGTTATTATAATACATTATCATCAGTCTCTTCATCTTCATCATCATCATTCTCATCATCATCATCATCAGCAATATTATTCTTATTAATATCATTAAGCAAACTTAACTTTCAGCATTATTTCATTTAGCCATTTCTTTAGCCTTTTTTATTGTTTAGCTACAGCTAACGAATTTCCTTCCGTCCAAGCGTTCGGCGAAAAACTGTTTTCCATTTATTAAAACAACAGCAGCAACAGCAACAACAACGACAACAATAACAACTTTTTGACATTTTCATTGTTGTTGTTAAAGGGGTTTGACGCACCTGGTTGTGCAGCAGAGGCGGAGGGCGTGGTCAGTGAGAAGGGGACAAGTTGAAATGAAAATTAGGCGCAACTGCGTGTTATGCAATTAGTGCAAATAGTTTCGAGTCTGAGCTGTACTTTGATTGATGGCACAAGCACTAAGTGATGTACTCTCAAAAGGGGGCGTGGCAACTGTCAAGGAAGGTGTAGGGGGTGGGCGGGTGAGGAGGGCGAGTTTGCATGGTATGTTGCTGGCCATTTGAGTTGTCTAACACAGTTGATCGATGTGACTAAGACTGAGATGACTGAGTCTGAGTCTGATGAGGGGGCTGATGTGAAAAGTGATGAGGAAGCTGATGGGACGAAGAGGATGAAGAGGAAACTGACAAGACTAAAGAGGGGCTGATGCGGGGATGATGAGGAGCTTATGAGTGAGCTAAAGAGTAAGCTGTTGTGGAAGCAAAATTAAAGTAAATGATAAGACTCACAAGGAAGCTGATAAGTAGAATAATGAGTGGCTAATGAGTATACTAGTAAGGCTAATGAGAGGCTGATGAGAGGCTGATGAGGGGCTGAGCAGGAGCTGATGAGGGGCTTATGAGTGGCTGATTTTGCTAATGAGGTAACTGATGAGCAGGTAATGAAGAAATCTAATGAGAAGACTAATGAAAAGGCTAATGAGAAGCATAATAACGAAAGTAATGATGAAGTAATGAGAATGCTGAAAAGATGCAGATTATAAACTGATATTATACTAATAATACTAATGCAAATCGTGAGGAGGAAACTGATGAGGAGCTTGTTAGAAACATGGGAGAACTAAGAGAAGTGTAATGATCAAGTAATGATAATGCTGAGTCGATGTCGATGTCGATGAAAAGCTGCTGAGAAACTAATGTGGGACTGATGATATGCCTGAGACGAAAACTGATAAGAAATTGTAGCTGAAAAGAGACTTATGATGAGCTGATGAAGACCGCTCATAGTCTGATGAAAAGTCTGATGAGAAAGCTGATGACAAAGCTGATGAAAAGACTAAAGCTGAGCCAAAGGCCGGCGCTCAACCAAGCGCAAAGTCTTTAAACTCAACCAATTTTGTGCGCTCTGCTCAGCTAAGCTGCACTTTCATCTATGCGCGAATGCATGTGTGTGTGTGTGTGAGCGCGTATTTAGAGCATATTTCTCAATTATGGGCAAGTTGCGTTAAGTCCATGCCTAGCCACACACAATTGACATTATAAATCGCATTTCACGCTAATTTGCAACAGGGACTCAAAGCAAAGACGCCTCGCCGCGCGTCGCCTTTGCAAACTGCTGATTAGTGAAAGCAAAGACACTGCAAAGGGGGCGGAAGAGGCAGAGGTAGGGGCAGAGGTAGAGGCGAGGTAGAGGCAGGAGAATAGCAAATAGAAAAGCAGCCGAGCCAAACAACGAAATGTGTTGCTAAAAAGCTGAGTGAAAAGATATTTTACAATTTGTAAGCCGGATCCCCAGGGAGCAGCAGATGCTGCTGGATTGGGGAGGACACTTTAAAGCAGAGGGGGCGGGGCGGGGGCGGACGTTGCTGGCACACCAAACAAAACACTCGACGAGATTTTGACAAAATTAATTTTATAGATTAGAAAACATTGCAAAGTGGTTGTTGCGGCGGTGTTTGCTCGAGTGGGCGTGGCGGCTGCGAGGCGGGTGCGGAGAGGGGCGTGCCACAGATGGCGCAATGAGCCTTGTCAGAGGCGACGCGCTACCTGGCGCCCGTTAATTGAAGAATTGTCAGCGAATTATGGTCTGATAATGTGCCACACACAAGCGCTCAGCGTGCGGCAGACGCGAACAGAAATCGACAGAGAAAAAGGTGAAAAAAAATAAAATAAAAAAAAAACTCGGCTCAAGTTGTGCACTTTATCCAACTGTTGCAATTTGTGGGCGTGGCGCCACGCGGCGTCGTCTCTCTGGCTGCGTTTGACACTTCAATTGGTTTTGTCGCGCTCGAGCTCGAAAAGAAAAAAGATGCGAATTGCGAGCGAAACAGTCGGCGACAAAACACAAATAGGGCAGAGAACAGGGAGTACCTGACTAACAAATACACTGTAATTAGCATCTGGCCTGATAAAGTATCTACGTTCTCTCTGTGCACAGAAATTAGAGTCTTTTTGCATTACCCGATGGCCAGAAGTTGAATGAGACAGAGAAAGGAAGAGGGATAGTGTCTCATTCCTTATCAATACTTTCATCGCTCTCTCTTCATATTATATTGTGCTTCTCACCTACCAGCTTTAAAACTCCGCTCGAATCTTTCCTGCCACTCCAACTCAAATCACATAACAAAAATAATTCCCTTCCGATAAACTAGCTTGATCATCTCTTAAATTCACTATCAATCCATCTAGTTAGTTACAAAAGATAAATCAAATCTCCAAACTAGATGTTACAAACTCCAGCACTTCAGTCAGATAACCAATAAAACGAAAATCGGTTAAAGTCCAAATTAGATGAAGAAAAAGATTTCGTGCGCTCAACTCTTGAATTGAAGTTAACTTTGGCGGTTGGGCGGACTGTGGGTGGGCGTGGCAAGGCGCCTGGCACAGAAACACGCACATGCACACACACAGCGAGAGAGAGAGAGAGAAAGAGGGAGAGAGAGAGAGAGAGACAGGGAGAGGCAGACGTAAATCAGACAATTTGTATCCAGCGGTGAATATAATTGAAAAATGATTGGTTTACCATCAATGAAAATGATGATGACAACGCAGTGACAACACTCGATATTGTTGTTGCTGTTGCTGTTGCTGTTGGTGTTGTTACTGGGAATTGCTGTCAATGACACGCACCTGCAGCTGTGACTTCAATTGTTGGGTCAATCGGCCATTCAGCACTCAAATCCAAAAGCCGACGAGCTCTTGATAAATAATACCTCAGCATATAATCGCTTTGATGGGCATTTGGTATTTAAATGCACAACGAGTCACTTGTTGGGCGATTAGTGAATCACGAATATGACTGCGAAGAGTCACAGAATATAAATATATATATACAATATATGGGATATTTGCAAGAAGAGAGATGGCGAAATAGAGAGCGAAAGAAAGAGAGAGAGAGAGAGAGAGAGAGAGAGAGAGAGCCAAATTAGATATTGGTCTTAGGAACCATAATCTTATATGTTTATTTGACTTGTGATTACTTTTTTTAACTGTTGACACGTTTACCAACACTGTTAAGCTGATAGCAATTTCAATATAATTGCAGATATATTATTATTTATTCAGCTTCCTTTTGTTGTGTACTTCTTAAACATTTTCAGAGCTGTGGCTTATAATGCTCCATACGCTTACCAACACTGTAATAAGTCTTCCAATATAGCTTAAATATTGTAAACTACTCAATTTATTTAATTTATTATTTAGATTTTAATTTATATAAAATTTTCGTTTTTTCCTCTTCCTCCACAAGACAGAGATAGATCATAATTAGTGCATTTACGAACACTGTAAGCTGTCAAATAGCATAAATGAATTTGAAATTTTTGCCTTCATCAATAGAATTTCGTATATCGCATACAATTTTAAAGTGTTGCTTTACGGCTTATAGGGTATATGAAACCCTGGTACGCTTACCAACACTGCCAGCTATCAGCTGTCAGCCAACAGCTACTCCAATACAAATGCGGCACTTTGTTGTGGCAAATCTTTTGCTTAGTAAAAATCTCACACACACACACACACAGAGAGAGAGAATGAGAGGGAGAGAGGAAGGCCGAGGGAGACATTCTGTCAGGACGAACCTTAATTGATTCTGGGCGGGATCGAGCCCCACTGGCCGTCGCCATCGCAATCTGTGTCAGGCTGCTATGCGTGGCAACTCGATTCGCTTTTGGCATTGGCGCACGTTCGCCTCTGGAATTTCTATTTTGCCTGCGCCGGACCGCAAGGGGCAGCTGCTGGGCTTTACGCCAGCTTCATCGCCTTCATCGCCTTCTTCGTCTTCTTCTTCTTCTTCATCTTCATTGGGCACTTGGCATTATTGGCATTTAGAACTTATTAACATTAAATCGCTAGCGCGCGTCGTCCTGGGGGTGCCGAGGTCCTTGGCGCCTGTCGCTGCGCAAATTGGAAATTCTTTAATTAATTCTAATAAGATTATTAGTTGTCGGCATCCGCAGTGGCAGCCGCAGCCGCAGCCGCAGCCAGCGAAATGGCAGCCAAAGCCCGGCTACGTGGCCCGTTCATTATTTTGGCAGCAATAATCGAATAATTTGACCGAAGGTCGAACGGCGCTCGTCCTCTGTATTTTGACACCTCGAAGTCAACAGCAATCAGCGATGTCCGGGGCCTTTGTGGTTGCGGCTCGTGTGAAATTCAAATAAATAGATAGCAAAGGCAAAAACCCAAACCCAAACCCAACCCAACCCAACCCACCCTCGGCGCTCGTTAAATCCAATAAGCATAAGTGTGCGCGGAAGGTCCCGAAGGAGCTGCGACGAGTGCGAAATGAATGAAATTAGCGCACGTTAATCATAAACAAACTAAAGACCAAGCCAGAACACGGGCCATCGGGAGTGTGGGCTATGCGTGCGTACACCCTGTAATCCCTGTCTCGGGCTGGCGCGATGAGCAAAGGGTTGCTCGAGTGCCGCAAAACAAAAACTTGAACAAATTGCAACAGTTCTCACCAAAAGCCTGAGTCGGGTAGATGAACTATCTATGAGAGTGTGAGTGTATGTGTGTGTGAGTGAGTGTGTATTAGTGTGTGTGTGGCTGCAACCTGCTGTGTTGACACGCGGCAACGAGCGACGCTCCTGCACTTGCCAATTTGTTGTTAACTACTCAACAGAGAAACCAGATCAACCAACCGATGGATGGACAGACGGACCGACCTGCCCTGCCATAGACAATGCTCTCTATAAGTCTGACATGGACTACACATAATGACAATTGGCAATGCGTCTCCAGCTGTGAAAGCATGTGGCCAACAAAGCCAAACGCTAGCTGAGCTTAGTGGCCTCAGTCGAGGGTGCTTAGTCATAGGACTTACCAGTCAAAGTATATAGATATATGTACATAAGTAGATATGATAGAGTATATATATCTTGTGTATGCCGTCGTATAGGCTGGTCGAAAAATCAATAAGCACATGGAAAACTAAATTTCTATTCTCGAATAGTTTAGTTTTTAGAATTGGCATAGCTATCTAAAGATAGTTTAACGGAGTGTTCATAATCAGAGATCAAATTTTCTTAAGAAAAACATAAACTTGTTTATCTTGATCTACAATAGCTACGGCATCTATCCAAATAATTAAGTTGATAAGACAAATGGTTATAATCATTTCGATGTATAGATACATAGATATATAGATATGTAGACATATAGATGTATAGGTATATGGATATATAGATATATGGATATACATATAGATATCCAGATATATGAATATATGGATATATATATATAAAGACATAAATAAACATATATAGAGGTATACATATGAAGGTATATACTGATATATCTGAATAACAATATTTCAATACACTTAGATAAGAATCTCAGATTTCATTCAGAGCACAAACAAGTTCTACACATATAAAATAGGAAAACGTTTTCTGTTTTGGGTAAAACTCACATTGCCTTTAGTAAATAACTCGAATAATCGATATAGTAATTATCGATACATATCAGTTATCGAGAGAATGGTTATCAATTTTTGTCAGCTATCAATACTTAACAAAAACAGTAAAACAATTATCAGCTAAATACCTCCTATGATATTTATCTATAAATTACACAGATATCGATTGACAGATCAATAAATTTGATAAGCAACAACTCGTAATCGATTTCTAATTTAACGGCAATTAAAGTATATTAAATTTTGCAATTCTCATGCTCAATAGAATCTCAGCCAAAGTCTGTGGCAAGTGGCCATATCCACGATGTCAAGGTCCAATGATCTAATCATTGTCAAATACAATCCACGTATTGCTCTCTGGTAATTGTTAATTGTTAATTGTTAATGCGTTTTTGTAAATTGAATTACTTAGCGAGCGAGAGAACAAACGAGCTGAAGGCTCATTTAGCCCCTTGAATTTGTGAAGTTCTCAGTCTCAGCTCGATTGTAACCCTCTGATGGAACAACCCCTCGACCCGCTACGCCCTACCCTATACTGTACATTGCTTTGCTTTGCATTAGGCCTCGTAATTAGAAAATCGCAAGCATTCATTAATCATGATGCATTTAAAATATCATTTCAAATCGTAATTAATAGTCCAATGGCAATGGCAATGACAATGGCAATGGCAATAGCAGTGGCAAAGTCAAACAAAGGTCATTAATATCGCCGGCCGATTCCAGTCTATAGTCTATATAGAGAACTAGTTCAACTCGCTGCGCGTTCCATTTACGGAGTCGCTGGCTCCTTGAGTACCACGACGCCCAAAGTCAAGAGATTGCGATTTCGTATAATTAAATAAGTATTTGAAACTGTTAAGAGAGAGTGCACGACAAGTAGATACCCTGGAATAGAAATTTAGCATGAAATTTTTAGAAATGAAAAAGATCATAAAACTGTTTAAATAATCTTTAACAATATTTATATGTTACTTATACTGTTTCCTGTTTAACATTTATTATCTTCATATATATCGTTTAAATATCGTATATATATTGCATATACATCGTAACTATACTCATATGGAATTTACAATAAAAGAATTTCGAACCCTGTTCACGAATTGGTATACAAATTAAGCCTTCAGCTCCCACATCTCCTGAGATATGAGAGATATACATATACGATTTCCATGGTAAAAACATATTGCAATAAATGGAGCCAAACAATATTCGCATTCATATTTTGTAAGCGCAAAGCTGCGAAAAGGGTTGGGCTAAAAAACAAAACAAAGAAGAAGAGGTAAAAAAGAAATCCCACTGTTGGAAAAACAAAAAGCTCGCGAACGTTAAACTCATATGGAAGTTGAAATTGAAGTTCCAACTGCATTGTGCGTGTGGGGGTGGGGGTAGTGGTGGAGAGGGGGGTAGATATGGTAAAAAAAATGCCGCGAAATGCTTTGGCTGAATGTCAATTGAATATTGCATATGAAGTGGAACGGGTTGGCTCTACAGCGACTAGGTGATGGAGGGGCGGCGGGGACAGGGGATGCACGTTGTCGTTATGAAATTTCCACACGCCTCAAATGCTTGACTGAGGGACGGAACGGACAGACTCTATGGCTGGCTGCCTGTCGAGTTGATGAAGTAAACCAATAAAAGCCGCATGCCACACAAGCTGAAAGCCAGGCCAAATCCGCTCACAGAGCGAAAGAGAGAGAGAGAGAGAGAGTGAGTGAGAGAGAGAGAGAGAGAAAGGCGTAGATACTGCCTGTCGCTTGCAATCGAATGCAATGCGCTGCACATGTCACCTGAAAAGAACCAACACACACACACACACACATAGATCGCCATGCCGTCCACCTGCCACCACATGCTGCATGGGGCATGCTGCATGCAATTTGCACAATTTTGCAGCACGAGTGCGCAAATATTTGCACTGTGCCCAGAGGGCAGGCCCATTGAAAATCTTTGATTGGTTACCAATATTTTAATTATGGGCCACAGTTTGAGCCCCCTTGCCAGCTGCCCCCTGCCCCAAGCCTCGTCCGCCTGACCTTTGTCCGAGTGCAGTCGACCAAGTGTTCGTTTCAAATTGGTTTCACATTTAAGTTTGAAGAGTTTTTATGCTTTCAACTTGATATGAAATGCTTAAAGTTTATAAGAGAATCAGAGGATTAACCATGAGTGTAATCCGTCAAGCGAGCTTTAATGATAATTTATTATAGGATATAATTGAAAAGCAGCTTTAAGCTGCGCTTATTATTTCAATTAGCCAAAGCTTTGACTAAGAAACAACTATTCATTTATAGAAGAACTTTGTTTGCGGTAAGCAAGAGCTTTACGTTTTGACTACTTTGCATGTTTCATGTCAGAAAATCATCGATCATTATATAAATTTATGATCAAACTTTGAGCTTAGCAAGCAGCTTAAGCCAAGTTTTAATTGAAGCAATAGCTTTAAGCTTTGTTAGGCTAACCAAGATAAGTCCGACTATAACAGCTTGATATAAGTATAAATAATTTAACTAAAGTCTTAAAACTTGTTGAGATCAATGCAAGACTTAAACTGTAAGTGAAATTCACATGCATTGCGTGAAACTTTAATTATACCTGAAAACTCTTTAAAATATGATCTGAAAGCAAAGACAAATATCCCACACTTAACGAGCTTTAAGTTATATTTAAAAGCTCCTTATGATATTCAATCTGCATTTACTAAGCTAGATCCATTGTTATCCCAACTAATCCACATGTGAATGACGTTGTACGTAATGCTTGGAGCACGCCCCCTTTAAGCGTTCGTCCTGATTCAATAACTCAAATGCATTTGCCCCCAGACAGGAGGGCGTGGCAGTGGGCAGCAGTCAGTGGTGCGTGGTCAGTGAGGCGCATCCACACGATAGTGTGTCTGGCGAGCACTTGAGCAATTCGGCCAAGGCTCGAGACAAACCGAAAAGCTGGCCTTGAGCTCACTCCGGGACGACCCAAGTCGGAAAAAAGGGGCGTTTCGGAACGTTGCAGCCCATAAAAGTGAGCGTCGGCAAACCAAAGTTCAATAATAATAAATTTTCAATCAGCAAATTGACATCGTGATTCTCGACGTATTTGTGTGGGCGGTGGGCGGATGGGGGGTGTGGCATATGGTCAAGTAATCATTTAGCCAAAGCTGTTATCTATATTAAACTCATCTAACTGCCTAGCCAAAGAGCGAGAGAGAGCAAGAGAGAGAGGGACAGACAGTTCGCATTTCGTTTATTTAATGGCAGATCAAATGATTCGATTTACCATGTTAGAAAACCATGAAAATTGAATAATTGCAAAAAAAAAAAGTAAAATAAAATAATAAAAAAATCGCACATTTAGTGCGCGCAAGGTGTATTTAGTTACAAATCGAAATAATTTTGTGAATTATTTACGAATATTGCAGATTTATAGTTCATTTATTTGCCGTTAGTTTTTGGCGCTCCAATGCTGTTAAATGCAGCTGTTAGTTGAGTGAAACTGACTGAAAATCTACAAGGATTGTACAAATTTGACAAGAGGATAAATAGAAAGAGGTTTGGATGTGAATGAAGAAAGGCAAATTTAACAAGAGAATAAACTGAAGACGGATTTTCAATCAAATGAAGAAAGACACATTTAACAGGAAGATAAATTTGAATAGATTCAGATATGAATAAAGGACTAGAATTTAAACTGATGAAGAGGTTTGATTCAAATGAAGAAGAATAAATTTAACTAGAGGATAAATATTAATAGGGTCAAATATAAATAAAGAATTACAAAATTTACCTAGAGGATAAACTAATAAGTGGATTTGCATCAAATGAAGAAACCAACATTTAACAGGAGGATAAATTTGAATAGATTAAAATATGAATGAAGAACTAGAAATTTAAATGGAAAATATACTGAGAAAGAAGTTTGAATCAAATGAAGAAGCATAAATTTATCTAGAAGATAAACATAAATAATTTTGTATGCTAATGAACAAGAGTATTAAGAGAAACAGTTTCTGATGTAAATGCAGTAGACAAATTTAACTGGAGGATAAATTGAAATTGAATATGGTTGATTTGTAGAAAAATTGGGTAATAAAATGTTCTTAGGTTTTTATTCCGCTGTAAAAAGATAGATAGAGTTTATATTGAGAATATATATCTCTATGCTCCAATTGAATACTTAATAAACATAACTGCTCCAATACAGGCCTTTACCAGAGCTACCAGAAAATATATGTAAACGTTTTATAATATTTGCGCTATTTGTTTATAGATTCTCTATGCAGTAGTTTAGGTATGTTCATTAGCTTATAAACCACAACTTAAAGTCCTACAAAGATAAGCTCTTTAAAGCAATTCCAGCTACAATACACCTCCGTCAGTTCTACTTTGTGTGCAGTAAGAATCCAGTTGGAATCCAGTTGGATTGCTTACACAAAGTCAGCTTAGAGAGCCTAAAAAAACGTCTAGGCATAGCAGGCATAAGACCAAGCCATCTCTCTGTCTTTATCTAGCCCACTACCTCTCTCTCCATCTCTCCCTCTCTCTCTCACACACACGCACATTAAGGCATAGGCAACGAGTTTCCGTTTTGGGGCAAATTTATGGCATTTCCTATTTTGATTTCCGCACTCAAAATGGACGCTCGAATGAGGGACGACAGCTCGTTGGCTGCTATCATAATGAGAATTGAATTTGCATGGAAATGAACGTTGGCCAACGGGAGGGCAGGTGGGTTGGGGAGGGGCAGGGTGGGCATGGCAGTGCTTGTCGCATGTTGCATGCAGCAGCGCCAAATTGCAAAATGATATAATTCAATGAGAGTTGATTAAATTATCAGTGCTCGCAGCAGCTTGTAACGAGGCAGGGGCGCAGCTAGGAGAGCAGCAGGGCGAGGTATAATGGGAGCCTAGGCGCTTTTGGTGACATGGCCAGCACGGATGCAGGCCCCACAGTAGCAGCAGCAAATTGGGTGTTGTTGTTGTTGTTGTTGCTGTTGCTTGTGTGCCTTGTTAATGAAATTTTCCGCTCCTTTGGCAGACGTTTGTTTACATGACACTGTGTGTGTGTGTGTTATATGTGTGTGTGTGTATGTGTGTGTGTGTGTATGCTGCTGCTCTTGCTATTTATTATTGCAAATTGTTGCTGCTGTTGCTGCTGCTGCTGCTGCTGCGCCTTTTGTCTGTTGTTGCAACTGATGATGATGACGTTGACGTTGCATGATGAAATAACAAACCGGATTAATTTGATTTCGTTCGCCCCGAGTCGAGACGGGGCCCCAATTCAAGGCAAAGGCAAAGGCAAAGGCAAAGGTAAGGCGAGGCAAGGCTTTTGTGCGCTGCCCAGCTGCCACGCCCCAAAAACTCTTAAGTGCAGCTCGTGCTGCACTCGCTGCATGTGTGTCTCCCTTTCTCTTTCCCTCTCTCTCTCTGTCTCTGTGTGTGTAAATTAATTTATCAGTAGTTGGCAGCTTCACCTGAACAACAGACCATGCCCATTCCATGCCCATGCCGTTCCATTCCGTTTCGTTCCGCTGATATGCAAGTGGTAATCGCAGCCTACAGCCAACTCGAACACCATCGATCCAATTCTCACAAGTGTGCTTCACTTAACCAAACACTGGAGGCACTTCCACGCGCAGCGGGGCAGCAGCAATTATGACGGCATTAGCAAGCTAGCTGATACCCTGTAAAGAATGTTTGTCTGAAAAGAAATCGTTACTTTTTCATTCTACAACTGGAATATTAACTTAATAATGGTGTATATCATGAACTCATAAGAAAACCAAATAAATGATGTTCCATTCCATTTCGTTTCATGTACAGAAGCAGTTCCAAAATGAAGTTATGTAGCTGCACAAAGGAGCTTGATTTGATAATATTTACCACATAAGTCGCTCAGTTGCCATGCTGCATTCCATTTCGTTCCACTTACATAAAATGACCTAAACTCAAAACATTTAAGGCTTAAATATACTGGTTATGCCATAAGTACTCCAGTCTAAACATTTAGCTACAGTTTCAACATACTGTTCCATTCTATTACGTTCCATATACTGGAAAACTATTTTAAATAAAATGAAAGACTTTGCTTATCATAAAGCTGCCTCACATCTAGAATAAAACACACATCTAACATAATGTTCCATTCCATATTGTTTCATTAAAAATCATGTTTATAAATATGAATTGCTTGTCATTAAGTGCTTCGCTTCACACTAGTTTCTATGCACACATTTAGCCTGTTGTTCCATTCCGTTTCGTTCCACTCCACTATCACTCCGGGCAGTTGGCCAACAAATGCGGCCTTTTCAGCCACTAAATTTACTGGGCTGCAACGAAGCGCACTGAGTGGCTGCCAGCCATTCGCCCGGCCGTTGCCAATTTCTCAGATGCCCAACAATATGAGCCAAGTTGTCAGTTGCGGGCACCTACCCCCAAGCACCGCCCCTAGCCACACACAAACACACCTCAATAAATCATGATGTATACGTATATAGAAATATTCTTATATAGTTCGAATGCGTAGGCATCCACTGGCCGAGCTGGCAGCAGCGCGAGCCAAACCACTTTATCTTCGTTTACAGTGGCTGACGCCACCCTCAACCCTCCTGGCTGCCCCACCTCCAACTCCACCTCCATCCATCCCCTGCCCTTTGCCGTTTGTTGCGATTTGTTCAATCGCTCAGTTTTCGTGCTCGCGTCTCTCTCTCTTTTTTTTTTTTTGTTCTTCTTCTTTTTGGCTTGTCTTTGGCCCTTGCCAAAAAGAATTTCAGCAAAAATGTCGCCACATTGCTTTCGCAGCCTTTACCAACACTGGCCGCGGCTCGGTCCCTCGCTCCCTGGATGCCAACCTATTTTGCATATTTTGCTTTTTATTATAAATTTTCATTTTGCTTTCCTCCACTTGCCAGCCACTTCTGTCGCGTCGATTTCACTTTGCTGGGCAATCTCTTGGGCATCCCCCACCCCCAGCACTACCCCCAACACTACCCCCATCCCAGCCCCTCGCCACTTTCTGGTGCGCTGCGTCTCGCACATGACTAATAGCAGAACTAAACGATTTGATGGACCAGAAAAATGATGACTTCTTTTCGGGTAGCGAGCGAGGGGTGGGGTGGGGGTTGGCCTGACTTGCTGCGAGGGTTGCTAAGTCAAAGTTAAATCCTTTGCCTTGACTCTGCATATACATATATATGAGAAGAGATAGAGATAGAGGGAGAGGGCGAGGGCGAGCGTGTGTTGGCGTGTGGCAAATCCTTTTATTGTGACAGTTGTTGTTGTCGCCCTTCTGTGATCAACATTTAATGTTTTCTTATTATTATTGTCAGGCTCTGCATGAAAATCGGTTTAATGTTTCGGAAGATAATCTAATTTGGTCACTTATATGCGAATATGTATATTATTTGCTATTATGTGTGTGAACACAGTTCTCTCTCTATCTCACTCTCTCTCTCTCTCTCTCTCTCTCTCTCTCTCTCTCTCTCTATCTATCTCTCGCTAAAAGCCTTTACGGTCCGAGCGTGTATTAGCATTTCGAATAGATTCCATTTACATTTTTTCAATTTCAACGAGTTTTTTATTTAATAATTCGCAATTTGCATCGCATTTAGCAGCAGCTGCAACTGAGGGAGGCGCCACGCGGCCCTCGCTGAGCCAAACGGCCAATGACCAAAGGGTTCAAATGGCACCGGAGTGTAGCCTACGCCATATGGCGCTATCTCTAGACCCGGTACTTAACACCAGTTAACATAGCAATTGGCATAAACAGTCAGAGCTGGCTATAGTGATTCGATCAAGCTTGTCGCCTTGAACTAATAATTCCGATGGGTTTGGAGCAACTTAAAGCTCACTGGACATACTTCTACATGAATACAGACTTTAGTGTGTAGCTCTCTTTATGCACTTCCATTTAACTACGGGAGATAAAGGATATGATGAGAATTTATTTTCTTTCATTTAAATTTTGTCTTAATTATACATTATAAATATGAAATATGCTCTACTTCAAGTTAGATTATATTTATATTCATGTATAACTTCGCGATGCAGCTATGGGGAACAGCAAGCAACTCAAACATAGAAATATTGCAGCGATACCAGTCTATGACACTCAGAACAATTACAGGTGCTCGTTGGTATATGACTAATTATGATATCCACAAAGAGCTTAAGCTCCCTCTTGTCAAAGACGAAGTGAAGGCGGGCACAAAAAGATATATAAAAAGGCTACATGGTCACGGCAACGCCTTAGCACTGGGACTTCTAGATAACTCAAATGACAGTCCACGGCGCCTAAAAAGATTCCATGTCCTGGATCTCCCAAATAGACTATAAATAAAATAGGTTTTCTGTAAATATGTACATATGTAAATATATGGATTAAGCTCACTGGAGCTTAAACCATCCGGTTAGTTAGTATAGTAATTTAAACAATTTGCTTATTGTTATAAAAACAGATTGCAAATAAATAAATAAATTAAAAAAAAAAAAAAAAAAAAATGTATAACTTCAGTCTTAGCCTAACTAGCTAACCCAACTTATTCAAAACTAAGCCAACTTTCCTCAATCTAGCCCTTATCTACCTGCATTATTTCAATTGATTTGACATATACATTTTTTAAATCGATTTCAAGAATCTAATTAAAATACAAAAAAATCTGAATGTCCCACACTAAATATATGATTTTCTCTGCTCCATACAAAGATTAAAGATTAAACATTTTTAATAGTTTTGTAATCGATATTTGAGCTTTGGCTAAGGTACTCATTCAGCTGTTATTATAAAGCTATACCACATAAGCTAATCCACAGTTAATAGCACAGTCGAGCGGAAGATCAGGGTAGCACCTAGTTGAGCACTCCCTTTTACATACTTACTTATTTAAGACTAAAGGAGTCAAGGCTTAAGTCATATCCCAAGGAAAAAGTAACAATTACTTGAATATATAGCTTAGTCGTAGAGCTATTCTTCAAGCCTTACAAAAGTTATTCAAAATTGAAAAAATTTTTCATGTAAAAATCTGGTTTTAGAATTTCTATTTATTTTTTTTAATTTTTCAAATGAATCTAAATAGAAAAAATTGCTAAACTAATCTAAGCCCAATCAAATACTCCTATATATATGTATATATAATTAACCTAACACTTTGAATTTTCTGCCTATTTTGCAGGTCTGGTTCCAGAATCGTCGCGCCAAATGGCGCAAAACGGAAAAGGTCTGGGGCGGCAGTACGATAATGGCCGAGTACGGCCTGTATGGGGCTATGGTGCGGCACTCGCTGCCATTGCCGGAGACGATACTCAAGTCGGCCAAGGACAACGATGCGGTGGCGCCCTGGCTACTAGGTATGGAACAGAAATGTAAATGCAACAATCATATCGAACTATCTTAACTAAACAAGTCTGAATGTGCTCACCTCCCCCCGCACCCGTCCCCGCCACCGCCCCCTCACACTGCCTCCCACTATCCCTTCAGCTGGGTAAGTCGACGGACTTAATTGAATTTTGAGCGAGACAAAGGGCAGCAGCTCGGGGATTATAAAATGAGATATACGTAACGCTGAACTTCAGATGTCCTTCAATCGGAATTGTGAGCATATTTGGCGTGCATGTCCTGCCAGCCAGGACGCATCTTTGTGCCCCACCCCCTAATACTCCCCCTCCATCCCCCTCTCACCCTCTACATCTGCGGCCCTTTATTTGTCGTCATATGTTGCGCGCATTTCTTTGGCTGCCTCGAAATGACTTTGCGGATTAGCGAGGCGCACAGCGAGCGGAAGAGGGGTGGCAGCGGGGGTTGCGGGGGGTGGCTGTCGGGCGCCCTTAACAAGTGCTTGTCGGTGGTTGGCATCGGTTTGACTTGCGTTTTGGCCTTTTATTTGTTAATAATCGCTTAATAAATGCAAAATGCATACGCCGAGGGTGCGTCTGGTCGGGGGTGGGGGTCACGAGTGGAACCGGGGGTTGGGGTTGGGGTTGCAGCTTTAATTTGGCATTTATCGTTTATCTATTCGCATTGTGAGAACTGCAGGTTTTATTGGCACTTGTGCCGTTGCCTTCGTCCACAACTCACGAACCACCCCCTCCCCTACCCCGCACAACCCTTAGCCCTGATAATGCTTTGGGTGTTTCGCAAATTAATTCCCAAGTAGCGACGGGGCCGGACCGAGCCTTAAGTGGCTTAACAGCTCAGCGTTGAGGTTATTCTATTTACTCGCCCACTTTGCCCTTTCGTGTTCATCGTTTTCATTTTTTTTTTTTTTTAATTAAGTATGTGTACGTCAAATTAGTTGGCAATTGACGAGAGGCCAACCAGTTAATATGCCCGAAATGCTGACAGCCAAGCGCTGATCAGATAACAATATTCACGGCGTATTCCACGAGGGATTAGCATTTGCCAGAGTCGGAGTCAGCTCTCATCCATATGCTGCACATGCGAAACTCGAACCATCTGTTCAGTCCGTTGAGCTACTCCTATTGCTACTACTACTTCTACTCCTTTTCCTACTCCTTTTTGCACTCCTTAGAATAACGGCAAATGAAAGTGAACGGGAAAAGCTTCGACTTTGTCTTAGACAAAGGCAACTTCAACAGCTTAAAGCTGCTGTAGAAGAGCTTAATTTGCAGTTCAAGTGCTTTTTAGAAGGAGAGTAGCGAACAAACGTATTACAAGAAATCTCTTGTGATCAGTTGAGGATTATTACATATCTATATACATTAAAAGCTCTTATTGAAAAGCTGTTACTTTACTTAAAGTTGTTGGCAATAAAATGAGATTATTATAAATTCATATTGAAAGCTCTGTTAAAGCTTTAAGCGCTGTCTAAAAACTTTATGTATAAAGCTATGTTTCAGTCTTTGAGTTATTTTAAAGATATTTAAATGTGATTACTAAATCATCTAGTTCAGCGATTCCAGCTTTAATTAAAAGCTCTCGTAAGCAGCTCTCTTTAAGCAAAAGATTCCATTCCAGTCAAAACTTTCTTATAAGTGCTCTTTTAATCTTCGAAATGTGAATTATTATTATTCATGATGACTTAATTTTGTGATCTTCTCAGTAAAAGCTTTAGATTTTTATTGTTTTGTACAGTTGTAGTCAATAAATCTATTTATATGCTCGACTTACCTGGAAAGTTTCAAGCATACAATTATTTTCCAAAAACTTTCAATATAAATATTTAACTGTATATAGCTTTAGATAAAGCTTATTTCTGTCTGTCTTTAGAATTAATAAAAAGCTCAAGAGTTTAATTTGAAGCAATGCAAAACTGGAGCTTTTAGTTCAAGCAAAGCTTTATCTTACTTTCGCCTCTTCTCATTTGCAGAACTTTAGGCATTCTTAAGCAATTAGCCTTAAATCAATATACTATTTAGGTGAGGAGATTTTGCTGAGTAAAATTGAGCTGATTTTAAATTTTCAAGTTTTTTTTTTTTACAAATTATAAAAGCTCTTTGAAAGCTAAGTCCATCAACATGTTATGCCCTGCTCCAACACGCACTCTTAACAAAAATACAAACAGTTATAAGTGAATATATACTAAAAAGCTTCCTCTCTCTCTCTCTCTCTCTCTCTCTCTCTCTCTCTCTCCCTTCCTCTCTCTTAGGCATGCATCGCAAATCGATTGAGGCGCAATCGACGCTCAAGGACGACTCCGGCGTCAGCGATCACGAGGACTCGGCCGGCTCGAAGTCCGTGCACTCGGATGAGCTGCGCTCGCATTCGCGCGCACTCAGCTCCTCGACGGAGTCCTTGAACGTGGTCAGTCCGGCGCCCAGCAGCTGCCCGACAAACGCCTCCACTGCGCCGCCCACGTCGACGACGCCGCACGGCAGCAGCGGCTATGCAGCCGCCTCCTCGGCGGCGACCACGCCTACGGGCGCCACCACCAACAGCTCCGGTTCGCCGCACATAGAGCTCAGCTCGCCGTCGCCCTCACAACAACAGCAGCAGCAGCAGCCACATGCACAACAGCAGCTGCAGCAGCAACAGTTGCTCCAGCAGCAGCAGCCGCCGCCGCCCGCACAGCTTTACGCCGTAGCCACGCCCAGCTATCATCCGCTGCTGGATGCGGCGAATGCAGCTGGCGCTGGCGCCGCTGCCTCCAGCAAGGATTTCCATCTGATAATGAACACAGCCGTAGCAGCAGCCGCAGCAGCAGCTCAACACCAGCAGCAACAGCAACAGCAGCAGCAGCAGCAGCAGCAACAACAGCAACAACAACAACAGCAGCAGCAGCAGCAGCAATTGCATGCGCATCACTTGTCGGCAGCAGCTGCTGCTGCAGCACTCATGGAACATGATCCGGATGCGTTCAGGTAAGCTCTGATTGCTCTGATTGAAGTTATCCAATCTCTGAACTCTCCGATTTCCACACAGAAACAACTCGATTGCCTGTCTGCGCGCCAAGGCGCAGGAGCATCAGGCGCGGCTGTTGAACAACGGCGGCCTCTTTCTGCAGGTGCGCAGCTTTGCCCAGGCCCAGGCGCAGGCTCAGTGTGATATGCTCAAGGAGCGCAGCAGCAGCAGCAGCAGCAGCAGCAACAACAACAACAACAACAACAACAGCAGCAGCAACGCTTATCAAATGCTGCAGCTGCAGCAGACGGTTGCAACGGCTGTGGCGCCCATCAAAATGGAGCTAACCTCTGTGGGCGGCAGCGGCAGCCACGCCCACAGCGAAAATGTTTGACATGCAGCAGGAGCAGCAGCAGCGACCGCAGCGTTGCCAGACTGCTTTCAGCAGCACTTTTAGCGCAACAACAAAGCAAATGAATCCAAAAACAAAAACATATATATATATATATAAATGAAACAATTTTTTTTGCTAGATTTAAACTATTTATTCGTCATACTTAATCAAAACAAAAAGAAATCAATTATTGTCAAGTGTAATCCATATATGATATGATATATATAGCGTAAGTTTCGATTAGCTTCTAAGCTCCAGAAATGTAATATTTTTTAATAAACGCATTATCCACAGCGAAGCATTTGCGTTTTCATTCATTTTCCAATTGGAATATGAAAATTGTGCAGTTGGCAGAAAAAACCGTTACAGCCAGCGTTGCCAGCTGTGGTAAGGCAACAAAACGGCGATTTTAGCTGTTATACTTGGCAGCAATGACAGCTAGATGACGCTACAAAGCACATATGATGTGTGCTATAGCAGCTAGCTTTTGTTGTGCAGCACAGAGTAGGGCGCCAAATTTTGAAATATTAATGCGAATGCTTATATAAATATATATGTATCTGCGTTATATATGTATACAAATATATTTGGAAATACAAGTTGATAAATGTAAAAAGATATGGCCCGAAATAAATTCCGAAGGACACGCTACCACAAAGTACGTGCGCTCACACAGACAGTCGCCAACCGCAGTCGCCCTCTCTCTCCCTCTCTCCCTCTCCCGCTCTCCCGCTCCACCGTCCGCTCGTCACTCGTTCATGATGAGCCACAGAAAGCGCCGATAATCGATATGATTATTGCCATTGGTCATACCATTTACGAGCGACATCAGCTCGGGCCCGGTAAAGCGGTCGCCGCTCCGATTGAGCAACTCCAGCAGATGCTCGGGCAACACGTAGCCCGTGCAGTAGCTGTCGAGGCAGCGCAGCGCCCGTATGAACTCGTCCCGCTTCTGCATGTCCATGTGGCAGGCGTTCTTGCCCAGCGCCACCAGATAGATGCGCGCCTGGTGCAGCTTGTCGGCCGCCTTGCTGTCCACGGGGAACAGGGCCTCCATCAAGGCCACGTAGTTGACGTTGCCGTTGGCATCCGTCATGGTGTCGAGCAGGGCGCTCGCCTCCGACTCGTTCAGCCGGTCGCCGACGGTGGTCAGGATACGCCGCAGCTGGCCGTAGGGCAGCAGTCCAGAGCCGCCGACGTCACAGCATCTCAGGCCGCTGATCATCAGGGTGGCGCTGGGCATCTCGTTGGCCTTCGCCAGCTCACAGTACAGGCTCAGCACCAGCTCGAAGCTGACCCGCGTCGGCGGGCGCACCTGCGGGAAGCGCAGCAGGCGCCGCACCAGACTCGCCTTCATGTGCAGCTCCTTGAAGCTGACGCCCATCGCCCGGAGACACTCGCCCACCTTCAGTATATCGATGGACCTGCTGCCGGGCGGCTGCACGAACAGCAGGAACGTCTCGCGCAGCTTCGCCACATGCGGCAGCTTGGGCAGCAGCTCGGCGCAGGTCCAGAAGTAGCTGACCTTATAGACGTGTCCGCTGCGGCGGCCGTTCCTCTCCCCGCCCATCCCCAGTCCCTGGCTCTGGCCCTGGCTCTGGCCCTGGCCCTGGCCCTGGCCCTGGCCCTGGCTCTGGCCCTGGCCCTGGCCCTGGCCCTGGTTCTGGCCCTGGCCCTGGCCCTGGTTCTGGCCCTGGCTCTGGCCCTGGCCCTGGCTCTGGCTCTGGCCCTGGCTCTGGCCCTGGCTCTCCTCAGCTGTCTGGCTCTGGCCCTGGCTCTGGCTCTGGCCCTGGCTCTGGCCCTGGCTCTGGCTCTGGTCCTGGCTCTGGCCCTGGCTCTGGCCCTGGCTCTCCTCAGCTGTCTGGCTCTGGCCCTGGCTCTGGCTCTGGCCCTGGCTCTGGCCCTGGCTCTCCTCAGCTGTCTGGCTCTGGCCCTGGCTCTGGCTCTGGCCCTGGCTCTGGCCCTGGCTCTGGCCCTGGCCCTGGCTCTGGCTCTGGCCCTGGCTCTGGCCCTGGCTCTCCTCAGCTGTCTGGCTCTGGCCCTGGCTCTGGCTCTGGCCCTGGCTCTGGCCCTGGCTCTGGCTCTGGTCCTGGCTCTGGCCCTGGCTCTGGCCCTGGCTCTCCTCAGCTGTCTGGCTCTGGCCCTGGCTCTGGCTCTGGTCCTGGCTCTGGCCCTGGCTCTGGCCCTGGCTCTCCTCAGCTGTCTGGCTCTGGCCCTGGCTCTGGCTCTGGCCCTGGCTCTGGCCCTGGCTCTGGCCCTGGCTCTCCTCAGCTGTCTGGCTCTGGCCCTGGCTCTGGCTCTGGCCCTGGCTCTCCTCAGCTGTCTGGCTTTGGATCTGGCGCTCCTCAGCTGTCTGGCTCTGGCCCTGGCTCTGGCTCTGGCCCTGGCTCTGGCCCTGGCTCTCCTCAGCTTTCTGGCTCTGGCCCTGGCTCTGGCTCTGGCCCTGGCTCTCCTCAGCTGTCTGGCTTTGGATCTGGCTCTCCTCAGCTGTCTGGCTCTGGCCCTGGCTCTGGCCCTGGCTCTCCTCAGCTGTCTGGCTTTGGATCTGGCGCTCCTCAGCTGTCTGGCTCTGGCCCTGGCTCTGGCTCTGGCCCTGGCTCTGGCCCTGGCTCTCCTCAGCTGTCTGGCTCTGGCCCTGGCTCTGGCTCTGGCCCTGGCTCTCCTCAGCTGTCTGGCTTTGGATCTGGCTCTCCTCAGCTGTCTGGCTCTGGCCCTGGCTCTCCTCAGCTGTCTGGCTCTGGCCCTGGCTCTGGCCCTGGCTCTGGCTCTGGCCCTGGCTCTGGCCCTGGCTCTCCTCAGCTGTCTGGCTCTGGCCCTGGCTCTGGCTCTGGCCCTGGCTCTCCTCAGCTGTCTGGCTTTGGATCTGGCGCTCCTCAGCTGTCTGGCTCTGGCCCTGGCTCTGGCTCTGGCCCTGGCTCTGGCCCTGGCTCTCCTCAGCTGTCTGGCTCTGGCCCTGGCTCTGGCTCTGGCCCTGGCTCTCCTCAGCTGTCTGGCTTTGGATCTGGCTCTCCTCAGCTGTCTGGCTCTGGCCCTGGCTCTCCTCAGCTGTCTGGCTCTGGCCCTGGCTCTGGCCCTGGCTCTGGCTCTGGCCCTGGCTCTGGCCCTGGCTCTCCTCAGCTGTCTGGCTCTGGCCCTGGCTCTGGCTCTGGCCCTGGCTCTCCTCAGCTGTCTGGCTTTGGATCTGGCTCTCCTCAGCTGTCTGGCTCTGGCCCTGGCTCTGGCTCTGGCTCTGGCTCTGGCTCTGGCCCTGGCTTTGGCGCTGGCTCTGGCCCTGGCTCTGGCCCTGGCTCTCCTCAGCTGTCTGGCTCTGGCCCTGGCTCTCCTCAGCTGTCTGGCTTTGGTTCTGGCTCTCCTCAGCTGTCTGGCCCTGGCCCTGGCTCTGGCCCTGGCTCTGGCCCTGGCTCTGGCCCTGGCCCTGGCCCTGGCTCTGGCACTGGCTCTCCTCAGCTGTCTGGCTTGTCGCGGCACTCTCCATTCCAACAACAATTCTCTCGCTTTGCTTCACCTCTGTTTATCCTCTGCTCCTCTGCTACGTCTCTTCGGCTCTGTTTTTTGTTGCTTTTTTTGTGGATTTGTCTTATTGTACGTGTGTGTGTTTTCCCTTTTTGGTTTTGTTTTTATTATTCTATTTTAAAATTTCTGCTCATAGAATTTTGGAAATGCAAATTTTGATGTCTACAAAAATATAGAATAAGTCCCGTAGCCGCAACGTCGGGTTGTCAGTACTGCGAGGCCTACTACACTCAAAAGAGTCAGACTCGAACATGTTTGAGTTCGAATTCGAATTCGAATTTCAATTGCCTTCGACAATATAAAACCAAACTATATCTTTGAACCTTACTCTTCATAGTCTTAGACTACCCTTACATAATACAATCTGATATAATTGAAACAATAATTTTCTCGTGTTAAGATTCATAATTTGATTTTCATTGATTGGAACTTATGGCTAGCATAGCTTAAGTATATAATATAAATATATAAATATTTCATATATGATATCGTATTATTGGCCTAAAGACATTTGAAAATATATTTCCATAAGATTTTGCTGCTAAATTCGTACGTTAATCCCTACAACATTCAATGCTAATTCCAAAGACGAATCAAAACTAATTTAAAATTTGTGTATAAATAGAATCGTTTGGTGTGCTCTACATATATAGACAAATATATATATATATATATATATGTATATGAGGAAGGCTTTGTAATATATATATATATATATGTATGTATAATTCTAGAGTCTAGATTTTTGGTGAATGCATCGAGGATGCGGCAAAATGTTTTCTTTTCCACAAAATAAATAAACTTGGCTTGGCTGAAGTATTAAAACTAATTAAGGATTCCAATCAGAAAGAGATGGACTGAGTTATGGATAAGACAGAGATAGCAAGAGCATGCGAGAGCGAGAGGCGGTTTATTGCTTTCTCGAGCTGGAGGCAAAGATCTTCTCGCAGTTTGTGATCAGCGAGGAGAGCATAAAGATCTCCTCCGTGAGATTCGTCATGTGCTGGGGCGTGGCAATCAGCGTGGGCGCAAACACAGTAGCCAAATTGTGCTCATTCATCTTGTTGACGGCATAGTGCGAGGCGACGCTGCAAAGGGCAGAAGGATTAGTATAAATCATCTACGGATATAGGATTCACAATTTACCGCTTCAGATGCTCCAACATATATTGCAGGCAATTGAAATGCGCTGGCGGCAGACGACGCACTGCCTCCGCCATCAGCTGCATCTGCTCCGCGGGCAAGGCATTGCCTGTGGGAGGGGAAACTAGAGTTAGACTGACTTCTTCTGTATTACTGACTTCTACTTACGGCCGGCAGCCATGAAGCTGGGATAGGCCTGGAACGTGATAAGCGGCACGGGCAGCAGGCGCAGATAGAGCTTCAAGGTGCCCGCAATGACATTGACATTGCCATACGCGGCCTCGGACATGTCCGTCTTCTCGCCATCGCGGTCCAGCGCCAGCTTGAGCGCATCGATCTCATCGGCAAAGCCGGAGACGCGATAGATGCCCTCTTGGAGCATGCCACGCGCTTCCACCTCCTCCACGCAGCGGCGCACCACAAACGGTATGTTGCACTGATGCAGCTGCACCATGGTGGTCAGGTCGGTGCCGAACACTCCGCGTATGCACTTCAGGTCGGGCACACACTTGGGCGGCACCAGCTCCGAGCATTTGTTGTGCGCCATAAAGCCGCACGCGTCGCACTTGACGCCCTGAGCCGTGAAGCCCCACAGAAAGTTGGCACAGAACTCGCACCAGTTCAGACCCTTGAACGTGTGCACCTTGAAGTTGTGCGGCTTCTCATAGACAAGTGGCATGGGATCCTGCTGGGGCAGCAGCGGCTGCTGCTGCTGCTGCTGCTGGAGCTGATGCTGGTCCTGCTGTGGCTGTGGCGGACTGTCCTGTATGGAGGGAATCGAGGCCGCCGCATCAGACGTGTCCACGCTTGCCGACTTGCCCAGTTCGTTGGAAAGCGCGCGCAGCTTGCGACGATTCAGGGTCATGTATGGACTCTGCTGGTAACAGTTTTTGGTTTGCTGATTGATCTGCTGTATGATGGTGCTGGCATATAGCTGCATGTGGAAGTTGATCAGGCCGTCGGCGACCATCTCGTGGACCGTCTCATAGTGCTTGTCCTGCTCGCGCAAATGGTGCCCGCTGCCCGGCTTGTGGAAGACCTTGAAGTGTTTGCAGCGCTTATTGAAACGCACGCTCAGCGTGTAGTAGCCATCCGTCTTGGGGCTGCGCCGCACCAAGTAGCTGCCATCGGGGGCATTGGCCAGTAGCTGCTCCGCCTCCAGGTGACCCATGACGCCATGGTATTCGCTGCCATAGAGACGCACCGCCTGGCTGTTGTCTTCGACTGCGTCGGCGGTGCTGTTGGCTGGCGGCAGAGGCAAGGTTCGCTGGCAGCGCACAGGATGCGGTGCCGGTGCGTCCAACTGTATTTTATACACTGCAATCGAGTGCAGCCAATCAGTGGATTGCACAGACTCAACAAATTCTTACTTACATTCGGGCTTCCAAACCTTTTGCACTGGCGAACTGGGTTCGCCTCCTCCTGCCAGTGTGGCGACTACGCCAGCTGTTTTCGGCATGATCAAGAGGGAAGGCGCAACTAAAATAAAATAAAACAACGCTAGGCGCTAATTAAGGAAAGCCAGTCAAGCACTGTTTCGAATCCATAAAGCTTAAATCGAATGCAACATATTTGCTTTTGTTTATTTCTATACTGCGACTTGGGCAGTGTGGCCGGCTGAGGGCAATTGCAAAAATACCAATAAAATACCATAACTATACTTTGCGATTCACATTCGATCAGCCAACACCTTGACAAGTCATAGACTTTATATTATCATTTTCAACGACTCACAACAGCAAATCATAAATGTCTAGTCATTTCCGCAGTGCGCAATAAACATGACTGCATCCACTTTAATTAGAAGCCCATTATTAATGCTTTGTTTCTTGCGTACCCAAGTTGTTAAAGCTCAATGCTACAACACTGCACTTTAAATTATTGTCAGCTCTGAAAATTGTTTTCAAACATTTGCAACAAATTAAGAAAACTGCAGATGTTTGTAAGTTTCATGTTTTTTAATAACTTTAAGTACGTTTCTTTTGTAAAAAGATCTACTTTCATTCGTTTCAATTATTAAATATATATTATTAAATTATTAAAAAAAAGTAAAACATGTAAAAATTTGAAATGCGCATTAAGTTCAATTATACGCTTCTCTCTCTATCTGATATATATAAATGTTTTCATATATACACATAGATATCAAAATCATTAATTAAGCAATACTTGTTACGATACTCGTTAAAGACTTGAGTTCCATTACGGATGTGTGTGTGTATGTGTGTGTGTGTTGTGTTTTCGTGTGTGTGTGTGTGTAAAGAAATAAAGAAAAGTTTTGAATTAGAAACTCGAACAATTTAGTATAATACGATGCGACCTATCCGAGGATGTGCTTTACCCTGCTTCAAACAATGGTTAAATTTGTGTGCTGTGTGTGTAGGTCGTCTGTTTGTCGTCGTCGTCGTTGTTGTTGTTGTTGTTTGTTTGTTTTATATGGAATCATATCAATTTGCCGCGAAATGCAGAATTATACAAAAAATATACAAATATGTGGCTAAGAGAGAATTTCAATTGGAATCTTGGAATTGGACTTTTGGCGGAATGAACGGCTAGCTAACATGGCAGGTGAGTGTTCCTACTCTACTTCTTTATCATCTTGCTGTTGTTGTTCTTGTTGTTGTTGTTGCTGTTGATGTCTTTCTTTCTTTCCCTTCTTCATCTTCGTCGTCGTCTAGGTCATCCTCCGGCTATGGCTTAGCCGCTCATGACCATGCGCACGAACTCCTCGTAGTTAATGTTGCCCTGCTGATCCTCCATGTTGGCCAGCAGCTGTTCAACCTCCTCGTCGGTGAGCTTCTCGCCGAGCGTGGTCAGCAGATGACGCAGCTCAGCGGACGAGATATAGCCGCTGGCATCCTTGTCAAAATGACGCAAGCCCTCAATGAAATCGTCAGCTGTGTCGCCGGAGCGCGCCTTCGAGATGGCCTGATAGATGGGCAGAAAGACCTCGAACGAGATGCGCTCGTCCGGCTTCAGCTGATGCGTGCACTTCTTCACATCCGACTCGGTGGGATTCTGCCCCAGAGCGCGCAAGCACTCGCCCACCTGACTGAGCTGAATCTTGCCATCGCCGCGATTATCGAACAGATTGAACGCCTCCTGGAACTCTGCAAAGGTCCAAAGCATATGATTAGATGGAGATGTAAATATAAATGGGGTTTACTCTATATATAGATAGGTATTTGTGCCACCTTCGAGAGTGGTAAAGGTGGGCTTCACGTGTGCCGTGTAGTAGTACATGATGCTCTCTACAGTGATATTGAGCCTTAATTAACGAAGTATCTCAACTGTCTGCCTGGCTGCACCGCCTGCTACTGAGTCGTTGCTGCAACAGTTTGCTGCAGTGCAGCTGTGCTCATTGATACCCTGCCCCAGAGGGTGTGTCAGGTATGTCTTGAGGCATACTACGCCATGCAGCAGTTATAGTAACATTCAGTGATTATATAGATTATAGATAGATTGGAATTTTTGGGTAAATTTCCGATCATCATCCTGGGTTTCTGGACTAGCATACGTCAGAGATGTATTTGAGATCATTATAACTAGTCTACTCCCTTCCACTTTGAATACAGGCTCAACTTCAGTTTCTCTTCTCTAGCTATATATCATATCATATCATGTATAGCTGCCATATGCCGCAACAGTTGGTTGACTCTGGCAAAGATTTGCTCTGCTTCAGTCAAAGATTTATATATCTTCGCCAGGGCATTTGCGCTTCGTTATGCTGCAGTTCAGTCTACACTCATTTTTATTTGTTTATTTCTGTTTCTGTTGTTGTTGTTGTTGTTGTTGTTGCTGCTGCTGTTAGCCGGCCAAAAATGGCATTAAAAACAACAACAGAATTTTGCCCATTTTAGGCAATCGTCGAGCGGCTGCGATGCGTCGTGCCCGACGCTCAGGTAAATCAATACGTGCAATGCGGTCAGCTGACGTCACTGCTGCAGCAACAACAACAGCAGCAGCAGCAGCAGCAGCAGCAACAGCAACAACAACAACTTATCGCCAGGCGACAAGCAATTGAGCAGATTCTGATTAAGTTATCAGAACAGCGAAAAATTGAAAAAGCGTATTGCGTAAAGTAGGCATTAAATGCTGGAGGCGGCGGGGCGGGGCGTGGCCAGGGCCATGTGGCGTGTGGCGTGTGTTGACCCACAAAAAGGCGCCGTAAATGGCAGCCAACACGGCCAACATGGATATGGCCAAAAACAAAAAAAAAAAAAGTTGAATGTCTCAAGCAGCGCCGCTCAATGCAAGCGACGGCAGCTGTTGCAGTCGCCGTCGAGACGAGCTCGAGGCAGTTTGCGCCGTCGTCCTGGCAGACAGTCAGTCCACTCGGCCTGCCCGTCCATCAAATCCTTCAAGCTGCCATTTAGCTGTTAATCGTTATTGCTTTGCGCGTTCGTTGTGTGAGTCATTGACGCGCGATCGTATGGCTGCTTTCGTTGGCCGCTTTATGTGTTTATTTTATCAATGATTCATGCGCCGCATATGAAGATGTGTAACACACACACACACATGCACACACGCATACGCAAGCATACTCAGAGACACAAAGAGACATGTTGACAACGTATACACAAATACTTATGTGCGGTTTTGTGGTCTTTTCTTTGCCGTTTTTCGCTGCTGGCCAAGCTTTGAGTTGGCACTTTGAACTTCTGCGCCCATTTCCAAACCAACACCCACTTACACACACGCATTCCACAACACTCACACACACACACACACACGTTCACACGCACACAAGCACACTCACCAGCCAACTGATCCTCGGTGTATGCTGCCTGTAAATATGGAAAAAGAAAAACAACAGATTTAATTAAAAATGAAACAAATTATTTGCTGCCTAAACGATAACAACAACGACTGTGCCAACTTACCATATTGATTAAAAATGTGGGTAAAACACAACACAAAACACGGATTAAATGAATGCCTAATGCACTTAAACGAAATTATTTATTGGTGATGGTCAACCGTTTTGCTCAAGTAATCGGCAATGTTATCGATAATATCGCACGGCCAACATCGGTGCTTGTGCTACTGCGCCTTCCCAACACTGAGTGTGTTTACTAACACAAATTTTGTTTTAAAATACATATATTTTATTTATTTTGTTATTCAAATGTGGCACAAATGCATAAATTGTTCTCAAACTCTGATGATTATATTATAATTTTAAAATTGAATTTATCACAATTTAGATAAAAAAAAAGCCTGGAAATATACGTAACTTATGAATAATTTATAAAAAAAAAGATTTAAAAAAAACGTTAGTTGTATTTGTATCCTTTCCTTAGTCAAAAAAAACTTCATGTTCTTTAATTTTCAGAGGATTCCTGAAAAATATCAATTTCTTTTCACAAACTATTCAAATTCTTAAAAGATAAAATCACTCACAAATTATCTATGAAAAGGCAAGTTATGATTAAATTGTTTTTATTTTAAATTTACATTTCTTGCACGCTTATTGCTCTTGTTTATATATTTTTTTCTTTATTTTTTGTTTAATATGTGAGAGTTGCCTGTGTGTGTGTCCATATGTTCTTAAATTTAGTTTTCATTTCCGGTAAAATTATAAAAATTGAAGGTTTTTAATTCTTTTTTTTTTTTGTTTTTTTTTTTTTTTTAACTGGCCAATACATTAGCTAATAAATATTTAAAACTACATAATTGCAACCATTTAGCTGCAATCCTAACATAGAATGTTCCATTTTGCTGAATTGTGTTTTTCAGACGACTTTTTTTATATTTAAAAAAAAGGTCAATTAAAAGTAATTAGTTTTAAAATAAGATTAGTAAAGAAGGGTGTGTGTGTGTGTGTGTGTGTGTGTGTGTGTGTGTGTGTGTGTGTGTGTGTGTGGCTGGGTGTGTTGCAATTACAAGACACCATCCGCATCCTATGTGTCGGACTTCCAGAGCTTGATGGTCTTGTCGTTCTCCAACGCGGCCGATGCAATGATATTTTCTGTGGGATGGCAGGCGGTGCAGAGGACGGTGTCCGTGTGTCCCTGCAGCTTTTGTACTACCTCTTTGCTTTGCAGATTCCATATGTAGACCATGTTGTCCTCGCTGCCGCTGACAATCCACTGCACAAAAATAAAAACATAAATATAGATAATCCTTGGCATTAGATGCTATATATATATATATGTGCTGCTCACCTTGCCGCCAGTTACTGAGAAATTGGCGAATATGCAATACTTCTCGTTCTTGTGGCCCGTGTAGGTCTTGAGGCATTTGCCCTTGGAGTAGTCCCACAGCTTCAGTGTGTTATCGAGGGTGGCGGCCAGTATGTACTTGCCGTTGGGCGAGAACTTGACAAAGCTGACGGGCGGATTGTCATCGTCGATCAGCGTCTTCAAGCACTGTCCGCTGGCCGTGTCCCAAATGCGGCAGAGCCCATCGTAGCTGGAGCTGACAATCAGCGAGCCATCCCTGTTGAAATGGACTGCCGAAACGGGATCAGAGTGGGCGGGCAACGTCTTCAAGCACTTGCCGGTGCGCACGTCCCAAATGCGTACGCTCTCATCGAAGCTGCCAGACACAATCAGATTCGACTGTGGATTGAAGTTGCAGCAGAAGACATAGTTGCTGTGACCCTTCAGCGTCTTCAGGCTCTTGCCGGTGCTCAGCTCCCAGACTTTGAGCGTTTTGTCATCGCTGCCGCTGACCAACAGCCGCGAGTCGGAGGACCAGGCCACATCGCTAATGCCCAGCTTGTGGCCCGAGATGGTTTTCTCAAATTTGCCATCGTAGGCGCCCCAGATCTTTATGAGTTTGTCGGCAGCTGCAGTATCCGAAATCCAAATGTTAATATAAAACCAACAGCAACAATTGTCATCAACTTACACGAACTCGCAAGCCACTCGCCGTTTGGGCTGAACTTCACGGCGGAGACGGCCTTGGTGTGGCCGGCAAGTGTAAATTTGAGCGTGTAATTGGGCTTCACCGACATGGAGCTCTTGTTCGATGTTGTGTTCGTCGATGTCGATGACACGGATGGCTGCAGCGTGTTTGGTCCACTGGGCGCCGTCGGCATTGGCTGCTGCTGCTGCTGCTGTTGATGCACAACGCCGGGATGGCCGGCGTGAACGGCTCCAATGGGCACCATGGCGTAACTTGTTTCCGTTTTTCAACTCAACTCAATACTGGACTCTGCAAATATATTTTTCTGCTCTCATATTATTCTCGTATCCAATAATCGAATGCAGCAGCTACAACGATAATTATAATTAAAACAGCTAACCACGCGGTTTTTGTTGGTTATTTGCAATTCAATTCGCTTCTGTCGAGGAGCAATTGCCGCTCTCTCGTCGGCAGAGAGTCTGCGCTGCCGCTGTCGCTGCGACTGGTTGCAATTTTCCCCGTTTTTTTTTTTTTTCACCCCCTCTGCTTGCTGTTATTGTAGCGCGGCGTTCTGCTTCTTCTTCTTCATGAACTGTTTTGCAAACAAAGTTTGTTATTGTTGTGCCCTTTAATAGTTACCTATGGCCGGTGATTGCGCCGCCGTTTGGTTATAAATAATTTTGCAATTTGATTCCTCCTTGCCGCGTTTGCTTGCAACAAATTCAATTTGTTTGGTTTTTATTCGCTTGCTTAAATTTTGTAGCACGTGCTTCTTCTTTCTACTGCAATGCGTGCGTGAGCAAAAACATGGCGCGGTCTGACAGTTGACAGTTTACGGCTGTTCGCAGTGTTGGGCAGCGGCAGCGCTTCTTTAGCACACTATGTGGAGTATCGCGGACACTAGCTGCTCGCTACAAGACATGAGTTCAAAAATAAAAGCGCGCATAACCCGAATATATATTATAATTGATGTACAATTTGTTAAGCATTAATAAATATTTTAATGTTAGTTGAGTTGTTGAGTAGACATTTAACTTTTTATTCAAGGCACAGTCTTATAAGCAAAAATACAATTGGAATTTTTAAATACTTTAAATTCAAATCGAACGATACTCAGATTCTAGCCGTTATTGTGATTTGTAAAGCAGATAAACATTTGCCTTAATTAAGCTGAATTGTAGGTCAGTTGCAACATTTATACAATCCCCGATAAATTGTGCAAAGTTTGCACAATCAAAACATATATGCATATACCAAGAGAATCATGCACACACATGCATATATATTTACAAATATGCATATACATACATATAAATTAAAAATCAAGAAAAACTTAACCTGCAATTGTCATCACAAAAATTCCGAAATTGCAGATTGATAATGACGCAGGCAGTTTTCTTAAAGTTAAATATACATATATATGTAAATGCAATGTATGTATGTATGTAGATATTACAGCTCAACTTCAATTGTTACAACGGGTTGTAAAACAAATATTTGCTTGACTTTTGCTACTGATTCTAAATATTACTGGTTTTTCCACTCTCTTGTTTGACTTGGCCTTAAAATTCGTGGCTAACGCTTTTAGCCGTCTTTGTTTTTGGCGCACTTTTTTTGGTAATTGCAACAACGAATTTTCTCAAGTTACAACAATCGAGTATGTGTGTGTGCGTGTGTGAGTGCGTATTTGTGTTGGCCAAGGTCAAGCAGTTTTCAATACAAGCGACAGACATAATTTTTAACTTGGTGTCAGGTGCGGGGTCTTTTGTATTTGCCATTGTTGTTGTTGTTGTTGTTGTTGTTGTTGTTGTTATTTAAAGCTGCGTGCGCCCATTTTATGACTGCATTAAATATACGAGTACGCTAAAAAGTATGGAAATGCCCCGAAGCAACTGCTCAGCTTCAGTTCAGAGCGCTGCGAATACCCTAGTAATGCGAGAGTAGTTCAGCTACATTGTTGAACTTGACTTAGCTAGGAAAACCCTTACTGAACTTATAAGAGCAATTATAATATTAAAAAGTAATAATAATAATAGTTTGCACTCATATGGAAAGAGCTGAGTTACTATCAGACATACAACTATTCATATATGTATGTACATTCATACATGTATGCATGTATAAAATGCATATGTAGAGCATTCACGTATCTGCATTCGCTCGTAATAACTGTTGTTGTTGGTGCTTTTGTTTTCATTAGGCATTCTGCAAATATGTCGCTTTCGACTATCGGCTATCATTGTTTCTGTTTCTGTTTCTGTTTCTGTCTCTGTCTCTGTCTGCTGCTTCTTCATTTTTCACCTTTTTAATACAAGCTGTTGTGTCGCATAGTTTAGCTTGCGAAACACGTACATACATATTTACAGCCGACGAGGCGACAGAGGCAGGGAGTGGGAGGGAGACAACAGGGGGCAGCAATGTTGGGCATAGCAAGTGGAGCGCATACGAAAATTGTTTGCCAATGTCGCGATAAAAACGCCGAAAACTAAAAAACAAAAACAAAACAGTAATGTAAATTGACTCGCACACACATACCCTCTACTTTAATATGCGTAGTATTTAAATTTATATTAAATTATTTTAATATTTATATTAACTAATAGTTATATTAAATTATTTTATATGAAAGCAACAGCATCGATCTGATCTGCTTACTGGCATCACATACCCCAAGTGATCTTCTTTAAAGGGTATTTTAAACGTGCACAGATTTTACATGGCAACGTGATTAAAAGAAGTTGTAGACGATCGCTGGACGGACACACATACATGCACGCTTCATAGAACACACACTCTCTCGCTCACACACAAGAGCGACCTTCCAGCAGACGAAACAATTGCAATTGGGTTACGTAAATAGCACAACGGACCAAAAAACGGACAAAACAAAACACCAAAATTCGCATGAAAATCCAAGCCGTTTGCACTCCCGCTGCGTCAGTCTCTCTCACACACACACACGCATGCGCCGATACACAAATGCAATTATGCTGGCAGCGCAGGGCAGGCAGAACGAGAGACACAGACAGCGACAGCCTCTGGATCTTGAGTCGCATGGCGAGTGCAATGCCTTAACCTAAACTTACATGCTACACAAGCTCCCGTCCCCCTTCGTTTGTTTCTTTGTTTTTGTTTTTACTTTTGCGAGCAGCGCTGGCAGCGGCGGCATTGCCCGAAAAACTTCACACACAAATCAGTTGCAGTCGCGAATTAGCGGCGCACAGACGCGGTTTTTCTATTCTCTCGCCTAGAAGTCATTGATTGAAGTTTCAATTTGTTGTTCTTTTGAGCCAGTGTTGGAAATGGTGCACATCAAGGATAACGAACAGCTGATGGCGCAGCGTGTGGCCGAACTTCAAGATTTGATTAAGGCGCATCCGCAGCTGCCGCTCAATATTTGTATGTAAAGGGTCGAAAGAAGGGCAAAAAACGAAGGGCCAAAAGGGAATATAGACCAAAGAGCAGGATAAAAATTATCGAATTAATCGATAGCTTGATAGTTTAACGGCCGGTTTCAAAGTGAAAAAGCTTAATTTCGATAAAACAACAATTAAAGGAATAATGCCAATATAGAATTTGTGATTCAATATGTATAAAAATAAATACATATATATGTAAATATGTATATATTAGGCAATTTATCTCAGGAACAATTGAATATCTATCTTGAACAAAAGTTATTTATAATCGATTTCCTCTCAAAGGTTAGTTTTTTAGTTGAATAATATTTGATTATCGATAGGGTGAAAAAAAAAACAATTTTTAATGAAGTGCAAAGTGGAAAATTTGTATGTGAACAGAAACCGCATTTAATTAATATGTGTCTACTTTGCCAAGTACTTCGAGTTCCGCAACAAGTTAAAGCTCAGCTAAAATCAACAAAGGAAACAAAGTTTTTAATTAGGCGTTAAGTGGACAAGATACAACGTATATTCATAGAGTTTTAGAATGGCTTTTAGAAACTTGTTTGCCTTCCATCTATAATATATGATTGAAGAACAGCTTGAAAGAACTTTGAACTATTTAATTGTTCAGAAAATTCGCATTAATTGGTAATACTTATTCTACGCTTCAAGTATTTTCTATAGAATCCCTAAATGCTCAGTTAAATATGAAGAATTGTTGCAATTAAAAGCTATTATTATATTATTTTACTTTATTATATTAATTACTTTATTTTATTATTTGACTTCAAAGTTCAGCTTAAAAGTTCTTTTGTCTCGGGTAATTCCCATTAAGCTGAAGGTCCAATCCATGTGACTCAGGCACTGCGCTTATCTAGACTCAAATCTAGCTAGTTGTTAACCATAATGCACACATAATCACATTTGAGTTGTTGATTGCCCAGCATTACGTAAACCCTCCCTCTCCAGATGATATTCGTGCTCAGCACTGGGCCAGCTGAACGTGCAGTCGTGCCTCTGACTTGGGCTATCACTGTGATCGTCTACCTTATAACCTGTATGCATTAAGAATGGGTTATTATGGCTCGACGAAGACAAAGGGCATATACAACCGCGGCTTAAAAAATTTCCAAATTTATAATGGAGATAAATAAAGATAAGAAAAATTAAAAAAGAACTTAATTAAGATAGTATGCTAGATAGATAGATAGTAGATTATAGATTAGTGCTACTTTTATTACAAAAATTAATATAAGAGACTGTAGATCAGAGTTTTTAGTTTAAGCATTAGAACTTTTAAATGAAAAACTCCCTCCTATAGCGATAAATATCGATCTTCGAACTAACGAAATGCTACTTAAGTAACTGACCAGTTACAGGGTATCTGCTAGTCGGTCAGTGCCGACTAGATCACTCCTTTTGTGGGTTAACTAACTTGAATTGCAGCACAGAGCCAGTTGCATAACTCGCTGGCGACCACATTAACCGCAGCTGAATTGCATCTTTTCTCTCTCTCTCATTCTCTGTTTCTCTCTCTCTCTCTCTCTCTCTCTCTGCCTCGCTGGGACTGCCCGCCCATTTGTGGCAACTGCAATTACCACGTAATATTGATTAGCGTCCACGTTGCTGCGTCGCTTTCTGCACACGACGCGCGGCGACTTGGCTGCCGCCCAGCGTCTGCTCCAGCTCAACTATGCCATGCGCAACAAGCATCCGCAAATCTTCATCGAACGCGATCCATTGGATGCCAGCTCCCAGCAGCTGTTGCAAGTCGCGTAAGTGCATGGCCGCCAATGCTAGAAATGGGCGCGTGACGGCTGCATTCAAAAACAGATACGACACGCCAAGCACGAAAAGCACGAAATGAATAGGAGCTACATAAATATAGAGATATTTGTCCGTGATTCGACACCCGTAACTGATCACGAGCCGTGCCCATCTCTAGCTGGCGGAGCCGTGGCAACCGGTTTAGCACTTTGCGGCAATGTCTAACTAAAGCTAATTGTGGCTTATGTGCCGCTTGCAGAGATCTGGTGCCGCTGCCCGGGCTGACGCCGGAGAACAACAAGTTGCTATTTTATCGCCTGATTGACCACGAGGCGGACAAGGTAAGCGGCGGCTGCCATAAATCAATTCCGTTCAAATTGTAAACTTGCAACTTGCAACTTGTTGCATGCCACATTCCACATTCCACATGCCACACGCCAGTTCAACTTTACGGCCGGCATCAAGGTCTTCTTTATGGTCGCCGACTGCCGCTTCGCAACGGAGACGGACGGCCGCTTATCCGACGGCGAGATACCCATCTTTGACATGGCCGGCTACACGCTGCGCCACCTGACCAAGACGGTGCTCAGCTCGCTGCGGGTGTACATGAAGTTCGTGCAGGAGGCGCATCCGGTGCGGCTCAAGGAGATCCATGTGCTCAACTGTCCATCCTACTTGGACAAGGTGCTGACCGTGGTCAAGCCGTTCATCAAGAGCGAGGTCTTCAAGCTGATCCACTTCCATTTGCCCGGTGCGGATACGCCGTACAAGCATTTTCCGCGCTCCATGCTGCCGGAGGAGTACGGCGGAGAGGCGGGCAAAATGTCGCAGCTAAAGCAGCAATGGATGCAGCTGCTCCAGCAGCAGCGGTAAGACGACTTTGGAGCTGGACTTGTTGAGTTTAGCTAATGAAAATATTTGTTTTTTAACAGGGATTATTTGATGGATGCCTCCAACTGGCAGATAAACAAGTGCAAGAAGAGCAACAGCAGCAGCAGCAGCAGCGCGTGCAACACGATGACGCACAGCCTCAAGACGCTGGAAATTGATTGAGTTTAGCTTTATTCATTATACACACTTTACCTGTACATATATCCCATACATATCTCTACCATAGCTGGGCTTGGCTTTAGTCTATAAGATTTCTTTTGAAATATAAACTTAAAACGAAATGAATTTAAAGCTTTTACTGCTACAGTGCATGTCAAACTGTTGGGGAGATGATTTAGTGGAAATACTTTCACCTGTAAGAGTGGAAAATGGATGAGAATGTGGAGTGATTGACGGATATATACATATATGTATATGCATATTTAGATTACAATCGATTATATCTACTCTTTATCTATTATATATACTCTTTTCACCTGTAAAAGTGAGAAATGGATGAGAATGTGGAGTGATTGACGGATATATACATATATAAACATATTCAGATTATATCTACTCTTTATCTATTATATATACACATATGTATATCCCATTTAGATCTTGGGATCAGAGCGCATTTACCGTAAAGATGCGGCTCAGGTTAACGTGCACATTTGACCCTTAATGAATATGCATATATATATGATACATATAGACTGCACTTAAAGCCCAACTGACGTACTGCTCTCCGGCTGGATGCACGCTCATTCATTTGCGGCTCACGAGATGATCTGGCTGGCACTGCTGCTGTTTGGCATCTCCTGCCTGTTGCTGTGGGATTATCTGAGAAAGAGGAGGCGCAACGACATGCTGCACTATATGCCGGGTCCGCGGGCATTGCCGCTGCTGGGTAACATGCTGATCTATCGCGGCGTCGACGGCGAACGTGAGTAGACAGTGGAACATGCTCGGCTGCTTCTATGGACATTTTACTGCTATTTCCAGGCATTATGCGCTTGTCATTGGACAATTGCCGGAAATATGGCAGCGTGCATCGCAGTTGGTCGTTGAACCAGCTGGCTATCTTCTCGTCCGATCCGCGCCACGTGGAGAGCGTGTTGAGCAGTCCGCGGCACATAACCAAGACGAACACGTACAATCTGCTGCGGCCCTGGCTGGGCACCGGGCTGCTGATGAGCACGGGCGCCAAGTGGCGCACGCGTCGCAAGATCATAACGCCCTCGTTCCACTTCAAGATACTCGAGCAGTTCGTGGACATCTTTGATCAGCAGAGCAGCATCCTGGTCCAGCAGCTGCTGCCGCATGCCGATGGCCGAACGCCCATCGACGTGTTCCCCATCGTCTGTCTGATGGCGCTCGACATTATAGCAGGTGTATAATGTGATTATAGCTTGAGCATTACAGATCTTTTCGTCTACCATTCTAATCCTTAGAAACGTCAATGGGCACCAAGGTCCATGCACAAAGGCATCCCGATTTACCCTACGTCCAAGCCATCTGCCAGTGAGTAATGTTCCTAGTTGTTCCAAGTTACGGATTGAGAACTCCGTTGATTCCCTTAAGATTAGCCACGCTCATGACAGATCGGTTCATAAAGCCCTGGTTGCGCATCGAGTGGCTGTTTCGCCTGCTGAAGCCGCAGGAGGCCAAGCAGCAGGACGAGCTGATCAAAGTTATGCACGAGTTCACCGAGTCTGTCATCAAGCAGCGACGTGAGGCACTTGTCAAGGATCAGCAGCAGCTCAAGACGGACGACACTGACTGCAACGAACTGGGCCAAAAGCGTCGAATGGCTTTGCTTGATGTGTTGCTGCAGTCCACGGTAAATGGGGCGCCGCTCAGCGATGAGGACATACGCGAGGAGGTGGACACATTCATGTTCGAGGGCCACGACACAACCACAAGCGCCATATCGTTCTGTCTATACGAGATCTCACGCCATGCGGCTGTCCAGCAGCAGCTGCTCAATGAGGTAAACCAGGTGCTCGGCAGGGATAGGGCGCGGCCGATAAGGCTGCAAGATCTGCACGAGCTTAAGTACTTGGATTGTGTGATCAAGGAGTCGCTGCGCCTCCATCCATCGGTGCCCATCATAGCGCGCACCTTCACCGAGGATGTGGAGATCCGTGAGATATTGAGAATATGTCTAATGGATCAGATATATATAAAGTTACGTCTTTAACTTGCAGTTGGCCAACGAATTCCTGCCGACACGAATTACTATATGGTGATCTTTGCGATGCATCGCGATCCGCGCCAGTTCGAGGCGCCACATGAGTTTCGGCCCGAGCGCTTTGCCGCAGATCAGTCCAATTCGCATCCCTATGCCAGTGTGCCCTTCTCGGCGGGTCCGCGCAACTGCATCGGCCAGAAGTTCGCCATGCTCGAGATGAAGTGCACCATTAGCAA
This sequence comes from Drosophila meridionalis, assembly GCA_035045145.1. Classification (NCBI taxonomy): domain Eukaryota; kingdom Metazoa; phylum Arthropoda; class Insecta; order Diptera; family Drosophilidae; genus Drosophila; species Drosophila meridionalis. The sequence goes on along the minus strand of JAWNPG010000009.1, from coordinate 4,871,538 downwards.
GGTGTTGCAGCACTTCGAGCTGCTGCCGCTGGGACCGCAGCCGCGTCCAATGCTCAGCCTCGTCCTGCGCTCGGTGAATGGCGTGCAGCTGGGCTTGCGGCCTCGCCTGGAATAATATTCTGTTACAATTACAGCAGTTACAATGTGCATAGCGTCAATTCAAGCTACTAATCAACTTTTAATCTCTGAGCATTTGCAGTTTATTTTTGTGCTTCTGTTTTTGTGTTTACGTTTTCGTCAGCTGATAGGGGAAACATCTGTTATTATTGTTCTCTCAGATTGTCGCTATCTCAGTCATTCAAGCATGCATACCCTCTCTGGTTTCGCATGTATAGTAGGGTATTTTTGACTTTTTGTGAATGAAACTATTTTTCATCATATTTTTTAAATTTATTTTTAGCCTTTTCTTTACCATAGAAAAATAAAACGAATTTATCGCACTGTTGCAGAGTGACCATATACACCTATTTTCCCTATGCCACTTTATTTTGCATGCCTATCGAATGCATAATATATCGATGCCAATTTTAAGTTACGGCTTAATTAATGCCAATTAAGTGCGAAGAGTGCAAATATACTGCAGCTATGCACTTCAATCTTCGTGCAATTCCCATCCTTTTTTTTGCCCATCGATAACTATATCAATCGAAGACCTCAAACTCATTTTGCATAACAAATTGATAAATTTACAGGGCATTAGATTAGCGGCTAATGCATTAATAGATTAAACACTCTTGGGGACATTGTTATAAAACAGTTTGTACACATGTGTAGGCATTCCGTGATAAAGTCTAATTATAAATATTTAGTACACTTGACCGCAAGTCCACGATAGAAATATGCATACAACTTTTTATTTACACTCGATTGAGAGTTGTTAAAATGGTAAGTGCGGGCTTTTTAAATAGTCATTTCCATTCTTTAAGTACGTTCGACCAAATGCAATGAATAATTATACAATTCGAAGTGCCCATTAAACATTCATTCAAATGCAAGTGCACTCACACATACATACATAAGTGTCAGATTTAAATATTCTAGAGACATGGATAAATAATGTATACGTAATTCATGTAAATGTGCGGGCAGATAACGAGTGTTGGAAAATGATCAATTATTTGAAATATCTAAAGGGCTACGTTTGTTTTTGTTATATAAAAATTTATAAAATATTATAAAAAAAACCTATAAAAAATAATATATTTATAAAAAAATATGTATTTAAAAAAGTTTATATATAAAAAAAATATATATTTTTAAAAATGTATTGAAAAGAAATACATTTAAATGAAATAATTTTTTTTAAATAATTAAATATAAATAAAAAAAAATTAAAAAAATACTTTAAAAATATGTTTTTAAAAAAATGTATATATATAAAAAATTATATTTAAAAAAAAAACATTGAAAAGAAATATATTTAAAAGAATTTTTTTTAAACAATTAAATATAAAAAAATATTGTATTTATTAAAAACATATGTATTTAAAAAAGTTTATAAAAAAAAAAAAATATTTAAAAAATGAAAGAAATACCCTTTTAAAAAAAAAAAAAAAAAAAAATATATATATATATATATATATATATATATATATATATATATATATATATATATATATATATATATATATATATATATATATATATATATATATATATATATATATATATTTAAAACTATTTAGTAAAAATATATTTTTTAAATAATTTTTTTTTGCATTGAAATTAGTATTTCAAAAATTGTAAGTTAAAAAAAAATAGAAAAAAATGTTTTTCTGACAGTTACAAGATTCTATCTAAATAAATAGAATAAGCATAGTTAAATAAATCAAGTAGTTCTTCCATTTAAATTATAACTATATATACACATACATATGTACATATGTATATATCTGGTTTATATAATCCTCGTTCCTTACAGAATATAGAAAAATGCTGCTCGGACTGTTGTTGTTTGCTTTGCTAGTGGTTGGCCTGCACTTTATGCTGCAGATGCTCCAGAGGGAGCGCAGGCACCGCCAGCTGCTGCTGCACTTGGCGCCGAATGTGTCCCGAGTGCCGGTCATTGGCGGCGTCTGGCAAATGCGCAGCTTCCAGCCGGAGAGTGAGTATCCAGCCGCCAGTCGATGTGACCTTATGCTAATTGTGATCCTTGCTGGCAACTAGATCTGCACGAGAAGTTCGCTGAGTATGTGAAGCGTTACGGACGGAGCTTTGTGGCCACCACGTTTGGACGCATGGTGCTGGTCACCGCAGATCCGAAGCATGTGGACGCACTGCTCCTGAGCAAGCAGCATCTGCGCAAGAGCGTCGTCTATAGCGCCCTCAGCGGCTGGCTGGGCAACGGGCTGCTGCTCAGCCGGGGCGAGCACTGGCACGCCATGCGCAAGATAATAACGCCCTCGTTCCACTTCAGCATACTGGAGCAGTACGTCAAGATCTTTGACAGGCAGTGCAACGTCCTCGTCGGCAAGCTAAAGCCGCTGGCCTCGATGGACAGCGACAGTGCGCAAGCCTTCAACATTTATCCCTTGATGTGCCTGACTGCGCTGGACATCATCAGCGAGGCGGCGATGGGCGTCAGCCTTGATGCGCAGGAGAATGTGGAGGCGCCCGTGGTGCAGGCAGTCAAGGAGTAAGCCGGGTCAATGCATCATTATCCATTGCTCATTCTTGCTCATTCTTGCCCGCAGCGTGACCAACATCTTGGCCACTCGCTTCATGCGACCGCATCTGCTGCCGCCGCTGGCCTTCCGGCTGTTCTGGCCCAGCGGCTACCGGAAGCAGTGGCAGGGCATCAAGCGCCTGCACGACTTCACCGACGACATCATCAGGCGGCGTTGCCAGCTGCTGCACACGGAGCAGCAGGGAACTGCGCTGCTGGACACATTGCTGCAGGCGCGCTTGGATGGCATTCCTCTGACGGATGCCCAGATCCGCGACGAGGTCAGCACGTTCATCTTTGCGGGTCACGACACGACCACATCCGCGGCATCCTTCTGCCTGTATCTGTTGTCCCGGCATGTGGCAGCGCAGCAGCGTTTGTTCGAAGAGATTCACTCACACTACGGCAAGGATGTGGAGAGGCCCGTTGTCCACGCTGACTTCGCTGAGCTGCCCTATTTGAACTGCGTGATCAAGGAGTCGCTGCGTCTCTATCCGCCCATTCCAGCTGTGGGTCGTTGCCTGGAAAGGGATCTGCCATTAGGTTGGTGAATCATATAAATATATATCTATATTATAGATTATATAATACTTGCACTCCCATGCAGGTGAGACGGGCGAGGCTGGCTCGGTGCCAGCTGGCACGAATATCCTGGTGCTGCTCTGGCAATTGCATCGCGACGAGCAGCTCTTCCCGGAGCCGTTGCGCTTCTGGCCGGAAAGACATCTGGGCAATCAGATGACCGACTCCGGATCGGGCAAATACACCACCAGCTATATACCCTTCAGTGCAGGTCAGCGCAACTGCATCGGCCAGCGTTTCGCGCTGCTCGAGCTGAAGACAATCGTGATCAAAATGCTGCGGCATTTCGAGCTGCTGCCGCTGGGCGAGGATGTGAAGCCGTCGATTAAGATTGTGCTGCGCTCTGCCACGGGCGTTAATCTGGGCCTAAAAATGCGTACTTAAGCGATAATTTAGCGAAAAGCAATTTAAATATGATTTAAGATTCGATAGCGATAATTGGTTCCGATAATGGTTCGATAAATGAATTGCAATGTACTTGAGGCACTGTTCACAAAACTGTTCCCAGGCACAGTTATTAATTCCCCTTCCCAAGTGTGTGCCCGTTAAATGCTGCACTGCAACTGTTACCAGGCACAGTATTAATTGATCTTGTCATTTTAATGTGTACTTAAATATTTTAAAAATATATGTATAATATGTAACGACTGCAAATGCATTAACAGCTGCAATTCAAAAAAAAAACAAAACTATTCCCAGGCAACTGCACGCAATGCAAGCAAAACTGTACCCAGGCAAAAATTGAACTGTTCCATATTTAATATTTCTGTTTTTGTATAATTTGTTAAGCGCAAGCAATATTGTATTTTTTGTGTTATTATTTATTAATTTCTTTGTTTTGTTGTTGTTTGTTGTATTTTTATTTTACTTTATTTTGTGGCGTTTAATAAACACAAGTATTTACCATTTTGTAGATAGTTAACTTGCTTTGCCCTAAAAGTGTTCACACGTGTCCGTAACATTTAATGGATCTACTTAGCTATAAATTATAATGCACACGAGAGCATTCTGTTATGTATATGAATGCACACATACATAGACATATGTATGTGTATATATATATCTGTATATATGTATATATTCATCAATTTATATATATGTATAGGTACACAAGTTTATTTCACTATTTATTTATGGTCTAATAGTAAATTGATTTCCAAAAAAAAAAAAAATTATATATATATATATATATATAAGTGTATGAATTAGAGAAATTAAAAACGATAAGCAAAAAATGTTATAAAACAAATGCATAACAAACATTTAACAATTGTGTTTACTTATGTTCTATATATATATAGCATTAAGTTACATTTTGTAAGTGTGTAAATATATATATACATATATATATATATATATATATATATAGGTACATATATATATTATATATCTATATATATATACATATTTTATTGTATTTGTATTGTTGTATATTGTACTTGGCGCTTGTTTCATTTGAGGTTATGCATGAGTGAAACAAAAACCGTTATTGAATTCCGTTAGCGCTCCACAAATTTGCACAGTGTAAGACTAAAACATTTATTCACCTATGCACATAACAAAAACTTTTAACTTTTTTAGCATATTTTTTGGGGGTTTTTCGTTTTTTTTTTTTTTTTTAAGGTTCGAGATTTGGAAATAGAGAAGCTTCAATATATTGAATGCTTTGTATGCTCTTTCTCTATTGTGCTATCTCGCTCTCCCTCTCTCGCGTGCGTGCTCGCTCTCTATTGTAGAGTATAAAACATTTAAAACATTTATGCGTATATTTATATGTATATATATATATATATATATAAACATATATATGTGTAGTATATATGGTTGGTAAAACGTAGATTTCATTTAACTATGCCTTTAGAATAGACCAATTTAAGTAAGATTATACATGTATACATATATATATATACTATATGTGTATATACCACTATATACACATATGCACACACATATACATATATATATATATATATATATTTGTTTTTATAGTTATAGTATGCTAATGCTAACATTAATTGGTAACAGTCTTTTATCACGTTTAGTTTGTAGTTTGCATATAATGTGTGTATATATATAGATATATATAAGTATATATATACATGTACACGTACATACACACATACACATATATAAATATAATTTTATAGCTAATAATTGTATTCTGTGTGTGTGTGTGACTATAAATTTACTTTAAATTAACAAACACTTTCTTGCACTATATATTTAACTATGTACTTAAGTGTATACATTTATATATCTATATATCTATATATCTATATATATAGTGCCACCTACATATTACATTAAAAAAAAAAAAAAGCCATTTATATAAAAAAAAAGTTATTCAGAAAAAATAAGAAGAAACAAAAAATAAGAACAAATCTGCCGCTGGGCGAGTCCAGGACCCTTTTCTCTGCTAAAATAGGTTTTTGTTGCATGCTCACTCATTAGTTCGATTCCACTTATAACTGTATATCCATATATATATACATATATATAGCACTAAAGATCCCTATACTTGTTTAGTTTGTAAATAGGTTTGGGTTAGCACTTTAAAGTACATCAATCTGCCTTTGCTTTACCCCTGCAGATAGTCATATATATATATAGCATATATATATGCATATATATATTCCTGTTCAATCTGGTCAGCTGCAAGTCCAAGCCACTTCAATTGGTTCTGCTGCACTTGATTCAGAATACGATCCACATTCCAAATCGGACAACTATATAGGACTATCTCTGCCATATCATATCTCTGCCCGCAAGGGTATTCAAGCTTCGGTGGGCCGAAGAAAGTTTGTTTTTCTGTTTTCTTCTAGCTAGTTTGTAACATTTGTAAGAGTTGCTCGACTAAAGAGCTTCAACTCGCTTTCGCTGCTTATCACATCAGCTGAAACCCTCAATTTATACACATATATATATATATATATATATGCATATATATATATATATATAGGTACATCTATAGGTGTGTGTGTGTGTGGCCCCGCTTAGGGCATGCCGCTGCTGGTGCTGCCCTGGCTGTCGGTCTCCGTCTTCGTTGCATTCGCCTTGCTCTGCAGCTGCTCCTCGTACTCGCTCTTAATGTTCACGTAGAGCTTGCTCTGCTTCTGGTGCTCCTCCTGTGACGAGAACAGAGTTTAGCTAGCGGCTCGTTTGAGCCTCCCTCGATTGTGGGGCGGGCGGTAACTTACCAGGATCTCGTCGATGCGCTGGTTGGCATGCGGCAGCTCGTACCGATTGCTCTGGTCCCGCAGCTGGGCAGCCACATTCAGCTGCTGGTGCAGGTTCCGCTCGATCTGCTCCAGCGAATTGCTCAGCACGTGCTCAATGTCTGCTGAAGGCAGAAATCACAAAGATTAATTATATAATGTAATATTATCCAGCCGGACTCAGATCGGAGCTCACCTGTGCTGGGCATGAAGCGCCGCTTGGCCAGCTTTATGTCCGTCTCCTGGGCATCTGCTGGCCCAGCCGCACTTGCTGTGCTGCTGCTGCTGCTGCGCTTTAGCGGCACGGACGTGCCGCCGATGACTGTCTCGGGAGTGAGCGGACCCTGGCAGTAGTCGCAGTCGCCTTCGCCCAGGCAGCTGCAGCCGCAGGTGTCGAGCAGCGTGGACGCCGATCCGGACTTGGAGCTGGGCGACTTGGCCGCCGTGGCAGCGTGGAGGCCACGCAAATGCTTGGCCGCCGTCACATTGACCACGCTGACACTTTTTGATATCGAGGACTTGACCGAGGCCGTCTCGGGCGGCACCAGAGCCAGCGGCGGTGTCTTCGAGCTACCCATGCCACTGCCATGCCGCGCCTGCGACATGGAGCTGGCGTCGAGGAAGCCATGATGTGTGTGTCCATGACGCTGTTGCTGGTGATGATGATGATGATGATGGGGAAGCGACTGCTGCTGGGACTCTGGATAGCTCAAGGCTGCTAGGCTGGCCAGGCCGTCTTCCCCGTCATCGTAGTCGTCCTCGTTCTCATCCTCATTGGCATCGTCGTCATCGTCGTCTGCGTCCAGCTGCTCACTGTCCTGCTCCGCTCTGCTGCTGCTGCACTGCAAGTTCTGTATGAGGCAGAGCACCGCCTTCTCCAGCTGAGCTGGATGCTCGGACGCGGGCACATCGACGGTGGACTGTGGAATTTGTGTGTTGATTATGACCGAGAATTTCTTCTTCATCTCCTGCACACGCCGCTTGCCCTCCTCGTCGTCCAGCAGCGTGTTGACGCAGACGAACGAGTGGACCTTGTTCGTCTCCTTGTCGATCTCCAGATACCCCTTGGATTGCAGATAGATGATGTTGCCGTTGCGCGTGAACAGCCGATAGGTTGACTCGCCGTACGAGCTGTTGCAGTCGTACACTGAAAGAAACGTCGGCTATAGTCTGAAAGATCGGGCACAGACAGTCGCTCACTCACTCTGACGCAGGGCCACGATCACCCAACGCACATCGTCGTTGTGCATGAAGGTGAAGGGGTTCAGATTGCGCACCTCATCCGTCATATAGCCGGCCACAATTCCGATCCTTTGATCGCAATCTATGATGCGGCCATCGATCAAGTGCCGCGTGCGGTACTCCAGTGTGTTCGCTTCAAACAAACGGTTCACGATCTTTGGTGGTCTTATGATTCGCGCACAAGCTGTCAGCACCTGCAGAAGACAAATATATATAAGCATATAATATTTGATTTCTTTATTCATATACTATACACTAGCGCGGCATTCGTTGACTCGGTTCAATTGGTCATTCAGTTCATTTGCTCATGAACGATTCGCATTGCTCTGCTATGCAGTTGCTGCACAGTAACTGAATAGCTCAATTGAACTTATTGTGCAAGCCGAACAGTTCAATTGAGCTTAACGCTCATCAACTGCTGCACAACCGCTCATTAACAGTTGAGCAAAACGTCTTATTCATAACCGTTTAAGTAGCTGAGCGAATGGCAACATTCATAACCGTTTTAACTACATCGTTCATAGAACACTTAGCGATAGCTGCTAATGAGAGTCAGTTTCGTTCATTTCAGTTTTTTGTTCATTTATCAACAGCTGAACTACTGTTAAACGTTTCGCTCAAATACGTTTGAGCAGAACGTCCCATTTATAACCGTTTGAATAAATGAACAAGGAGCAGCTGCATCGTTCGCAGCGCAATAGTTTCAGTAGTTCGTTTTAATCACCGGTTTATATGTGTGTATATAATATATACATATATATGTATATATACATATATTTAGCGTAAGTCTGGGCACTTACAATATCGTTGCCGCTAATTGTGTGTAGCGGTATGGCATCGTCACGGCCACGCGTGCGTCTTATTAACTGCAGGCTGGAGCTGAACGTATTGGAGCGTACGCCGCGTGGCGCCTCATCGCTCCGCCGGAAGCAGCCGTCAATTTTGACCACCTCATAGGCGGTCGGTTCGGAGCGGGGGCCGGCGCGCGCCAGACTGCGTAAAATACAAAAGAGAAAACAAAATACAAATGAATGAGAAATTGCAAAAAGAATGAACTAGAATAATTGTATAGAAGTGCTGCCAATTGCACAAAAAGTGCTGCCTAGTTCGAGCTTAGAGCTTGCTAAACTTATTTTAGATTTATCAATTAATCATTACCGCACACGAAAGCTGCGTCGATCGTCACGCAACTTGCGATCTATGTAATCCTCCTCGGATTTGCTGCGCTGTCGCGGCTCACCGTCGGCGTCCGTCGGCTCCGCGTGCGCATCGAAGAGATTCTCCAGCTCGGTGGGTATGAGCTGTTGCTTGAGCATTTCGTGGTCCTCGGGGTGTGTGATCTGCAGTATGCTTTGGCCATACAGATCCGTCTGGCAATGGCCCAAATGCTGCTCAATGCTCGACGATATTAGCACTATCTGGCCATGGCAGGTGAGCGTGAGAAAGAAGCTATCCAGCATGCCCATCAGCGTGTCCGTCACCTGGGGTCGCTGTTGATGCAGCGTCTTGCCAAAAACTAACAAACAAACAAAAATAATACGAAATATATTTTATATTATTTATGATAAGTTTATATTCGCTTATCATAAATTTAACGGCTCTGCGGGCAGTCTGGCAGCGCTAAACGAACTCAAATTGCTAGTTTCGTTAAGTGCATATTTCAAAATGGCCGGCCCGTTAAAATGCAGAGCGTTGCCAGACTGCGCATTAGACTGACGTGCACCATAGTGAAAGGCAATTGAAATAGAATACTTATTGAATTCAATGAGTGTTCATTTACGGTATATATACATATGTATATGTATATGTATATTACTGTGAATATATATACATATATTATCATCTATATGTGCACTTACCGTATTTGAGGCGAAGTCCGTGCGCTGCGAAACGCAGCACCGCCGTCTTGTCGACACGCCGCGGCGACTCGGCCACATGCGCCACCATGGTAGACAGCTCCTGTATGGAGCCATTCAGCTTGTCCCTTCGATTCTTTTCCGCCCGGTTGCGTGCCTCACGGCCGCTGCAACAATGAAGACAGCAGGAAGTGCAGGGATTAGGTTGTGAATAATATACCGTTTGCTATGCACTTAAATAAATAGATATGAAACGCAATAAAAAGGGTCGACGGATGGGGGCGTATGGTGGGGCAAAAGGGCGGTGCCAACAGCGCCAGACATAGCTAATGTAATTGTTTATTTATGTATATATACACACACACACACACATGCAAACATACAGACAGACATACATACATGCATATGCATGACACGGCAGTCTAGTCACACACACACACACACACAGACATACAGATAAACGCAGACATGACTTAACGCTGCTGCAGCGGAATGTGAGAATGACAAACAGCTCAATAGCTGTCAATAATAATCAACTGAAATGGGCCTCTCGCCAATGCAGCTGACGTCGCTGTTGGCGTCGCCGTCGCCGTCGCCATCGGTGTCGCTGCTCGCGTCAGCGATTCAAGCGTTAAGCCGAACATGGCGCGAACTTCCTTTTGCCTCAATTTACGCCCACGCCACGCAAGCACAGTTTCACTTGCTAAGCGATCATTCGAGCTTGCTCTCTCGCTCTTGCTCTCTTTTGCTTGCTTTTGCTCTCACGCCCTGTCTGGCGCTTTCGCTCTCTTGAGCGTTGCCCAGGCAATGTATGAGTAACTCATATGGGAATATGAGCACTTTGATTCGATTAGCAATGGCTGCCGTAATAGACGTTGTTGCTGTTGCTTTTGCCATCCCCATCCACTGATGTAATTTATTTTAAAACGCAATTGAAAAAGAAAAAAATAATAATATTGCAAGTTCGCAATAGGCGCACAAAGCGCCGCGTGCGAACTGAAAGAAGCAGCAGCAATAGCAACAACAACAACAACAGCAACAGCAACAAGCAAACATACACAACAACAACAACATCAACAATATTAAGCACATGCAAAATTGAAAAGGCGCAAAAACGATGTATCCAACTATGTAACGAATTTATTTACCTACAAACACATACATACATACACAAGTGCAAGCACTCTCTCACACACACACACACACACATAGACTTATGCCAGCTGCAGCTAAACGTCTTCGATTACCCTGCACTCTGAGCTATTCTGCTGGGTATACGATTTTGTTTGCATATCGTAAATTAATTGTTTATGATCGTCTAAGTTTTCAAGTAAATAAATAAGAGATCTATAAATAAGTCAATGCAAAAGCTTGACGCTCGACGTTCGACGCTCGATTATTTATAATAAGCTCGTCGTTTCATGCAACATCTAAATAAATAACTGCCTGCAGCCGAACGAATCAATATGCACATAAACAAAGCGCCGACTAAACAAATGCTATATGATAAACGCACTATGAAAACAATCAATGCACTCAGCACTCAGGGCACAGGGTATCCTAGATAGACAACTTCATAGCGTGCACACACACACACACACACACATATGCATGGGAGCGCACACACAAATGGCTGCCAAATGCAACAATGTTGCAAAATTAAACGCAAATATCAATTAACAGCTAACACTTAACGTAATACCCTAGCCGAGACGCCTGAAAGTGTACGCCCTGTGCCAGGCAGCCAGCCAGCCGAGCACAGGGTGTGTAGAGAGGAGAGGCTGACAGCTATTGGGCTTCCAATATGAAAATGTAAACGGTAAATTATTGTTATGCCGACAAGCTAATGCAGAGAGAAGGAGAGGGGAAGGAAGAGCGAGTGTGTATGTGTGTGTGTGTGTGAGTTTGGGGTGTTAAGGGTGGGCGCTATAGGCGTTGCCCTTGAGACGTTCACTTTGTTTTCAATGGGCCAGACCAAGTGGTCAGACGAGGAAGTGCAAGGTCTTGACGCCACTCGACGCGCCAACTTTGTAGCTGATTGTGAGTGCGGTCTCTATCAATGCTCACATAAATACACAAGCGCACACACACACACACAAACACACTCACACGCATATATACATATGTATATGTGTGCGTGTAGTGGGCATTTGTTTATTTAACATGTTGCATTTGCAGTTACTCAACCCAGCCAGCTTACAGCCAACGTCGCGTTACACTGTGGCGCAGCCTGTTGCTTGCGCTCTCTCTCTCTCTCTCTCTTTCATTCAGGGCTTCGTTCGATTGTTCTCGTCCGTCAGTCTCTGCTATTTGTTTTGAATGCGCAACAATGTAACGGTAGTGCACTGCGATAGGCGGCGCCGTCGACGTTGTCTCGATTACTGTACTTGCTATGCATGCATTCTGTTCGCTCACTCACTCACACTCGCTCACTCGCCCGCTCGCTCACATTTCCTCTTTGTTTCTCACTCTTGCACACTATCGTAGCCGTGACCTTGACGCTGTGCAGAAACAAACTGAAACTGCAATCGAACGGATTTCTGTATGCCAAATGCAAAGCATCGACTGGTTAATACCCTGTAAGGCCGACTTGAGCGACAATGTGTGGAGTAGAGCATATGATGATTATATATTGATTATATATTATGGTATGTTATTAGAGTATAAATTATACTATTTTATTATAAATAGACTGTACTAGTATATAAAATCTAACTTCTTAACATAACTTTTCATTTAGCTCCGTCTAACATGACCTACACAGTATGCCTTCATTTAGTCACAGGGTATCAAAACAAATATTGACAGAAATAGATTGTTTTAATGCGTAACAAAGTAAAGTGCCTATCGTTCAACTATTCAGTTATTGCAGTTATATTTTAAAACAAAACTAATAAATCGCTATTTATAATTTACAATCGCCAACGATTAAGTGTTGTATCTATCATGCAATTGTATATATATGTGTGTGTGTGTGTGTGTAGGTAGCTACTCTTATCTGCCCCTTTTTATGCGTTTGTTTTCCATTTGCTCGTAGCGTATACGTAATCTTGTTAAATATCCCAATTACTTGGAATAGTCATCGGCTAAGCGGTTCGAATCGTGTGGAAAATCATTTACAGCAGCTTGTGAAATCGCCAATGGAAATTGATGAGTATCCAATACACACATACACACATTTGTGTGTGCGTGTGGGCATTGCCAATCCATATATAATATGTTCCGGAGAATTGGCAAATGCCGGAAATTGAATTCAAGTCAGTCAACGATTTGTTTGGTTTTTTTTTTCTATGAAAACTTTTAGGTTTTCAACGGCAAGTTTCATAAAAAGGAAGTTCACTAAGTGTGTGTTGAGTAACTGCTCAGAAATCAATGTAGTTTCAGTGAGACCTAACAGCAGCAAAAGGTGGGAATTAAAGTGAAAAGAAAATGAGGTATTCGCACTGATGAGCTATAAGTAGAGAAGCTTCAATTTAAAGGTCTTTAATTTAAAGATCTTCAATTTACAAATTTTCAGCTTAGAGGTCTTTTATTTAAAGATATTTTCAGCTATAAGATCTTAAGTCTAAAGATCTTCCACTTAAAGATCTGTTGTCTAAAGCTGCTCTCACAAAAGATCTTATATTTAATGATTCTTAATTTTAAGTTCTTTAAATTAAAGATCTTTAGTTTAAAGGTCTACTTTAAAATATTTACTTGAAAGGGCTTTGACGGCAATTGTCCCATGCACTTAAAAAGTGAACGACACATAGCAACCCCATCATTCAGTCAATCAATCAATCAATCGTTCAGTCAGTTAGTCAGCTATTTAGCACAGCTAATCTTCCATATAAATAAAACTGACAATATTGAATTATTAATGACACGATTACGTATACGTCGACGTATACGTAATATTGTTGTCATTTTACATTCAGCTAATAATTATTAGTATTTAACTAGCAGTTAGTGAGAGCATTTAAGTGGATTATTATAGAATAAGATATCTATATATATAAACATATATATGTGTGTGTTTAATATATGCATATATAGCGAGAGTTTTTATCTGTTTATATATATAATCTTACGTTAGAATCTATGTGCATATATATATTTTTTTTCTTCTGTATCTAGTGGTCTTATATAGCATATTTATACTCGTTCGCAACGTGAAAGCAGTAGATCAGTTGAGTGCACTGTAAGTTCGCCTAACTAGATCTTAAAATTTGAAATCTCTTATAAAGTGAGGGTTGTTTCAAAGCGGGCTATACTATATCTCACTTTTATACTCTTGAGTGTTAATCTTATACTGGACTTGAAATTTGGAATCTATAGTTAAGCTAAACCATTTTACAGCTAAATCACTGCAGACTGAGAGATGATATTGGTCTTAACAAGAACGAGTGAACGAGTATTAAGCAATCGGTATTCGTACTTATTTTTGTTTTCTTTTTTGCAAGTAAATAAGGAAATCAATGCTGTATTTAGTATAGCGTATCGATTCTCTTTCTTTCTCCCCCTCGTTTTCCCTCTCTCTCTCTCTCTCTCTCTCCCTCTCTCTCTCTGTTTGTGTTGCTGCCAATCAAATTTGGCCTGGCTGCTGACTCTTTTGTTTTTGTTATTGTTGGCCCACTGCGTTGATGGCCCGTGGTCAGCGGCGCTTGTGGGTGTGACTCGATGCACGCGTGCCATAAATTTCGCAAGACAGAAAGATAACAAGAATACAACAACAACAACAACAACAACTGCAACACATGAGTGCAGTAGAAGAGTTTATTAGTAGAGCTCGTTAGCAGCGAGTGGGCGAGTGGGCCAAGATGTTGTTTGTTTTTTCGTTTGTTTTTGTTTTTGAGTTCATTTTGTGGTCGTCTTCTTCTTCTTTTTCTTCTTCCGATTTTCGCCAATGACCCACTGAGCAAATTGTTGTCTCTGCCGCTTGCAGTGTGTGACGAAAATAAATGTGCAAATTGTCAAGAAAAACAAACAATTTTGATAAAAATATACAAAATAAGCGCCACAGGATGAATTATCAAAGGACCGCGAGGGCTGGGGGTTCGGGTTCGGTGGGTTGTTGGTTTTGGCCATGGCCAAACGGCAGCAATCGAGTCCAATCAGAGCCAACAGACGCACAGCGGGTCAGCAGCTCAACAAATGTGGCCAAATTGGCTGCACGAGTCATAAAAAGCTGAACAGCGTGCGTTGGCGAATGATTTGCTTGCTGGGCGGGTGGGGGTTGACGGGTGGGGGCGGGAGCGGGAGCGGGGGGCGAGGTCAGTTGTTTCCGCTGTTTGTGGGTTAGGAAAATTGGCCAAGGAAATGGCAGTGAGTGTGTGTGGGAGTGTGTAGAGCGCAGGAAAAATAGATTTTATCAAATAGGTAGGACTCGACATATGCATATACATATGTATATATCTGTATAACAAGACTACAAATGGAATTTGATTGGAAATGACTTATATATCTACTAGATTTCTAAATAGGTTTTCAAATATGTATAACAAAGCTAAGCCAAACGTATCTTTATTAATATCATATTCATATAGATTAACCAATTCAGTAGAAATATAAAATAGAATATAATCGATAATTCAAATCTAGAGCTAGCATCGATAACGAACTGAAATGTTTTGCAAGAGAAACTCTTGAATAATCACCTTATAAGAGTTTCACTAATTTTTTTTTAAATATATATCTAAGTAAGCTAATTTTTTTGTAGAGTTATCGATAAACATCAATATCAATATCGATATTCAAACAGCCTAGAAGATTATAATGAAGATTTTGAGACTAATGAAAATATATAATATAGAGTAGTAGAGATCTTGTATAGCAAGAATCAAATCAAATAATCGATAAATGTTTCCATTTCATTGCATATAGTTGAAAAAAAAAAATTAAAGATAGGTGGAGATGACATTCTAGGAGCACATTCTAACTAGAATATGCAGAAAATAAGAAATTATCTCATTATTTGCAATCACCGATATAAATCGATTTGCCATATTATTGTATATATTTTTAAAATGGTATGACCAATTGAACGCACATATTCTATTAATACATTCTGCCTTAAAATGTGCAGACAAAAAGGAGATTATACCATTTCTTTTTAAATAATCGATAAGTATCGAGTTGCGGTTTTAAGGCATATAATTGAACAATAAGCACATAAATATCATCCTTAAAAACAAACTGCCCAAGAATATGCTGGAAAAACGATATGTTTCGGAGCATATTTTTGACGTCCTCGCACTTAATCATATATCGATAAATATCGAATGCAAAGTGAGTTTTCTTGTACATCGTACACTTACCTATTTGACAGATGAAACATTTCCATCATCGTCTCGTGCGTGTGCGGGTGCGGGTGATGCGCATGCTGGTGATGCGGATGCGGATGCCCGTGCGGATGTGGAAGTGCGTGCGGATGCGGATGTGGCAGCGGATGCGTATGCGAATGATGCAGCGGCGCATGGGGAAGATGATGGGCATGTGGTAACATGCCATGTGCCACAGCCGCCGCATACGCAGCCGCACCCGGCGGCACGCCGCAGCCCGCATACCGGCCGTAGGCGTGGCCAGCGCCCGGATTGCCATACGATGCATTCGGATACCACATATTGGCATACATATTGGCCGAGGATGAGCCCGGCGATAGCGGCGGCGGCAACGCCAGCGCCTGGGAATGTCCATAGGCGGCAAGCTGACGCCCGCTGCCGCCAGCTGCGCTGCTGCTGCTGCTGTTGCTGTTGCTGTTGCTAGCGCCAGCGACGCCGCCGCCACCCGGACCCGGGCCAGTGCCCGGCGATGGATAGCTGTACTGGACACTGGAGTTGGAGGGCGGCCGCAGCATTATGTCGCTGTTCGATGGCGTCGGCGATTGGTAGTAGCTATTCGCAGCGCTGCCGCTGGCCGCATAATCCGAATCCGTATAGCTGTCATCCAGCTCCAAATCCTCCTGCTGCTGTGCCTCGGGCGTGGCTGCCTCCTCAGCTGATGGCCAGGCGGACGCGAATCCCCGCTGCTGCTGCTGCTGCTGAGGATCAGTGTCTGGCTGCTGCTGCTGTGGATCGTCAAAGTAGGGAATGTCTGTTTTGAGATCTTCAACGTCCGCCTGCGCCGCCTGATCGCCGCTGGGATGGTCCGAGCTCGACCTGGTCGACGCTTTCGCTAGACGCTTTAGGTAAGCATCGAGGGCGCTCATTTTGTTGACCTGGGCGCTGCAGGTGAGAGAGAAGCAGAGATAATCATCTAGATTAGTTAGGTTTTAGTTGTAGGCAGATGTGTGTATAGAGATAGACAGAGAGGGATAGAGATAGCGAGTGTGGGGCGTGAAAGAGAGGTCAAGGGCAGCGCGCTATCTATTGGTCAATAACAATTTGATATAACAAGTTGTTAAGTTTTTAATTTATTGCTCATGTTCGACAACGATTTAATTAATGATACCCTGTAACAAGCTAATCTAGAGAGTTTAATAAGTTAAAGAGAGTTGCCAGATTTTTTTAGTTTAATAATCTATCTGCATCCAAGCAACAGTTAATTTAATGTGGAAAAATTCCTTTAAATATATAAATGTTCATAAAATAATATTCTAAGAACAAAAAAAAAGAGAGTTGCCAAACTGTCATAATCTGAAAAATATGGTGGTCTAGGAACAAACCAATTTGTTAACATCTTGAATTTTCAGATCAGTATAATAGTAAAGAATTAACAAAAACTTGCCAGAGTTGCCAGAGTTTTATAATGTCAACATAGTAATTATCTGGAAGGTTTTATACAGCTTCAATTGTTGAAATTCTATGTTTGTTTAGTTAGCACATTCTCAGTAAGCTTCGAAATAAGAAATAGATATTACAGTGTTGCCAGACTTTCATAATTTCTTCAGTGGGACACTCATTTATTCCACTTTTCAAGCTAACAATAAACTGACAACATTCCATCTATTGAAATGTGTGCTCATTTCATTTCCTTGCAGAACGAGCATACCCAACGAGGCAACGTGTTGCTACAGGGTATCGGAACAACGTCAACTTTTCATAGTTTTGCCTTATCGAAAACAATTTAATTTTGTTGTTTCATAATTTATTTGATTGCTCTTGTTGCGTGTCATGTAGTAAATAAATTCATATTTTCTATTATTTTCCATAGACAAATATTTTCCACTTTTTTTGTGTTTTGTTTTTTAAATATATTTTTTTTTAATTTGTTGATTTTTGTTTTTTATTATTTTCGTTTGTCGGTTTTCTTTGTAAATCTATTTTGGTGCAAGGTTTTGGATTCGAAATAGATTTAAGAGCCAGCATATTGATAAAGTTGGGTATAACTGACTCAGAAATGCACTGACAAGTGTTGAAATCTAAGATTTATATTTTTGTATTTTAGACTATTATTTTTTTGGGTATTTTTATAATTTTATTATTTGATTATTGTTCTTTTTGGCTAATTAAGTTTTTATTTTGTTTAAAATAATATAAAAATAAAAAATTAAATATATGTAATCTTTACAGGATGTCTGATTGTCGTTCAATTCCATTATTAGCTCATTTGGAGATATAATACTAAGGCTCGTAAAATGCTAAAAGCGATAAACAGAAGGCTTTATGTGTCATAGACATATTTCCCAAATATATTTCCATATACCTAAATACATTTATGTATATATATAATATATATAAATATGTATTTATTTATTTATATTTATGTACATATATTTATATATATATATAGATATGTGTAAGATTTATAGTATATTAGCAAGTGCTGCCTATAAATAATGAGCATACCATAAACACATACAAGATCTACATATATATGTATCTACATACATATATATACTATGTGTTATATATATCCATACGATATCTTTGAACTATATTTATATATTTACTTTTCCATTCGATTGTTGTTGTTAGTTTTTCTTGTGACAATTGGGCAAGCTCTACGGAAATTCCCAGCCAAAAAAAGAATTTTATTGACGGATTACTAAGCGGATCGTGTATCATTTATATATGTATTTTTACGGGGTATAGCCAACCGGTTGGGGGGGACGAGGTCAATCAACCCGAGTGGAAAAATATATTTAAAAACAAGGTTTGTTTTTGCTTTTGTATTCTTTCACTATTATTGACAGTAAAAAAACATGAATAAAAAAAGCAAAACAAAAATAAAAACGTTCGTTTTGTAAATTCTTCAATTGTTTCGCTCTATTTCTTTCTCTCTCTCTCTCTCTCTCTCTCTCTATCTCTCTCTCTCTCTCTGTCTTTAAATAATATTTTGCTTTTATTTTTATGACATTCTTTAGTGACATATAATATACATTCCTTAACATATTTCTTTATTTTACTCCCAACACAAAACTGAATTAGAGCTCTTGCTTTCAAAAGTCTTATAATTCCCAAGCAGTTCATAATTTTACCTAAATTTACCTTAAAAAAACATTTAATGAAACAAAAATATTTCATAAAGCTTAAGGCAAAGTATCTTCATACAATAATACCCTAGAAGGTAAGCTCGGATCAATTAGTGTTGCCAGACATCAAGAAGAAATTCAAACATTTGTTTAGATATTATCATAAATATGTACGTATATATTATAACTAACATTATGATAACGCACATCAAGTCGACAAAAAGTATGCTTTAGTTTATTCATAACTATTCTGAACGGTAAAAGAACAGACAAGAAAAAACAGCTCAATTCCGTTCAGGACCCTTTGCTAATTCGACTGTCAGATGCAAAAGTACAACGAGCGTGGGAAAGAGAGAGAGAGAGAGAGAGAAAGGGGGAGTCCGGGAGAGCAGAAGATCAAGCAGGTCTCGCTGCGTATGCCTGACTGAATGCGAATGCGGGTCAATTGCCTTGAGCTTTTAGCTGCGCTTGCCATTGTCTCATTCGCCGTCTCTCTCCCACCACCGCCCGTTCGGCACATGCCAAATTCGGCAATTGTGTCCATCAATCAGCAAGAAGTCTGCTTCGCACACTTGTGTGTACATACATACATATATTGCCTGTGAGAGCTTTTAGTTCATTTGCATTGTAATTATCCATGTATGATATATGTACATACGTACACACACATCTGTATTCATATGTGTGTGTGTGTACGACAATTATAATCTTTATACGCGTGAACACAGACGTTTTGATAAGCCTCAGACGCTGCCGTCTTGTTTTTCTTATTTTCTTTTCATTTCTTTTATTTTCTTTTATTTATTTATTTTTTTCGGCAACCCACACTCTTTATCTATCGCTCTCTGGGAGATAAGTAGGTGTAACCATAACGATCCCAAAAAATAGACGCCCACCAGGTGCTATTGTTGTTGTTTGCTGTTAGAGGCTTAAGCCGCAGCAGACGTTGCCAGACTGACAGCAGCTTTACACTCACGCACCATGCGTGCAGGTAGCCAGAGGGACGAGGCGCGCGTGGGGAACACGAGTGAGCGAGCCAGCAGCAAGCAGTGTACGTGTAAGTGTGTGTGTGTGTGTGTGTGTGTGTGCGTGTGTGTGAGTGAAAGGCAGACGCCCGAAAATATTTAATATTTATGTAGGTTAGGAGTCGCAGCAACAATGACAGCCAGCAACAAGGGCAACCCCAACAATGCTTGACACATCCACACACATACACACAAGCACACACATATGCATACATACGAGAGCAAAAGCAAAGTGCAAGCGCATACAAGCGACTGCACAATACGCTTCTGTCTATGTAATGAGCAGCTGTGCAGAACAAATTGTGGAAATATGGCAGTTCATTAATATTGTTATTATTATTATTATAATTAGTGCTACTACTATACCTAATGTTAGTTAGCTAATATTATTATAATTAAATTTCAATTACTGTACTATCATTCATCACTGACCATTGACAAAACGTTTGCTAGTCTATATATATCCTACTTTTCGCCTTGTGTGTAGCGTACAAAAATCAATTTCACTTACATGTTTTGTGCTGTTTCTTATTTTTCTGCATGAAGTGCGCGTGAACTGTTTGCTATTGTTACTGTTTTTTTTTTTTTCGTCTTCTTCTAATTCCGCTTTTTTCTTTCTTTTTGCTGTTGCTGTGGCTGTGGCTGCGGCTGCTGCCGTTAAGCTTTGCCTATGGCTTTGGCGCCCGCCGCGACGCACTCACGCTTTGCGTGTTCCTTTTTTTTCTCCTTTTGCTTGCTTTGCGTGTTTGTTGCGCACGCCGCAAATTTGTTTATTTCCTTTTTACCTTTTGCACTTGCTGCTGCTGCCGTCGATGTTGTTGTTGTTGCTGCTGCTTTTTTTCTTTCTTGTTGACTGCGCGGTTGCTTTTTAGTTTGTAACGGTTTTAATGTGCTTGAGTTGAGTTTTTTCCTTCTTGTTGTTGTTGTTTGTTTTGTTTTGTTTGGTCTGTTTGTACTTTATTTCTTTTGGTGGCTTGTTCTTGGTTCTTGTTACGTATGTACATATACATATACATATACATATATATGTGTGTATGTGTTTTATATGAATGTGCTTCAGTGTGTACATATAAAAAAATATGTAGACTTTTGAGTTATTCTTTCCTTATTTGTTGTATATTTAATTTTCACATAGAAATGCATGCAGTACTTTTAGTTGTTGTTGTATTTTTTTTTAAACTTTGTATATACATATGAATTGTTTTTTTGTTATTTATTTTGTATTTTTAATTTGTTTTTAAATTATTTTTTGGTATTTATTTGGTTGGTTTTGTTGTTGTTGTTGTTGTTGTTGCAGCTGCTGCTATTTTCGTTAAGTTGGGAGTTTTGCATTTGTTGTTGTTGTATTTTTTAAACAACAAAAAATTGTATTTTAATTTTTGCTTTTATGTATCTATATATGTTTTTTTATATATATTTTGTTTTGTTAATATTTGTACAGCCGTTGCGATGCGGAGGTAATTGTTGTTGTTGTTGTTGTTGTTGCTTTGTCACACTGTTTTCTGCAAGTGTACAATAGTTGTTTTTGTTGTTATTGTTGTTGTTGTTGCTGTTGCTGCTCCTGTTACTTTAGCTCATTGTGAACTCTAAGAAAACACAAAGAAAAAAGATGAGAAAAAAACTAGTTGTTTTTTTTTAAACTATTTATTTGCCCTGGCAAAAAAAAATTGAAACATACACAAAATTCACATAAAAAAAAATAGAAAATATAGCGCACTTTGCGCTCGGTTTAAGGTGTTGTTGGTCTTGCGTTGCTTTGTTTAAAAGCATTCAAATAGATTTTTAATTTATTTTAAATTACACTTTTCATGTTTTTTTTTCGTTTTTAACTATTTTTTTTATGGCTTTATTTAAATTTTGGGTCGCATTTGATTTTGTTTTCGTTGTTGTTGTTGTTGTTGCTAATTAAAAACAAAAAAATATTTAAACATATAGCTAATCATTTTGTTTTTGTTTCTCTGATTTTGCCCGTGTTGTCACCTGTTGCTGTTGTTCTTATTGTTGTTGCTGCCGCTTCAAGTAACAACAACACATAAACAAAAAGTGAAGAGCTTTAGTCAAGTGGAAACCGGTCGAAGCTGCGTCTTCGCTTGTTCATTTAGCACGAAAGCTTGAGAGCTGCGCGAAAGAGAGGGTGGGTGGTGGGTGGTGGGTGGTTGTGCGAGCGTATAAGATAAACAGCAAATGAGCAGAAGGACAGGGGAGAGAGAGAGAGAGAGACAGAGAGCGCGGCGGGCGCGCTCTGTCTCAAAGCTTTCGACTTCGAGTTTGACTTCGAAATTTGTGGACTTAAGCAGACATTTTGAGAAAGCACATGCATTTCCATGCGTGCGTGCGTGTGTGTGTGTGTGTGTGTGTGAAGTGGAATAAGAAAAGTATAAGAGCATGAAACATGAATTGTTACAATACGTGTGTCTTGTTGCTCATTCTTGTTGTTGTTGCCGTTCGCACACCCCGAAAAGCTCACACGCACACCCAGACCCAGGCTCACGCACAACAGGGACATGAAATATAGATGTCTACGCAATCCAGGGGGCGGGCATGGACTTGATAAACAACTAAGACTGTGGAACTGCGGACGAATTGCTAGTACACAGTGCAAAACAAACACGCAAAAGAAAATTAATGAGCAGCAGCGGTAGCAGCGGCAGCAAAGGAACAAGCAGCGACGGCGGCAGTCACAGTGACAGTGACACTGGCCTGGGTCAATCACCTGGGTCGCAGTCGCAGTTACGAGCAATAATAGCAACAACAATAACAACGGCAAACCTAAACATTTTGTTGTTACTCGCGCTCTCCCACTCGCCCCGTCTCTCGCCCACTCTCCCACTCTCCCACTCTCGCCCACTCTCCCTCTCTCCCTCTCTGCTCACTTTATTTGCATTGCGCGAGCACGAGCAGCACAACAACAAAAGCCTTAAAAGCTGGCGAGCAAAAGGCACAGCAATTGCTAGACGGAGACGCAGATTATCAAAAAGAACAGCAACAATAACAACAGCGGCAGCGGCAGCAGCAGCGCTAGTTGCCGCGAGCGCAAAACAATAAATAAATTATATAATATGCTGGTTCGTTCTCGTTTATTCTCGCCGTCTGCCCATTCTCTCTACCCACCCTCTGTCCCGCCGCGCTGCCCGCTGCCCGCTGCCCGCGTCGCTCGCCGCAGCGAACCCAAACACTCCTTCGCGCGTCGTTTGTTTACTTCTGTTTTCGTTCTAACGGTAAGGCAGTTAATTACAGAGCGCATTCAAAACTGAGCGAATTACGTATACGCCAGCAACAACAACGACACACACACACACACACACGCAGGCACGCAGAACTGTATGTGCTGGGCATGTGTGCGTGTGTGTGACGACTAGTTTATAAATAGAGCCAAAGATGTGACAATTTTTTCAGAGCGCATGATTGAATACCCAAGTATAACTGATAAATCACGCAGCTGTGAATTTGGTCTCACCCACACACACACACACAAACAGTCATGGTAAAGGACAAGGTGCAAGCAACGTCCTTCGAAAAATCGTTTAGAAAAATTGCGCGCCGTTTTTGCTGTTCTTTTATTATTATTTGTTTTTTTTTTCTGGCTGGCCAATAGTGCTGCCTCTGTCGCTCTTTAACTTGTATGAGCTCTCTGCTGCTGCTGCGACTGCCTCGACCTGGCCTAACCACTAACTGTAGCGGCGGCAGCGACGCCGACGGCAACATCAGGTGGTAGCTGCTGCTGGCAATTCGCCGTCGCCGCCGCCGCCGCCGTCGCCGTCACTGTTTCCAAACCAAAAATAGCTTTGCACTCGCACTTCGCCACATCGAGAGCAAGAGAGGAAGAGCGAGACAGAGACAGAGAGAGATATTGAAACACGTATATACATATGTACGTACGTTGGCATGTGTATATTTGTATGTACGTACATAAGTAGCTGTTATTACTCAATTTAGCACGTTCTATTACTATTATTGTTGTTGCTGTTACTGCAGCTACTGCATAATATTGTTTTTGTTTATTAATTGTTTACATATCGCTTGGTTGCACTTCGCTTTGCGGCTAGCGCTGCGTATGCGTAATCTGTGCAGCAAATTGAAGGGAACACTTGTTGTTGCGGCCGCTCTCCGTCACACTCACTCTCTCGCTCTCACTCTCCTCTCTCTTTGCTGTTGACTTGTAGATCAGATTGCGAAAGCTCAGTTCATTTCAGTGATGCTGATAGTGATAATAACAGTGATGCGAACAGTCAGAGAGCGAGCGCGAGAGCGTTAGAAAGAGCGAGCGAGCAAGCGCGCCGATGAGCACATTTTGACTGAGCTTGCACTTAAGCGCAACTCGCTGCGCTTATCTGCAGCACTGCTCTGCCCGGCTCTGCCTGGCTCTGCCTGGTTCAGCGTGTAAGTGATTTGGGTAGGTAAGAAATTTCGTATTCTGCTTTTAGCAGCAGCTGCTGCTGCTGCCGGTGCGTTGGTATTGGTAAGCACTTGCTGTATGCGTGTACAAGCTTCGCCTCTCTCTCTCTCTTTCTGTCTCTCTGTTTTGTATGCGAGACGCAAGGCGAGGTGACGGTGACGACGACGACAACGACAACGTCGCAGCTGCAGCGGCGGCGGCAGATGCGACGTCAGCAATAATTTTGTCGTGCTCGAGGAGACAACAAATAATTTTATAAAAATTCATATGTGTCTCCATATATATATATATATATGTGTGTGTGTGTGTGTGTCTGTGTGGGTATGTGTGTTGAATATTTTGCAACAAATTCCCAAAGTTAATTATTATGAAAATTAATAACTTTTTAAGCGTGCGAGCAGCGACGCAGCGTCGCAGTTGCCGCTGGCTTGAAAGCTGCCGTCGCCTTTACTTTGACATGCGTTCGAATCAAAGATGTTTAAGCAGCAGAGGAAGAAGAAGAAGACTAAGCAGAAAGCGCCATTCGAAAACAACAAAACTAGCAACAACAACAACAACGGCAAATCGAACGAAAATGAAATAAAATAAGAAATATACGAGCAACACACACACACACACACACACTCATACACACACATACGCACGGCTACAAAAACGAAAAATAAAACCTTGAAAATAACAAAAACAACAACAAATATAATAAAAACCGAAAAACTTTATTAGACTTTTAATGAGTGCGTTTTGTTTGTTGTTGTTGTTTGTTTATTTGTTGTTGTTATACCCTGAGCCCATTGAAAATGGGAAATCAGGGTATAATGGTTTTGTGAAAATGTATGTAACAGGCAGAAGGAGGCGTGCCACACCCCATAAAGTATATATATTCTTGATCAGCGCGACAAGACGAGTTGATATAGCCATGTCCGTCTGTCCGTCTGTCCGTCTGTCCGTCTGTCCGTCCGTCCGTCTGTCCGTCTGTCCGTCTGTCCGTCCGTCCGTGTGAACGCTGAGATATTTTAAAGTACGCAACGTAGAGACTTGAAATTTTACATGAATACTCGATAATACCATACGCTGCACAAGTTTATAAAATTTTTCCGATAACTCATTCCATTTCGATTTTATGAGCATTTATCGATAATTTTAATGTGTTTTTAAGGCTTGGTTTGTACATCTTTTGAGCTAGAGACTTCAAATTTGCTGTGTAGTTGCGTGCAATGAATACAGAGATAACGTTATCTTTAGATTTTGGATGCCACGCCCCATTCGCCCCCAATAGCCCCCTATTTGTAAAAAGCGCAAATCAAATACTAGAGACTTGTGCTTTGGCACATACACACATATGAATGCCATTAATAAGTTGTGAAAGTTTGATGCACTTAGTCCATCGCTAAGAAAAGTTATTAAACAATAAAGTTCCCATAGAAATGTCCACATTGCTGTCCAAGCGCAGTCGCTGCATCAACTGCTCAGTTGGCAGAGCGCGCGCTTATGCGTGCGTGCATATGTATGTGTGTATGTGTTGTTTGTATGTATGCATACAAAATCGTAGAATGACTTGATATTTGGCTCTTCACAGGGCTCAGGGTATCCCCTAGTCGAGCAGTCTCGACTAGAGCACTCTTACTTGTTGTTGTTGTTGTTGTTGCCTATTGCTGTTTATTGTTTCTAATCTCTTGTTTCTTCGCTGTTGTTATTCTATCGCTTTGATTGATTTGGCGGCACAAATAAATAAATAAATAAAAGAATAAAAAAATATTTGCAAGAAAACAAAAAAAAAGAAAAGAAAAGAAAAAAAACATATTTATATATAGAAATATATATAAATAAATTGTTAGCAAAATTAAAAGCAATTCGAAAATACGAGACGAAAGCAAATAAACCATAGAAAAAAAAAAACAAAAACAAAAAAAAAAGAAACTGGAAATTCATTAATATGTTAATTTTTGGCTTGTCTGTGCCATACAAAAATTAACAACCACACACACACACACACGCACACACACACACACGCACAGGCGCACATGGGCACGTACAAGCCACACATACAAATACGCATCAAAACATATATTTATATACACACATACATACATATATGCATGTACATTTGAGTGTGTGTGTGTGTGTGGTTGTGTGTGTGTGTGTGTGTGTGTGTGTGTGTGTGTGTGTGTGTGTGTGTGAATATTGTTTTTGTTACTTTTCTAATCTATAAGATGGAACAGAACGAACATTTGTTGCAGCCGCACTCAGAATTGGGCTCGACTGCCGCTAGATGGCGCAGCGGGCAGCTGATTGTCACACCCACCTCGCACTGCCCACTGTCCAGCACATACACACAGGTGCACAGCAGAAACAAAAACAAACACGAATTTTTGATCTTTGCTTTGAAAATGCGTTGCACTTCATTAAATTTAATACCGTTTACGAATCCAATTATGATTTCGGATTTCAGATTTCAAATTTCAAATTTCAGATTTCGATTCCGATTTCGATGCCAAAACAACTCAAAAAAAAAAGGAAAATAATAAACTAACGGCGACTTCGACGACGACGACGACGACGGCGACGGTGGCGGCGGCGACGACGACGACGACGAACGGAACGCAGAAAACAGAAACTGAAACACAACAATTGAAGCTGAAGCTGAAGCGAAGCCAGCAGCTATCGAACAAGCGAGCGGGCAAACGAGCGACGAGCGAGCGAGCGAGCGTACGTTCGACGTCCGAACAAACCGCTACAGAAACAGAAATTAATTATATTGAAATCACAAACTAAACTAATCAGCCAAAGCAGCCCAAGCAGCTAGGCCGCTGCCGCGAGCTTCAGCAGAGAGAGAGAGAGAGAGAAAGAGCGCGAGAGAGCCAGAGAGTGGTGCGGAGGCAGAGCGAACGAACGAACGAACGAACGCACAAACGAACGTCAAGCAATGCAAAGCACTTTGCAGAGAGCGCAAAGTGGGCGCCAAACAACGTGAGAGTGATAGCGCGAGTGCAAGCGAGACGGAGACGGCGAGGGAGAGGGAGAGAAATTAACGTTATGTTAAGCCTTGCCTAAAAGGATAACAACAACAACAACAAAAACAAAAAACACGCACATCAACTTACAAAACACGACAAGGCTTCCGTTTTGAAGCTATTTTCATGTTCTTTTTATGCTTTAGTTTTTTTTCTCCATTTATTGTTTCTGTTTTATTATTATTATTATTTTTTTTTACAACAACAACTACGCCGCGGCGAAGTGGGAGAGCGTTACGGCGGCGGAGGCGAGCTTTTGCGACGGCAGAGCAGCGTACGCGCTAACGTCGGCGACGGCGACGGCTACAGCGAAGCTCGAAGCCGCTGCCCGCACACTTACACAACAGGCTAGACGGGACGTGCAGCAAAACACGCACGCACACGCACACACAAACACACACACACACACACACATGCATTTACATGCACTGAATATTTTTAGAGACATACATGCATCGAGAGCATTAACTGCATCAGCTGCCCAGCCGAGATGTGTCTCTACCTGTGGGTTAATTTTAATGCGTCGCCGTTACTTCCCGCTGCTGCTAAACAGAAAAAAAAACAATTGAACTAACTGCGCGGCGAGCATCTGCGACGGCAACGTCTTTGGACTTGGACTGCTGTCGAGCGACTAGCGACGACTGTCGATTGACGCGACAGGCGACGGCAGCGAACCAATTGGCATTGGCATTGGCGGCGCATTACTCCAAGCCCAGACTTTTGGGCCAGGATATCATACAGCTGAGGCAATTTGGCCAAGAGCTCATTCGCGCGAAGCTTTCGGCAATGCTTTTGTTTTTGTTTTGCTTGTTTAATTTGTGTTGAGCGCAAGCTTTGAGAGCTTTGCCTGCATGTCGTATACGCAATATTTTTGGATTTCGCTCTCGCTGCCGCGCGCGCACTCTTATACGCAACTTTGAAGGGGTGGGTGAGCTTTTGAGTGCTGCTGCAGCTGTTGGCGCGTAAATTTGAAAGCGAAGTTAATTGCACAGCTTGAAGACTTCAGCGTGGCCACTGAGCTGCCAAATTGAATTAAAAGTTGCAAATTAATGCTGGTTAAAATACTGAAAATGGTTAAAATATGTGCATTTCCACAAAATGTATAAAAAAATCTCGATTTGATTAATTGAACTATAATTAACAAGAATATTAATGTATTAAATAGATTATACTCAAAAGTATACAATATATTTGCCCATTTTATGTTACTTTGAATAAAATATATATAAAATTCTTTTCTTACTCTTCACAGATTTCATTGTTTCTTTTTCCTTTTCTTAGTTTATTTCCAAACTTCCTTTTCTATCTGCTTCAAGCTTTTAACGAACAGCTAATACGGCCACCTTTATGGACAGCGCTGCGGCGGCAGCTTTCACGATCCACAAATTTGTAGTGAATTCACTTACCAAAGCTTTTTTGCGGTATATTTAGTATTTTTGCGGACTTCTCTACAGCAAAGCTGAATTTTTCTCGCGCCAAATGAATATCTATCAAATATACCAAAAAGGCAACAACCTATCGATCATCGAAATACTTTTTGTTTTTTTTTTCCCAGCTAAGTATTTTTTTGTTGTTTTTTATTTAGGTCACACCGAATTACAACAGTTTTTTTTTGAATTAAATTACGACACTTAAACACTAACTTTAATCATTATAATACATTAATTTAATTTCGGTTTGGTTTAAGGTTTATGCCTCACGCAGCACGTTGAGCTCCTCGGGCAAAGCGTAAATGCGCAGCTGCTTCTCGGTCATCACGTCCTGGAGATTGCCCACCTCCTGCGGCACATACGTGACCCCATCCATGTACAACGCCTTGTCCCACGGACACTCGTCCAGGGCCATTAGCAGGCAGCGCTTGCTGCGATCAAAGCTGGTGCGCTCCGTGGACAGACAGCGCAGGTAGAGGCGCCAATACAAGGAGTTCCGGCGCAGGATCGCATACTGCTCGGCCTCCTCGACGGACCGATGCGGATTGCTGGGCAGAAAGGTCTCGAACATGCTCAGCATGCGATTGTGCTGCAGCTGCTCCTGCTGCTGTTGCTGCAGATCCAGCTCCAGGTCGCCAGACTTCTGCGTGTGCTGCCCGAATCGGCAATGCGCCGCGATGATCAAGTGGAGCAGCGCCAGGATGCCCGCCTTGCTGTGGACGAGGCGCGAGCGCAGCTTGTACCAGGGCAAGGTGGCCAGCGTGGACCAGCGCTGCAGCAGCGACAGATTGCGTGGAAACTCCTGCAGCGACTGCTCCAGCATGCCAACCAGCTGCTGGCCCCGAGCCCGGCCCGGCAGCTGGAGCAGCATCAGCTGCAGCTCGCGCAGCTGCTCCCGCAGGTGGCGACAGCGCGTGCGCTCCAACTGGCTGGGATCCAGGGCGAACAGTGGCTGGAGCAGCAGCCGCTCCAGTAGCTCCAGGGCTACGTTCGACTCGTTCAGCAGGCACAGCATCAAGCAGTGCGAGCGCAGCAGCAGGAGCAAGCGATTCGGCAAGAAGTAATCCTCCAGCGGCATGGCGTCGACGGCCTGAATGGTCCGCTCACTGGCCGCAGCCAATGCGGCGTCCAGCAGCTGGGCGCTGTGCCGGATCAGCTCGTTGGGTTCCGCTGTGATCTCCTCGCGGCTGCAGTTCGTCTTCTTGCCCAGGGCCAGGCAGCTGAGCACATGGAGCGCCTGCTCCGGCTGCTGCTGGGCCACCAGCAGCTCGGCACGCACCACCAGCGCCTGCAGCAGCTCTATGTCCTGGTAGTCCGAGGAGGCAGCCAGGATACGATCGAAGATGCCGGCGCTGCGCTGCACCTGCTCCGGACTGGCCGCAGCCTCGTGCTCAGTGATGGCCATCTCGGTGTAGAGACAGGTGAGATCCCGATTGGCCGGCTGGCTGAGCAGCTGGCGCATGCGCTGCCTGGCCAGGCGCCAGTGCTCCGCCGTCAGGTTGCCGTTCAGCTTGAGCAGCAGCAGACGCAGTCGCTCGAACCGGAACCAGAGCAGCAGGAAGACCAAGCGCTGCGACCGCTCCTGCAGGGCCTCGCTGCACTTGAGCAGCAGCTGGGCGAGACACTCCTCGTAGAGCTCGTGCCCGATGGCGTGCGGCATGTAGGTGGGGCTGACGGACAGCTCTTTGGCCATCTGCAGCATGGCCTGGCCGTAGTCCTTGCTGGCGCTGTGCGCGGGCAGCGCATAGCTGAAGCGCTCCGCCAGCCCGGCGAGCAGCATCTCAATGGCCTCCGAGTCGCCAATCTGGTCCAGGCGCGCGCACAGCCGCTCCGCCAGGCAGTCGGTGCGCACGAAGGGCAGCTTGGTCAGCTGCACGGTGAGCAGCAGGAGCTGCATGGTGTTCGCCACGGACTTCAGTGGATAGATGTAGTGGCAGACGTCCTCCGTGTAGATGCAGCGCTGCGAGTCCAGGCGCGCCTCCACGTCCTGCTCCAGTTGATCGCGCCGCAGCTGGGGATACGGCAGGAAGTTGTAGGCCTGCCGCAGCCGCTCGATGCGTGTCCAGATCTCGGGCATGGGCATGCCGGAGCGCAGCACCAGCTCCTCGTAGTCGACCAGCGGCGCCTCCTTCTCCGCGCACGCCTCGAAGCAATCCAAGTTTAGGCTGTGGAAATTCAGCTCCAGCGCCAGCTTCAGCAGCGCAAACATCTGGCCACAGTTGGCGGATTGGCGCATGAAGAGGACGCAGTTGTGGAAGAGCTTCAGCATCAGCTCGTCCGTGTGCTGGTGGCGCTTGTCCTTCGTGTCCAGGTGCATGCGCCGCATGCACTGCTCGTAAATGTGCAGCACGTCCGGCACATTGCAGCGCGCCATCGTGCCTTGCGTGGTCATGATGAGGGCCGTCCACAGGGTGTACTCGTATGGGGAGCGCTCGAGCAGCTGCTCGATCTTGGTGGCCACCTGGAGGGAGGCTGATCATTAGCTGATCAATATACATATACTCTATGTACCATCACCCACCTGACTGTCCGGATATGTTGCGCTGGCCGTGTCCACGTACAGCTTCAGCAGCTGCTCGTTGCCCGCATGATGCTCGAGCGCCGTCTCGAGCTTGTGGAGCTGCTGCTCGGCGACGGCCAGGCGGTTGCCCTTGGAGACGTTGCGGCCCAGCAGCTGGTGCAATTCGATCCAGTTGTTCAGCTGCTGCGGCTCATTGGCCACCAATCTCTGCAGCTCCTGGATGCGCTCCATTTTCTCCGCTGCCTCGGCAGCGTTGACCTTGGGCTCTGCCGCTGGCTGGATGCACTTGCTCAGGCGTGGACGCTTGCGCGTCTTGTCGCGCTTTACCCGCTTGCCATTGGGATCTGCCAGGCGGCGCAGTTTGATGGAGTACTTGGGTCGGGACAGAGGTGGCAGCGTCTCCCACTTGAGGTGTCGCTTGTTGGCCAACTTGTCCACGTAGTACTCCACGTCGCCATCGAATTCGAGGCTCCGCCTCACAATCTCCTCCTTGGGGGAGTAGCGATTCGAATTGATAGGCGAATCGGAATCATTATCGGACCTGGATTGGGAGTCGGACTCGGACTCGGATTCGCTCTCCAGATTAATCACGGGCTGCGGGGGCAACTCGTAGCTCTGATTGCTCTGCCACTTAACATTGGCATCGCCTTCAGAAAAAAAAAAAAAAAAAAAAAAAAAAACAGTTCAATAGTTATAATCAATCGGTGCAAGGAGAGGAATCAAATTACCTGAAGTCTCCAGCTTCTCCCCACTCGGAGTTTCTTTTTTTTTGCTCTCGTCGTAGGCCGGAAAGAGTGACATGTTTGCGTTGAATCAATGTCTAATTTCGCTGACTGTTTAATTTAGATTTTCATTTTAATATTGGCTTTAAGGATGCACAACACTCGGTTCAAATAAGTTTTAAAAGAACACTTGCTTCATTCCAAAAATACTACAACTGAAATACTTTGCGTCTTCTGCGCACAGCTGCTATTAGCTCAACTCGATAGTCGATAGTGCACAACAGTCGCGCAGTCAAACAATCGCGCAATCGCGCAATCATCGTTTGAGCAACTCTGCGTAATTGTGGCGCGAATTTATCAATGTATCGGCAATTTTAAATTACTTAATTTAGTCAATAGGGCAATAAAGTGTTACCTAGCCACCGCATAGCATCAGCTGGGAGCAAAAATACTAAATTCGGATATTTAAGATGTTCTTTTTCCACAAGTGAGTACATAATCGATGAAAAATATTGCATTGCATATTCATGTAACTTTTTTTCCTTTAAGCCCATTGGCGACTATCGATTGAAGCTATCGATATTTGTGCTCCATAGTTATTGAGTAAATAATGAAAAATCAGTCGATTACACTGCCAAAAAGTCGATTAACTTTCGAATGATTTGTTTTGTTTGCATTTTTATAACGTTTTTTATTTAAAACATTTTATTAAAACTTTCTTTTTGCGTCTAGCACAAAATATATATATATATGTATATTGCATTTATTCAATGTTAAACGCTGTGTTTACACGCTATATATTGTTGGTATGTATGCGAAATTGTAATTTCATTTAGTTTTGCTTTCTATTCTTTTGGTTTTTGCTTTTGCTTTTGCTTTTGTTTTTCTTTTTCATTTCATTCATAGAATATTCTTTGAGTTTTGGTTGCGGTTACGGTTACGGTTACGGTTGCGCTTGCGGTTGCGGTTGCTTAGGTACTGCATTCAACTACACTTACATATCTATAAATACTTATTAAACATTACTTTCGCTATTTTCTAGTCCTTTCTTTGCTGCCGCTGCCGCTGCTGACGCCGACGCCGCCGCCGCCGCCACAGCGACGCGAGTGCGGGAGTATTTGCTAATGGACGTGGGAAAGGCGGCGGTCGCAGCAGCTGCGTCGACGTCGGCGCCGGCAACGCGTATGCTGTTGCCAACGGGATAGACGCAGCAGCCACGCCGCTGCTTGCGGGTCGAGGGCGAGCCGCTGTTGCTCCTATCACCGATTTGTACTAGAATGGGAAGATCCTCGCTGCGCGCGAATACGAACTCCTCGGAGGACAGGCGCTTGCGCACGCGCCCGCCAACCACATCGGCCTTCCTGCTGGCGCCGTTGCCCATGGGCGAGGGCGAGGGCGATGCCGATGCCGGCACGGCGTCGCCTCCGCTGTAGACGGGAAAGTGTGACTCGAGCACACCTGGACGTATGAGTATCTCGTTCAGCGCATGGCCGCCATTCAGCTTGGGCGGCTCCTGCTGCCGACTGGGCGTGGCAAATTGCTCCAGAGAGGATTGCGAGTTGGCGCTGTAGAAGCTGCTGTTGGTGTCCGTGGAACCAACAGTTGTTGACGTAGCCGTGGCCGACGCCGTCGTCGCCATCGCCTCCGCCTTGGCGCACTGCTGGTGATCCTGCTCCGGGCGCGTGCAGCAATCGCGTCCGTCGCGCCGGCAGGGACAGTGCGGGCAGAGGCGCAGGCAGTGCTCGTCGGCCAGGATGTTGCTGTCGCTGAAGGTGAGCTTCTTGGGCGGCGTGGCGCGCGCCTCCTCGTCCAGCAGCTGGTCGGCCGACTTGGAGCTGGCCGCGCACGGCACAGCCGCCGGCAGCTGCAGCCGCTGCAGGCTGTGGGCGGACTCGAAGCTGTCGTCGCTGGAGTTGGAGTCCAGGCCGAGGCTGTGCTTGTACTGCAGCTGGTGATGGCCGCCCGGCTCCGGGAAGATGCGCGGAAAGGTGACGAAGACGCGGCCCAGACGCTTGTACTGGTCCAGGTTTCGCGTGTCCTCCGCACAGCCGGACAGATTCTCGCTGAATTTGGGCGCCCGCCGCATCACCTTGGGCGTGTGCAGCTGCGACTCGAAGATGTCCTCCAGCGGCACCTTGGGCATCCCGGCGCCCACGTGCTGCAGATAGCGCTCGATGCTGTTGGCCAGGCTGATCGGGACGCTGCTGCGCGAGGATACGCTCGAGATCTCGGACAGCGTCTCCGGGCTGGCCAGCGGCGCCAGGCCGTACCAGTCGTCGTGCAGCAGGTCCACTGCCTGGCCGGCCAGGGAGGCGCGGCGCAGCGCCTGGGTCAGCGGCAGGGATCGGGGCTTGCGCTCCGAGTGCTGCCGCGCCAGCGGCTGCAGTGGCTCCGCCAGTGACGGCGGCGGCGGCGGCGTCGGCGCCATGTCGAAGGCGACGGCGCGCAGGCGTGGCGCCTCGCCAGGCTCGGCATTGAGGAGCACCGTCGTCGTCTCGCTGAGCATGGAGCAGGGACTCTTGCGCATGGTGGTCACCGTGGTGATGCTGTCGTCCAGGACGCTTGATATGTCATACGGTGTGGTGGTGGAGCTCAGCTGGCTGCGCCCGAAGATGCTGCCCGCTATGGAGGAGGCCTTGCTGCCGCCGGCCAGCGGCTGGGCCGCTCGCTGCTCCAGCTGGTGCTGCAGATTGGTGAACGACGTCTCCAGGCAGAGCTTGTGCTGGGCCGTGGGCGTCAGCATGATGCAGTTGCTCAAATTCGTATAGGAACTGTCCGCCGGACGCTTGCAGTGTTGCGCAGCGACCAGCTCCTGCTGCGCCAACTGGCGAGCCGTGTGATTCGAGTCCGGATCCGGCTGTGGGTTCGGTTTCGGGTTCGGATTCGGGTCCAGGTCGGGCTCCTGGTCGTCGTCCTGGTCCATCGATGTGGTGGAGAATGCATTCGAGGTCTGGCGCTGGGGCTTGCGTGGGCCGCTAGTTGTTACAACCTGCCAGTGTTGGGCAACGAGAGAGAGACAGAAAGAGAGAGAGAGCAAATGTTAGCGTCTCGATTAGAGCAGCAAGCTTAACGGCTTCTCGCATGTAAATAAGTATATGTATGCATGTGTGTGTGTGTGTGTGTGTGTGTAGCAGCTAGAGCAGAGATCTACATATACAGTTGCACAGTTACATACACACGACGACTATTAACAGCTACACATGTATGTATGTGTGTGTGTGTATGTACAATACATAAAGGAAATGCTTTTGTTTACGTTTGGTGAATGAGCGAAAGCGCGTGCGTGAGTGGGAGCCAGAGCGAGAGAGAGAGAGAGAGAGAGGCAGACAAAGAGTCAGCAGAGTTAAGTGAATATGCAGAAGAGATCTACATTTGTATGTACATATGCATGTATGTGTGTATACGAAAAGAGTTAACGGTTTCCAATTGGACAAGTGTGAAAAGTACCAGGATTTGTGATCTGATTGGAATGAACGTTGCTTGTTGCTGACCGTGACACTGTGGACTATGTGCATATGACCCGTGACACGTGACACATGACACGTGACACGAGACGCGTGACACGATGGTTGAGTACATACAAAGTATCGAGAGTACAATTACATTTAGACAGTTTTTTTGGAGAGGCAATGAAACAAAAATTGTATAAAATTTGTTGGGTTAGGTGGGATCAAGACATATAATATATGTATATATATATACATATATATGCATGTATATGCATACACATACATATATATGTATGTATAATTATGTAAATATATTTATAAAGAGACAGAGAGAGAGAGAGAAAGAGAGAGAGAGAGAGAGATAGAGACTTGTATTGATTGATTTCTTTGTTTTAGTATTTTTTAACGAGAGCAAAATGGAAAGTTTTTTAAGTCTTTTTTTTTTAAGTAGTTGGCAGCTGTACCTGGTATCGGTATTTTGTGTTGTCGAACTTGTTGTTGTTGTTGTTATTGTCGTGTTATCTTTACATTTACGAGCAGTACATGCCTTTACGTTACGATCTCTACAAGACACGACCTGAACGCCCACATCGCATATCGTTTATCGTTTATCGAAAGGACCGTTAG
Source organism: Drosophila meridionalis (assembly GCA_035045145.1). Taxonomy (NCBI): domain Eukaryota; kingdom Metazoa; phylum Arthropoda; class Insecta; order Diptera; family Drosophilidae; genus Drosophila; species Drosophila meridionalis. Next base: position 4,835,406 of record JAWNPG010000009.1, on the reverse strand, counting down.
TACATACATATGTGGCATAGTTGAACATTTCGTGTTAACAACAAACAAACAAACAAACAAAAATAAACAATTAAATTCATTTGTTAAAGATTTGACAATTTGTTATTGGTATTTTGTGATTTATCGGGTTTTCCATATGCAAATCGAGCGAGCGAGCAAAACTTAACCTCACTCAGATGCGCCTGACAGCCTGCCTACACTTAGTCACGGGCGTTACTCGGCTTTGACTTTGTATACGACTAGCAGTAAAAACGATGTTTTTAAAAAAATGGTGAATGTAATTAGCTAATTAACTATCGCACTTGCTGACACACAAAGCTTTACAACAAACAAACATTCCCATGCAGCATTTCGGTGTTCCACAGCTCTAATCATTCGGTTCGGTTGTACATACATACATATGTCAAGAATTTGAGATGCCCCAGATTCCGTCGTGTTGTCGCGAGTTGTTGCAAATAATAAGAAAACACTTACCAAAGCGCAAATAAAAAGAAATGAATCCAAATCAAATGATATTTAAAAGCTCATGTTTCTTGGTTGATATTTTATAATTTAAGCAAAACTCTAATATGTCTAGAATTGCTTTATATACTTGTATATATTTTTGTTCGATACTTTGAAATTAGCGTAACTCTACGGATTATTTTCTAAATATTTCTAAATTGCTCTATTACAGTCTAATATCTTGGGAAACCCTCATCACACGTATTTTCAGGTGTTCTCACTTTAGGTATCAAATATACTCTCTCTAAGCAGACTATAAGGGGGAGAGGGAGATGGACAGAAAGACAGAGAAATTTATAATCTCTTTCGTATATCGTAAAGATTTTTTTCTTTCTAAAACATTTTGACTTTTACTTTCAAATATTTCAAAAATGTGACAGAAGATTCTGGTTTCATATTCGAACTCAGCACGTCAAACCATTCTTGGAATATGATAAACAATTTATATTGTTACTATATACATATATGTATATATTCCATATAAGCTATAGTTTCATCTTCTCTATAACTCCATTGTCCTTATAATTGATATATGTATATCTCTATCCTTGCATATATTTCTATACTTTCCTATAGCTTGGCATCCCAATCAAGTTTAAAGCATTACGTCTTCTCGTTACTTTCCTACAAAAACCCGTTAATCGTTACTCCACAAAAAAAAAGCCGTTACGGCTGCTCCAACCATTTGAAAGAAAAATACATTTGCTTTTGAAACATTGTGTATACACATATTCGGTAAAATATACAAATACAAATATAAATATAAATGTAAATGTAAATACATTGAAGTAAAACGAGAAATACAAATAAACAGAGAAATAAAAATAAAATACAAAATACAAAGTTTAACTTAATATACGACAGATAAACATTAAAAATTAAGCTTAGGCAATAAATAAATGAACAATTGAAACAAATAAATTATGATGTGAGTCAAGAGACAATAACTAGCTAAGTAACTAGCTAACTAACTAACTAGCTAACTAACTAACTAACGGCTAGATCAGTGAGAATCTAAATCGTATATAAATACATATTCATATGTGTCAATAAGAACGTAAAATGCAATAAATATAGTGTATAAACAATTGGAACATAAACATAAATAAGCGCTTAACTAATGTTTCAGTGTTGTTATTGCATTTGTTGCTGTTGTTGTTGTTGTTGTTGTTGTAGTTGCAGTTGTTGCAAGCGTGTGTGGCAATGGGCGTTGCTTGCTGGCGAAGGCGTAGGCGTGGTCGTGGGCGTGGGCGGAGGGGGCAGACTGGTTGGATGGAGGCGGCGCGTTGGACAGGTGTGTTTTGTGTTGCAGTTGAAGCTAACGCGCGACACCTTAACATTATGCTTAATAGCTAAGATAGTATAAGCATATATATATATATATATATGTGTGTACATATATGTATATATATATATGTTTATGCTGGCTAAACTAAATCATTGTGCGCTAAATATGCTAGAAACTATTAACTATATATAAGTATGTGTATATGATTGCTAAAGCAAACGACGAGAACGAGCATCATCATCACCAACAACATTATCATCATCATCAACATCATCATCATCATCATCATCATCAACATCATCATCATCATCATCATCATCACCATCATCATGTTCAACTGGCTGTGGAACAACTATTCACCGACGTACGTTCGTCATCGACCTCCGCAATTACCTTCTTGAGCGCGGCGAGCACCTTGTCGGGCATGTGATCCTGGAGCATGACCGGCGATATGAGCACCTCATCGAAATCGGTTGAATCGGCCCAAATAGCCTGATAGACGGGTTCGCGACTCTTGAGCACATTTCTGCAATGAAAGAAAAGACAAGTGAGGCCACAGCAAGTCGCCCAGTCGATCAGTACAAATGTCGGACTAAAGTTATTATATTAAAAATATATACTAAATGTTAACTACATAACATATATACAAATCAAATGTTAACAGATCTGAATTATATATATGTAAGAAACTGAAATAATATGCTAACTACAATTCAACATTCGACTAGAGCTAATTATAAATAAATTTCAAACTAGAGAGAGAGCCAGGCAGAGTAACGAATAGAGAGAGAGAGAGAGAGAGAGAGAGAGAGAGAGAGAGAGAGAGAGAGAGAGAAGGACAGAGAGAGTGAAGGATTGGGTCGGGGATATTGAATTGATATGCCATGCGTGAAAACATAAATCATATATTTAATCGAATGAATCAACAAAACAAACGAGTAAATTTCACTCGCTGCTTTCATCAACGAGAACAAGTTCGGGAAAGTTTGATATAGAGTTACGTATGGGTCTCAACGTATATAACATGCGTCATCTCATGCAATTGGCGAAACAATAAGAACTTCAGAAAACAAATCTATCTAAAGCAAAGTTCGAATAAAAAAAAAAAACACAAAAAAAACATGAGAGAGAGAGAGAGAGAGAAAGAGAACAGGCAAAAGAGCAACGAGAGCAGTGTCGTTGGTTTCTCTAGAATTTTCGATTTCGTTTTCGTTTCATGATCGTCTGTGCAATGGGCCTACCTCCAACCACTGTCGTATTTTTGCCTGAAAATAATTATAAATTTGTAAATTTGATTGATTGATTGATAGATAGTTGCGTAGGTTGTCGGGGGAGCTGGTGGACAAAACGAAAATGAATAACAATTCGGAAAAATCCGTTAGATATCGGACAGTGGGCAACACAAGATAAAAATCTAACAAATTTGCTAAGATATGAGATCTAACTTTGGTGAGATCGAATAATTGCATTTAGAGCTTTTATGCGGATGAACTTTTGCTTTGATTTATTATAACTCCTAGGCTTATGATGAAGTATTTCCAGATTAAATGATGAATGATGAATTCTCTGAGCTGTGGAACTAGTAGCAAAAACCGAACCGTTCTGCATAGCCTAGACTAAACATGTCTATAAAGATATTTATGCTTCGATAGTCAGCTTCGATTCGGTTCCACTGTGCGCTGCGGCGCACCTCTTTGAGCCCAAGATACTGCACACAGCTGACGTCATGCGCCATGAATCAGCCTCCAAGCATTACGCGAATGCTGACTTAAAGCCAACTGATAACCCACACACACACACAGATACACACACACACACACACACACACACACACACACACACACACACACAGGCACACACATCAACATTTAAATACACTGCAATCAATCAAGCGTATCTGGCGTCAGCGGTGAAATCATAAAACAAAAACCAAATTAAAATTCCAAAATAAATTTAAGATTAGGAATTTTGGGATCGCATTGCGGAGGTTTACTCACTCATCGGGCTTGGGATGATGCCGCACAATGTGAATGATGCGACCGGGCGGATATAAGGGCTGATGCAGAGTTAAAGCTATTGAGCTGTCCGTCGGATGGGCGCTGGTCGAACGTGCTGTGCCGCGCTCCTAGAGCGAGAGGGAGAGAGAAAGAGAGAGAGATAGATAATATAGATAGATATATATGATATAGCTAAAGTGAGCTTCGATCTACCTCCTGGTACTGATTGATGTGCGTGTCCTGGCCGGACATGTTGACCACAGAGGTGGGCTCCGGACCACAGCCACAGCAGATGACCGAGCACGAAATGGTCTTCCACTATAAGAGAATAAAATATTAATAATATATTAAAACCATCTCTGATCCAACTTTGCCGTAATACCTTGGGATCGACGCTGCGCTGTATGGCATTGATGAGATCTGCGCGCAGCGCCTCCATTTGATTGAGACCGATGCGCGGCACCACATCCTTGCCGAGCACCACGGACGTAATAAACGATTTGGAGTACTCTACGGCCGGCATGCTGAGCAGTCCGCCGGGCGGCGAATAGCTAAAGCACTGCAGTGTCGGATGATCGGGTTTCAGCAGTATGGCCAAAATGGCCGCAGTGCCGGCGCCGAGCGAGTGCCCGACCAGCACCAGATCGAACGTGTGCGTCAAGCGATCCGCGTTGCGTTGCAGCGCGCGCTCAATGAGATTCTCCTGCTGCAGCTTGTTCCGTATGTAGATGGCCGCCTGCACCATGCCCTTGTGGCCCAGCCAGTCGTCGCGCGGCGGCTGCAGCGGCAGCACCTCGCCCTCCGCATTCAGATCGGTCAGTATGTCCTTCATGCTCAGCGTGCCGCGTATGCTGATCACGATCTTCTTTTGCGTGTAGTCGACGGCCACAAAGAACGGCGTCTCGCCCACGTCCACATGGTACGTGGCATAGACAATGTCGATGTCGCCCAGCTGCAGGGTCTTCTTCAGCGCCGCATAGTTGCAGTAGCAGCAGTTGTCCTGGATCACCTGACTGTCGTCCCCGCTGCCGCAACAGCAGCCGAAGCATCTGCAAGAAATAAGCAAACATTTTATTAGTGATTTATGATTTCATTATTGCATTATCTCTCTCTAGGCATGACCTATTCGAACTACGAATCTATAACTGTCCTAACGCATTTTGTGTTTACTTTGCGGCAACTAAAAACAAAACACATCTGTCGTCATCGCAAGAGATAGTGTCGAATGGCATGAGTCATACTTAGGGTCATGAGGATCGCATAGAAGGGCGAGATTACAAACGCAAGGGGGGGGGGGGAAGAGAGAGAGAGAGAGAGCGGACGAGAAGGAATAAAGATAAATATATGGATGTATGTCGAAAGACGAGAAGCAGAGCAAATGAGAGAAAGAGAGAGGGAGAGAGGGAGAGAGAGAGAGAGAGAGAGAGAGGCGAGAGAGAGAGAGAGAGAGAAAGCGATAGATAGAGAGTGAGAGATAGAGAAAGAAAATAAGTGACAAAAACAGAGAAAGGAAGGCGGTGAGAGAACTATAAGTAAAGAGAGTGAACGATATATCAAGAGAGTGCGATACAAAAAGAGAGACGAATAGAAAGGGAGGGAACAACTGAGAAAAATATTGAATGTGAGAGAGAGATAAAGAGAGCGACAGAGAAATTGAGAGATAGATAAAGACATACAAATACAGGGAGAGAAGTAGAGACAGAGAAACGAGAAGAGGAAACAGAAAAGAAGACATATTATTACTACACGAAAGTAAGAGTCTATACGATATTTGAAGAGAGAGAGAGAGTACAAGAAAAGTCAAATTAGAACTACTATTACTGCTGACTACAAAAGCCAAACTAATTTCCATTTGAGAATTGAAAATCGCATAGAGGGGCGCTCTCTTAAGATACATGTACAGTTCAATGCAAAGTGTCACCATTTACATATCGCACCAAACGCTCACGTATTCAGCTCGCAGTTGGGTCGCATGGGTCGATGAGATATGGTATTAAAGTAGGGCGTCCGCCCTACACGGCCATGCATGCATGATAGATATATAGTAATAGAGTAATTGCTGCCATATGTCCATACTGTACTCACTTGAGCTCGGGCACCAGATGCCACATTTTGCTGCGATTGATGATGACGTACATGGGCCAGCCGTAGGCGCCCTGGGCAAAGTACATGTAGTGAATGACCGTTTGAAAGAAATCATAGTTTTTGGCATCGTTGAGTGCTAGGAACTGCGTGTGCTCCGTGATGGGCACACCGCTGAGGAACTCATATGTCCCGTTCTTGCGCTGCCTGACAATCGCCTCGCGCTCGAGGCGCTGGAATTTACGCAACAGGACCAAGCCGGCGACCACATCCGACGGCACCACATCCAGTTCACGAAAAAAATCGCTCAACAGTCGCGCAATGTCCGTGAACGAGTTCCGATTGCGCTCCGACGAGCCCATGCAACAGAACAACAGGCGACAGCGATGATCCCAACTGTCCTGATAGGCGCGCATCACTTTTCTGTAAAAAGTCGAGAGATGAAAGAGATGAGAGATGAAAAATCAGATATAGATATAGATATATAGATATACATATAGATATAGATATAGATACATATAAATATAGATATAGATATAGATATAGATATAGATATAGATATAGATATAGATATAGATATAGATATAGATATAGATATAGATATAGATACATATCGATATTTATCGATACATAGATATATATAAACATAGATATATAGAGATATATAATACCGTTGCCGCCAGTTGCGATTCATGCTGTTGCTTCGCTTGTAGTTGAATCGCGATTCAGTCTCTCGCATGGAGCGCTGGTACTTCTTCATCTTGACCCAGGAGCGACCAGCTGCATCGAATGTGCACCAGATGGTTATAAGCGTAATAAACACCAACGTCCAGTTGCATATTATGATGGCTGCCAGACGAAAAGAAATAGAGTGAGGGAGGGAGAGAAAAATGCGAAACTTTTTAATTAAACATTTTACAAAATTATTACTTCAATAATTTAGAAAATTCTTTTTGTTGCCTGATTATTATTTTTCATTTATTTTTCCTAGCTTCCAACGTGCTATTTAAAAGTTGCTAATGTAACCAAAAGATGCTAACAATTGCTATACAAAGAAAAAAAATGTATAACAACCTAAACAACAATTCATAAACAAACTTTTAAAAACTATTAAAAATTGCAATTAAAAGTTCATTTCGAGGAGAAGAGAAAAAGGCAACAATTGCATCGCTAACTAACTCAAAGAAGAGGGGGGAAATTGAAAAAGTTAGTTATCAATTTTGGTTTTGACATTAAAGAGAACTTGTGTTGTTCATTTGAATTTATGTTGAACTAGTTCAGTTGCTAAATGTAGTTCACTAACTATGCGAGTTTCCTTGAACTAAATTAGTTTCTAAATATAATGTAAATCACCTGTAACTAGTTCATTTGTGCTTCGTATTTGGAGCTAGTTCATTAACTATATGCAAGAGAGCTTACCTCAGACTAGTTTACTTTTTATATGAAGCTTATATAAATAACCTAGAATTATACAATTTTCTATATGCAATATAATTCTCCTGGAACCAGTTCATTTTAATACCTTGCCTGGAACTAATATATGCAATACACAAAATAATTAATTTACAATCAATTCATTTTATATATCAAATATTATATGGAACTAGTTCAGTTTTTACATAAAGCAGACTGCTCACTTGAACTAGTTCATTTGTTTATATACCAGATAACTAATAATGAAACTAGTTGAATTTCTATATTATATATTTATAAAGGTTAGAAATATCATCTGGTGTTAGTTCAGTTTCTATATACGTAAGAACTCACTTAGAACTAGTTCACTTTCTAAATACATGATAACTCACCTATAAAGATCTTTTTGGCCTCATCGATGGGCGCCTCCATATAATAATGGGACAGCCATATGGAGCCCAATATTAGCCATGAAATATCAAATAATATCACCACTAGAAGAAATGAATTTAGAGAGTATTAGCATATATGTATATACATGTTTAAACATAGTCATATTACTTACAGCTCTTGAGATATATCCATATATTGATCGATGTGCGCGCTTCGGAGTCCAAAATGCTGCCGCGCATCGAGATCACACAAATACCTATTTCTACGCATATTGAAACTGTGGAATAGATGCATTTCAGTTAAGAAATTACGATCTCTCTTTTCCTCTGGCCATACTCACAAAATAGTATTAACAAGTAGCCTATTAGATGATAGAATAATAGCTTAACACTTAAAACACTTGTGTCATACTCAAATAAAACTAACGAGACGGCCACAAGTACAAAACTGAAATGAACATCAACACATTTATAACAATTAGCATCGGTATGGCTTTTTAATTATATATAGACATATATATATATATATATATTGTAACACTTACCATATAAAGTGAAGCGCCAAGAGAAATGCACCGGGTACTACCAGATCATCGGAGCCCACAGACCAGCGACGCCTGAAGACCACAAGTCCAGGCATCTGAAATGCATAAAGGGTAAAAATATATAGTATATATAGCAAATAATCTGTATAGAAATAAATAAGAGAACCACAGTCGGATGTGCTCGACTGGAAGATACCCTGCACCCTGTCTAGAGTTGATAGATCAAGCATTTATTGCTTGTTTTATATGATTATATATATTATAAAGATATATACATACATATATGTATATATACACACACATTATATATACATACACACACACACACACACACTCGAACTCCGGTTACACACAAAGTTCAGGTGAACTTTAGCATTGCCATTTAAATTAAGTGAATCACTGAAGCGTAAATTCATTTTTAGGCTTGCACTTTATAAAAATTGCATTGCTTTAATATTACAGAGAATTTTATGATAATTTTTTTTAAAGTGCTGCTTTAAGTCTTTAGTTTAAGTTCAATGTAACCCTAGTAACTAAGGCTCAATATATACTATAGAAATTCCTTGCACTACAATCGCCCACTCGGCGCATGTAACAGCTTCGCTTACTCTACCATATCCGTCACAGTGTTAGACCCACACGCATTCCCATTCCGATACCCATTCCCATTCCCGATGCGAATCCCAATCCCATTCTTAGTTCTACTTGGAATGGCTTTGTGTGTGCAGCTATGCAGCAATGCAGTCGTTGACGGCAACACCTCGAAACTCGAACCTCGAAGCTTTAAGCCGAACCTCGACCCTCACACATCGCAACTCGCACCTAGAACTCGACTCGCAACAACTTGGACAGCTTGATGTTGTTGCTGCTGCTTCTGTTGCTACTAAATCGCACAATATAACAGAAAATAAGAACTAAAAAATGAGAATGAAACATGTAAAACCAATATGAATAAGCTGAGCCAGGAGGCACCCTTTAAATGTAAGTATTGAGATAAATATAGGTATAAGTATAAGTATAAGTATAAGTATAAGTATAAGTATAAGTATAAGTATAAGTATAAGTATAAGTATAAGTATAAGTATAAGAATAAGTATAAGTATAAGTATAAGTATAAGTATAAGTATAAGTATAAGTATAAGTATAAGTATAAGTATAAGTATAAGTATAAGTATAAGTATAAGTATAAGTATAAGTATAAGTATAAGTATAAGTATAAGTATAAGTATAAGTATAAGTATAAGTATAAGTATAAGTATAAGTATAAGTATAAGTATAAGTATAAGTATAAGTATAAGTATAAGTATAAGTATAAGTATAAGTATAAGTATAAGTATAAGTATAAGTATAAGTATAAGTATAAGTATAAGTATAAGTATAAGTATAAGTATAAGTATAAGTATAAGTATAAGTATAAGTATAAGTATAAGTATAAGTATACGTATAAGTATAAGTATAAGTATAAGTATAAGTATAAGTATAAGTATAAGTATAAGTACAAGCAGAAAAAGAAGTCGATGTTTAAGCATAAGTACAGTTAATATATAATATAATGTATATACAGGGTATGCCTATACATATTTATATAGAAATATATTTATGTATACCTAACCTAGACCCTACACCCATTTAAACGTTATAGGGTATTCGAACTATGTTAAACAAACTTGCAAACATAATCGTTCCATGGGTAGGCGAATGGGGAGAGTGCAAAATGAACATATGCATACGAAAATTCTTGCATTATAACATTCTCAGCATGGGGACGAGGATGTCTTTAAGGTTGCGACCCATCTGCGTATATGTGACATCTCTGTAACTATGTCGTTACCAGAAGGCTTACATGAATATTTGTATAACGCTTGGAAAAACTTAAACGCTGCTGATTCAAAAAATACTTGTGCATTAATATATTATACAGATTATATATATACAATATATGTATATGAGGCGTAATTAGTTGTACGGCTAATGATTTTGTAGTTTTACAAGCGCACTTTGTCTGTTCATATACAAATATAGTACGCCGTATTATATATTTAGTCATGTGTGATAAGTACTGCGCGTATGACTAAAACGATGAAATATTAATGATCGAAATAGAACCGGACCTTGAACGCTGATTGTTTTCATTTATGTCCAAACAGTAGAACATGTGTAAAATAGACTCGAGACTATAGCAACAAAAAAGCTATTTGCATCAGTTTGTCTATAACAGTTTTACGATTCTCTATGCATAATTATAAATATACAAATATATGTGAATAAACATACATATATACACATTTGTAAAGTGTGCTTAGAAATATATATAAAAATATATTAACTAAAGTCGCTCTGTTGTCTGAAATACTTTTTGACATGAACTTTATTAAAAAGATAGCAAAACTTTGATTGGAATTCGTATGCGAATATATATAGAATATATATACTATATTAATTGAATTTTTGTCTAGCTGAGCTTAGATTATTACAATTTTGTTTTTTATCTCAAACGACAAGTTTTATCGAAATTATCAATGGTGACTATCGATCATTATAATAACGTTACGTTTTCGAATAACTAATATAATATAACTATAGGCTGGTACAGACTGACAGACCTTATATGTATATGAGTCTTCTATATGTGTATAAGTATATATAATTTAGTTTTTACCTTTTGTAACGTGTCGCGTCTATTCGTATTAACAACCGACTAACCGTCTGCAGTCAGAATCGGAAATGGAGCAGCTGTTGCCATTTTAGTCTTCGACATTGGCCCCGTTAATAGATAGGACGCCTTCTGCGTCTGCTTCTTGTTCGCCTTTGTTTTCCACGCGATATTTGCCAACGGCATTGACATCGGTTTTCGAATTATGATACTGCAGTTAGCCAAGGCCCAAGGGGCGACTCTTGCACTTAATAGAGTTTGCAATTTTGCCTTAAGTGTCGCAATTAATGGCAATTACATGGATTTGAATGCATATATATACCTATATATATATATCGACCATATACCACCACGCATCGCTGGCCATTGAATGAATATGAATAATTCAGGCATGACTATAGCGAATGCATATTAATAATTCCAGTCACGGTTATTGGCAAAATAATTAAATGCGTCCCGGTCGATGATTAAATAGAGCAGCCAACCTCATGGCCTCAACATCGTAAATCATGCTTTAAGTATACCAATCAACATAACACATCAACATATATATATATATATATATATATATATATATATCTATATTTTTTAGATCACTTTTCGATTATATTAGCTGTCCATTGTCTACACAATCTGTTGATAAGATAACTTTCTGCATACAATTTTACCGTTATCTATATAGCTGAGAAGCCAATGAACCCAATAATCGGGCAATCATAAACTTATAAGAACTATCATAATATACGAGCAAATTAGTTAAATAATATTATAGCGTAATTGTGGCAGATTAGTTCAAATATTAAAATAGATAACATTTCCCATATACTGTTTTCGATTGTTGATATCGAACGTAATCATATATAATGTCAAGCACACGATGCACTTTTTTCGAGAATTCACAATATTTGTCCGCTTGTCTAGTTGAATGAGAAAGTGAGGGTATTTCCTAGTCGAACATTGCCCACAAGAGTAGTTATAATTGGTTTAAGATGATATTCGATGCATTTTAATCTAGAATTTAATACAAATTTGTATAGCTGCGATGGAATTTTACAATGATATTTGAAAAGTTCTTAAGCTTACGAAATTTGGTCAATGATGATCTATGATTTATCTCTTAAGATTTCCCTTCTATAACATTCTCTAAGAAGTTAAGTCCAATAACACTGTTTCACTTAGTTTTATGCTCGTTTTAGTTGTACAAAAATCTCGATATATTTCACAGATTTTCATTATAAGTCAAAATCTTTTAATGTAAAAATTACATTTTAAAAATTAAATTTTTCGGCTAAGTTTTTAGTTTGGGGAAAAAATCGAAATTATGGTAAAAATCTGTGAGGATATCTTTGGCATTGCCATCAATCCATTTACTGAACGGGCTCAGGTGGTGCGACGCTATACAATTAGCAACTCGAATCACCTGTCCGTGAAGATCATTCAGCTGGGCGCGACCATACAGAGCATCAGCTGCGTGGATGCCTACCATAAGGTGGATGATGTGGTATTGGGCTTCGACGACATCGCCGGATACGAGGCGCATCGCCATCGACACTTCGGCTGCATGCTGGGACGTGTGGCCGATTGTGTGGCCAATGGAGAATTCATGATGGATAGACGAAAGGTGCGAGTGACACGAAATTGGAACGATCAGCATCAAATCGACGGCGGTTTCATTGGGTTCGATCGCATCATTTGGGACTTGCATGCGATACTGCCCGACGGCATTACGCTCAGTCATCAGTCCGCAAACGAACACGAGGGCTATCCGGGCAATCTAATGGTGCTGCTCCACTTCACCATGGACGACGATAATCGATTCTATATGCGCATCGAGGCGCGCACCGATCAGACGACGCCCGTCAATATCACCAATCATTGCTATTTCAATTTAGCCGGACAGAAGGCGGGCCGTAAGGGCATACTGGAGCACCGGCTGGTAATTGCCGCCGATGATACAATTGAAACAAACGACGAATCATTGCCGACGGGTCGGTTCAAGCATGTCCACAACACCGTCTACGATATGCGTGTGCCGGCCTTCATCGGGGACCGTTTGCGGCAGTTCGAGAACAAGCCGGTGTCCGGGTTCAATGTGTGCTATGCCATCGACAAGGACTTCGATGCAAACATTTTGCATTTCGTTGGCCGTTTCCTGCATCCCGAATCGGGACGCTACATGGAAATACACAGCAATCAGCCGGGCATGCGATTTGAGACGGCCAACGAGTTCCCAGACGACACGCGTGACGAGGAGCCCATTATGGGCAAAAAATGTGCTCGATACTATCAATATAGCGGCTTTAGTGTGCAGATGGAAAAGTTTCCCGATACCATGAACAATCTGGACTTTCCCACTGCCTTTATAATGCCAAGTGAGCTGTACTTTCATGAGACCATCTATACGTTTGGTGTCCAGGAATCGTGGAAATGTTGCGCTACACCCGAAGAACTCGAACAAATCGGAGCTGATATCGTGCGTTACACTTAGTGGTCAAATGCCAAGCCGATAACTATCGCTTCGTGTTCATTTTTTGGCGTTTAATATTTGTAAAAAAATTTTATCTAGATATATTTATACTATCTTTGGGTTATTTATTAATTTAATATTTTAGATATTCAGTCATATAAGAAAAATATTGAGTGATCGATTAAATATATCGTCATCAATTTTTACGCTTATATCTGTCAAGGTTTACAAAGTTACTTAAGCATTCATTATGTGTTTCACATGTAGTTAGAACTTAGCTCTAATTATTTGCAGATATGGCAACACTGTTTGCCGTAAATATCCGTTTGTCATGTTATCGATGATAAGGCTTATCTAATCTTTCTCTGATACTTTAGCAAACATCTTTAGGAAATACTAAATGCTTAACATGCAGTTACAACTATGTTATATGCTTTTGACAGATATGGCAACGCTGCTGGCCTTGAACCGTCAAAATTTAAGTTATCGATCGTCAGGTTTTGCTCGCATTCCCTCCAACTTTGCGAAACTTATTCAGCAACTAACTAAATGTTCGAACTAAGTTGTAAAGTCTTCGCAGATATGGCAAGGCTGTTAGCCTTGAACTTTGACCACATCAAATTGAACAACCCAATCTGACAGCTCATGACGCGTTGCCACAGTAGCTTTCATTTGTTGACACTTCGAGGTAAAAATACCTTGCTGCGATATATGTTATGTGTACATAAATTCATTGTTTCACAATCAGCGTATATTTATTTCTTTATAGCTGCCATAAACGAAATTTCGAATGTGAAAGTTGAATCACTCGCGCAGCAGATATCGCATGAATAGAGTACGCCATCTATGGGCGTTATAAGGTTGACTGTTAAATTTTATATGACTCTCTGCACGGCGCACAATGGGGTAAAACAAACGTAATTAGTTTTTAAGCTGAATTCATATGAAGACATCATAATTATGCATGACGTTTCGCCGCACGGAAGCTGAATGCAAACGATGTGAATAGAGTTTTTCCTCCTTCTTCTTCTTCTTTCACTAATACTAGCACTACTAGTACTAGTACTTCGCATCGCTGGCCTTTCGGGTTAATTGCACAGCTCACACATTCTGGGGCACCACTTGAAGGGTGCTCGCACAATGCCTAATGTTTTTTTGGGGTCGTTCAACGAGAGTCTGATGGGCCTTCTGGCACACAGTTACAGCATTTGCATAAGGTGCTCCAAACCAATTAAAAAAAGAAGGAAAAACATCAAGCTGAAGCGGTACAGTCGAGTGCAAGCGACTGCACAATACTCGCTCATTGTCCAAATGCAGCTGAACTTATGGGATTGTTTGAAAGGCTGCTCAGTAAAAGATGTCATGACACTACTTTAAAGACCGGACAAGGAATCTAGATGTTCGAACACTCTATGCCTATCAGCATATAATTTTGTCACTAGGCAGACTTTAATAACTAAATTTTGATATGCTTTTAAATAGATTTGATTTCAAATATGAATTTCATGGATTAACACTAAAAAAAGCTAAGCAAATTTGAATATGAAAAAAGTTATTAATATTTTTTTAAAAACCTTGCACAGTACTTGACATAGGAAGTCAATAATCATCTTAGGTTACTTGATAGAAGGATAAAATGACAAAAAAACGGAGAGCAAACGAATAAACCGAGATCAGAAATGACATATACTATCCGAGTGTTGCCTCAGTAAAAGTCATTTTTAATCCCATCGAAAAGCTTTGCTGTCTAAAGATTTACAACATTTTTTTTATTTATTTTGTATGTAAAAAAAAAAAAAAAATTTTTTAAATATATTTTTTTTACTAATTTTTTATTTAAAAAAAAAAAATTTTTTTTTAAATATATTTTTTTTACTAATTTTTTATTTTTTTTTTTTACTTTTTCTTACTTTATTTTATTTTTTTTATTTATTTATTTATTATTATTATTATTATTTTTTTTTTTTTTCAAATTAAAAAAAATATTTTTTTTTTAACTTCCATTTCTGTTATAATTTTTTTTTTTTTTTTTCAAATTAAAAAAACTATTTTTTTTTAACTTTTATTTCTGTTTTAATTTTTGTTTTTTAATTTTTAATTTTTAATTTAAATTTTAATTTATTATTTTTTATTTATTTATTTCTGTATATTTATTTATTTTTTATATTTTCGATTTTATGGTCACGTAATTGAGAGATTTTATTTATGATGAATAATAATCAGAACAATATAGCTGTAAGAATACAATCTTGGCCCTATAGAAGGTGTTGTCATGCCTTCTATAGTCATTAATATGTCCAAAGTTTTTCGGATGTTCCACGCTCCCATATATATATCCCCGTATGTATATCACTAAGATATCTTTCTGCCGCGGTAATAGTCTTCACATAGTAAGACTTTTGTTCCCATAAAGTACAAAAGAGTTGATTCAACATCATAGACTAGTGGGCGATTTATGACGCCCAGAAGGCACATATCAGAATTACAGCTCAGCATTTTATCAAACAAAAGTTCATAATCCAAATATCCAGAAGTCCGGAAGACCCAACGCCCAGCACATATACTCCCCTCAAATCAGTGTGAACGCGCATGGAAAAAGTGAAATGCTAACGAAATGCCAAAGCTGGCAAATGTGTGCGCCTGGCGAGTGCGGTCGTTCGTTGGTGCTATGCCATCTACGTAGTTATATATACTCTATGGAGGATATCCTTTAAGGAAGGTAAACAAAGTGCAGCTCAACGAGCTGGCTAATGTGTGTGTGTGTGTGTGAGTGGGTGTGGGTCTGGCGCCCTTTGTCTGCAATCGTATTATTTGCATTCATATTAGTTTCTTTGTTGGTCGCAAATTAGAGTATCGCATATTTCATAAGGCGGGCGCTGGGCTATAAACGATTCGACGACAAACACATTTCCAACCTGGCTGTGAAAGCGCTTTACTAACGAACGGGCTTGCATCCGGAATTCCAATTTATTTCTTAAGCTCGAACGGAAAACTCGGCTTCATTGTTGTGGAAAAACCAAGTTAACGAACCGCTTCTGAAACACAGGTGTATATCCATTTATACTCAGATTAAAGGAAATTTTGATTTACATTCACAGATATATGCAGCTAGACATGTATGACATAACTCAACCAAGATATTTACATAGAACCTTTAGTTAAGGAATATTAAAGTCAAAGGATTTGGAGACGAATATGCATAATCTACAATAAGTTCATTGAATATGACTTAAAAAATATATCTCTCTATCTTTCTCTGGTTTGATTTCCCTCTGTGTCTTTCCCTTTTTCTCTTTCTCTCTCTCTCTCTCTCTCTCTCTCTATCTATCTCTTTCTTTTTCAATCTCTCTCTCTCTCTCTCTCTCTCTCTCTCTCTCTCTCTCTCTCTCTCTCTCTCTCTCTCTCTCTCTCATTCTCACATGCGCTCATTCGTTCCTTTACTCATTAACTTTATTTTCCCATTCTCACTTTCCTTCCTTTCCTCTTTCTTTTTTCTTTGCTTTCTCCCTATCTCCCTCTACTTTCTAAGATCTTCTAAGATTTTATGACACGATTTTCGCTAACATATTAGGTATTCAGCTTAAGCAACAAAATTAGTTATCTAAGTGAGCCAAATAACTCATCTTTAATCCCCAGATATCTCATCTGTCCTCTATCTTTATTCTGTGATAAATTCGCCTTTTAGCGAGGACAAAATCCAGCTTGTCAGATCTAAAAGGTTCCACAGTCTATGCCGTATCATAAATTGGTTCATTCAATCAATTCATTTAGTTAGGTTAGATCGGCACATTTGATATTTTGTGCTATTTGAACTTTAACTTTTGACCATGACCTAGATGGAAAATGCTGTTAGAGCTTGTGAAAGCATTCCGATTAGATTGTTTCAATATGGATTGACAGCTGCTAAGGCAACAAATCGACATTTTGTTGACTTAATCAAGTCAAACAAAAGCGGACGTTACAAAGCTGAGCTGAGCTGAGCTGAGCTTCGTCTTAATGTAATGTCCACACACACACACATGCACTTAATTTATAAATGTGTGTGTGTGTGTGTGTGTGTGGTTGAAAGTGGCGTCATAAAAACAATGGCATCACCACATCAGAGCAGCGCGTCGAGCGGAAACCAGCTAAAAGGCCACGCAGGCAGCATAGATGCCAGATAGAGACAATGAAGCTTTGCCACCGAGACCGAGCGCAAAAGTTACGCCAACAACAACAACAGCAACAAAAAGGACAACTTTATGGTCATGCCTTGGTGACAAGTCGATGTTGCTGTAGTTTTTATTTTATTTTATTTTTATTTTTTATTCTCGTTTTTTTTTGTGACGCCAATGATGAAGGCAATGATACTATAAAATAAAGTATTGCATATGCCAAGGCTAAATACGTTTTCACAAAAGTTAAGTTGAACAGGAAGAAGCAGAAGCAAAAGAAAAAGGAGCAAAAAAAAAGGAGAACAGAAACTACAAGCGAGGGTTAGCAGACGCACAATGCCAAGCTCACAGTTTGAAAATTAAATTGAGATGAAATTTAAATGGAATTTGGTAAAAAATAAAAAAAATAAATAAAAATAAAATACATATATAATATACAGCATACTAATATATGATATTACATATATATTATATTAATATATAATATTACTTCTGCGTCTTTGCTAACTTATCGAGCTGACCTCGAACACAAGTAACTGTTTGTTAAATTTGCACTGCGAACAGGGCTGCTAAATACTCTACATACAACTCGCTCTCTCTTTGCATTCCCCTCCCACTCCACTCCTCTCTCCGTCTGTCTTCCTCTCTTTGCCGCTCTCGCCCGTTGCTCTTTAGTTTATGGATGCAATTTGATTTGTTTTTGGGTCAACGAATGTTGCTCATTTGACATTTTTCACTGATTTCAAGTTGGAGCGCGATATATGTACGTACATATGTATGTATGCATGTATTTATATGTATGTATGTACATGCATGAGTATATATGTATTTCTGTCTCTCCCATGTGCTTGTGCGTGTGTTTGTGTGTGTGTGTGTCTGTTAATGTGTGTATTTATAAATGTGTGAAAGTTTATCCTGACGCCTTAACTATTCCCAGCCCCAGGCTAGGCATTAATGTGCACATGTGTGTGCGTGCATGTGCGTGTGTCCGTGAGCGTGGGCGTGTGTGTGGAACAGCTTTGGCTAACAATTTTAATTTCTTGACTGCTTTTATCGCATTTTGGTATTCGTTCTATATAATGGAATGTGGCAGAAGCAGACCAAGTAGGAAAACCAAAATAGGAATCATGCAAGGAATGCGACTAATGTGTGTGCGTGAGTCTCTCTCTCTCTCTGTGTGTGTGTGTGTGTGTGCGTGTGGATATAATTCTGAAGTGAAATCCCACAAAACAATAACAACACTAAGACGCTTCCGTGTCCTTGTTTCTGTATGTGTGTACGTGCGTGTGTGTGTGCGTGAGTGCCAGAGTGCCTGAGAGTGCCAAAAACAAATGGGAAGAAGAATGGCAAAACAAAGCCCAGCGAAGCATAACGGCACACAGCAGCAATTCTGATACACTGCACTACAGGATGTTGGGTCGCTAATGAAAAGCAAACAAAAATTAATTTAAAAATTAATTATTGTTTGCTGTCTACTTAAAGTACATTCTAATTAATTTTAAAAATATATTACATAGATATATATTTTATACAAACATTGTGAATTTTTTAAAATATTTATTCTATATATAGAATTAATTTTAATAAACCTACATATTATTTATGCTTGAAATATACATTGTATATGTAAATTTTTTATTATAGCAATTAAAAATCCAATAAATAAACCGAAACACAAAATAATATATTTCATATATATTTTTCTCCTCGCTGAAAGAGTTAAAATCGAAATGAGAAATGAAAAAGTGCTACAAATTTGTAGTGTAATAAATATCCCTGACGAATGGAGGATGGGTTCGACAGAAGAAGAAGAAGAAAAAATTCCAACGTTTCTTATTCTCATTATGCGTTTGCAAACGAAAACAAAAGAAATGCAAAGCTCTTAGAGCCGTAGCCGAAGACTTATGCCTTGATTGTTTGCGGCTTATGTACGTGGCATTACCCTTTAATGCAGATTAATAAGCGGCTACTCACACACACGCACACACTCACACACTCACACATGCACAGTTCGCAAACACACAAGGCGTATGCACATAATTAATTGTTGAACTTTCATTATGTTAGCTCGGCTTCGCTTGCGGCATGCGAACTTTTAGATAATGTTGCGAACGCATATCTCAGACTTGTTGTTGTTTGTTTGTTATCTTATAATGCTGTGTAGTCAAGACCTTCAAACACTTAAAAGTGCTCTAAAAGAAACTAAAATGACAGAATTTCAGTATGCACATATTATAGCTCAATAAGCTAGGCTGCCTACAGGGTAGCTGCAAGTCGACTACTGGCGACGGACGTCTTGCTACTGGCTTCTTTTTTGTTTGACGAAGATACATAAAAATATATAGAAAAGTGTGTTTGTATTTATGTACATAAATATGAATGTATATATCTATGTATGTATGTATGTATGCGAGTCTGTATATCTGCGTCTGTCTGTCTGTATGTCGGCATGTTTACATACTTGTGGAAAGATAGCAATAGAGACGCCAGCGTTGACGTGTTGAGTGGCGCAATTTGTATTTCTTGTGCCCGCAGAGGCTGCATGCTCCAAATTTCAAGTGTTGCACAATTTGCAATTGTTTGGCCAAACAATTTGCAAAAAAACAACAGTAAGAACAACAACAACAACAAATAATAATAATAATAATAATAATAACAACAAAGGCACGCAATAACATAGCACAAGAAACGGCGGCGTGCGGCAGACAGCAAGTAACGGGATTAGTGTGTGAGCGAGATAGCGCGTGGGCAACGGGCCACTGGTGGTGAGTTTACAAAGTTTCCCTTCAAAAAGTACTCCACTTACCAACGCACCTTTTTTGCAGCGCCAGCGCATCCCCATGCTTTTCGCCTAGAAAGCGCGTAGAATGCCAGACCCAAAAACAAAAAAAAAAAGAAAGAAAAGAAAACAACAAAAAACAAAAAGAAGCAGCAATAGACAAGTTTGCATTGCGAACACTCAACTAGAAGCTACCCTACACGCAACATGAAACTATTATGATTTTATTAAAAATACATATGTACATACATATTGATGGCATGTATGGGGCTTACCGCTGCTACTTTGAATATCCATACATACATACATACATATGTAGGTAAATTTGAATACCGTAAGAGCCAAGCCACTGCTGTCTGTCATATGCATACCCATACGACATACCCATTTTACTTTGAAATTTCAAAGGATATTTTAAGTGAAAACAACAACAACAACAACAACGGCAACAGCAGCAGGCAAAGCCTGCACAAACAAAATCCGCTACACTCGCCGCACAGTCGCCGCAGGGGCGAGAGAAGTGACGACGACTTTGTCGCTGTCGACGCTTGGCAGCTTTGACATTTGCATAGAAATACATGTGTAAAGTATACGTGTATGTGTCTGAGTCTCTGTGTGTTTGTGTGTGTGTGTGCAGAGAGTTTGCCAATAGATGGTAAAGTAAAGGCAAAAGCATGATGACGGTCGAGTAGCGAGGAGGACAAAAAACCGAGCAGCAGCAGCATCCCCGCCGGTAACAAAAAATCCTTCGAAGTTTTAGCAAAAGTTGGGGTTGTCAGACTGTCGGCGTGCGTAACTCTATGTGTATGTGTGTGGGTGTCTGTGTGTGTGTGTGTGTGTTTGTATTGAGCAACATCGTCATCATTGTCGTCCCCAAAAATAACTAACCCCCAAATCGCGTGGTCTGGCCACTGTTAGCGGCACTTCGAATACTCCATTTCTTTCCATACGACTGAAGCGGCCCTCGTGCATGCGAAAGCTCAGAGCAGAGCAGAGCAGCGCAGCGCAGCGCAGCGCTGAGCAGAGCATAGTCGGCCAGCCAAACGCCCGCTCGCCCATTCAATTGGCAGCTGCCGCGTCAGCCATTTATCTATTTTTAGCACATTTTGGCGTATGTTATACGCTTTATTTTATGTACGTACATATGTATGTACATGCCTGCATGTGTATGTATGCCTGTATGTATTTGTGTTCTTTCTTTCTTTAATTACCACCTTCTCTTGTTAATTTCAATGTGTCGCTATTTAGATCGGCGTTAATTCTTTTACAAATTTACACCATTATTTGTGGGTCAATTTGTGGATTGCATTTCAACTACAGTGATGTGCTACAAGTATGTGCACACACATGCATACATACATACATATGTAGCAAAAGTTTATCGTATAGAATTTCCCAAAAAAAAAAAAAAAACGAAAAATTGTTCAAAATTGTTGACAACACAATTTTAGTTGGAAACAGCAGTTGAAGGTCACAGTTCCAGTTCCAGTTACAGTTACAGTTACATTTACAGTTGCATTTGACTCTTCCCGGAGCTGATTATAATTTGATGCTGAAATCTCAAGTTCGTGGAATTCACTTCACACACACACTTACACACATTTCTTCAATTCGTGCAAATTACTTTAAGCTGGATTTTATTTCAGCTTTAAGCATTCTTTCCCATTGTGAATCTAATGCATTTTAATGCATCCTTTGCATAGACGTGATTTGCATATGTAAATTATATGCTAAACATGTGTGTGTGTGTGTGTGTGTGGGGCTGCCCTAATGCGAACTGCCGCTGCTCCACTCTGCATGGACTCAATTTCGGGTTTTCATCTCTCCCATGTTTATCATGCATTCTCTGCCATTTTGGCAGAACTACAAACTAAACAGTAAATGCTGCCAGAACCGTTGCTCTGTATGTGTACAGGTATGTATGTATACGCTCACGTGTGTTTGCGGCTAAAGTGGATGTCCGCTATAAAGATCTTAAATAAATCTTATAATTTATGTAAACATAAAAATATACGATTAATTTATTTTTTTTAGATAACACGGAAAAACAATTTGTTGCTTTGAGAAAAAGGCATATTTACATATATAAATATACATATGTACATACATATATAAATTCTTAACTGAAAGATTAATTCTCATTTTGATTTTTAAAAAATATCATAAATTTTTAAAAAGAATCCCAGAAAGAACACTTCTATAACATATAAGTTCTAATCATATAAGATCTACTCATATAAAGTCTACTCATATAAGATCCACATATAAAGTCTACTCATATAAGATCCACATATAAGATCTACTCATATAAGATCCACATATAAGATCTACTCATATAAGATCCACATATAAGATCTACTCATATAAGATCTACTTTTATAAAGTCTACTCATATAAGACCACATATAAGATCTACTCGTATAAAGTTTACTCATATAAGATCCACATATATGATCTACTCATATAAGATCCACATATAAGATCTACTCATATACATACATATTTATGTATGCATGACCTAAGAAGCTTTCACTGCACTTACATACATACATACATACATACACCTGCACTCACATACACAACTGTATAAGATTTCAATATAAGATCCATTCATATCGCATGCAGATCTTTTCAACACATTTCCACTGTACTTACAGCTACCTACACACACATACATACATACACATGTATGCACATGCCCATCTGTATAAGAATTCAATATAAAAGTTAATTCATACCGCAATTCGTTGCCAGCGCCCCGCTGGCTGCCGCCGCCGTTGCGGTACAGCGTGTCAATGTTGTGGTTACGCTTCTTCTTCTGCCTCGTCTTCTTGGAGTATGTGATTGACAAAAGAAACGTACGGTTGCCGTTGGTTGATATTCGTGTTTCACTTTTAAGTCTTTTCTTTTCTTTTTTTTTTTGACTATATTTTTGTTGTCTTCACTAATTCTATTGGTCTAATTGCTCAGCTACTCTGGCAGCACTTCACTGCACAAGAAACAAAAATCAAAAAGAAATGTAAATGTAGCGGTTTGTTGTTGTTGCTGCTTGTATTTATTATTTATTCGTGTTACAGTTTAACAACAAACAGAAACACACACACACACACACACACACACACGCACACAGTGTTGGTAAGATTTCACTTTTGCGCTGCCGCTGCTTCTGCTGCGACGGCTGCTGCTGCTGCTGCTGCTGTGGACTGCACGCATGAAATGAACTTTCACGCCGACCGCAAAGCTGACAGCCAACTAACGGCCTTGTCCTGCTCTATGCCGGTGCTGGCGTCGCGTCGTCGTCAACGTCTGCGTTAGCGTCAGCGTCGATGACCGGTAAAGCAACCTCCCTCCACTTGCATTCTCTTACGTTCTGCGCGCTGCTGCGGCTGCGGCTGCGGCTGCTGTTGATGTTGTTGTTGTTGTTGATTTTGCTACTTTTTTTTGGTCGATCGATAAATTTCAATCGCGCTCTACTAACACCGTTATTCAAAATAAAAAAACAAAAACAAACGCAATTGGCACTTGCACTTTTGTTTTTGCTGCTGCTTCGCATACTACACGCTTTCTGTCTTGCTCTCGCGCACATAACGGTAGAGCGCTGCCTATGCATTAATTACCATTCATTTAGCAACCATTGCACTTTTTTTTCTTTTTTTTTTGAAGGAAAACCGAAAGCCGAAGCAGAGGACAGAGAGCGCGAGTATTTGAGTTTCAATTATAGTCGACTGCCGCTTGTTACGCTATTTCCAATTTAATTTGATTATTTTGGTATCTATGTATGTACATACATACATACATATAGAGAGATGCCATCGCCGGCGCTGCCGACGCCGATGCCACAGCCACCACCACCACCACCACCACCAACAACAACAACAACAAATGCCACCACCAGCAACCGCAGAAGCTGAAACAGAAGCCGAAGCAGAGGCAGCAGCCACAACAACAGCAGCAGAGCAGCAGCAGCCGCCTCAGTCGCCGCAGCAGCAGCAGCAGCGGCAGCAGAGAGCAACAATACATCGTTAGTACATCAAGCGGTTAAGCATCTGCAGAATTTAGTGTAAACAAGAATTTTAATTGCTTGATACTAACTGTATTTCTTTCTCGTTCGTCCTCTTTCTATCTATTTGCTTTCGATTGCCGCAGCGGCCCAATTTGCACTTGTTTTCATTCTTGTGCTTCTTGTTCTTGTTGCTTTTTATGGATTTGCACACACGTTTGTTTATAGGCGAATTATGTTGTTGTTGTTGGTGTTGTTGGTGTTCATGCTGCTGGCCAAATGCCGTGCGCTCTTAAAGCTCTGCATGTCTTTTAATTTCTATATGTAAATAAATGTGCTCCTGGCTGACTGATGCTGCTCGCAGAATATTCACGATTGTTAACTATGTGTATATTTTTAATATCACTCGACAAAAAAAAAAAAAAACAATTTAAAAAAAAAAAGAAAAAACAAATCTCGTTCGCGCACGCAGCGACGCTGCCAATGGTATAACTGTAAACAAAAAGAGCGGCGTACCTTAGCGTCCGCGCGCGACGCCAGCTTTTTGCAACTGAAACTTAGTTCGAATTTGCGAAAAGTCGCTTTCCAATTAGATATACTACGAAAGCGAAAAACCATAAGCTTAGCCATCAGTGGAGCTTTTTATTCAAATGAACAACTGTTGGCGTTGCCACACCGTTGATGTATTTGAATTAGTAATTTGGCGCGCATATAACATGAACAAAATAATTTTGTAAGCTTTATAGTTATTATATATTTAGAAACGACAATAGTTTATGTTAATTCATATTGTAAGTTTTGTAAGATTATTAAAATATTCTACTTTTCTATTTATTTGAACGAATTTGCATTATTATTTTGTCTGCATTTACAATAATAGATAACAGTAATATTTTAAGACTTCTCTGTAAGTCTTCTCTGTAAGACTTTTCTGTTAGACTTCTCTGTAAAAGTTCTCTGTAAGACTTCTCTGTAAGACTTCTCTGTATGACTTCTCTGTAAGACTTTTCTGTTAGACTTCTCTGTAAGAGTTCTCTGTAAAAATTCTCTGTAAAAGTTCTCTGTAAAAGTTCTCTGTAAGACTTTTTTGTAAGACTTATCTGTAACACTTTTTTGTAAGACTTCTCTGTAAGACTTCTCTGTTGGATTTCTCTGTAGGACTTCTCTGTAAGACTTCTCTGTTAGACTTTTCTGTTAGACTTCTCTGTTAGACTTTTCTGTTAGACTTCTCTGTTAGACTTCTCTGTTAGACTTCTCTGTAAGACTTCTCTGTAAGACTTCTCTGTAAGACCTCTCTGTTAGACTTCTCTGACTTCTTAGACTGTTGGACTCTACTTTTAGACTCCGATGTTAGATTCTGTTGTTAGACTCTGTTGTTACTCATCTCAGTTTGACTCCTTTGTTAGATTCTTCTGTTAGCTGTGACGTTACAAGAGAGCTCTTCTGAGAGAAATTTAATAGATATGTTTGGCGTCCAAAGAACAAAAAAAAAATAACAAAAAAAAATATTTAAAAATATTACAAAAAAAAAAAAAAAAAAAAAAAAAAAAAAAAAAAAAAAAAAAAAAAAAATCCAGGCACTGCAGCGCCGTCGCCTGCCACCCTTCCGACGCTTAAACCACTTGGGAATTCTAAGGATCCAGCCTTGCAAGCTGAGCTTAGCTGCGTGAAGCATGAGAATACCTGTTGGGTGTCCAGCCAATCACATGCAACTGTAGAGCGAGAGAGCGCTCGTGCTCCGGCAACTAAAGCGCAGTCCACGTTTGACTGGTTAGGAGGCAAAGACCCTTGTTATTTTAGCAGCGTGTATTAAGAGGTGTACTTAGTTTTTCGTTTGATTAATTTATAATTTATAGTTGGCATATCATCAACATTACACCAAATTTTTACATAAATTAGCTGTGACGTTACAAGAGAGCTGTTACTTAACATTAAAAGTAACGGAACAACCTTTGCATAACCTGGTCTCTTTTAACAGTGCTGCACAGCTGACTGCTAGAATATCGGCTATCATAATCAGTAGGCAACACTGGTGAGAATATGACGATATCGATATATCGATGATTTTATTTAATATTGTCCATCGGTAGTGAAAATTGAGACTCGGGTCGGCTTTTTCAGAATGTGGAAACTACTATTAATTGCTGTTTTAGCAATAAATAATTGCAATGCTGTGCTGGAAACCGATGCCAATACTCTGGTATTGCTAGACAATTTGGCCATACGCGAAACGCATTCCATTTTCTTCAAAACACTGCAAGGTAACCGGCACACGCACACATCCACACACACACACACGCACACACATGCATGAGCTATGACGTGTACAACATTTATTTTCCTTTTGCTTCTCAGATCGTGGCTTTAAGCTGACCTATAAGTTGGCCGACGACTCTGGCTTGTTGCTGTCCCGCTATGGCGAGTATTTGTACAAGAATCTGATTATCTTTGCGCCCAGCGTGGAGGAGTTCGGCGGCGACATCAGCGTCGAGCGCCTCGCCCAGTTTGTGGACGACGGCGGCAACGTTTTGGTCGCGGGCAGCGAGAAGTCGGGCGATGCTCTGCGCGAGTTCGCCTCCGAGTGCGGCTTCGAGCTGGATGAGGAGAAGGCGGCGGTCATCGATCATCTGCACTACGATGTAAGCGATGCGGGCGACCACACAACGATTCTGACCTCTGCCCTGAATCTGATCGACGCGGCCAGCGTGGTGGGCGGCGAGAATCGCAAGGCGGATGCAGCACCATTGCTGTATCGCGGCACCGGACTCATTGCCGACAAGGAGAATCCGCTGGTGCTCAAGCTCCTCACAGCCGAGAGCAGCGCCTACAGCTACAATCCCGATGTTAGTGTCTCCGACTATCCGCACGCTGTGGGCCGCAGCACGCTGCTGATTGCCGCTCTGCAGGCGCGCAACAATGCACGCGTCGTCTTCTCCGGCTCGCTGCAGTTCTTCGCCGATGAGTCCTTCACCATGGCCGTGCAGTACGCCCAGAACGGTGCCTTCTACAAGCAGGCGGGCAATCGCGCCGTCGCCGATTCCATAAGCAAGTGGGTGTTCGGGGAGAGCGGCCGCCTGCGCGTCGCCTCGGTGCGCCACCACAAGGAGGGCGAGAGGAATCCGCCAGAGCAGGCGTACACCATCACGGATCCCGTTGTCTACACGATTGCCATCGAGGAGCTGGTCCAGGGCCAGTGGCAGCCCTTCAAGGCCAACGACATTCAGCTCGAGTTCGTGCGCATCGATCCGTTTGTGCGCACCTTCCTCAAGCAGACGAAGAGCGGCAGCTACGAGGCCCGCTTCAAGATACCCGATGTCTACGGCGTCTATCAGTTTAAGGTCGACTACAATCGTGTGGGCTACACGCACCTGTACGACACCACCCAGGTGTCGGTGCGTCCGTTGGAGCACACGCAATACGAGCGATTCATACCGAGCGCATTCCCCTACTACACCAGCGCCTTCTCCATGATGATTGGCGTGTTTGTGTTCTCGTTCGTCTTCTTGCACTTCAAAGAGGAGACCAAATCTGTCAAGGACGAAAAGAAGACCCAATAGATAGTAATATTTATGTGAACAATCTTTTTGTATATGCATTTAAATGTCAACTGGATGTGCATATATTTCAATAAACATATTTGTAACAATCACAAATTGCCCAAAACAATTAAACAACTAAATATAATAAAACTATTAATACTAAACAATTTAAATTTGAATTTGCCGCCTGCTTCTGGATGCAATAGTATCATATAAACATTTGAAAACTCCCATCTCTAGCGCTGCCACCTGTCACTGTCTGGCTACATTGCCAACAGCTGCTTTTCGATATACGATACCGATTGTTTGCGCAGTCAGTGCATAAAAGTGCAAGATCTCAATGTACTGTAATACATTCGTACAAATATGTGTGAACGCACTCCATTGACCAGTCACAGCCGTAACAATAACAATAAACGCAATGTCCAGTGGAACGCCAAAACAATCATCGGCTGTGCCGCCCGTTTGGAGCTCTGACACGCACAGGCGCAGTCACAATCAACAGCGCGAGCTAAAGCAACAGCAACTGCAACTTTTCACACTACAAACGGAACTGCGACGCGCCACCAACCATTGGTTTCAGGCCAAAACAGATGAACGCTTCCAGTTGTTGGTGCAGACATGCGTTCAAATCCTGCAGCACGGTTTGCTGCAGCCCACGGCTATCGGAACGCTGGTAAGTGCGACTCCGACTCAGACAGACTTATCGTCTGATAAGCGCAGCATTTGCAACGCCCCAGAGGCTAACGGGAGGAAGAAGAAAAGAAAGCGGAAAGTGAGAGTCGCAGCAAAAATACCCTAACTAAATGACAAATGCAGATATTTAAGTTAGGCTGAAATTCTTAATAACTGCATTTTGTTGCTATCGCAATATACAAATTATAGCAACAAGATGTTATTGAGTAATATAATATTCAGTTATTATTCAATCCGTATGTTTGAACGCGTCGATCTCAGAAACTATAAGAGCTCGAAATTGGAATTTGTTTTTGTTAGCCCCTGTATAGCATGCGCAGATCCATATTTTTTCAAGAATTCAATAACTATTTTTGTTTTAATTTTAACGATTTAAAACCTTATGTAAAATAAGTTTTAAAATAATATCTCGTACATCTTAAGAGCTAGAGTCTTACAATTTTGCATATAGATTCATATATATTTTCTACAATTTTGATTTTTGTTATATTTTGGATACCTACTTCTCCTTTGAGTGTCAGTTGCATATGTAGGGAACCTTCTATTCGGGCACTCCCGACTACGCCTTTCTTACTTGTTTTTCTTAGAAATATGAAACTATGATAACATTATGGCTTGAAAATGAAACCGAATATTGCGAACAATCGTTGTGGATATTTGTATAATTGTAAATATAGAGAAACTTCTGTTGTTTACTGAAAACGCAAAATAAATATACAAAACACATGTTTATAAGCTTGGCTCAAGCTCGAGTCTTTGGAAAGGTGGTTTCGTTTGTTAGCGCATATGTATATACATATGATAGTCATACTAGGCTACGGTATACTTGCATATACAATTACACTATTTATAATATTACCATTTATTGTGAATAGAATAGAACAAAATCACATTATAAATGAATTTACAACTAAATGAATATCCCAAATAATTATTATATAGAGCGAAACTGATTCTTGTCATTTGAATAGAGGACCTTAAATAACACGCCTACTTCGATTAGCACAAAAGTCATTTCAAAATCTGATTATCGATCAGATTAATCGATTAGTCGAATGACAATTGGAAAACTGTTCGACTACTTGGGATTGGAGACGTGCTTTAACTGGCTTAGCGGAGAATTTAAATAATGTATATAATAAATAATGGGAAGAGAACGAACCTTAACTTAACTTAAAAAAATATAATAATAATAAAGTAACCCTTATATATAGAATATATCGAATACTTTTAAATTTACCCTCGTTAGAACAGTATTAAAAATTCCCTTTTCCGTTTCAGCGCCTAGTTGAGGATTTCGAGTTTCTGCGCCTCACCGAGCATCAGCCGCAGCAGCATCAACGACAGCAGACCCAGCCGGAGCAGCTGCAACCGCCGCCGCCTGCAGCAATCTCCGCCCAGAATTGCACAGAAGCCATCGGGAATGCTGGATTTAATGTGTGCGAGTTCCTGTCGCATTGGGCCGCCAGCTGCCTGCGCTCGCGCTGCTTGTCCCGCTGCGTGCAGGCGCTGGTGGCGGACAGGGAGCTGCTGGACAGCTACTACCAGCGGGAGATGGCCTTTCTGCGGCACAGCGGCTGTGCGGCGGTGCTGTTCGTGTGCCTGGCGGCCGTGGAGCTGGACCAGAGCAGTTTGCTCAGCCAGCTGGAGCCGGTTGTGGGCAGGCGGCGTCATCGGCGCACCAGCTCGCAGCCCAACTTCAGTTTGTCCCACCGACTGCATGTGGTGCAGGAGGAGGAGCAGCCGCAGCAGCAGCAGTTGCCCCTACAACGACAACAGCAGCAAAGCCAGCAGCAGGAGCAACTGCAGCCTGTTCCGGGCGGCACGCAGCTAATGCGACGCTTCAGGAGTCTGCCCTGTCTGTATAGGAGCGACAACAGCCTGGATCGGCTGTCGCATGCGCTGCCCGGACTGCCAACGGCTGCTCCGGCGGCGCGTCCGCGCTGCCAGACCTACAACAACAGTCCGAACGTTCCGCTGAGTGGCTGCAGCATCAGCACGAGCAGCAGCGGCAGCCAGGTGGCGTCGCCAGTGCCGCGTCGCATACAGCTAATCAACTGTGATGACATCAAGATCTGGACGGACCAGACGAGCAGCGCCAGCCAGGCCGCCGGCAGCAGCCAGAGCTCACCGGCGCCGGTGCCGGTGCCGGTGCCCGCCGTAAAGCGCGGCAACTTCCTGGGCAATCTGTTCGGATCGCCGCCCGTCTACACCAGCTGGTACAGCAAGAGTCGGGGCCAGAGCGACGAGGCGGGCGGCGTGCTCAATGGCTTTCTGGCCATCAACGGACGCAAGCTGGACAAGCGGCAGCAGCCGTCGCTCTTCGAGGGCGTCAGCATGCTCGACTACAACCACAGCCAGGCGAACACGACGGGCACGGTTATGGCCACGGAGCCGCTGGACATTGTGGGCAGCGCGACGGGGCAGCAGCACAGCGCCAGCTGCAGCACCACCTCCTGCAGCCTGAGCAGCGACAGCCAGTACAGCAGCAGCAACAAAATGGACAACCAGAGCCTGGCCGCCTTTCTCCAAATGTCCCGCAATGCGCACAACAACACGGAGCTGGAGAAGGAGAACGCCCACTTTCGCATCTCGGAGGCGTGCATCGCGGCCATCGAGCACGTGAAGTGGACGCGACGCGGTCAGCCGTCGGAGAGCGCCAGTGGCAGTTGTGGCATGGCCACCGAAGGGGATGCACTGCTCATACCCTATGTGGAGCAGCAGAGCACGAATGGACATGGCCAGGATGACAGTAGCCACAACAACAACAACAATGACAGCAATAGCGCCGAGGCCGTTGGGCTGCAGCTGATCTCGCGCTTTAATGACAAGCAGCTGCCCAAGCTGGCGGACCTGAAGTGGCTCGTGTCAGAGCAGGATGCGCCGCAGCAGCTGCTGCCGCTGCCGAAGCTAAGCGAGCAGCAGCGGCAGCAGCAGCAGCTGGAGCTGCTGGGCGAGACGAGCCTGACGCGCGGCACCAAGACCTGGGCACCGCCACGCCAACAGATCATCTTTACCGAGCACCCGCCCGCCAGCCGATCCCAGCTGCTCAGCCGACAGAACTATCGCTGCGCCGGCTGCGGCATGCAGGTGACGCGTCAATACCAACAGTACTTCCGCTATTGCAACTACCTGGGCAAATATCTGTGCACCGGTTGCCATCGCAACCAGTTGTCGGCCATTCCGGCCAAGATACTGCAGTCGTGGGACTTCCGGTGCTATGCGGTCAGCTCGTTCGCCTATCGCCTCATCGAGCAGATGTACACGTTCCCGCTGTTCCATGTGCCCGACCTGAACGGCCAGCTGTATGTGAAGCAGAAGCTGCTGGCGAGGGCTCGACGACGTCGCCTCCAGCTGAAATACGTGCACAGCTTCATCGCCGCCTGTCGCTTCGCCAGCAAGTAAGTGATTCCAGTGCATCCTGCATCTCTTTCTAATCGGTATTCCATTCGCAGGGAGCAGGCGCTGTTCGATGCGGTGCCGGCGCACATCACCAACGATCCGGACATGTGGTCCATGTGCGACTTTGTCGACGTGCAGAACAACAGCCTGTGCCGCTCCATCGAGGATCTGATTGAGCTCAACGAACAACATGTCTACAGCTGCGTGGTAAACTAGCATTTATTGTCTATCCAAGCTGGATCAACTGTTTGACTCTTATCTCATCCACCTTTCAGCTCTGCACGGGTCGCGCCTTCGTCTGCGAGCTGTGCAAGAGCCGCCAGCTCCTCTATCCCTGGCAGCGGAAGGTGCATCGCTGTGGCCAGTGCGGCGCCTGCGTCCATGCCAACTGCTGGAAGCTCAGTTCGCCTGGCATTTGCCTGCGCTGTGACCGGCTGCAAGGACGACAACAGCAACGACAATAGACGCAGCTGCAGGACTTACGACTTGGCCAAAAATTTAACCTTTTTTAAATATGCCTATGTATACTGTATATAATCGTGTAAATTATGGAATCCATTAGCAAAAGTACCTCAAGTGAAAAATGACCGATTCTTAAGTTGATTTTTTATAAATTATACAATATATATTTATTTTATTATACCAATAATTGCATTTAATTCAATAGCAAAAACTGCGCTGGTCGCCATTTTTATATATAGTAATTGCAATTACCGATTTTCTGTGTTGTCAATCGGAGTATTTGCTCAAAAAACTCAATTTACATAGAGTTTAAATAGTGTTTAAAATATATATTCTATATATATTCTAATTATTTAATTTTCATGTCGTTATTTGAATTTTCATATATTCAATTTATTTATCGGTTTTTAAAGCACAGAGGATAATGTAAAGTTATCGGCTGCTGACAGTCAACATAGAACTATCGCTGATAGTCGATAGACGATAAGCTTGCAGCTGGCAGCTTATTTTGGCGGAGCAGCGTCAAAATATTTTCCAACAATAGACACAGCTGTAGGACTAACGACTTGGCCAAATATTGAACCCATTTTGAATTTGTCTATGTATGCTGTATATTATCGTATAAATTATGGAATCTATTAGCAGAAGTACCTCAAGTAAAAGATGACCGGCTCTTAAGTTAATTTTTATAAATTAAACAATACATATTTATTTTATTATACCAACAATTGCATTTAATTCAATTTTTTTTATATATAGTAATTGGGATTCCAAGTTTCTATGTTGTCAATTGGAGTATTTGCTTATAATAGAGTTAAAATTCAGTTTCAAATACATATGCTAATTATTTAATTTTCATGTCGTTATTTGAATTTTCATATATTCAATTTATTTATCGGTTTCGAAAAGCGCAGAGGATAATGTAAAGTTATCGGCTGCTGACAGTCAACATAGAACTATCGCTGATGGTCGATAGGCGATAAGCTTGCAGCTGGCAGCTCATTTTGGCATAGCAGCGTCAAAATATTTTCCTTTTGAGTTTGCAGTGCCCGTTCGAGTAGAGCATTATCATTTGCTTGCGAGCTAAAACTTACAAATTTGCACCTCCTTTAATGAATCGGAAACGCAAATGCAGTGCCGAGCTAAAAACGTCACAAGTGTTGTTCATATAAATTAAACAGTTTTGACAAAATTTGTGTTTCCGACTTTTTTGCAATAAAAAAAAAAAAAGAAAAAAACAAAAAAAAAAAAAGCGTCGTGCGTGCAACACACACTGCCGTCGAGGAGAACGCCATAAATTGAAGTGTAGGTTGGAAAGAAAAAAAACGAAGAAAATTTGCAAGTTTTTTCTTCACGATTGGCGCTTGCGTTCGGGTTCGAGCCTACAGCTGCCTGCCATCAACATCAGCCTGTGGCCAGAGCCAGAATCTACACCATTTACTTTCTGACATCTTCGAAAACAAGTAAGCGAAAAATAAAATAAAGTATATGCATTGCATTTGTGTGTGGAAGCTAAGTTGATTTGATGCCTATGCCTGCCTGCCTGCCTGCCTGCCGTATGCAGCACCCGTCGCCCGCTCGCACTTTTTGACGTCTACAAGCATGAGGGTAAATTTGTACAGCGGTGGGTTCGATGCGTGCGTGCGTGCGAATGTGTCTGTTTTTGTGTGTTTGCTTGCTTGCGCGTGTGTATTTGTGTGTGTGTGTGTGAGTATGTGTTGGGACAAAAGCGATGCGGCGCACTTCATTTTGGCGTGAGCAAATTCTACACATTCGTGCATGTATGTATGTATTTAAGTGCATAAAAGAAGCATAGGTGCTAGAAGAAGAGATACGAAACACGCATAAGTATGTGCATATGCAGAAATGCATTGGTAAAGTGGTAAAATGATAAAATGTCAAAATTTCAAAAAGAAAATTTGCAAGCTTGTGACCAACACATATACATGGGCCATACATACATATATATGAATTGACATATTTATGTGTGTGGGCATATGTTAGTGTATGCATGCGCATATGTGCGTGCGTGTGTGTCAGTATGTTTATTTATCGATGTTTCTTTCTCCTTCTCCTGTCACCCATTTTCCATTGACTTTTCAGATAACTCAGGCGGCTGCTGCAACCAACACTGAGCGCAACGCAATCGAAATCGAAATCGAAAGTCAACACGATAACTAAGCAAAAAAAAAAAAAAATTAATATTGAAGAAGAAGAAAACCAGAAGCTGTCAAAGAGGAAAAAAACCAGCAATTCACTTTCCAATATTAATTAATAATTGAAAAGCACTTGCAGAGGAACAAAACCAAAACATCAAGAACGGCGGCAACAGCAGCAGCATCAGCGGCGGCGTTTGCAGTAGCCGACGAAAAGCAAAATTCAAGTGCCGAATAAGATGGACATTGAAACAGATCAGTCTATTGAAGCAATGGATACCCAGGACACTCAAGAGGTCGAGATAATCACAAGCGACCTGCAACAGCAACAGCAGCAACAACAGCAGCAGACAAACTCGCCGCCACAATTGCCAAAGTTTAAGAATCTGATACATCCACAGCAGCAGCAACAACAGCAGCAGCAACAACAACAGCAGCAGCAACAACAACAGCAGCAACAACAGCCGCAGCAGCTACCCAGTGAGAACGGCAACGTGCCGCCACAGCAATTGCTAGCCGAGAGCAGCTCCACATCTTTTGGCAACGAGCAGGAGATGCCAATGGACGACGAAACTAAAGAGGATCAATTCCGCTCGGAAACCACATTCTCCTACACCGTGGAGAATGTGGGACAGATCAAGCAGCAGCATCTGTCGCAGCCCGTCTATGTGCGCATGCTGCCCTGGAAGATTATGGTCATACCGAATGACCGTGCGCTCGGCTTCTTTCTGCAGTGCAACGGGGAGAACGATTCGCCGACCTGGTCGTGCAATGCCATTGCCGAGCTGCGTCTGAAGTGCCACAAGCCGGATGCTCCGCCGTTTACGCGTGCTCGCATCAAGCATTTATTCTACTCGAAGGAGAACGATTATGGCTATTCGAATTTCATTACCTGGCAGGAGCTGCAGGATCCGGATAAATACTATGTGAACAATGGCAGCATTACACTCGAGGTGCACGTGATTGCCGATGCACCGCACGGCGTCCTCTGGGACTCCAAGAAGCACACCGGCTACGTGGGCCTGAAGAACCAGGGCGCCACCTGCTACATGAATTCCTTGCTCCAGACGCTATATTTCACAAACTCGCTACGCCTGGCCGTCTATCGCATACCGACCGAGGCCGATGATAGCACCAAGTCGGTGGGCTTGTCGCTGCAGCGCGTCTTCCACGAGCTGCAGTTCGGCGATCGTCCGGTCGGCACCAAGAAGCTAACCAAATCCTTTGGCTGGGAGACTCTCGACTCGTTCATGCAGCACGATGTCCAAGAGTTTCTTCGCGTGCTGCTCGACAAGCTCGAGTCGAAGATGAAGGGCACCTGCCTGGAGGGCACCATTCCCGGGCTCTTCGAGGGCAAGATGTCATCCTACATCAAATGCACAAATGTCGATTATAACAGCACACGCTACGAGACCTTCTACGATATTCAGCTAAATATCAAAGACAAGAAGAACATCTTCGAATCATTTCAGGACTATGTCGCCTCCGAGACACTCGAGGGCGATAACAAATATGATGCCGGTGTCCATGGCCTCCAGGTGAGTGCAGTTTGTGTGTTCAATTGGTTGCTACGATGACATTTGCCTCTATGCAGCGCATTCAATTTTGTACGAATTTAATGTGGGCACAAAAGGCTAACTCTTACCATCCACATCATGTGGATTACATGTTTGTGTAAATGCTAAGTGGAATGTAGTGTATGTGAATGCTATGTGGAACGCAGTGTTAACAGTTCCGATATCAAAGCAAATATAAATTGCATCGACTGATGAAATTACCATCCACATCATGTGGATTACATGTTTGTGTAAATGCTAAGTGGAATGTAGTGGAACGTAGTGTTAACAGTTCCGATATCAAAGCAAATATAAATTGCATCGAGTGATGAAATTCGCCAAGAAAATTTTCGATTTCATAATTATTCCAGCTTATGATTATAAAATGCAATTCTAAATCTCATATCTAATTCCAACTCTGCTTAAATATGTTTTCCTCATAATATTGAAATAGAATTCATAAAATATTGATCAAGTTCCACAATAAATTGCATAGTAATGCACTTCACTTCACTTCACAAGTAGTGTGGATCGTTTGTTAAATATGTGTCCACTTAGCATCCACAAGAAACTGTAAATTGTTGATATCACTGTGAAGGCCAGAACTGTTATCGTAGCATAGCTCTATTATATTTATATAAATACTAGACATTAATAAACATTTATCTCTGCAGGAGGCAAGCAAGGGCGTCATATTCACATCATTCCCGCCTGTGCTGCATTTGCATTTGATGCGTTTCCAATACGATCCGATTACCGATAGCTCGATCAAATACAATGATCGTTTCGAGTTCTACGAACAGATCAATTTGGATCGATATCTGGCGGACCGCGAGAAGACACCGGCCGATTATGTGCTACACGCTGTGCTCGTCCATTCCGGCGACAATCATGGCGGACACTATGTGGTCTTCATCAATCCGAAGGCCGACGGACGTTGGTTCAAGTTCGACGACGACGTCGTCTCCAGTTGCCGCAAGCAGGAGGCCATCGATCAGAACTATGGCGGCATGGATGAGGAGATCTCGTTCCATGCCAAATGCAGCAATGCCTACATGCTGGTCTACATACGTCAATCGGAGCTGGAGCGCGTACTGGGCGATATACCGGAGAACGAGATCTCCAGTGATCTCGTGGAGCGTCTCGATTTGGAGAAACGCATCGAGATGGCACGCCGCAAGGAGCGCAGCGAGGCCAATCTCTATGTGCCCATTCATGTTATACTCGAGGAGTACTTTGAGTCTCAGCAGAAGCGGCGCCTGTTCGACCTGGAGAAGACCCATCAGCGCCCCTTCAAGCTAAAGCAAAACCAAACCGTTAACGAAATGGTCGAGATGCTGGTGAAGGCATTCGGTGTGCCGCGCGATCGCATGCGCATGTGGAACATGTGCACGGCCCAGACACAAAAGTTCCTGTACTTTGACTTCGAGGCGGAGGCGACACGCACCATCGAACAGATACCCACATCGCAGAAGCCGTGGGTCATATTCCTGGAGCTGGCACCGGCCGACAGCAGCGAGCCGCTGCTGCCCTTCAATCCGAAGACGGATGTGCTTCTGTTCCTCAAGTATTATGATGCGCGCAACAAGCGCCTCAATTACATCGGCTGCACCCAGCAGCCGTTGAGTCGCCGTCTCAGCGAACTGGTGCCGGAGATCAATCGTAAGCTCGGCTTCGACCTGGACACCGAGCTGACCGTGTTCGACGAGTACGCCGACAAGAAGATAGCGAACATAAACGAGCCCATCGAGAATGTGCTCTACATGCCGCAGGACCATCTGCAGGGACCCATTTTGATATTCGAGCGCGAGAATGTGGATGTTAAGCTGGATCTTCCCACCGTTGAGGACTACTTCCTGGATCTGGTCTATCGCATCGAGATCATCTTCAGCGACAAATGCAACCCCAACGAGCCGGACTTTACACTCGAGCTATCGAATCGCTACAACTACGATCAACTGACCAATGCCGTGGCCGAACGCCTCAACACGGATCCGCAGAAGCTGCAGTTCTTCATGTGCATCAGCAACTACAAGGAGACCGCCGGCAATGCTGTGCCGTACACCTACAAGGTGCGTGTAAACGAATCCCCGTGTGTGTCAGAGTGCCTGAGCTTCATCACACATTCATGTGTTTGTAAACTGAAATGTTCAAATGATGTTTAGTCAGGCTTTTGTATATATATCGTCAGTTGGCATTCTCCAGCTCAGAGAGTCGGACTGAGATTTTAGAGAATTTAATTTAATTATAAATTCACAAATCTGTAAACTTACGAACTGTGTTTATTCCACAGGGCACCATCAAGGATCTGTTGTCGTACACGAAGCAGAGCACGCCGAAGCGCATCTTTTACCAGAGACTGTCCCTGAGCATTCACGAGCTGGATAACAAGAAGCTTTTCAAGTGCATTTGGGTCAGCAATGACCTGAAGGAGGAGAAGGAGCTGGTGCTGTATCCGAATAAAAATGACACCGTGAAGGGACTGCTCGACGAGGCGGCCAAGACGATCACGTTCGGCGAGAACAGCCGCAAGAAGCTGCGTCTGCTGAAGGTCGGCAATCACAAGATCGTGGCCGTCTGCAAGGATGACATACCGTTGGAGACTCTGATAAAGAACAATGAGTCGATAACAACCACGCAGGGCACTCAGAAGATCTACCGCATCGAGGAGGTGCCGCCCGAGGAGTCGCAGCTGGCCGAGAACGAGCTGCTCATACCGGTGGCCCACTACAGCAAGGAGTTGTACAATTCGTTTGGCATACCATTCCTAATGAAGGCGCGCCATGGCGAACCATACGGCGCCTTCAAGCAGCGCATCCAGAAGCGTCTCAATGTCCCGGACAAGGACTGGGAGAACTACAAGTTCGCCGTCATCACAATGGGCCATACCATCGATGTCAACGATAATACAACCATTGATCTCGACGGCTATCGCAACTGGACTGGCGCACAGTTGCCGTTCTTCGGGCTGGATCACATCAACAAATCGCGCAAGCGCAGCTCGCTCAATTTCTCCGAGAAGGCAATCAAAATCTACAACTAAATTATCAACAATACAAAACAACCAACAAATGGAATAACAAAACAAAACAACCAACAAATGGAATAACAAAACAAAACAACCAACAAATGGAATAACAAAAAACAAAACAAAACAAAGCAGAAGCAGAAACAGAAGCAAGGCAAAGCAGCAAAGCAAAGAGAAACACTACAAAAAGATACAAAACAAACAACAATAATAATAACTACAACAGCAGCAAATTCTGCGTATGTTCGTGTGTGTGTGTGTGTATATGCTTGCCTTAGCTTCATATAATCCGAGTCGAGCAAACAAAGAACACTTTCTTATAGCTAGCGCAGCTTCCATAACAACAACAACAACAACAGCAACAATAACTAGGAGAACAACAACAACAACAACAATTGCTTCCACAGCATCAGACCAATATATAATCCATGCTAGATATTGAAGAGAGAGTTAGAGAATTAGCTATATATGCATATATATATATATCCGTGTGTATATATATATAGACACTATATATGCCAATCCGTTATAACCAGTTGATACCATCCTCTGTCCCATTCCCAACAGATTTGTCAGTTAATAGAATTGTTGCCTGTTAGATATGACTATATACATTTAAATATATATATATATATATATTGTCCATATACAAAAATAGCATAAAATATATATATATATATTCGCCGTCAACTCTTCCAGCTGACACGGCCACGCCCACTTCCCACTCCCAGCCCTAAAACAGCATTACAGTCATTTACCATCGAGTCAACATCTCGCACACACACATATGTAGCACACACACACACACATATGCAGCACACACACACACATATGTAGCACACACACACACACATATGTAGCACACACACACACACACACACACATACACATATATAATTTTAGCTCTTGCTTATTTCATGAATTAAATGGAATTACAATTCATGTTTAAGCATGAATGTGTGTGTGAGTGCTTTGAAAATGAATACATTTTTGTTTGTTTGTTTTTTTAAATACTATTTTTAAAGCTATTTAAAAAAAAAAAAATATATATATATATATATATATATATGTATGAATGAAGAATTAGCGCCAAAATCCTGCAAAGATTTCTGGCATTACTGTAAATAAGCGTTGCAGTTATGCCCTAAAGCCGGGGAGACACACACACACACACACACACACACACAATGCATATATATATATATATATATAATGAATGTCCCTTGCTGCCATTTAACAGTTAAAGCAGGGACTTGAGCTGTTTTGACATAATTTAGAAAGAGAGAGGAAGAGCAAAAGAAGTGAGAGAGAGAGCGAGACAGAGAAAGCAGGAGTGTTATTGCGTAGCGAGGGGTTATGAAAGATATATATATATATATATTTAGATACACATATATATATATATATATATGTATATGTAATAACAATTCATATATATATTAAACTATTACCTACCATATAACGAACACGGAAGGAATGTTAATGAAAGAAGAAGAAGAAAACAAACAAAAATGTATAAAAAAATACAAAAAACAAAACAAAATAAAAAAAAAAACGGAAGATTTGTTTCAAACAACAATTATTTGTGATTTTAATACATGAAATGATAAATATAATGCTAATGATAAACTTTTCGCTGATGTGACTAGAAAGCCCTATCTATAATAATATTAATCATAAACTACTATAATACAAAATATTAAAATAAAGAAACACTTTAAATTAACAGTTAGTGCTTTTACTTTGTTAACGTTAGCAAAAATATTAAAAGAGAAAAAAAAATAGAAAGAAAATGAAATGAAACTGAAACTGAATGAAACAGGAAATATTTTAACATCATATGAAATATATATGATATATATATATATATATATATATATATATATATATATATATATATATATATATATATATATATATATATATATATATATATATATATATATATATATATTCATATATATATATATAAAGATATACGCTATTATTATTTATGCAGAAAATAATTAAAATTATTTATGTGTAAAAAAAGTTAAAAAAGAAACAAAAAAAAAAACAAATAAAATACCAACAATTTAAGGGAATTGTTTTTTTTTTTTATCAGGTGAAACGTGGGATATAATAAAACAAAATATTTGCAAACTGTTCTAACTGTAATCTATTACTTGAAGAAACTTGCATATAGTATATGTCCTGCCTTTAAAAGGTTAGAAATTGTGCGTTAGGGCATGCTCGGCTGACAGATACCCGTCACACACATACTACAAAGCAGCTATTTCAAGCATTCTACTCCACTTTTCTATAGGCATTATGCATGTATTCACACACACACACACACTCACATACATTCCACAGACATACGTTCCATTGAGATTCGTTCCACTTAAAAGGCGTGCTATGCATCGCATTTTACTTTACTTTTCTAACTATATAATACATGCATCCACACACATACGTTCCGCTTACTTACGTTCCACTTATATACATTCCACTTACAAAGCGTGTGCTAGAACATGCTCGACTGACAGATACCCGTCACATATCGCAAAGCTATTATGCCAAGCATTCTATTCCACTATTCTACAGGCATAACACACACACACACATACGTCCCACTTACAATCCCCTTGTACTACGCCTATGGACTTTGCTCTGCTCCATCTCCAACTCTAGCTTCCACAGCAATTGTAATTTGAACAAAATTCAAGCTCGTTTCCATTCGATTCGCACAATATTTATTTTACATTGTCTACAAACTAGCAATCTCTTAGAATTTACGACGCTTGAGCAGCTCCGGCCGCCAGTTGATGGGATGCGTCTCCTCGCTGGCCTCGTCGTCCTGCTTGTACACCTTGATGGTCTTGTCCGCCTCGGCGGTGATGAGGCGTGTGCCCGACTGATCGAAGCAGAGGGCAAATATGCCCGCCTCGCTGTCCATGGAGCCCGGCTGGACGGGCGCCTGGAAACGCTGGAAATTGTAGCCGGTGCGCCAGTCCCAGAAGAACATGGTGCCGTTGTCGCCGCCAGAGACCAGCACGCCATCCGAATTGGCCGCCATGCAGTTCACGATGGCCGTGTGGCCGGAGATGTTCTGCACGAAGTTGCCCTCGGGACAGCGCCACTGTTTGATGTTGTCCGGCGAGGCGGAGGCGAACATGTAGAGTGAGGGATGCAGAACGATGCTGCGCACGGACTTCTTGTGGTTGGTCAGCGTGCAGACGCTCTTGCCGGCAGCCAGATCCCACAGGCGGACGGTGGAGTCGTGGGAGCCGGTTATGATCTGGGGATTGGTGGCCTGGGCCACGACGCTGGCCACCGTGTTCGTGTGGCCCGTCAATGTGTGCACGTTGGCCTTGGTGCGCATATCCCAGATGCGCGCCGTCGAGTCACGCCCAGATGTGGCGAGCACATCAATGGTGGGATGCAGGGCCAGGGAATAGACAGCGGACAGATGGCCGTGATAGTGCCGGATGACTTTGTTGTACTCCAGATCCCAGCACTTCACCTGACGATCCTCGCCGCAACTGAAGAGATACGGATGCTTTGCGCTGACGGCGACACCGCGCACGGTGCTCACATGGCCGGTGAGGGAGAGCTTCAGTTTGCCGCTGGCCAAGTCCCAGATCTTGATGACGCGATCACCGGCGCCGGTGGCAAACCACTCGTTGCCCGGCTCCACAGCGATGCAACGCACCCAGCCCAAGTGGCCAGAGATGACGCGCGATAGTTTCCACGGCGCATGCCATTTGGGCTTCGGTATGCTGGGCGCCTTCTTTGGTATTAGCTGCACATTGCTAGCTCCACTGCTGCTCGGCATTGAGGCGCGCACCAACGATGTGTTTCCTATCATTGTCGGTTTCTCCTTGTCGCGATTAGACCTAACCATGCTGCCGCCCTCTGCACCACCCGCACCCAAATCCGAGCCGGCTGCAGCCTGGCCTGTGCTGCCGTCTGTAATGGCCAGTGGCTTGTCGGTGCTGCCGTTTTGAATGGCGGACATCTTTTTGTCGTCCGCCGACTTGATGGCGCGGTCAATCACCAACCCATAAGTGTCCCTTGCTTTAATCGAGCGAGTTAGTTTCTCGCTGTAAACAAATATAATGCGAATTATTGTTAATTCTGTGTGTCCATTTTGTGGCCATTTCTACTTACAATCTCTCATCAATATCCGGCAAATTACCCTGATTCGATACAAACAGATCATGTGTGCGTTTAAGAGATCTGAATATAAGCGTATGCACGCTGTGCTTTTGTACATCTTCCATGCTTATTTGTGTTTATTTAAACGAAACATAAACGTCGACGCACTATTTGCTATTCACATCGAGCGACGATGCGGCGATAAAATTTGCCATTCACACAGAAAAAGTTATCGATTGTCACATAGTGATGTTAGTATTTTTTCCCCCATGTTAAATGATGATTTTAACGAAATTTTTCGTGGCCTCAGCCTATAACGAATTTTAAATACCCCTTTATCAAAATACTTTTTTGTTTATTTTATAAACTCATGGAATTTGTTACGTCACAAAAACGTGCTGATCGTTGGGTATGTCAGCTGCGAACAATCGATTACATATGGGCATAGTTGTCATCGAATATTTCACTTTAACTCCTTTTTTCTACATTTAAATGCATTTTATTTAAATTAAAAAAAAAAAAGAAACAGATCTTAGTTCTAATTTGTAGTCAGCGTTACGCAGCAACCCCAACCAATTACAATGCGATTTTGATTCATTTCTGAAGCAAATATGTTTTTTTCTGTTTTATTTTTAGTTAGCGGGAACCGGTGAGCCTGAAGCTGCGTTACTCGATGATAAGGATGAGGAAGTGGGCGAAACGGATGCCGACGAAGAGCTGGCACCATGCGCATTTTCCTGAGCCGCCGAAGGTCTCGTGGTGAAGAACTGATTTATCTGCAATTCACGATTAATAAAAATAGTTACATTTGGCAATTGTCAATGTCACAAGTTTGGTTTTCTCGCGAAACTTTCTTACAATTCGTTTAATATATGTGCACGACTTGTCATTGTCCGAGCTGGATACAACATTGTCCACCCTGTATGGCGGCGAAACGGTTACTTCATTTAAAATTTGTATGTTTGCTCCTTGCCAGGAAACTTCATTGTACTGCCATAGGGATATATCGTAGATGGAAGAGTAGGAATTTAAGATAGATTTAAGATATATATATAAACATATTTATATAT
This sequence comes from Drosophila meridionalis, assembly GCA_035045145.1. NCBI lineage: Eukaryota > Metazoa > Arthropoda > Insecta > Diptera > Drosophilidae > Drosophila > Drosophila meridionalis. The sequence continues at coordinate 4,791,083 of JAWNPG010000009.1, read as the reverse complement.
AAATACATTTATATTCCGACTTACCCCAAGTTGTTTGGCTATCGCTTGATAGAGCTCTTGTGCTTCTGGTGTTACATCCGCATTTTTGGACTTGAGATAGTCTTGTCGTCTTTCTACTGTTTTGCGAAGTCGCATTTTGACCTGCAAAAGAAAATTCAGTTGGAAGTGAATGTAAACTCAACTCACATACATATATATATCTTATTGGCTATATGCATACCTGTTCCAGGTTGAGCTTTTGAGGATCATCAATGAAGTTTCCATTGCATTCCTTGATCACCTGCACGTTACTGCACAACGATAAGTTCATCACATAAACATCACTCAGTTCACCTGAAGTTTTCGAGTGACATTCTGATCGGACAAAGAAGAAGAGAAAACAAACAAAGGGAAAGGCGCAGGTGTTGTACGGCGATGTAAGGTGACCAACTAAAATATTCGCTAAATACATATGTATGTGTCTATATAAATATAAGTATATTATATAAAACACACATATATAATAATAATAATAATACGTAAACATGAAAAACTTTCACTTTTACACATTTGTTTTGAAAAAGGATACGCAATATTAGCATTTTTGTGTTATGATCGAACGCGAGCACCTCCCCCTCGACCTCCTCCTTGAAGCAGGTCGTACAGATCACTGTGGAACCGATACTGAAGCAATCGTTCACTGCATTTCCAACGTCGGCGGTGGCAGCGGCCATTTTTAATTGTCGCTGTCGCTGCTGCAACTCGAACAACTTCCGATATGATATTGACAACAGGCGATAGATGTATATATATATATGTATATATATATATATATATATATATATGTGTGTGTGTGTGTGTTTGTGTATGTATTTATATATATATTTGTGTACTATATGGATCGGAGTAGTGTAATTGAAAGCCAGATGCAGATGTATGCTCTCAATGTTTTTGTTGCTGTTGTCTTGCGAAGGGACAAGCCGCTGCTTGCAATTGTTTACACAACAGGCGAGCAAATTTCAAATATACTTAGCGTGGAAAGTGCGCCTAGTTCGTGTTGTTTATAACAAACATCTGTTTTGATCCACTGCCAGGGCGCTGTTTTGTTGCGGTTGTGTTGCACTTCCTTGCCGCGGATTCGCTTCGCTTTCACATTCACGTTTCGGTGTCGGTCGGAGTTGCCTTTGCCTGTTTTTTTTTTTTTTTTTATCGGTCGTGTTTCTTCGAATACGTGTTTTGCGGTAGTTGTACCCAATGTTATTGCGTGCGTTGCCTAAAATAATTTGCTCTGCCAGCAGCGCAAGCGATTTATGCGTTTTAAATACGTATTTTGTGGTTTTGTAATTGAGAAGTAACAATAAAAATATGCTGCGTACGAAAAAATTTATTGGTCAACACACGAAACAACAGCCAAAAAGGAGGCAGAAAAGAAATCGCAGTGTTGTATATACGATAAGATTTGTGCTACTTGTATAAAAATTAACATATCGATACCAGGCTAACTCGATAGCAACTGTCGTCGTCGATAGTTTCAGTTGTAGCAAACGAAAAGCCGGGTTTCTTACATTTACCGCCAAAAAAGTAGTGATCTCTTAAAAAAAATAGTAAATTGTTTGTTGATATACATCTGAAATGGTAGATACGGACCACACACAGCTAAATCACAAGGCAAGTGCAGACACATTTCTGCCCCTTAGCCGGGTGCGGACCATCATGAAGAGCTCCATGGACACGGGTCTGATAACCAACGAAGTGTTGTTTCTCATGACCAAGTGTACGGAGCTCTTCGTGCAGCATCTGGCCCGGGAGGCATACGCGGCATCGTGTACCAAGCAAAACAGCGACACACTCAAATACGAGCACTTATCCCAGCTGGTCAACAAGCGGAAAAATCTCGAGTTTCTACTGCAAATCGTACCTGAAAAAATTCGCGTGCACGAATTCCAAGAGATGCTGCGTCTCAATCGTTCCAATGCCAGCGACGACGACGATGAGACCTGCTCCGAATCCGAGTCGGAGGATGAATAGAGCGGAGTAAATAACAATTAGCATACTTCCGATGATGATGTCATATTTGATAAGCATAATTCTTGTATTTAAGCCTAAAGACAATTTAATTATACACAATTTTTATTGATTATTCTGAAATAAATTACAATTTTACACCGATCTAAAGAGCTTCTAATGATGGGCCGGCCATCAGTCATCTGGCCCCGGCAAGGTTACAGAACAATTGTTTTGCCACAGCAATGCCAAGTCAAGGACTGATAAATCGGCCGGGTTAACCCGCCAATGTCAGACGCTGAAGTTAATTTAAACACTTGGTTTTCTTTATCAATAATATAACTCACATACACACACACACACACATACATGCACATGTGTGTGGATGCTCGTCTTTATACATATGTATTTAATGCACTCGATATTATAAAGTATATAGTATAATTCAGTAATAATTGTAGTTTATTAGATCTTCAGGTTGACTCCCGGATAGCCCTTGGCATTGAGACCGGTCACCTTGTAGGTGGTGCCAGCCGGGGCGGGCTGATCGAACTTGGCCGCGGTGGTCACATAGAGAATGTCCAGATTGGGTCCGCCGAAGGCGACCGAGGTGATCTGCTTGGTGGGCAGCTTGATCTCCAGCAGGCACTGACCCGTGCTGTAAGCAATTTGAGATGAGTTTGATGTGGAGGATCAACGGATCAGCGGATCTGGCTGGCTAAACATACCTGGGATTGACTTTGTAGATGGTGGAGCCATTGAATGTGGCCACATAGAGGTTGCCCTCGGTGTCAATGGTCATGCCATCGGGCAGGATGTGCGTCTTGGGCGAGTCCTTGCGCAAGTTGTAGATAACCTTGGGATTGCTGGCGACGCCAGTTTTGAAGTTATAATCATACGACTTGACCTCGTAGTCTGTGGTGTCGATGTAGTAGAACTTGTTGGCCTTCTCATCCCAGGCCAGGCCATTGGAGATGCCCACGTCGCTCTTCACCACCGTCACATTGCCGCCCGCCTCCCAGCGGTACAGCTCGCCGTGGCGGTGCGTGAACTCATCGCCAATGTAGCGCATGGTGCCGAAGAAGAGGCGACCTGCGGGATCGGCTTTGGCGTCGTTCAAGCGATTCTCCTTGAACTCGGGCTGCACCTCGAACAGGGTGCGCACCACCTTGGCCACCGGCGAGACGCCGTCCCAGTTGACAATGACGACGCGGCGGCCACAGCCGACGGCAAACTCCTTGTCGTTGCCCTCCACGGGCAGCACAAAGGTGGCGAATGACTCGCCCTCGATTTGGGTTCTGTACGTCTTGTTCTGGCCGTAGTCGTAGCGCAGGAGGCAGCCCGCCTCCAGGTCAACAAAATACAGGCTCTGTCTGGCCACATCCCAGTGAGGTCCCTCGCCTAGGCCGGCATACGAATCGGGCAGCGGTTCCACTTTGTACGACATCTGTAAAGAAAATCAGAGAAATCAGAATCAACGGTAAATTTGCCAAAACAGCTGAGCGCATTCAAATTACCGTTGGAATGCACAGCGTGACTAAAAAAGTGAATATGACTAATTGGGCTAATTTCGACTGCATGTTGGGATTTGCTGCTTAATGTTGGCAGTTGTAACTGTGCACTGAAGCAGCTGCCGGCAGCACAAGTGTTTTTATTAGCCAATACACAAACGTCCAACAACAACAACAACAGCGAGCGCCAGTATTAATTCCAGTTTGAGTTTGTTGATTTTTATTTCTTCACAGCTGCTGTGACGCCATGCCCTTCACCTGGTCCGGGTCGCAGGCCGAGATTTTCAACTTCGTCAGCTTCGTTTGTTTGTTATTGATGTTGCTGCTGTTTTTTGCACGTAATTGCCATCCATCTTATTGTTTTTGCTGCTGCTGCTGTTGTTGTTGTTGCTGCTATTGAACTTGCCTGCCTAATTGTGTGATCCGTTTACGGTAAGCGCAGCAGAACTCTTCATACACACACTCAAATATCTAACACATTTTGTGTGCGCCAGAGCAGGACAGCCTATGCATACGGTATCGAGCTTCACTAAGAAACAATTCAAAGATGGCGACTCAAGGATAATGCGAGCAAAGCGCAAAAAGACGATCACAGTGGTGCATAGCTTATGGATTTGTCAGCAAATTATTATTTAACAATAACAAAAAAAAATTGTATTCTATTAATCACTTGTGGTTGGCATTTCAAAAATTTTTTAATTGACTATTGATTCATAATAAAAAGTGTAATAATACAAGCAGCAAACAGTTGAAGGGTAAAGCTTAATAAGTGCACTATAAAGACTCGCAAATTGAAAGTCATCTATAGAAAAAAAGGGGGCTTGAGAGACACTTGTTAAATGCACTTATTGATTGTATTTGTAAGTGATTAGGCAAAGCTTTGCCTCATAGGCAATTTGTTGAAATGCTAATCTGATTCTTATCAAAAGCAATAAAAAAAAATTGTTAAATGATTAATTGCATATTAGCTACTAGTGACACGGCAGATTTAAAAAAATTTATTTTTGTAAGAGCAACTTTATAGGTCGTTCAAAAATTATTTTTAATTTTTTTTTTCACTAAAAATGTATAAAGCCAATATATATAAAAAAAAAAATAAAAAAATAAAAATCACAGCTGCCTGCATGTGTATTTTTGACAGGACTTAAGTATACTTTCTTTCACCCGAACATACCTTTGAAATGTGTTTGTTATTTCGAATTTAACGGTTACTCAAAGGCTAGACCAACAGGACACAACGCGTTCAAATAGTTGACGTGAACTGAGGTTTGAGTCGCCGGCTATGAATCTTTTTATAGCCAAATCTGGAAACAGCAGCAGCTGGCGTATGCGTGATATACATGAATATATACATATATATATGATTGATAACTGTCGAGTGTGGAGCTAAATGCTGATAAGACCTACTCAAGCTCTCTCTCACACACACACACATACATTTATAAGTACAAACACACATTTGCCAATACATTTTTTAGTATAAAGAATTCAAGAGCAGATGGAATGGCTATAATCGTAATCAATACTTGTTAAGTTCACTGTAATATGAGATATAAGAAGTGGGCGTGGCGCCGGTCCAAACAATAGTTATATTACCTGTATAGTATAACTCAGCTAGTTTCTAGTTTCAATGTCATATTAGGGTTTCGAGGCAGCAGGACATTTAATTCTTAATAATCAAGAGTATGTTTCCCTGTTGCAGGTTTTACTGTACTTGACATAAAGTTGAAAAAATTAAACGAATTTTGTGGCAGCTTTTTTTTTTAATTCGTTTTTTCTTTTAAGCACTGTGTGGGCGCTTTTGATAAGTATAAATGAATATTTATATAATGTTGTTTAGCGCACATATCATATATAAGAATGTGTATATATAGGCGCGCATATGCATAGGATTTATCTGCGTTTCCGCTCAAACAAGTTGGCGATAAAATGCATCAAGCGTTGTTTTCGCCCTGCAAATTTTTGTCATCATTTGCGGCCCACTGTGCGCGTCGCAAACCAAAGGATGCTAAGGTCTGAAGACTGGCCATTATTTATGCGAGTGATCTTTGATCTGCTGGACGGCCGGGTGGTACTATATAGAGAGACCTTATCTCTCACAGCCAGCAAATGACTTGTCAAATGTTTTATTTGATTCTTAATTGAAATGGTTTTTTTAATTAATTTGCTACATGATTTATGACTGACAATCGACGATACATATAGACCATAATATACATATTAATGTTATTAATAAACTTTCTAATCTTATGTGAATATTTTAAGCTCAAAGTTCTTAAATAGAAAGGCTGGAATTTAAAAAAAAAAAAAAAAAAAAAAAAAATGAGAAAGTGTTTAATACAATTATGAAATATTTCAGAAATTCTTTATATGTTATATATGTGAATATTTTATATATTTATTAAATAAATTCGCCTGAACCAATATACATACATATATATATATATAAATATATATATTTTGTAATTATTATATTATATTAATTAATTAAATATAATAGATTAAATATAAGAGCCGTATAAATATATGTATTTTTTATATAAATAAGGTATTTACTAATTAGTATTTTATTGAATAGGCGCATATCTATCAATTTATCGTAATCTATCTATCTATCAGCACTTATCATACGTTATGGTAATTATCGATTGTAATCGAAAGTCGTGTAGCTTCAAATAAAGTACAGCGAAAAAGTAATAATGAAAGCAAATCCGTGTTTATATTATATAGGATTTGATAGTGGAGATAAATGATAATGATTTTGTGCTAGAGTCAACAAATGTGGGACTTTTGATGGAATCAAAGTAATTACATTTTTGTAAATTAAAAAAAAAAAAATAAAAAGTTAATATTCAAGCTAACAATAATAAAGAATAAGCACAATAATTCACACAGTTACGTTAGCACAGAAAAGGCAAGGCATTGCAGAACCGAATATGCCCGGCGACAACGTACGTAACTATAACTGTATTATGCCTTTGACATATTCCAAACATTAAACTCCGTGTTTTTCGCGCAATGTAATTTATTATTTTTACCTGTTTGGGTCTTATCACTTAGAATCAATAAAAATCAAATTGAAAGCAATTGCGAAGAATGAGTATATATAAATAATTAAAACAAAACAAAAACCAAAACACACACACACACACAAGCGAAGCGTGTGGAAAACAAATTCGGCGATTGAGCGAAACAGCTGATCATACTCGATAATTGACAATATCATCCCTGAAAATTAAAATTGTATTTCTTATTGATATCGACATGTGCACATTTTTGTTTAAACTATGTGGTAATATCACAATAACTAATTAATCGCAATTAAAATTGCACAGAAAAGTGTATAACAAAAATTAATTCGAAGAAATTTGTATCATATTTTATGATCGATTATTTGCTGTTGCTGTTAGTTAACATGAACTGTTGAGCAGTAACAGAAGGATAACATTCGTCATCGTTTTAATTTTGATGTCATCGATTGTTCATACAATAATTATCATTTGTTGTTGTTTCGTCGCAAGGTTCGGACGTGTGGTCTTCTGAGGTGCACATTGGAAGTCGTTCGGCTCTGCGTTAATTTCATTTTTTTTTTCTGTGTAATTTTGTTTTGCATACTGAAACGCAGACGGACACACGACCACGGCGGAGTCGTTTTGACTATACCGATACCGATACCCATGCCCGTGTCCAGGCATTAGCTGATGTGAAATGTGACGGCACAACGAAAAAGTGTCCGCAATCGCGCAGCCGAGGCGACAAAAACCATTTTGCAAAAAAAAAAAAAGAAAAGAAAATAAAATTCAAAGAAATACAACAAGAAAAGTGAGAGGAATCGGCAGCGACGCTCACGCGTTGCGCCCCCATTCAAAATAAAAGTGAAAACGTGCAAAATATACAACGAAACAAAGAGCAAAGCAAAGCCAGAAAGAACAGCAGCAACAATAAGATATTCATTTAAAACGGAAAATGTGCGACGCTGTCGCAACAACAACGACAACACCAACAACAACAGCAGCAACAGTGCCAGCAGCAGGATCAGGATCAGGACTCGCTGCTGGCGACACCACATCGACCGCAATGGAGGAGCCGACGCGACAAAGCTGCTGTCGCCTGTGCATTGCGCCCGCCAGCGAGTGCATTTCGATCATTAACAGTTATGCGGCCGATAAGGAACCGTTGGCCACTAAAATTCACAACTGCGTAAATATCAAGGTGAGTTAACCAAATGTTGCCAGCCGAATCGGGTTGTTGCCAGCGGCATACGTAATACACTCATCCACACATTGACAACGACACCGACAATGACAACGACATCGACGTCGCCAGTGTGCTCCTTTAATGCGAAACCGTTATACACACTGCTGGCACCCATTCCCATTCCCCTGCTGCTCGGAGCCGGCAGAGGTGGCCACACCCGAGCTGTGCTGATGGGCAATCTACTCCTGCTCTTGCTGAGCGGCGTTTCCTGTCTGTGCGTGTATAATCGATAACACTTCTAATATCGACAACTTCGCCTAGCTCTGCCCGCCTGCTCGCTGGCCAAAAAGCAGATGCAAAAAAAAAAAAAAAAACGTAGCCAGAAAGTGAGGTTAAATGCGAAACCAAAAGTAAAATATGCCTCATCAGACGCGAGCTGCTGCTGCTGCTGCTCTGCTACTGGCTGGCCCCATTTGATTGTGCAAGCACTGGCGATGACGACAACGACGCCGACGACGACGACTACGACGAGACCGAGCCAAACGTTGTTTCGTTCGTTGCCAGCTGCAGCAGCAGCACTAGCAACAGCAGCATTCTCTTCTACCCAATCTCCGCCTCCTTGCCCCAGCCCCAGCCGCAGCCGCAGCCCCTGCCCGTGTCGTGTCCCTCAGTCTCAATGGCACTTGCCCGTGAGCAACATCATCATCATTGGAAATGGAAACGGAATCGAGCGTTCGCATTTGTGCTTGTCCACGCCATGCCGTGTGCTCCGGCTCAGTGCCGTCTGCCTCTGGCTTTGCTTGAAGTGCCAAGTCACGATGCCCGACGACGACGGCGGCGACGGCAACGACGACGCGACGGCCATCGCCGTTTATTGGTATTGGTGTAACTTTGTCGTTGTGGCTGTCGCTGGCGCTGGCGTTGCCTGTGGCTGGCTCGCTGGCTGCTGCCGCTGCTGTTGCTGTTGCTGTTGCCGCCGCTTGCTTGCTTGCTTGGCTGGTTTGTCGCTCGCTACTCGATAGCCGACGTTAACGTCGTCGTCGTCGTCATCATCATCGGCATTTCGTGTGCTGCGTTGGCATGAAACTGAGCAGAAACCAAGCCATGAGCAGCTGGCGTGGCTGGGACCCAATGCTGGTCATTCCTATTCCCGTGCATGCACAGCATTGAGGTTAGAATTGGCCGGCACAAGCAAAAGCAAAAGGCGAAGCAAGCAAAAGCGCACAATTAATAATAACAACAAACTGTGCTCATTGTTTATTATTTACACATTTTTGTTGCCGCCGCTGCTGCTGCTGTTGCTACTGCTTGTGCTTGTACTGCTTCTTCTTCTTCTTCTTCATCATCTTCCTCATTCCACCGTTTCAAATGTTTTTTGCCGCTCAGCTTAAAAACTAGAGATGGGTCAAGTGCGTGCCTGCCATTCAAAAACGAAAAGCGAAACTTATCGAAAGTCAATTAAAAGTTGCGCAATTTGAACTTGGACAATTTCGATAAATGCAATAGGAGAGCACACAAAATTGAATAATTATGGCCGATATGTGAACTATATTTCGTGCTATATTCAAATTTTACATCTTCGTCCATCACTAGGCACGAAAAAGCAGCAGCACAAAACGTAGAGCGCAATGAGCGGCAGCGGCGCCCGAACGAACGGCCATTCAACGGCAACAAAATTTTCGAGGCCGTCACCATCGACGAGATTGAGAGCGGTGTGCCCAGAGAGGGCAGGAGGAGACGTTCGTGCGTGCATGAGTATGTGTGGATGTGATGTGTGTGTGTGTGTGAGCGTATGGGTATCTGTGTGCGTGTGTGTGTATGGAGCTTGGGTCGCGCTTGGTTCGTTTCATATCGGCTGTGGTTGCCGCCGCTGTTGCTGTTTCTGCTGCTGCTGCTGTGCCTGCCCAGCGCCAGAGCAATTACGTATAATTTTTGTGCTCGCCTCGCTTCCATGGAATTCGCCGCCATTGTGCAGCGACGCTGGCGATTCTAGCTTCGGCTCCGCATGGCAGCTCCAAGTCTCGATTAATATCAGCAGCAGCATCAGACCAAGCCCAAGCCCAGCGAGCGTCCAGTCTATTTCCGTTTCGCTCTCATCTTGCCCGCCCTCTTGCTCGCCCTCTCTCTCTCTCTCTCACTCTCTCTCGCTCCCACTCTCCACTCTCGATGAGCACGCTCATGCTTGCGCGCGCGCTCTTGTCGTGTCCTTCACTGGCTTCCATTTGTGACTCCTCGCTGGGCTCATGATATCCGGTGCAGGCACCTCTGGGGCAAAGCAGTCGCACAAAGGAGAAGCGAAAAACATATACATATATATATAAATGTATATGTATATATGTATGTGTGTGTGTGTGTGTGCTGAAGTAAAGAGGGAACGAAAAGAAAGACGGCGCATGAAACTGCCTTTTGGAATTGTGGGCTTCGCTAGCGTCGCTTTGTTGCCTGGTGCTCTCGGCTCGGTTATTGATTCTTTCAGGCAGACACAGAGCACAGAGCACAGCGCACAGAGCATTGAGCTGAGCCAGCAGGCAGCCCGACAAGCAAGCAGGCAGGCAGGCAGGCAACCATTCAGGCAAACCCAGAGCCAGAGTCGCCCTCGTCATCCACTTTTCGTTGAACACAAAATGGTTGCCCGCTGCTCAGCAGAGCTCGCCGCGACGACGACGACGATGACTCTCTGGACTGCGCCCCCGGCAACGACATCATCATCTACGTCGGCGTCGGCGTCGTCGTCGTTGTCGACACGTTGCTGCTGCGTGTGCTTGGTGCTTGGTGCTGGCACTAGGTTGCTCTTTGGTTTCGCTTTGGCTCGATTTCATGGTGAATACACCAGCACCAGCAGCAGCAGCAGCAGCTCAACCAATACATGCACACTACACACACACACACACACACTTTCAAATATTTCCACACAAGCGACCATTTGGTTGGCGTCATCGCTGTGCGGTTCGCTTGTTATCTGGAGGCGGACCACATGTACGCACACACACACTCTCACATATATGGACTCACACGCACAAAGCACAGAGTAGAATAGCAGAGGGCAGGGCAGATACAAACGTATGCACATACATACATATATGAGAGTGTATTATTTTATTTTGTTTTTTTTCGGCCTGTTCAGGCAGATTAACCTGGGCATGGAGTTGCAGTTGTTGCCAGTCGTCTGCGTCCCGCATCGAATTTCGGATACACATCATCCATGCCCATGCAAGTCAAGTTCAGGTGGAAGCAAAACAAAAAACTTTCTCTGATCAGAAGCGCTCGGGTGAAAAGGTTGCCATGGGCATAGCCAGGGCCATTAGTAAGAGTGGGAGGAAGAGAGAGAGAGAGAGAGAATGGGAGAGAGATGACACTGATAATAAAAAAAGAAGCCTTTGCCTTTCCATTCACCCGTTTCAAGCATATTGCAAATCGATAACCAGACGATTTATCGATGCATCTGTTGGTGACAAATGCACTTGACTGAAGTTTGCAATCGCCTCTGATGTTGTTGTTGTTGTTGTTGTAATTGTTGTTATTTTGCTGCTGTGTAATTTAATACAGCAACAACAACCGGTGAAGATCTGCACACGGCTTGCTAATGCTTAGGGTTACTTTTATTGGAAAGGACACAGGCACAAGCATACTCATATATACATACACACACACACACACACACACACACACACACTCAGCTGACAACGAATAAGGGCACAAAGGCAAATACGGCAAACGATAACAAGAACCCAAAACTCGTTCAGCTCCGAAGATCATGCGGCGTTGCTGGACAGGCTGTGCCCGAGCGACGTTTTAATTCTGGGCAGCATCATCTCAGCTTGGTGTTGCAGCGCGCTGATGATGATGATTGTTGCACCTGGTGGCCAACAGCATACAGCAGCAGCAGCAGCCGCGGCAGCAGCAGCTGGCAACTGTGGCAGCTGCTTCTGCATCTTGTTTGTATTGATGGATGAAAGATTTCCTTTTCAACTTTCTAAAACGCCAAAACGATTTGTGCCTTTTGGCTGATATGCTGCCCAGGCGGATTTCTTGCAAATAATTTCCCGAATCAAAAATCCCTTTAGAAATTATTATTTATATATGTACATGTTTGTATTATGTATATATATATTTCAACTGGTGTTACTGAATCTTTAAACATTTCCAAACTGGCAAGAAATAAATAAACTATAAATACCAAGAATGCGGTATATGTGTATATTTTTTCAAAATAATGGCAATTGCTTGAACATCTGTTGGTGCTGGTATTAAATACCTAAAAGCGTCGTTTTATGTAACTAAATACCAAATTGACTAAGCAATTATCAAATATGGCCGCAACTTTCTTCTTCTTCTTCTTCGAACTTTTTTTCTGTGGTCAGCAATTGCTAAAGCTGCGTTTTTTTTTTTTGTTCGTATTTAACTCCAATGAACATTTACCGCTGACAACAAAAGCCATCAAACCATCAAGAAGAGTAATATTAATAATGTCTATTAAAGGCATCACCCCTTGGCCCTTTAGGGCAAAGACGTTTGGTGGTGTTCCTGCTTCAGTGGCACTTGAGAAAGAGATGTGCCCAACAGGATGTCGCCGTGCGGGCGGCTTGGTGTGGGTAACAAGGTGAATGAACAACATATTATCGAAACCCTTCAAAGCCGAAGTGTGGCGGGGGGAGCTCAGCAGGGCGAGCATTGCAGGACTCAAGTGGGTACATAAGGCATTTGTACATAGACGTGTGTATATGCTTGCGTATTTATGCATGTATATACATCTACATGTGTATATATTGCATATACATACATATGCGCAACACGCACACACTCACACACACACACATACGTATGCTATGAAGTGTGGAAATGTAAAGCGGCAGCATGGGTGCGAGTTGTTTGTTTTTATGCATTACAAAAACAAATGAAGATGCAAAAACAAGCAGTTACACAAATTTATATGTATATGTGTGTGTACATATGTATGTATGTATGTACAATGCACACGCTTTTGATTATCGCAAGCTGTCAAATGCATTTGCCGGCTTAACAGCAACAATCAACGATTATTTGCGCTTCTGTTTTGATTTTTGTTTTCGTACTTTATTTAAATTTGGCAATGGCCACTTGTTATCGATATATAAAAAAAATGCGATAGCTAACTATTTACGATATTTTCGCAACCGTAAAACATCGCGTGCACAATAATTAAATATGTACAAATAATTATATATGTATGATGATAAATTTAATGGAGCGATTTTGAATATTATTTTGAATTAAAAATCCAATTAAATTAGAGTATAACAAATAATATATAACATGTACATTTTTATATAAGGGCTTCAGACATTGCAATTTGCCGCAAATTAGAATCGCTTCTACAACTTATTCATAGGAATGTAAAAGTTCGTAAATATACGCATATAAATACATATATACATATGTGTATTTATAAAAAATCGTGGTTTATATGCTTAGTGCAACCTCTACAAACATAAATATATACATATATATTTATAATTAAGTCGTATCTCCATTCCACATACTTTTAATTGAAAAGCCAAAATGGTCCCATGCCACAGACAATTAAAAACATATTATGTACACAACACAGCAGCTACAATTCGATGTTTATATGCCTAATTTGCATCAGTCAAGTTTCACATAGTCGAATACATAATAATGCATATACACGCATACCACTGTTTACATGGTTGTATATATGTGTATGTGTATGTAGATATCAATACACACGCACACAATTACACACAAAGCGCTATCAGGCGAAAGGACATGGGACACGCATACGAAATGCAATCTTGTTATGTGTACGAGTGTAAGTGTGTGTGTGTGTCTGTGTGCATGTGTGTGTGGTCTGTAGCAATACTGAGTTTTGCATATAATTATATGCAGGTCATTGACATTAATAGACGTACTTAAAGGTATTGTAGGTTTACCGCTGCTTTAGCAACCGCCTGGAATGCTATCGCCCCATACGAAGAAAACCCAAACCGTTTAAGCCTGGGCAAAGGTGTGAGTGAATTAATTTCAGGCTGTGGGGTTGACAATGCCGATGACTTCGCATCCCCAATGCATTATAATGCACAAAACTATGTGTGCGTATGCTAGTTGAAGCCATGCTGACAATAAGCAAATATAATATAGATATTGAGATAGCTGCAAATATTGAGCTTATGGAATATTATAATCAATTAATATTACAAATTAACTACTTTTGGGAACTGTCGTGTGGTCACACTGTCACTGAATAAATGGGCTAAAAATGGCAGAATAACTAAATTCGCTAAAAATGAACAAATAAGGAAATCAACTTTTTTTTTTTTGAAAATCGAAAAAGTAACGGCAATTTTGTTACGTAATTAGGTTACATTAATTATCGTTTGCAAATAATGAAATAAATACTTTGACGAATGCATTCTAATGCAATTTACTTCTATATATATATACTTTCAGATCACGCCATTGGATCGTCTGTCGCTGCATATTTGCCATGCCTGCATCAGCTATTTGAACTCCTGGCAGAGCTTTAAGAATCGCTGCCTCAGCTCACAGTCCAAGCAGCGGCAGTGGCTAGAGAGCGATAAAAGCAAGCAGCAGACGCTTCTCGGATATTTGGATTTGAACAAAACGGAGAATGGCAGCAGCTCCATTGAACAGCAACAGCAACAGCAGCAGCAGCAGCACGAATCGAATATCGATTCGGCAACGATTGCAGCTGAAAAGGCGTCCGCCAACATTTTGGATGGCATACCTTCGCTGAAGAAACGCAAATCGTTAACAGTCTATGTGAGTCCAAAGCAACAGCTACAACAGCAACAACAGCAACAACAACAACAGCAGCAGCAGCTACAACAGCAGCAGCAGCAACAACAACAACAACAGGCGCAGGTGCAGCATGCACCAAGAGCAACGAGCGCGGCGGCGGAATCACAGCAAACGCTGCAGACCCTTTTATTGCAGGTGCCCGCAGCGGCAGCATTGGCAACGACGTCAACCCAGCAGCAGCAGCAGCAACAGCAACAGCGCAAATATCAACAGCAGCAACGTGTCAAGCAGCAACATTACCATCAGCAACATCAACAGAGTCAGCAACAACAACAACAGCAGCAGCAGCAGCGCTTGAGTCGCATTCGTCAGCCGCGACGCCAGCAACAGGCAACAATGTCTGCCCAGCGAATGGTCAAGTTTAAGCCGAAAGTGTATTTGCCATTGGATATATCGGTGCCACCGTTGCCAGCGTTGCCGTTGCCGACGACGTCGCAGCCAGCTGACACTGTTGCTGCTGGTGCTAAGTTGGCGCCGTTGCCGCTGCCGCTTGATTTTAGGCAGAGTCAGAGTCAGCATCTGAATCCGAATCCGAATGCGAGTCAGAGTCAGCAGAAACATGGCAACGTGCTGCCGCTGCCGTTGCCATTGCCATTGCCGCCGTCGACGCCGCTGTTGCCACCGCTGCCGGCTGCCACAATGACCAGCAACGCCGCTGCCTCTAGCTCTGCCTCTGCCTCTGTCTCAGCTACAGCCGCAGCCGCAGCCGCAGCCACAAACACGACTCCTCTGCTCATGCCGGTGACGCTGCAGAGCGCTGCACAGCAGCTGCGCTTTTTCAGGCGCTATTCCTATAATGTAATTGTATCGTGCATTCGCAAGCGTGTCCACAAGTCACATACACAACCAACTCCCTCCACCTCACCAGATGCATCAGCCAGTGCATATTTTCTGTTCAACAAATTGCAAAGAATATTATATATTTATCTCTCTCTTTCTCTATATATATATATCAACATATATTGAATTAGCTACCATTATCATCGGCATCAACTTATCAACTTATCGCGTGTGTGTTCCATTTACAGCCGCTGCCTGCCGTGCCCATCAAGGATGAGCCCATTGATGATACGGACGATGACTTCCAGATGAAGTGCATAGACGAGTCCGATGATATGATGGATCCCACAATGTTCCTAGAGCGCTCCGAGCATGAGGGCGATGTGCCACTAATGGTAAGCACAAAAACAGCTTAGATCTTTTATATATTACAAATAAATATGAATTACATATATATATATAAATAGTCGAAATGGTAACAGTTCAAATAAAAGGTTAAACGTTAAAAAAACGCACTAATTTAGGCTTACTTTAAATACCAAGACGCGCAAAAATGCAGATGACAGTTGCATCCACAATGCAATTAGAATGCATATGCTAGTTTAAACCATGCTTACAATTACCAAATATAATGTAGATATTGAGATAGCTGTAAATAATTTTTTATGATCATAGATATTTCAAATAATTATTACATGTATAAATACTTTAGCATGAAAGGTTAAACGAACTATATGAACTAAAAAAAAGCCCTAATTAAGGATTACTTAAAATACTAAACGCAGGACAAAAATCATAATCTCATATTGTGAATCACTTTTCAACACTAATCGTTTGCCTCATTTCAAATACCAACAGCAAAACTAAGATAAATAATTATATAAATATTCTCAACACTTTAAAGTTATTCTCTTTGTCTAAATTGTGAACAGTTTAATATTTGAACAAGTTTGAGACATTTAACGAAGCAATCAAAGTTATTTAATTAGCTGCAATTCGATAATTGTCGATTAATATCGAAGAATGGGCCAATAATCCAGATTGGGGGGCAATTAAGAAATAATTGAGATAGTCAATCGACTCAGCCTAAACAGTTTAATTTTGAGCTCCATTTGAAATTGGAGTCGTTGCCAGCAATGATTCACGCATGCAATGGCAATGTAAAATAAATAGATTGTATATATGTACACATACTTATATATGTCAGTTGGATAATCTCAGTTTTGCATCTGTTTCTCTCTCTCTCTCTCTCCCCCCTTTTTGCATAACAGACCTCCGACTATGATTACACGGCGCAACACGGCGTGACGGCGGTTGCGGCGGCGGCATCTCTGCCCGCCAGCGCGGTTGCAAACGTGGCCGCCGCCGGCGACTCAAAGGTGGCCAGCTGTCGGGCCTGCAGTCTTCAGTTCTCGACGCGCGCGAATGCCCGACGCCACGAACGCAATCTGCATCCGAATCTGTTTCAATTGTCGACAGATTCACCCAACAATACGCCCATCACAAAGCCAACGCCGGCCCTGGCCGCCGCTCTAGACATACAGCGCGCCGCCGCGGCGGCAGCGGCCACCGCAGAGGCAACCAAAGCCGCCGCCGGTGGCAACATATCAGCGCAAAAGTATCGCCAGGTGGTCATGAATACGTTCATCAAGTGCGAAAACGGCGGCTTCGACTACGACAATCCGGAACAATACCAGCAGCTGCTCACGCGTGACAAGGTGGAGTTCATACAGGAGAACAACGAGTTCCTCGAGCAGTACCAGACGATGACCTGCCGCTGCTGCAACAAGTACTTCAACACCTACAAGAACTTCATGGCGCACGTGCGCAAAAAGTATCCACTGTTGCCGCGTAACCTCTGCTTCAACTGCCTGAAGATGAACGACTCGAAGGCGCTGTTCATATCGCATCTAAAGAAGCGCAACTGCATCAATCTGTATCGCGTTCTGAACGCGCTGCGCCTGAAGCAGCCAAACTTTTCGCACGCCAACGCATCCGGCGTTGCCGTCTCGGCCGACTTGAGTCTAGGCCAGGGGGCAGCAGCAGCAGCAGCAGTAGAATCACCATCGGAGCGACCAGAGAAGCTGCGTGCCAAGGAACTGCTGGTGAACAAGCTGTACGAGTGCAAGCTGTGCCCCAAGGGCTTTCGCACCAAGCACGAGTTCCGCACCCACGTGTACGACAAGCACGCGGATGTGCAGCGCAAGGACAACAATTCGATACAGTGCACCTTCTGCGGCTTGGACTTTGCCGATCCCGTGGATCGGCGTCGCCACTACAACAACATGGAGTGCATTGTGCGGCTGCGCTGCATGACCTGCGATGCGAAGCTGGAGACGCATCAGCGTTTCCTCGACCACGTCTACCAGGATCATCTGGGCGGCGTGAGCAGTGATAATGCCTCCACGGCCAACAGCGGCATGGATCATTCGCCGGGCAAGCGCAGCCTGCTGGGCGCTCTGGGCATCGGCATGAGTCAGTCCTCCAATGACGAGTCGCGGAGCAGCACCCACAACAACAACAATGCTGCGGAAGCGGCCTTCACCTCGACACCCAAGCCAGCTGGAGCAGCAGGCGGCGGCGGCGCATCAGCAGCAGCAGGCACTGGCGGCTCCGCGTCGGGCGGTCGCGATGCACCCAAGTCGCAGTATTTCTCCCGCATGCCACAGGTGTGCCCGATCTGTGGGCAGCAGTACAACAACTACAACAACGTGCTGCGCCACATGGAATCGAAGCATCCCAACAAGCTGCCCGAGACGTACAAGTGCGTGCGCTGTGGACTGGGATATCCGCGAATCTCGTACCTGCGCGAGCACATGATCAATGTCCATGGCGTGGACAAGAATCGGCACTCGGGCGGCTTCGAGTACATTGTGAATGCGGACGCAGTGAAGCTGGCGGATGGCAGCATGCCGAACGTCTATACGGGTCGATATGACTATGTGATGAAGGATCTGATGTCAATAACAAATGGTGGGACACTCGGTAATTTTTTGTTTGGCGCGACCCCCCATCAAATCAAATCCATCCACCTAGTGTGAAGTCCTCTGTGCCAATGTCCCAACTCATCCAGCGACATGCTTTCTCTAGCAACTATATATATATATATATGTATATATATGTGGGTAATATCTGAATAGTAGAGAGGTGGTGAAGTTAAATATGTTCAGTTGTGCGCGTCTTTCTATGTGATTCTCATGACTTTTTATATCCTGAGAATGATTAGAATATTGACTCTTGGCAGGGTACAGGGTATCTCCTAGTCGAAGAGTTTCGACTAGAGCACTCTTGTTATTGTTCAGATATTGCTTGTCTATATATATATATGTATATATATATATGTATGTGTGTGTGTGTATATATATGCTCAGGCTATGCGTCAGCCAAATCCTTGCTCTCCCTCACTTACCCTCTCTCTCTCTCTTTCTCTCGTCTCTTGGCAGATGACGATGATGAGGAAGGCGGCAGCGTGGCCAAGAAGATGCGCCTCGACGACAGCAGCAACAACAGCAGCATCAACATGAGCATTGCCAACCAGCAGAAGGAGTGCCTCATCTGCAACGCGGTGTTCAGCAACAACATTGGCCTCTCGAATCACATGCGCTCCCATTATACGGCTGCGACGGCCACGAATGCCGCACTAGCGGCTGCCAATCGCATGACGCCCAAATCCTTGACAATTACCGCAACTCCGCCATTGGACACGGCTGCAGCCACGTCCACAAGCACTGCGGCAGCAGCAGCGGCGCCTGCCACAGCAGCAGCTGCTGCAACTCCAACTGTTGCCGCTGGTGGTCTTCCGCCCGCAATGGTGCATCAGACGCCGCAGGAGCAGGCCGTGTTCCGGCGCAGCCTGGACCAGGCGGCCGATCGTCGCTTCCGGCGCATGCGCTGCCGCATCTGCCAGCGCAGGTTCAGCTCGAAGAAGTCGTATCGCTACCACATGCTCACCGACCATCAGGTGCAGAACGTCCAGTTCATCAAGTGCAAGCTCTGCAATGCGGAGTTCGCCTACGAGAAGGGCCTGAAGGTGCATCTGTTCAAGGTGCACGGCCGGGCCATCAAGGACGAGATGATTGTCAAGCAGTTCGAGTGCGACATCTGCTCCATTGTCTACAGCTCGGAGCTGGAGCTGCAGCAGCACAAGCGCAGCGTGCACAAGTCCCAAACGGGCGCCAATGATGCCTCCAAATCGGCAACAGGAACCAAATCGTCCACCGCTACCTCAGCTGCTGACCTGGCCGAGACATCAGGCGTGGGCGTGGGCACTGGAGCCGGTGCAGGTGCAGCCGTCCTGCCCCTGTACTGGTACCAGTGCAAGTACTGCCCATCCAACTTCAACACCAACAAGAAACTGGCCATCCACATCAACTCGCACGACGAGTTCGACTCGAACGACTATTCGTGCAAGGATTGCGGCAATGTGTACAGCGGGCGCAAGAGCCTCTGGGTGAGTGGACCTCGAGTACCTTCGAGTGCCTTCATCTTCCACAGGCACTAACAATTTGTCTATATTCCATACAGGTGCATCGCTATAAGAAGCATCCGCAGGTTCCAGATCCAGTCGAGTGCACGCTCTGCCGTAAGATGTTCTTCGATCGCCAGATGCTGGAGAATCACACGCCCACCTGCAATCGTAAGCCCATCACTGCCACCGGCGCACATCAGCAGGATCCGCAGCAGCAACACCAGCAGCAACAGCAGCAGCAACAGTTGCAGCTGCAACAGCAACGCGCCATATTCAAGCACAAGACGGGCGACGATGATGATGAGGAGGAAGATGATCAGCTGTTGCTGCTGGATGACGGTGGTGTGGGCAGCGACAGCAATGGAGCGAATGCTATCCATGCGGCAGCCACCAGCAACAATCCAAATACGATAAATGCGAGCACAATGAAGATACGCATCCCGGAGGTGGCCTGCACCATCTGTGGGGCACGCTTCACCGACCAGGAGATGTTCACCAAGCACATACAGAAGCACGAACAGGATCTCTATGTGGACAATCCGTTGGCGGCCATGTTCGACGATGGCCCCGCCGATGCTGGCCAATTCAAGGTGGAGCGTCAGAACGAGAATGGGGAATATGCGTGCGATTTGTGCGCCAAGACGTTCCCCCAGGTGATTGCGCTCAAGGTGCATCGCAAGTGGCATTTCAGAGGTGATAGCAAGCAGGTGAGCTTTTTGGGCTTGTGCAGCGAGGTGAAATCTGTGTGGATGGATCCGCCATGTCGAGCGTGGATCCATTCGTCTGCGTAAATTCGTAACGTTTGTTGTTTTTGTTGCCTCCGCACCAGTCGCAAAAAATAAACAAAATAGGAAAAGTAGAAAAAAAAAAAAAAATGAAAAAAAAAAATAATATTGTTGCATTGTGTGCCACAGCACCACCGCATTCGAGTGGTGGTGCAGTCATCTTGTGTGTGGATTTTACTAATCTCTTCCATATTTTTGTATTTAGAATCTCATCATCGACGGCGAAGCGACAACGACGTTGAACAACAGCAGCAGCAACAACAACAACAACAACAATTCGCTGAGCTCCTCGTCGATGCTGCGCGAGCTGCATGCAGTGGGTCTGATGCCCAACCAGCAGCAGCACCAGAAGCAGCTCCAGCAGCAGCAACAACAGCAGCAGCAGCGGAACAACACGTCCTCGAGCGGATCGAGCAAGTCGATGAAGCGGAAACGTGAACTGAAATGCGAATACTGCGCCTCCACCTTCATTAGCAACAACAACCTGCGACGCCACATGTACGAGCTGCACAAGCACGAGGTTAGCAATCTGCCGGAGCCGCCAGTGATCGAGGTGGATGAGCCGCTGACGTGCCGCCGTTGCGGCGATATACGCTTCGAGACCAAAGAGCTGTGGATCGAGCATAAGCTGGCGGACGCCAAGGTGGTGCGTCCGTTCTGTCCATTCCAATGGGGCTGTGATCTGTGCGGCGAGTACTTGTCGCGCAAGGAGAAGCTCATCAATCACATTAACAATCACCTCAAGGAGGATGTGATAGTGCCCGTGGCGACGGTCACCAAGGCGGCGCTGCCCACGAAGAATGCGGCGGCAAAGGCGACAGCTGGAGCAGCGGGAACAACAGGAGCAGCAGGAGCAGGAGCAGGAGCAGCAGCAACAACAGCAGCAGCAACAGCGGCGACAGCAGCAAAGGGCGTCACAGCTGGCGGCAGAGTCAATAAGAATAAGCAGCTGGAGGAGCAGCTGAGCATGAAGGTGGCAACGAAGCAGCAGCAGCAGCAGGAGGATGAGGAGGATGGCACTGATATGGATGATGATGATGAGGAAGACAGCGACAGTGGCGAGGGCGAGAGCACGAGCGCTGATGATGATGATGACGACGATGATGACGATGAGGGCGACGTTGATGAGGACGATGATGAGGATGAAGATGTGGATGGAGTTGTTGTCGAGCAGCAATTGCTGCAGCAGAAACAACAGCAGCAGCAGCAGCAACAACAGACCCTCAACAACGTAGCTGCGAACGATGATGACGACGATCTCATTGAGGAAGTCATCGAGGAGGATGGCATTGTCGAGGAGCTGGACGACGATGAGGACGATGAGGGCGACGAGGATGGCAACACAACCGACGAGCACCAGCAGCTGGCAGCCGGCAATGCAAAGCAACAGCCGCGACGCCTCAACTTTGACTATTCGCGCGCCAAGCTGAACGGGAATGGGAATGGCAATGGCAAACAGACGCCACAGCAACAGCAGCAGCAGCTGGGCAAGGCGAAGGGGCAGCTGGTTATGCACAGCTCCGAGGATGAGGAGGATGGTGTCGATGACGAGGAAGATGAGGAGGGCGTGG
This sequence comes from Drosophila meridionalis, assembly GCA_035045145.1. NCBI lineage: Eukaryota > Metazoa > Arthropoda > Insecta > Diptera > Drosophilidae > Drosophila > Drosophila meridionalis. The sequence continues at coordinate 4,768,969 of JAWNPG010000009.1, read as the reverse complement.
GCGAAGCGATGACCATTGATGATATTATTGAAGAAGATGATGGGGAGGATGAGGATGACGATGTGGTTGGGGTCGATGGTGGTGTTGTTGAGGACGACGATGACGACGATGATGATGAGGATGATGTTGGGGAAGATATGGACGAGGACGACGACGATGATGATGACAACGATGAAGACGACGACGACGATGATGATGATGATGACGATGATCATGACGATGGCGGCGTCAATGTCGTTGGCAACAACAATCGTCGTCGCGACGGTGCTGTGATGGTCAGCGGCATCAGCATTGGCGACGGTGGTGAGGCGGATGATGATGGTGTTGCCGATGCTGATGTGGATGGTGATGTGGATGCTGATGCTACATCATCATCGGAGAGCGAGTCGACAACGACAACATCGCATTCAATTGGTGAGCGGCGTAAAAAATCAGTAGTTAAATCAGCGGCACATGGCGCTGCCGCTGATCAGTCTAATTCCAGCTATACGTGTGATCTATGTCAACTTTGTTTCGATTCCCAGGAGCAACTGCAGTCACATATTAAAAGCCATTTTCTGAATGGGCCGTCGGCGGGTGGCGGCGGCAGCAGCAGCAGCAGCAGCAGCAGCAATAGCAGCAACAGCAGCAGCAGCGGCGGCAGCGGAAGCAGCAGAAGGATTGGTGCCGGCGCTGGCAGCGGCAGCAGCAGCAGCGGCAGTGGCAGCAGGACCAACAACAACAACAATAATAATAATAATAATAATAATACCAATAATAACAATAATAATAACAGCAAAAGCAAAACCAAAAAGTCCGGCTTGGATGCCGCCGCTGCTGCTGCAACAACATCAACAACAACGGCAACAACGGCAGCAACAACCAGATCAGCAACAGCAACAGTTGCTGCTGAAGCAGCTGCAGCAACGGCAGCTGCCGACGCCGCAAACAGCTTGAACTGAGCTTGCGAAAGATGGAGAAAAAGAGAAAAGAGAAACATGTACAAAAAGCAAACACACAACAAAAACAACCACATCGCACACATCCGCAACGCATTCCATTGTCAAACAACACACACACACACAGAACACACGCACACACATACACGCCCAAGCACAACTACACACACACACACACACACACAGTTGTGCATATGTATAAACGGAGAGCTGTGTGTGTGTGTGTGCAACATTTTTTTTTATAATTCATATTGCCTGCTAAATTCACACACACACACACATGCAGACAAATTAAGCTTACATATTTGATATGATATAATATCCATACATATACATACATATATATATAACTTTTTTTTTACATGTTAAATTAGTTGGTATCACAGACAACAAACGAAGAGACGCAGAAGCGTCGCCAGTTTTGAGTTTTAGTTAGTTAAGCTAGATATACATATATATGCATATATACATATATCTGAATATATCTAACTATATATACACATAAGTCTATAGTGAATGAAAATACAAATATTTAAGAGGTTAATGAGAAATTAGAAATTGTCAGGCGAGAAATTGCGACGCACCAAAGCAACACACACAACAACAACAGAAGAACAGAGAGAGAGAAACGAAACGGAAACGAAACGAAATGAAATGAAATAAAACAAAAATGCTAAAGCTAACATTCAATTTAGTTGCACAAGTTTATATATTTTATTTTTGTATACCTTTTTTTTTTTACTTGCTTGCCTTTCCAAATTTCTAAAATATGAAATTGTTTTAAGTTTAATTTTCACGTCTATTTGGGACAGTAAATAATATATATAAATATATATATTCTTCTAACTCTTTGGACTCGCATAGTTTAAGCTAAGCATATTTGATTTCACGCTGAAACGCATTGGCATTATATATGTATGCATAAATATATATAATTTTTATCATTTACATTTTATGTAATTTATCATTTTATGTTTTAAAAAACTTGCTTTGAATTTGCGGCTTGATTTGGCTATGTAAAATTAAAAGTTGAGCTGAACGCATTTTGTAACATGAAAAAGTAAATTTGTATGCCATAAAAAACACACATACATACACACACACACACACAGCATTAGCACTTTGCCACACCCAATAATTCATTAAACATTTAGTATGTAATGTGTATATTAATTATTTATATTTAATGATGCATTTTACAAATAATTCGTTTTCATGCTTCATTATTCAAATCATATACGTCGTATAGAGAGAGAAAAAAAAAAACAAATCAAGAAAACGAAAAACAAAACAGAAATAAGTTGAAGAAGTGAAGATAAATAGTGCATACTGCATATGTTAATTACGCTTACGAATTAATTAATTAATTATTGCGATTTGCAAAACATACCTTTTACTTGTAAAACTAATTTAAGGTTTATGTATGTAATTGGAAAAACTAGTTTAAAAAGCCCAGATTACACATTAAATAAAAAGACAAAGAGAATGAAACAAATTTATGCAAGTTTGTGTTTATTTCCGACATTTGAATAACTTTGCTGCGCGCCAAGTTTCGATAACAGCGTAATTGATCGATTTCCAACACTGCTGAAACAAATTTCCCCACACACGCTGCCGAACGACAAAGCAATGAAAGAAACTTTTTTGTTTGCACACTTTTAATAAAATATCAATGCACATTTGTAATACATATGTATATATATATGTATATGTACTTGAATAGTGCCAGCTTAAAATGGTTGCCATACAAAACACATTTGATAATGCCAATTGCTAAATGACGGCATAGGCACTCATAGTCTAAGATTGAATATTTTTTAGATTTTTGGTTTTCTATTCTTCTTTTTTTTAACATATTTTGTTTGTGAGGAATTTTAGCTATTTGGTCTAGGGTTTTAGAAGGCATGATTAACAAACATTACATGTAATTAAAAGTGCAAAAACATGGTAAAGATTACAAAATCGTAACAAAGGAAAACAATAAAAAAGGAAAAAAAAAAAATAACACAGCCAACGACGCCGCACAGTGTTCTAAATACTAATAGAAACTAATTGTGTAATTCTGTTACAAAAGACATTCATAAATTATTACGCTTAAACAAGATACTATAGCTAAATATGTAGGGTGCACAGGCGCAGAAGGAGCTCCGCCAAAGAATGCTATCAGAAGCGAATCCCATGCCTCTACGAGTACTGCGTGTGCGGATTGACGCTGATCATCTCCATGTTGCTGCTGTATATGTGTAGATGGGTGACAAAAGATAGAGAGAGAGAGATAAGCTGATTAGTTATATTTTTAAAAGCAGCGCTTGCAACCATTTAACTGGCGCTGATAAGCCGATGATAAATGGTAATACTTATCGCGCACCAACTGCTCGTTAAATTCGACAGCCATTATGATATTTTTGCTTTGATGGAGCTTGAGGCACTTGGACTTCAAATGAACTCAAAGCTGTATGATGAGGGCGGGAAATGGAAAGTATGTATGCATGTATGTATGTACATATGTATTTAGTTGTGTATTATGTATAACGGTTAGTGAGATCTCGGAGGTTCCGCCCGGCTTGGTTGGGGTTGGAGCGGCAATCGCTGTGCCCACTTACCTGCGGCTGCAGCGCAAATGGATGAAGAGCAGCGCCACTCCCAGGGTTATGCAAATGGCACCCACAACGATGTAGGCAATGCCCAAGAATGGATTCTTGCCGCCCAGTACAGAGGTCGTCGATAGGATCATGCGCTTGGTGCCACCAAACGATACCACGGGATAATCTAGAAGCATATCAAGCATCCATATACATACGACATACGAGCATATCGAGGCTTCCATACTTACTGTACTTAATCTTTAGCGTATACTCGCCGGCCTTCAGCCCCTTGGAGTAGGTGTTGTTCGTTTGGTCCAAGCGGCGGTAGAGTTTACGAAAACTAGGCAGAGCGGCGGTACGCATCCATACGATGAGGTCCTCATTTTGGAAACCATTGTTGGCCGCATTCTCCTTGTCCAGTTCGTCGACTCCCTGCTTCCAGAATGTGGGCGGCGCAAAGGGTTTGAGTGCATCCGCCAGGTTGCCGGGCGGATTACGGAACTTTACGCGCTTATCGGATGGCCATGCAATGCCCGTATTTAATAATTTAATGTCTGTGCTGCCTTGGCTCAGGGTCAACGTGTCTGGAAATAAATGAATCAATGAAGGAATCATCAAGCGCAATATATTTTAAAGATCTCTGTGAATTACCATTAAATAGGGAATTGGCAATGGCTCCGCACGGCGCAATCGGTTTTCCGTCGAGCGTATAGGCAAATGGTGTGCAGTCGGAGCTGGGCGTCAGGGACAGGCGGCCCAACAGCTGCTCATCATCGCGCGATTTCACATAGCGTCGATGATTCTGGTAGTAGTTGGTCAGGCCATAGTACATGTACACATTGCCCTATTGGGATTTGAAACAGAAACAAGAATAAATTTATAATCAGTTGTGGAGGTGAATCGAACTTGGATACTTGCAATGAAATCCTCCGTCAGATTGAAGGGTATCTCGCACAGGCACTCTCCGGCTGTGGTGTTCTCCAGAAAGTCAGCACAGGTCTTGTTATTGCCCACCTGCATGCACTTGGTGTAGTCGATGATGAGCTCATTGGCCGAGTTGGAGAAGTGCAGCAACACGACGCCAATGGGCACGAAGAGAACACCAATGACAAAGAAGGTGGGCAGAACAGTTCGCGCGGTCAGCACTGGCTGCCAGGCGGGCAGGCGTTGTTGCTTAAAGGCAGAATCTGGAAAAAATAAAACAAACAAGTTAGGTTTGTGTGATTCAGGTTTGCAGGTGGGAACGGGGTGGCTAACACAGGCACACCTTCAAAAATCGATCAGATTTCAATAAGCATTGGTTTTTTAGTATTAGTCATTTCTTTTTCAATTTCATTATCACAAATACACGCACGAGCATAAGTACTCAGGTAGGGCTCAAGGTGCTCCAACAACAAAAACAACTTGTTACTTGAGTGTGGGTGTATTGTGTATTTTATTGTCTGTTCAATTTTCACCTGAAGGTCGTTTTGACTTTGGGGCTGCATTTTCCTCAGTTCCCACATTTCCCGCATTTCCCGCATTTCCCACATTTGCCACATTTTGCGTTGACATGACGTCTTGTACACAGTGCTAGCGACCACCGATGCGTCAATATCTCAGGATTACGAACTCGAAACTAGACCACTCGTCGCAAATTCATTCACCCAAAGACGTAAATAATACAAGAAATTTCGCGTTTTAGTGCTGCTTATCGATATGCCTATATCGATAAGAAAACCCAAATAAATATGACTGCAATATACCGCGCACTTTAACGCTGGCATATTAATAATGTTCAATTTGTTAACGTTTATACACATGATTTGCGTCTCTTTTCGAAAGGAAAATTATTATTAAAACAACCTCTTTACGACCCTTAAACATCTTTCTAAATAACTAAACTACTAAGTCCGACAAAGGTATCGGTTCATCGGCTAGTTGTGTTCATGATCAGAGTTTGGATTGAAAAAATGTCAATGTTCATAGTTTTATTCAATTACAACTATTTGTGACTGTTGGTTTTTTTTTTTAAATTCATTGAATTATTTTCCGTTTCTCTTCTTTTACCAATTTAAATTATGTGCTCGATTGCTAACAATCAGTGAACTTTCCAGCACTGAAAATAACATCGCATGCATTGATATATCGGAATCGTTGGTGTATATGTGAGTACCCCCATACCTAGCGGCAGCGGCGTTTTCGTTGTGTCAAAACAACAAAGCATAGGCAACAAAAAACGAATCAACGAACTAGGGGAGAAAAAAACGGCTAAGAACGTAAACTCACGCATTTATTAATTTTCTCTGTAATAATACGCATATGCTGCATCCGGAACACACAGTTCTTGCTCAGAGATTGTTAGTACGTCGCACTGTTTTTAATAAACATAACATTGTGCTTTGATAAACAACAGAAGCGAACGCCGGACACCGCGATGAAAATCACCGTCACCACCACCGATGATAAGCTCTTCTTTCTGGATGTTGCTGCAGACTTGGAGCTGGAGAATCTGAAGGCCCTCTGCGCCATGGAAGTTGGCGCTGAAGTTACCCAAATTATGATCATCTTCAATGGCCGCGAGCTGACCAACGACAAGCACACGCTGCAGCAGTTCGGTGTGCGCGACGGCGACTGCATTATGCTGCAGCGTCGCAGAAGCAATGCCAATCGCACAGGTGAGCTCGAATCATCAACCCTCAAATCCAACTCTAACTAATAAGATGCGCGCGTTCAGTTAAAAACTTAAACTGGGTCATTGCACGCGCTCTAGGCCGCTGCTCCTGGCCAGCAGCGCTGCATAATGTGTGTATGTGTGTGTGTGCGAGTGTGTGCGTCAATTGTTTTTGGAATTTAAGAATCTTTCATTTAAAAATAAATGTATATTTGCTTTACACATTACTCAGGCTATACTATATGCATATATTGTGTTGAGCTTTTTTTTTGCACATTCCAAAATTAAAAGACAAGAAACTGCAAACACAGCACAGCGAATTCCATACAAACACATGCACGCATACACACACATGCATGTGTATATACATACACACATATGCATGCCTGGACATGCATGCGCACATGTAAATGTAAATGTAAATGTAAATGTTGATCTGATTTTGATAATTCGCACTTGCAGTGCTATTATCGATATACATTTAAACATAGATAATCGAATGCATACACACACACACTGACACATCTAGCTGCAGACGTTTCGCATGACCCCATGCGCATTTGGCCTTGTCTAACGTACGCGTACATAGGCATAAGTGTGCATGTGTGTGTGCGTGTGTGTACATTGTTCGAATGCTTCAGTTTTTTTTTGTTGCGTGGGCGCGCGCAATTTGCAATCTTTTTGAATTGTCTGTTGCTTGCGTTTCAATTTCTTGTTCTTTGTTTTTTTTTGCCTGCACCTGGAATGTGGGTGTTTTTTTTTGTATGCGCGCATACATATATATAGATTGGCGCACATCTTTTCTTTTTATTTTTATAAAATGGATCGTAAAAACTTTTTTGTTTAATTTGTTTATTAGAATTGCAAGAACAAAAAATACAAAATGATATATAATATGTATGTCAGATACATATATATCTTTGATATGGTACGCTGTGTAGGATGTTGATAAAGATATAGACCGTATCGGTTGGAATTGATCTATTTAAACCATCTATTCACTGTTCTTATATGTGGATCCTTTCTAGGTGCCAACAATCCGTCGATTAGCCATTTGGATTTCAGCAGCATTGCCGTGCCCGGAACGAGTGCATTGGGCGGCAGTCCGCCCTCGCACAGCGCTGGGGCAGCTGGGGGTGCGTTAAGCATGCAGCAGCAGCTGCAACAGCATCTGGAGCGGCAGCAGCAGCAGCAGCAGCAACATATGGGCGATGTGCCCATGACAGATGACTTCAATGTGAACTTCGACGATGATCCGGCCACAGTGCGTCAGATGTTTCTGTCCAGTCCAGAGACGTTGGCCTTGCTGCGTCAATATAATACGCGCCTGGCCGAGGCCCTGGACTCGGGTGATCAGGAGACATTTGCACGCGTGCTGCGCGAGCACATTGCCGAGCGCAAACGTCGCAATGAGCAGCGCTTGCGGATGCTCAGCGCGGATCCGTTCGACGAGGAGACACAGCGACTCATTGCCGAGGAGATCAAGCAGAAGAACATCCAGGATAACATGGCTGCCGCCATCGAGTACAATCCCGAAATCTTTGGCACAGTGACAATGCTGTGAGTGCCCTGGCAATGCCAGCGCGAGCTGCTCCTCATTAATGCTCCGTTGGTTCCATTCCATTCCAGGTACATCAACTGCAAGGTGAACGGCGTGCCGGTCAAGGCCTTCGTTGACTCTGGCGCACAGACCACGATCATGAGCAAGGACTGCGCGGAGCGCTGTCACGTGAACCGTCTGATTGACACGCGCTGGAACGGCGTTGCCAAAGGCGTGGGCACACAGCCCATTCTGGGCCGCATCCACATGGTGCAGCTGCAGATCGAGAATGATCATTTGACGTCCAGCTTTACGGTGCTGGGCCAACAGCCCATGGACATGCTGTTGGGCCTGGACATGCTCAAGCGCCATCAGGTGAGTCACCCGACAGCTGCTCCGCATTGATTCATATAACATATATCGCTGTCTCGCTCTCTTCGGTTGCAGTGCCTTATTGACTTGCAGCGCAATCTCTTGATTATTGGCACCACGGGCACCAGCACCCCGTTCTTGCCGGAAAGCGAGCTGCCCGCTTGCGCCCGCCTCACGGGCAGCGCCGAGGACAACGAACAGATGGCCATCGACAATGCCATCGAGCAGAGCAAGCGCGAGAGCGGCGGAGCCACTGCCTCAGCTACTACTGCCACAACCAGCGCCGGCGCCAGCGGCGCCACCTTTGATATAAGCAATATTAACTCAATACAACCAATGGATAGCTTTACGGAACAGGATGTTAGCGAATTGATGCAGTTGGGCTATCCGCGCGGCGATGTGCTCACCGTGCTCCGTCTGTGCAATGGCAACAAGGCCATCGCCAGCTCGATGCTGCTCAGCCGCAATGCCGCCGCCGGCGGCGGTGGACTTAGCTGAACGTTGCCTCCACGGCGTCGGCAACTACAAATATTTTACTGCTCTGGGATCAATCAAAACAAACTTGCAATACGGGAACCACCAACGCCACCAACACCAACACCAACACCAACACCAACATCGACATCGACATCGACACCAACACCAATACGACGCACTCAATCCGATATAACCTAACATCTTTTGCGCACCTGCACTTAGACATATTTTTCTCAAACTCAAAACCATTTTCCGTTCTCCTTTTCCATCCCTTTGTACAATAGCTAATTAGTCGAGGACTTTTGATTTCTTAACCAACTAGAATAGATCCTGCAACGAACATCTTTTTGGAACGTATTGCAAACTATGCCTACAAATAGATTTATATACATACAGACAAACACACACACACACACACACACACACACACACACACACACACACACACACACACACAGACACACGAACACACTCACACATACACATGCACACTTTTTACACATATATAGTAATATATGTATATAGATATATATACGACTTGAGCTAGTGTTAAAAATATAATCAAATGTATGAAAAACGGAAAGGTTAAATAAAATGAATTGTTTTTGGATTGGATTGGAATAGAACATTGGAACTTGATTTAAAATGAGGGTTACAGTAGATACAACCTATGAAGGAAAATATGTGTGACCAGTTCTACAATGCGAGTGATCACTGTAGGGTGACTCATACGCTCAGTCCAATAGTTCGATGAACTAGGCTTGGATTGAAAACGAATAGAACATTGGAACTGGATTTGAATGTGGGTTACAGTGAATACAGGCTATGAGGGAAAATATGTGTGACCAGTTCTACAATGCGAGTGAGTACTGTATCTGCATTGGGATGAGTCAGGCGCTCAGTAAAATGGATCGTTGAGCTGGATTGGAATAGAACATTGGAACTTGATTTAAAATGAGGGTTACAGTAGATACAACCTATGAAGGAAAATATGTGTGACTAGTTCTACAATGCGAGTGATCACTGTAGGGTGACTCATGCGCTCAGTCCAATAGTTTGTTGAACTAGGCTTGTATTGGAAACGAATAGAACATTGGAACTGGATTTGAATGTGGGTTACAGTGAATACAGGCTATGAGGGAAAATATGTCTGAGCAGTTCTACAATGCAAGTGATCACTGTAGGGTGACTCATGCGCTCAGTCCAATAGTTCGTTGAACTAGGCTTGGATTGAAAACGAATAGAACTTTGGAACTGGATTTGAATGTGGGTTACAGTAAATACAGGCTATGAGGGAAAATATGTGTGAGCAGTTCTACAATGCGAGTGAGTACTGTAGCTGCATCGGAATGAGTCAGGCGCTCAGTATCGCTCAGGATCGTTGAGCTGGATTGGAATAGAACGCTGGAAACTTGTGCGTTACAGGGAATACAGACTATGAAGGAAAACATGTGTGACTAGTTCTACAATGCGAGTGATCACTGTAGGGTGACTCATGCGCTCAGTCCAATAGTTCGTTGAACTAGGCTTGTATTGGAAACGAATAGAACTTTGGAACTGGATTTGAATGTGGGTTACAGTGAATACAGGCTATGAGGGAAAATATGTGTGACCAGTTCTACAATGCGAGTGATCACTGTAGGGTGACTCATGCGCTCAGTAAAATGAATCGTTAAGCTTGGCTTGGATGCAAAGATTCAGACAATCAATCCCTTGAGGCCATGGAAATCTGGGCAATTCTTGTATGTTTTGTTGGACAATTTGTTTTATGTTTTATTTATTTATAAATGTATAAACCATAGGCATGTACGCACATACATAGAGTTACCAGCTGTCTCTGTGGCGGCGCCAGCAATGCATTGCTACTAAATGGAATTGCCTGGATCAGTGGCGCAATCGGAACCTGCCACTCAATGTGGTTGTTGGTGTACTATTGTTGGGTTTGCTTAAGGTATATATAGGCTCACACACACACACACACACACACACATACATACACGCGCTCATATATATATATATATACATTATATAGATATATTGTACATTTACATGTGTATAATGTACATTATAATTTATTAGTTGTTCTGTGTTTTCGTTTTTCTTTCTTTTAATGCTGGATGTTGTCTGCTTTAGGTCGAATTGGTTTAATTCTAGAATTGTTTGCCCATCTACTCTTCGTCCTCGTCGTCATCGTCGTCGCCCTCGTTGGCGCGCACGGCCGAGCTTTTGTGATTGAACTCCTTTTCGGGATCGAACTGCATGCCCTCCTGATCGGCGGCATCCTCTTCGTCATCGTCGCCAGCGACTTGCGCATTCTCGGCCTCGGCGCGCTCCAGGCGACGCGCCAGATCGGCCTCATCAATGGCCGTCACAAGCTTGGGCGCCATGATTACCTTAAACTCGCCCTCGAACTCAATTATCTTGGCGCGTATGCTCTCAATGGCCACCTCCAGGGCTTTGAGTCCGTCTGTCTTCTTTGTGGTGGCTGTGGTCATTACATAGCTATGGAACGAATATCAGAGATTAATTAGTTTTGGCATTTTTGTCTAGATCACAGTCGACTTACAGCGGCGGCGCTATGAGGTTGATTCGAATGGGCAGCTCCTCTGTGCTCAGCTCCAGGCCTTTGCTGAGCGATGCTTTGACTGCGTCGATGCCCTCGTAGCCGTAGCACGAGCATTCGATGTCCGCGCGTATTTTGACTGTGGGCGAGACGAGTTTGCGTTTGATGTTGCTGAGCAGCACCTCCTTGGTCTCGGCGTCCAGGTTACATTCATCGAATACAGATGGGTCGGTCACGGACTGCTTGAAGATGTCGTAGGCGACCGTTTTGCTGTTGTACTTCTTCTCAAAATACCAGGCGGTCTTCTGGTAGAGCTCCTCGAGCTTCTCACTGCTGTCGTAGCCCAAGATGTCAGCCACATGACGCAACAGGGAGTTGATTGCCTTCGCTTTTGCAAACCGCTCGGTACATTTCTCCACATCCTCTGGGGAAACGCGACGCTTGGAGAGATCAATGTAACCCTTTTCCTTATCAACACGAATGACAACAACCGGCTCTGTTTTGCCGACGCGTATCAATTTGTTAATGGAGCGGATGCGACGACGTGACAGCTCCGACAGCAAGATCATGCCCTCAATGTTGTTGTACTCCAGCAAATGGACGTAAGCGCCCATTTCGGCGATTGAGAGCACGTTCACCATGACGACATCTTCAATCTCCGGATATTTTTCGTTGTAGAAACGTGACGTTAATGCCATTTTTACTTCGTTTGAGTACAAATTATATTCAGATTGATTATAAGCGCAAACTGAAGAGAAAATGCCAACAGAATTGCAGCAAAAACGTGTACAATTCGGCCGAAACAAGGCGTAAGAAGAAGCAAGCGAGCGGCAACAGTGCTGTGTAATGGTTGATAGGGCGAGTATCTAGCGGCGAATTTGCATCGATATATCGATAGAAATTAAAGCTTATGTTTGACAATTTGTCAATCAAGCAAATATAAATAATTGACATCATTTGTATCATTTGCAATATGACAGTTTTTAATATTATAAATTATATAACGAGATAACGCAATGATAAGGCAAGCCATTGGTGTTGTTTTTTTGTAGCATTTAGTGTTGAAAAATGCAGATGGTACATTCGGCGAATTGGTAAGTGTTGCTTTTGAATGCACCCGGGTGTTATTTTAAACCACAAGAATTGTCTTTCATTGTGGAGCCTTTAAAATAATTAGCTTATTTTCTGATAATGTTTTCAAATGATTCTATTGGTTGGATGACAGTTTCAAATAGTGGGTGTTTTCCCCAATGCCTCCACCATTAGGTGTGTACACACTGAAACGCGTGCACACGGCGACAATCTTGGTAGTCAGTCTGCGGATTGCAGCGAATTCGCTCATTTGAAAAAAATAAAACATGGCTGGAAGAGGTGGTTATGAACACGCTAGGTAAATATTATTAAATAATTAAAGAACTGTGCTAGCCAGCACGCCGAAATTGTGTTTAATTGGTGCAAGTGCGTTCGCCGTGTGTGTCCCAGCAAGTGCAAATGTGCTCCAATGTATAATAATGCACGCGGTTTAAGCAAAAGTCAAGCAACACGCACACACACGAAACACAAACACACTCACGCACACACAAACCCTAAAAATGTATATGCATACATACGTGCGGCGGGTGTGTGTGTGTGTGTGTGTGTGCGTGAGTGTATGTGTGTGCGCAAGTGTGCGTGTTTTTTTTTTCTTCTACATTTCTTTTTCTTTGCTATTTTTTTTTTCGGGCGATTTGCTGCGCTGTCGCCCGTTGGCCGACGTCGCCGTCGACGTCGACGCCGGCGGTACGCAATTTGCCTTTGGTGTTTAACTACCAAACCAGAAGCTGGGCCAGCGCCAGCGCCAACGCCAACGCCAGCGCCAGCGTCAGCGCCGCCTTCGATAGTTACGGGAAACTTTAAATAGACGGCCAGATTTATAGGCGAATTTGCGTAGCCTTTTGCCGCAAAATAATTGAAAGCGCGCGCGTTTTTTTTGTTTTCTCTGTCTTTTGCTTTTGTTTTTATTGCAATATTGTCTCCTTTTATTTACCAAGCCGCAGCACTAGGCCCGCTTTGTTATTGTTGATGTTTGCTTGTAATTCGAGCGGCAACTGTTGTTTTTGTTTTATTCCAATGCGTTCGGTTTCGGCTCTGCTTCGGTCACACGTGCGTTGACGTCGCGACGCAGCCAGACCGGCGCATATTGTTGTGGTCGCTGGCGGCTGCTACTTTTTTTTTTTTTTTTTTCTCTCTCCATTCCGCCTTGTTATTATTTTTGTTTAACTGTAACTGTAACTGTAACCGCTATTGGCCTTGTGTCATTGCAGAGGTGGCTTCGGAGGAGAGCGTCACGTGAAGCAGTTGCCAACGGAAGCGCCTTTTATTGCGTACGTCGGCAACTTGCCGCAGGGGCTCGTCCAGGGCGATGTTATGAAAATATTCAATGACTTTGAGGTGAAAAACGTGCGATTGGTGAAGGATCGCGAAACGGATCAGTTTAAGGGCTTCTGCTATGTGGAGTTCGAGACGCTCGACAACTTGGAGCGAGCCCTCGAGTGCGATGGACGCATCAAATTGGATGATCTGTCGGCCCCGCTACGCATAGACATAGCAGATCGCAGGAAAAATGACCGGTAAGTGCATCCGCATCCAATACACGATATACATATACACATACCATATCTATATATCTATGTATGTGCATTTATATGTATTCTAATCTCTGAATATCTTGTGTCTTGTGTCTGTAGCCCTGGTGGCGGAATTGGCGGCGGTGGCGGCAACGGCGGCGGCGGCGGCGGCATGAATCGCGACGGCCGGGATGGTTTCCAGAAGCGCGGACTACCGCGTCAGGGCGGCACCAGCCAGTCGTATAGCCGAGGCGGCCCTGGCACCGGCGGTGGCCGCGAGGCCGGCGGCGGCTCTGGTAATCGCGGCGATAGTAGAGGTTCGTACAATGATAATTATGGTGGTCACAGTGATAGAAGTCGTGGCGGCGCCAGCTCCGGCATGAATAGAGGATACAATGGTAAAGCATTTTTATCTGCCACGCAAGTGCAACCTACTGCAACCTACTGCAACCTCCAACCAATACGTAGATGCATATTCGTAGTCCTCAGCAAAACCAAGTACCAACCAAATTGTAGTTGATTGCAAATCTGACAAATTCGCATGGACAACAAAACTAAAAATGCTAAGCGCGACAATTAATGCGGCATTCAGCATTCAGCATCTGCCTGTTCCAATCCCACCTCTTACAAGTCTCTTCGACTATATTCGCACCCATTTTATTTGCATTAGAAATCCCCTTGGTTCCCGAAAACCGGAACAGACATCAGTTTCGTTTTTCGTTTTTCGTTTTTCGTTTATCTTGTTTCCCATTTTTGATTTACTTCTTTATGCTTTTGCTTCTCCTTTCTTTTGTTGGGCGTTGTCCGTCTTTTATCTCCTTCAACTTGTGCCGGAGCGGCTTATTTTTATCTTTTATCTTTTACATTTTACCTTTGCACATTGTTCCTTATTGCATCTCTTATTAAGTTATACTATACATATATATATATATATATATATATACATATATCGGGATATGATTTGATCTGATTTAGCACGCTTCAAATAATTACTTAAAACAAATTGGGCTCGCATGCTGCTTGATTATGCCATGGCTCGATTCGTAGTGTAAAATACTAGGCCATATATAGACGGCCCGTATCGTATTTGATGCCCAGCATATATAATAGTAATAGTTAACAGATATACATATATTAGATAGATATGGAGAAGAGAGCGAGTGTGCCTAATGTGTGAATGTTCTTTGCAGATCGGCCGGCCAATCGTGGCCGTTATGGTAACTTTAATAATGACGAGAGATTCGATCGCAACCAGGATCGGGATCGTGGTCAGCGCGAGGGCAGCTATGGGAATCAGTCGCGCGATGGCGACAGATATAACAATTTCAGTCGGCATCGTGATCGCGAGCGCACCCACTACAATCCCAACCAGCAGCAGGAACGTCCCACTGGCGTGGGAATTGGCGCCATCGGTAATAGTTCAGTTGTGCCCGGATCCAATTCGCAGAAAGCTCATTCTGAATTTCAAATTGCAGATGATACGGAGCGGCCACGCCTGCAGCTAAAGCCGCGAACTATTGCGGCGCCCATCAATGCGGTGGCCGAGACCAAGCAATCGGCATCCATTTTCGGCAATGCCAAGCCGCGCGAGGAGAAGCTGAAGGAGCTGGAACAGAACGTCAATCACAATGGCGATAACTAAGCGCCGGCAACGGCGGCGGCGGCGGCGGCGGCAGCGGCGGCGGCTCTGAATTCTTTAAATATGCCTAAATGATATTTAAACCAAGTAAAAACTAACAAAAAAAAAGCAAACAGAAATATGAAGGAGAGGAAGAAATAGAAGCAGAGGAGGAGGAGGAAGAAGGAAGTTAATGAAAATGATAGAGGCATATGTCATTTGTGTGAGAGAGCGGCGTGCATATATTAGAAGAGAGAGAGAGAGAGAGAGGCGGATGAGGAGATGGAAGCGAAAGCAAAAGCAAAAGCAAAAGCAAAAACAATACAAAATATAATTAATAACTATGCTATATACCTATTATATAAAAAGCTATGTACTATGCATACATAATACACATAAACAACAACAACATACTTGGCTGGCCCTCCCCTGTCAGCCAGCTGCAACAACAAAGCAACTTAACAAACAACCAAGAAATACGGAAGCAAACAATACGACAAAAATAACTTTCTTACTTCATGTGTGTGTTCGTTGGAGAGTGGAAGCTAAACGAACTACAACAGCAATAAAATCCACAACAACAACAACAACAATAACAGCAACCACAACAACATCATCATCAACAACAACAACAACAACAACGTCAACAATTGCAATGGAAAGTCTTTAAATGTTAGTCTATAAGCAGCGGTAAAGTTAGAGCCGTGCATATAGCTATACGGTATTCGGTATAGCTCCATATATGCGCGCTGCTATTTGTTAGTTAAGTAATGCATATGTAAACCAACAAAAAACAAAACATTAAAAAAGGATACGTTCTACCATTTAAGCAAAAAAAGAAAAGAAAAACAAAAAACAGCAAAAACTATGCAAACAAAGAAAAAAAAAATGAAAAAGGAAAAACGACAAAAAATAAAATAAAACAAACTAAAATTTGACAAGCGTTCAGCGTTAGCAAGCAGGCAAGGCAGTTTATACAGTTTATATAGCAAAAATACAAGAAAATACTAAAAAAACGAAAAACATTTAAAAAAAAAAAAACAAAAAAATTCAAAAAGGAAAAAAATGAAAGAAAAAAAAAACGAACCGCAGTGAAATATAAAACACCAACTACGTACGTATTACAAAAACAAAAACAAAAACAAAATCCATAACAGAAACAACAAATTTATATATATAAATGAAACACACACACACACACACACATACATGTATATGTATGTGTATATATATACAAACTATGTAATCCGAGCAACAGTCGTAAGTCGAATTCGATATATAAGACCACAGTTCTGTTCTATTTTTTTTTCTATCTCTCTTGTTTGTAATATTTTGTCTATATAATTTAAAAGAAAAAAAAAAAACATTAAACATTTTGTTGATCAATTTTCGTAATATTGTTGTCGGCTTCAATTGGCAAATATAAAAAAAAAAAACACAGAAAACTGTTAATGGACAGCGGGGAGGGACACGGCAGCGGCAGCGACGACGGCGGCGTCAGCAGCAGCGTCATTGATAAACAACACACTTTTTTTTTCCCGTGTAGATAATTTAATAACGCAGGGCAAGCATATATATTAAGCGAGAGATATCCATTAATATTCTATATATATATATATTTAATTATATATGTATATAACTAATTTTTTTTTTGACTCGACAATTTTCAAATTAAACACTCAAATGTTTTCCCTTATAACTTGTTTTTTTTTTGTATATTTTTTAAAAACATGTCCATTAAAAAAAAATAATAAAGTCGAAATCATTTAATTAAGAAGTACATCAAAAACTTTTTTTCAAATTAAAAAAAAAAAAATAAAATAAAAATTTTGTTCAATTTATTTTCTGCTTTAAGAACTATATTTAAAAAAAACTAATTTTTTTTAAAATAAAAAATATAGTCTATATTTTTTTCTTTTGAAATGTTGCCGACATATTTTGTTTTTATTAAAATTTTGTTAAAAAAGAAAAAGAATTTTAGCATAAAAACAAAAATGTGGGAAAACTTAAAGAATGAAAACAATATATGAAGTAAATGCGATTGCACGCAAGCTATACACACATATATATAAATTATATATATATATAAAGATATATATATACATATTTGTATATATATGTATAACGTAAACTTTTTATAATTTTAGCTCTAATATTAAACAAAGTCAAAGATTTACCTACTATAAAGCGTAGACAAAACAAGTAGCAGCGGGCAAATAAGCAAAAAAAAAATAAAAATATAAATTAATATTTGTATTTAATTAACATTTAAAGTCCCCTCCAGAACGCAAGCAACGTAAAGTTTACATTTATTTAAATAACAATAAAAATATACTTATCCGAAGTTTGTATGTAATTAAGAACTTTGATATATGCATTTTAAATGACGCCCAGTACGAAAATCTATGGAAAATTAAAATATAAAAAATTAAAAAAAAAAAAACAACTGAAAACTTAATAATAAAAATAAACAAAAAACTTTAAAAGAATTTATACAAAGCAAACAAAAAAATAGCCGTTAAATTATGTCTTAATAAATATGAAAATGAATATGAATATATATATATATTTATATATATATATATTTAGGTTCAAGCTATTCGCATATACCATACAAAGTTTAGCAATTAATAATCTTAGCAAGGCAACAACAATTTCTATAAATTATTAAACTAACAATGAATAAGAAAGTAATACTAAAACTAAAACTAAAATAGTAAACAACAATAACTAAATATATATATAGTTTCATAATCGAAAATCTTAATGAAATCCAAACACGCGCATCTTTCTACTCAGAACATCAAGAGCATCAAACAAAAAACATACTTTAAAAACTTAAAATATATATATATATATATTATACTATATATATTTATTTTTTTTGTTATTTGAACATTTTGTACGATATATATATATATAAATATATATATATATACATACATGCATATATATAAACAGATATACAAATTGTTTGTTTTTTTCTTGCTTTCGCCTGGCGCCCGCCCAACTTCAAGAAAAAAAGTTATTGCCGCTGCCAGTGCTGGAAATGTACGCATAATATCGATAACAAAAATTGATGTATCGGAATTTCGAATTTTCCACAAATGAGTTAGAGCAGATTCTAGTCAGAAGACTGGCTAGATAAAAGGTTATATACATATTTCTAGATGGAGCTACTAAAGCAGTTGCTTTAGTTGGGCATTATTTGGATTTCTTTCAGCTCGTGATATGCGTGACTAAGTGATGACGTCACGCGCTCAGCACTTATGTAAATTATATGTATGTACAAGTGCATGTATGTATGTATGTATTTATATGCGTTGGTCAGTCTCATTTTATAACGGGGCCAATTGGAATGTAAGCCAAACCCACACACACACACACACACACGCACATGCACACACACACACACACACACACACGCACACATGCACACATGCACACATGCACATGCACATATATAAACAGGACACTTGGCAATTCTGGAAGGTGCTTGGCGCGTCGCTGTCTCTGCCGCTGCATGATGTCATCGATGCAGCACAGGCTGCCAATTACGACACACACACGCACACACACACACACGCACACACATGCATGCGTAAAGAAGGATAAGTGCGTGAATAGCCAGCACACACACACATGCAAAAATGTGTGCCAATGGCATGTGTGTGTGTGTGTGTGTGTGATATATTTGGTTTGTTTTTTGATGAATATTTCAGCACTTGTCAGGTTTTTTTTGGTTTTTTTTTGTGCTTTTGGCTTGTGTGTTTTATTTACCGTTATCAGCGCGGGCGTAATGACGCCATTATAAGGACGAAATATAGCGGCAACAACAACAAAGAAAAGGCCAAACGACAATATTAGGCTCTCTCTCTCTCTCTGTGTATGTGTGTGTGTGTGTGTGCCCGCATAATTAATTGGCATTTAATTTGCATTTAAGCGTTGCTTATGAAAATCAATGGCAGCAACCCGCAGGCAATTCTCGCACCGTTGTCCTTGCCAGCGACTTTTAGCCTTTTTTTTTTGTTTTTTTCAAGCTCATAAGCCAGCTTAGAAACAAATCTGTTTGTGCTTATTTATGACTGACAATAGATTGTATATTAAATAATTTACACTTACCGTTATTTCAGCTAATTTAAATCAAACATTTTTCATCAGTTTTCATTAGTTTTCGCTTCGTTTCGTTTGTTTAGCCGTTTAATTGTTTCCTTGACATGCTTTTTCCAAATGTCCTTAATGACTCGATGAGGCAATACAAATACATTTTAAATAAATCATGCTCTGTCCTTTTGTGGTTATACGAAGTACCGAGAGTTTAGGAAAAAAAAAACATTTCCAATAATCTTTCGATAAATAACTAATAATCTAATCTATCCATGATTAAATAAACTACTCTAGTAACTTTCATAGGTAAAGTAGCCAACAATTCTCTTGTTCCATTGGTTTAATAACTAATGTACCAATTTTGAACAATTCGCTTAGTTTAGTATAGATAACGTACCAGTTATGGTACAATGCTCTACATACATAGATAAAGCCCCAATTATGGTCAAATTCACTTTACCATTTCTTAAATAAAGTGTACCCTTCATAAGTGTTAATTATGGTAAGATTTGTGCCAGTTCGATGTACCATTTATAATCAGTATCTTTTTGGTACACATATGATCAATTTTCTATATGATAGCTCTGAATACATTTTTGCCAAACAATAGCTTATGTGCCTGTTATGGTACGAGTTATGCCTAAGTGCAAATAAAGTACCTAAAGTACACCTTTTGTAGTGTGGAGTATCAAATAGTCAGCTATATGTATGCTGATACGCTTTGTATTATGTGGAAATTAGCGGTAGTACTTGTACCCAACTGATAAATTCAGCACTAGCGATTGTACCTATTTTGCTCACTGCACCTATGCCAATGAGCGCTTGCCTGTTGTGGTACGGTTTATGGCTGAGTATAAATAAAGTACCTTTTATGGTACACTTAATGAAGTACCTATTTTTGTAGACTTTCTGCAGTGTATCGCAATCGGTAGTTATACCTATTTTGGTACACTTTGTATTATGTGGAAGGTAGCACTAGTAGTTGTACCTATTTCCCTCATTGTAGCATTGTCTATTAGCATCTGCCTGTTGTGGTATGATGTATGCTTAAGTGTAAATTAAGTACCTTTAATGGTACATTTAAGTACCTATTGTGGTACACTTGCTTCAGTGTATCAACATCGCAAGTTGTACCCATTTTGGTACACTTTGTATTATGTGGAAGGTAGCACTAGTAGTTGTACCTATTTCCCTCAATGTACCATTGCTAAGCATCAACTGCACTGGCACGTAATGTGGTATGACTGTGTGTACCATTGCCATAGTCATTTGGCTCTTGTGGATGGCATGTGGAACGCAAGTGGCAATTTGCATGGCAAGAATTTAGGCGGCTGTTCCGTTCATCGCCCGCAGCGCATTGCAGTTAACCCCGAAAAACAATGAAGCAAATGGCATCAGCAGTCGCACAGACACACATACACACACACACACAGACACACACACATACACAGAGACACACACTTTGCATGTTGTGCTCCATTTAGAGGCTGTTTTGGCTGAGTGCCTGCCAAAAAATCAGTCAACTGCATGCAGCAAGCAGTTGAGCAAATCGCGTGCCATACATTTCATCCAAAGCCACCCAGGCCCTAGTCCCAGTCCCAGTCCCAGTCCCAGTCTCAGTCGCAATCCCCATTCCGGGCTCCATCCGTGGCGCTGGTGCAGCTGCACTGGCACATGTTGCTCCGACGATGGGGCCCGCAAAATGATGTCTGCCCCACAAATTGACTGTGGCAGAGAGTTGAGCGTCAAACGTTTGGCTTTGTGGCATTTCGATGATTTCTGCTAACACCAAAGGCCCAAACCAACGAGTCAACAGCCAGCCCCAAGCAGCCCCCAACCACCCCCCAACCGCCCCTTAGCGCTCTAATCGCGTGCCTGCTGCACATTTTAACGCTCGTCGTGGGGCAGCGTTGCTCCCATTGTTGTTGTTGTTGTTGTTGTTGTTGCCGGTTGCCAAAGCAACGCAATGAAACACGAAACGAAACGAAACGAAATACAAAAAAATATAAAAAAAATAAAATAAAATAAATGAAAGAAAATTTATATAAAACAGCAAAACACATAGAAATGGCTCCACGGTAATTGGCCAAAGCTCAGAGCTGGGGGATGACTGCAGCAGCAACAGCAGTAGCAGGGGGGGGCAGTCGAGGGGGGTTGGGGCCAGCTGCAGCAGCAGCAGAGTTGTGGATTAGGATTAAAGCGCGCTGGCAAAAGGCTTCAAGCGTGGATTTTGACCGCTGAATATGACCAATGAGTGCAGCTGTGTGTGTGTGTGTGTGTGTGTCCGAGTGAGCGTGCTTATCTGTGTGTGTATTTGTGCGTTCCGTGAATGCATCAGCTTAACTTAGTCTTAAATTCCAAGTCTCTAACTCTGTTTATGTTAAAGCAGATATTCTACTATTTTCTGATTCCGATTCCGTTCCTAGCGGGCGTATCGAACACTTTACACTTAACACTTTATAAGATGAGCAGAGCAAGGGGTATATGTTTCCAGACTCAAGCTTTAATAACGATAAAATGTGTAGTTAGTTTTCATATGGAAAACGTAAGGAGGAACAGATAATAGACGGACAAATGGATAGTTAGACGGAAAGATATATTAATAGATGGACGGACGGACATACTTACAGGCGAGATCCGACGGACTAAAAGATGAACATACGGATAAGTGTAGAGTCGGATGGACGGACAGGACAGGACGGACACGGATGGGTGGATAGACGGATAGGCGTAGAGGCGGACAGACGGACAGGTTAATAGACGGATAGACGGACAGATGCAAGAACAGACGGATGCGCGAAGTGACCAACATACGGATAGGCAGCTGGACGGCTGGGCGGACAGATGATAGATGACAGACGAATGGGGGGTCAGACTGATGGATAGATTAAGAGACGGACGGACGGACAGATTAGTAGATGGATAAACAGACAGACAGATAGTCTAATAGGCGAGTGGACAGACGACTTGGCGGGCTGACGGGTGCACAGACAAACAGATGGATAGGCAGACGCGCAGTCTACAAGACGGACAGACTGATGAACGGACAGACTGGTAGGTGCAGGGACAGATAGATGAACAGACAGACGGATGAATAGACGGAAAGGTGGACAGACGAACAGACGGATGGATAGATCAGCGGACAAATGGAAGGATAGACAGACAGACAGCCAGATAGATAGATTGTCAGACGCACGGACGTAAAGTCAGATAGTTAGATAGGCGGATTGACAGTCTTACAGACGGAAGGATAGAAAGGCGGCCGAGCACATGGGTACACGAATGGACAAGAGGGCAAGATCAACAGACAGTAGGAGGAAACAACGCATAGACGGACGGACGCATAGATAAAGTGTCAGATGCACGAACAGATTTACAGATGGAGGACGGATAGACGCAAAGAAAGGCTTAGAACAAGCAGATGGGCAGATGGACAAACTGATCGACGGGAAGGAGGGACAGACGGACAGATGCACAAATAAATTAACAGACGGACGGATAAACGCATGTATAGACGCATATTGCACTAAAACCAATATACTCTTTTCACTTCGCTAACGAGTATAAATAACTGAGCTTCAATTTGGCTATTGGCTTGCTTAGTCAGTGGCTTCCAAGAAACCTGAATCGATTTGGCTAATTGTTGGAGACATGGCGTGGGTGGACTAAGCTAGGAGTAGGCCTAATGAGCTGCCATTAGACGTTGATTATAATGAATCATATACAGAGTATGTATATGTATATATATATTTGTATATATATTAATATATATTCATGTGACGTATCAGCATTTTCATAGTTAAGTTCGAGTGTTTGACAAAAGTCAGTTTTCAGTTTTAAAATAAACAAAGCAATTGTAATGCATGAATGGATTCACACACACACACACACACACACACACACACACACACACACGCACGCACGCTCACATACGTGCGTACTTGTATATTATGCGTAATTACAATGACGATGGCGATGGCATAATTAGCCTTGTTATATTTACTATGGTGTTCGCCCGCCCGCCTCGCCGGGCCCGTCGATGGCTCGCCCGACAGCAACAGCAACAAGAGGCGAACACGCGCAGCTCATAAACCAAATTTATGTACATTTAGACTCTATACCCTGGCACTGCGAACAGGTAAACCAGCTGCCTGCCCACCCACCTCACGCCCGCCGCCTCCCGCCTTGTGCCAATGAGCCAAGTGCAGAAGGAAACGGAAAAGTTGAATAATGTAAGGTTATGTTAATACGCGTTCACGTTGACAGAAGGACGAGTACAGGGCGCAGCGACATTTCAGGTGTATATTACACACTCACACACACACTCTCACACACTATGCCATTGGCTGCCAGTTAGAGGTCAACCTGCCCGCAACCCCAACTGCCACGCCCAAAGGCAACGCTGCAATCCATCAAAATATCTGTTGAAATTAGACTTACAAATGTTAATCTCGATTGCAGTTAACATATTTGACTCGAACCAAGTCAGGGACAGCCTCAATTCAGATTACATGCATGAATCCGAAAATTTAGACTCGAACTGATACAGAGAAAAGGAATTCTGATTTAGTCAACTTGAGTTCTGGAAGGAGTTATCGCAGTATATCAATAAATTTCCTTCGATAGAATAGTAGAACAGGTCGAACTTCTTTCAACTTTAAATTTTTCATAAATATCTACAAAGTATTTCACTATGAGCCCTCAAATCAACCTCTCTTAATGTCACCTCTTCGATTTTCCAGCTATGATTCATTTCTGTTTCAGTTTATAGCCCGGGAAACGCCCACAATTTAGCTCAATGACGCAGCTGAAAATTAAATAATCGAACTCATTAAAACTATTGAAAGAACCTCTAAGACCAACGAAATTTTATTGATAATTTTACTGCTTGTGGTGAGCTCATTTCGATGTGCTTAAGATGTTTATATTTCCAATATGCTAATGCTGCTGCCAGCTTAACGTCATTAGCTGCGATGCCACAAAGTTGATATAGTATATTATATATCGATCATGTTCAAATAATGCTTCGCTATAAATGAGAAGTTTTTATTGACATTTTATATATATCCGTATATGTATATTTTATTGATTAAAGACTAGTCAAAAAGTGATAAATTAATAGGAAATCGATATATATATCGATTTTAGTGCCACAGTTGTTTTTTTGGTGTGTGTGAAATAATACAAGAAAATATGTACTAGAGCTCAAAACTTCTTGTGTGATTTCATTATGCTGTGTGATAAGCTAGAGCTATATATGCTCAGTCACTTATTCAATCAGTATCGATAAATATTTTTACTCCATGTTTCTTAAACAGTATTCCAAAATAAATATGAACTAGATTTACGAACTGGGACTTGTCATATATTGTTGCCCTTTACTCGCATACATTCAAACATATGTACACATATACTCATACGCGGGCATTTAGCAGAATCATTCAAGAATCACAATTACGATTGATCTGCTTCTTTAGTTTTTTTTCTTCTCTTTATTTTGTTTATTTTTTTAGTTATTTTATTTATTTATTTTCGATAACTCATTCCATTTCCATTTTATCAGCATTTATCGATAATTTTAATTCGTTTTTAAGGCCTGGTTTGTACATCGTTTGAGCTAGAGGTTTCAGAAAGAAGAAGAGCTGAAAAAGAGTTAAGGTTCTGAAGAGGATATGTTAGTTTGCATATGTATGCAGAAAATCCTCTGATTGGTCGCTAACTAATAGAGAGTTTAGCTTACGCTAACTCAGAGATAGGCTTAACAGTTGAGCTCGACTTCGAGTGGTTGTCTCGCTGCCCTATATAAAGGCATCTGAAGATCAGAAGAGCAGCAGCAGCAGCAGAAAGTGCTCTGATTGGTCGCCTAATGATCGAGTGTGAAGACTGACACAGAAAGAGGCGCAAGAGTTGGGCTCGACTTGAGTGGAGCTGTCGCTGCCCTATATAAAGCAGCAGCAGCAGCAGCAGAAAGTGCTCTGATTGGTCGCCTAATGATCGAGTGTGAAGACTGAAACAGAAAGAGGCGCAAGAGTTGGGCTCGACTTGAGTGGAGCTGTCGCTGCCCTATATAAAGCAGCAGCAGCAGCAGAAAGTGCTCTGATTGGTCGCCTAATGATCGAGTGTGAAGACTGAAACAGAAAGAGGCGCAAGAGTTGGGCTCGACTTGAGTGGAGCTGTCGCTGCCCTATATAAAGCAGCAGCAGCAGCAGAAAGTGCTCTGATTGGTCGCCTTATGATCGAGTGTGAAGACTGAAACAGAAAGAGGCGCAAGAGTTGGGCTCGACTTGAGTGGAGCTGTCGCTGCCCTATATAAAGCAGCAGCAGCAGCAGCAGAAAGTGCTCTGATTGGTCGCCTAATGATCGAGTGTGAAGACTGAAACAGAAAGAGGCGCAAGAGTTGGGCTCGACTTGAGTGGAGCTGTCGCTGCCCTATATAAAGCAGCAGCAGCAGCAGAAAGTGCTCTGATTGGTCGCCTTATGATCGAGTGTGAAGACTGAAACAGAAAGAGGCGCAAGAGTTGGGCTCGACTTGAGTGGAGCTGTCGCTGCCCTATATAAAGCAGCAGCAGCAGCAGCAGAAAGCGCACTGATTGGTCGCCTAATGATCGAGTGTGAAGACTGACACAGAAAGAGGCGCAAGAGTTGGGCTCGACTTGAGTGGAGCTGTCGCTGCCCTATATAAAGCAGCAGCAGCAGAAAGTGCACTGATTGGTCGCCTAATGATCGAGTGTGAAGAACTGACACAGAAAGAGGCGCAAGAGTTGGGCTCGACTTGAGTGGAGCTGTCGCTGCCCTATATAAAGCAGCAGCAGCAGAAAGTGCACTGATTGGTCGCCTAATGATCGAGTGTGAAGACTGACACAGAAAGAGGCGCAGGCATTGAGCTCGACTTGAGTGGAGCTGTCGCTGCCCTATATAAAGCAGCAGCAGCAGAAAGTGCACTGATTGGTCGCCTAATGATCGAGTGTGAAGACTGACACAGAAAGAGGCGCAGGCGTTGAGCTCGACTTGAGTGGAGCTGTCGCTGCCCTATATAAAGCAGCAGCAGCAGCAGCAGAAAGCGCACTGATTGGTCGCCTAATGATCGAGTGTGAAGACTGAAACAGAAAGAGGCGCAAGAGTTGGGCTCGACTTGAGTGGAGCTGTCGCTGCCCTATATAAAGCAGCAGCAGCAGCAGCAGAAAGCGCACTGATTGGTCGCCTAATGATCGAGTGTGAAGACTGACACAGAAAGAGGCGCAAGAGTTGGGCTCGACTTGAGTGGAGCTGTCGCTGCCCTATATAAAGCAGCAGCAGCAGCAGCAGAAAGTGCACTGATTGGTCGCCTAATGATCGAGTGTGAAGACTGACACAGAAAGAGGCGCAAGAGTTGGGCTCGACTTGAGTGGAGCTGTCGCTGCCCTATATAAAGCAGCAGCAGCAGAAAGTGCACTGATTGGTCGCCTAATGATCGAGTGTGAAGACTGACACAGAAAGAGGCGCAGGCATTGAGCTCGACTTGAGTGGAGCTGTCGCTGCCCTATATAAAGCAGCAGCAGCAGAAAGTGCACTGATTGGTCGCCTAATGATCGAGTGTGAAGACTGACACAGAAAGAGGCGCAGGCGTTGAGCTCGACTTGAGTGGAGCTGTCGCTGCCCTATATAAAGCAGCAGCAGCAGCAGCAGAAAGTGCTCTGATTGGTCGCCTAATGATCGAGTGTGAAGACTGACGCAGAAAGAGGCGCAAGAGTTGAGCTTGACTTGAGTGGAGCTGTCGCTGCCCTATATAAAGGCAAGCCTGCTGCAGCGCAGCTTCAGTCGCTTTCTTCATCTTCTGGTGGTCAGTCGTCCAGTGCGGCGCGGTGCTTCTCCTCTTCTTCTGTCTGTTGGTAAGTATTAAAATTGTTAAGTATGTTAAGAGAAAATGTAAAAGTTATACTTTTAATGTAAATATAATATATTTTAAATGTAAGTATTATTAATTACTAAGATAACGATCACTTAGCAAATGCAAAGCATATGTACAAATATCAAGGACTTTAGCAGTCCGTATCTGCTTTAAGGCTATTTTTTAGTCAGGCAATCCCGACTACTACTTCGACTACCCCTCTAATTCTATACATTAACTAGAAAACATAATAAAAGGCTATTTACATAGCAAAGTTTTGTGTAATGCATACGGAGATTACGTAATCTTTAGATTTTGGATGCCACGCCGCATTCGCTTCACAGGGCTCAGGGTATCTCCTAGTCGAGCAGCCTCGACTAGAGCACTCTTACTTGTTATATATAAATCTCTGTCTCTTTCTGTCCCTCCCCCCCTCTCTCTCCCTTTTTCTTTTTCATTATATATATGTATATCTAGATTGAAAGACGATATATATCTGTATATTTTTGTTATGGGCTCTCGGCTTTCAATCTCCTTTGCTTGGCAACCCAGCGAGTGAAATAAAATGTTGACCAATGTGTGGTTTATGTCAGTTGACTAAACTCTATATAAAGCTGTCTATAGATGTTAGTGTGTATACGTATGTGTGTGTGTGTGTGTGTGTGTGTGTGTGTGTGTGTGTGTGTGTGTGTGTGTGTGTGTGTGTGTGTGTGTGTGTGTGTGTGTGTGTGTGTGTGTGTGTGTGTGTGTGTGTGTGTGTGTGTGTGTGTGTGTGTGTGTGTGTGTGTGTGTGTGTGTGTGTGTGTGTGTGTGTGTGTGTGTGTGTGTGTGTGTGTGTGTGTGTGTGTGTGTGTGTGTGTGTGTGTGTGTGTGTGTGTGGTTTATTGTGTTTGTGTGAACAAAGGTGCGGAAATTTAGTCGTACTTGACAATGTGATGGACGACAGATAGCGCGCTGCATTGGACGCCGCCTGCCGCTGGGGTCCCCGTCGACTGGCGCTAAAGGATTCGCAGCTGCCAGGCGTTGCCACTGTCAGAATGTCGTCATTGTTCATTCATGAAATGAGCGCTCTTTTTACTTCTGTCCCAACATCAGCAGCAAAAGCAACCGCAATGGCTGCAAAAAAGAAGAAGAAGACAAAAAAAATGGGTAAAATGAAAAAAAAGAGGAACAAAAAGCAGCAACAAAAAAGCAAAAAAAGAAAAAAGCGCTCAGCACGAAAGACGCGCGTGGCAAAGGAGTGCTGGATAAGTGTATATATGTATATATACATACATATGTATGTGTGTCTCTCTGTGTGTGTGTGTGTGTGTGTGTGTGTGCGAGGACACTGCGAGGACGTACGTGCGACTTTGTTGGCCCACTGAAGTTTTTGTTGTTTTGCTGCTGTTGCTGCGGCAGTGTTGCATGCTACACGAACACACACACACACACACACACACACACACACACATACATACAGCCAGCCCACAACACACAAACGATTTGTACGAGTATTTGCCTCGTTCGCTGACATCATCCGCAGTTCCCTTTTCCAGTCCACATACATATACAAATATATATATATATATATGTATATATGGAGCGCGCGACAGCTCGCATTGCTCATACGCCATGTTGCCCAACACAAAGTGTAAGCTAATATGGGTGGGTGGGGCAACAGCTGCCTTTACCGCTGTCTCTACCTTTGCCTCCGCTTGTTGTTATTGCTAATATTCGAGTTTGATATGGTCGTTGCTCTTCTTCTTGCTCTACAGCTGCCTCTACCGCCTCTACCTCTACCTCTACCTCTACCTCTACCTCTACCTCTACCTCTACCTCTACCTCAACCTCTACCTCTACCTCTACCTCTACCTCTACCTCTACCGCTACTTCTACCTCTACCTCTATCTTTACCTAACCTCTACCTCTACCGCTAGCTCTACCTCTGCTCCTACCTCTGTTTGTTGTTATTGTTAATGTTTGAGTTTCAAATAGTCGTTGCGCTTCTTCTTGCTCTAACTGCAACTTTTCTACTTCAACTTCAATTCCTGCCTCTGCCTCTCCTTGCGCTTCTACTTCTGCTTCTTCTTCTTCCTCTTTCGCATACTTTTCAGCTGAATGCATTGAAATTTGCTTTTTGCTCTTTGATGATTGGTCAATAGAAGTAAAAGTTCACATTGCAAATCGTTTTACTAACGATATCCTTGATTATAATAGAACAACAAAAGCTCGCAATAAACTTGGACAACGCAGACAAAGTGTGTGTGTGTGTGTGTGTGCGTGTCTCTCTCTCTCTGTGTGTGTGTGTGTCTGTGTGTACACTTTGTTCAGCATCAGCGCCAGTTTGTCTGAGTTGATGTCGCACAGATTAAACGCGTTTCTCTCGTGGAGCGAGGACAGGCGTGCGGCTGCGACTTAACCGGCTTGCCTTATCTGATTTGTGTTGTGTGTGGCAGCTTTCCGCAGCGCCTCTCCATGCGGATCTCATGAACTTAGCGAAACATTTAATTAGGAAGTTTGCATTATTTAATTGAGAGAACTTTTACATTTTTTAAATTAAATGTATTTGGGGTTCTTATTCTCTCTCTAGCTGTCTCTTCTTCTGCAAAATGTGTCCTTCTACCACTCTCTTTTTAATTCAGTATAATACTTATTTGTTTCGTTCCTTCCTTCATTGGATTAGCTCTCTCTCTCTCTTTCTATTGCTTTATCTTCCCTCTCTATCTTTATATGCTTGTATTTCTTTCAATCTATGTCTTTCTTTCTTTTACACTCTCTCTCATTCTCACCCTGCCATTTTCTCTGCTCCTCCGATTTCGTACCATTCTCTCTATTTCGAACCTCTGAAAACCTCCTTTCTCTGTCGTTGTGTCTCTTTCAATCTCTTTTTTTGTCTATCTCTCACTCACTCTATCTCTACCTCTCGATCTCTCCCCATCTCTCTCTATATCTCTCACTATATCCCTCTATCTTTCTCTATACCTGTCATCTCTCTATCTATCTCTTTCTTTCTTTATCTCTATAGCTCTGTCTATCTCTATCTTTCTTTTATCCTTGTTTTATTGATTTTCCCTTCTTATAAGATTTCAATTCTGTGACTATCTTTTCTTTCTGAGCCTTTCTTTGCGATTCTCAAACATTCCTATACAATGTATCTTTTATAATATGTTAAGTGAATTCAATTTCTGTTTCTATTATAATTTTTAAAGTCCGAAAACCTTCTGATATTGAATTCGAACCTGTTTCCATGCCACTTGGAAACATATTTCTCCGTCCAATGCTTTCACTCACATGACGAATGCCCATCGAATGGATGTGATCCATAAAAATGTATAATTTATACGATGAGACAGTTTAATGGGGTTTCTAAAGCGCTCAGTTTATGACGGGTCATTGCTAATGGGGCTCAGCGCTGCCTCGCTAACATCGCTAGCCCCGCTAGCACCACTGAATGGGGCCAGGTGGGTGGGTAGAGGGTGGAGGCTGAGGTGTGGGAGCGGTGTCTGGGGTACATTTAACAGTTAAATGTGCTGGATCGCGCACCTGTCTTAATTGTTCTGTGTCGCTGCGGTCAATTAGTTAGGAATGCAGTGGCTTTCACAACAACAACAACAACAACAATAGAAAAAGAAGAAGAAGAAATGTTGCGTCCAAGGCTTGCCCTGGACGTGAACGCGTGTTCATTGCGCAAAGAGCTGAATTGAGCTCTCTATGTGTGTGTGTGTGTGTGGGTGGTGCTAGTCACCGGCATAGTGCATAGGCAGCGGTGCATGCTGTGGTGCACGCGCACCTGGCCGCAAGGCAAAGTCGCAAAGTCACAAAAAAGTTGTTCGGGCGGACGGACGGACGGACGGACGGACGGTCGGTTGGCTGTGTCTTTGCAAAGGCAGAAAATGCCTGAAATGCCTTTTCGCCCTGACGTATGCAGCACATTTGCCACAATTTTCCACTTTATTTTCGTAGTTTTCCTTCGCCTTTTCCAATTTGGTGCGCCTTCTGTAACGCTCTCGCTCGCCGCACTCGCCTATGCTGGCTGCTGGCCGAGTGCGCTCGTTATCCTGGGCCTGTCCCAATGACCGAGTGTCGCACACGCGCTCTCTCTCTCTCTCTCTCATACTCACTCTTTCTCTCTCTCTCTCGCCCGCTCGGCCGCCCTCTCGCTCTACGGCTCCAAGAAAGTGGCACACGCCGAACGCCCCACAAACGATGCCCAGCCGAAGGCTGCGGCCCGAGCGGCAGTCGCTCGTTCGCCTCATTGCCGAACGGCCAACTGAACGAAAGTCGCACTCGATGAACGCACACGCGCTGCGGCAGCTGACAGTTTCAGTGAACCACGGAGACGAACGGATTACGGGTAACCCAAACAGCAGCCAGCATAACCAAACAAAAATTAAAGCAAAAAAAAAAAAAAACCAGAAAATGAAAGAGAAAATCAAATCGAAAAGAAAATAAATAAATAAAACTAAAAATAAAAAAAATGCAAATTAATTATATAAATATAACAAAAACTTAAACCAAGCGCATAACAAACACTTGAGCAAAGGACACACGAATCCTGTGCTGGCCGCACACTCGAAAACTCCCGATTCCGAGTCAGCGCTCAGTCAGGGCTAGTTCGAACAAAAAAGTGACCGAAATTTGAGTTGAGCTAAATATGTTCGCCTATCAAATAGTCTATATGTACATATATACCTATATATATGTCATATAATATGTAATACATATATGCATAATGATTTTGTATATTTTTTTAAATTTTTTTGGGATTTGCCTAAAAGGCAAACTTAGTGCGCAGGCAGCGAAACGCTTTACATAAGTTCTCAAAGTTCCTTTGGTAATTTTTTTGTTGTTGTATTTTTTTCAAGTGCTCGAAGAAGGAAGAGAAAGCAGAAAACTAAGCAAAACATATAGAGGAGAATATATATATATATATATATATATATATATATATATATATATATATATATACGTATATAATATATATAATATATAAATATATCCAAATATCAATATATATATACATATATCTATCTAATATTTCTTGTTGTTGTTTGACGCGCGTGCTAGTGTTTGTCTGTGCGTTTGCCAGCACATGTGTGCCCCTCTCTCTCACTCTCTCGCCCTCTCTCGCTCTCTCAATGTGTTTGTTTCGAAAACGTGGCGTATACTTGATGTGGCCATACAAAAGATTGCGTATACGCCTCGTCTCGCATGTGTGTGTGTGTGTCTGTGCTAAATGCGAATGCATAACTTGCATTTTGTTTGAAACGAGCCAGCGAGCGCAGCGCCTAAGTAGGCAACGAAAAATTTACAAACACACACACACACGCACTCACGCACGCTGTGTGGAGTGCTTTTGAAGTGCGCTGCCTTTGTGTGTGCGTGTGTGTGTGTGCGTGTGTGTTTGGACTTTCGATTTTTCGTGGCTTGTCTTCAGCTTATTGTTGTTGCGCCGAGTCCTGTGCTTGGCTGCTTGTTTAGGCTCTATGTGTGTGTGTGTGTGTGTGCGCTTATAACTGTTTCTGGCATGTCCCTTTTTTCCAAGCGCGCATATGCCCTCTGTGTGTGTGTAAGGCAATGCCAACAAGCAGGACGACGTCTGCGCTGGCACGAAACTCAACTCAACACAGCTAAGCACAGCAGAGCAGAAGCAGCGTAGAGGCAGAAGCAGAGCTGAGGCAGCGCAGCGGCAGAGCAGAGGCAGCGCAGCGGAGCAGCACACAATTCAACTTAACTCAACTCGAAAAATAGCAGCGCAAAGCCGAACAGTCGCACACCCTGCACCCAGCGCACAGTCTGTCACACAGTCAATTCGTCAGTTTGTCAGTTTGTCAGTTCGTCCGTCTGTCCGTATGCCAGTTTGTCAGTTTAGGTTGGCAGCGCTGGCGCCTCGCTAACTGGCTAAACTAAGGCAGCATGTAAGCCAACCAACCAGAGTGTGAGACAGAGCGAGAGGAAGAGGGGAGATAGGAGAGAGTGAGTGCGAGAGAGAGCGAGAGAGAGAGAGAGACAGTGGCCCGTACCCTAGACGCCCCTACGCCTCTGGCAGCGCAACACGCGCGTGTGCCATATCGCGTTTTGTGCTGTGCGCAAAAAAGAGCCGAGCGACAAACGAAAACGACGAACGGCGAAAGGCGAAAGGCGAACAGGCAACTGGCAACTGGAAAAGGAAAAGGAAAAGGCACAGGGACACGGACACGGACTGGGACTGGGGCAGGGACAGGCACAGGCACAGGGACAGGGACACTGCTGCCAGCTGAGGACGAGGGCGAGGACGACGAGCCTGGCAAAAAAAAAAAAAAAAAAAAACACAAAAAAAAGCAGCAAAATTTGCCTGAATGCCTCTTCTGCCTGTTTGTCGTCGTCGTTGTTTCTCCTACTTTCTGCTGCTCTGACAGCCAACGAAAATTGTGCAACGCTTCTGAAGTTTGTTTGCTTGTCTAGCACGGCAGCAGCACCAACAACATCAGCAACAACAACAGCAACAAACACTCGCATTCAGCATTTCGCCTGCAGCGCAAAAGTATGCAACAGAATTTTTTAAAACAAGCCAAACGCTCGCTGGTGTTTGTTTCCCTGCCCCATTTCGCTGCAGCTCCAATTTGTGCTGTAATTTCAGTTTTTACTGAGGCGACACACTGACGACACACAAACACACACAAGCACATATACGCACACACATGTGTGTGTGTGGCAAAGTCAATAAAGTTAATGGCAGTTTCTAATGAGCCAATAGTCGCCTCCGGTTGCAAGCGTTTCAGCAACAGCAATTCGAGTTGCTGGCCTCTGCGCTTTATATAACAACAATGTGAGCCAAAGAAATATAAGAAAATAAACCGGAAACCACAGCGAAACCAAACCAATTGGCTGCAGCAGCATTTGTGCATGGGTTTCCTATTGAGTAAAAAAGTGTTGCATACTCGCGGGCACATCTCGAAATTCCCAGCAGCCTAAAGCCTGCAATAACTCAAGCAAATAAAGCGCACATTTAAAATGTAAAAATATATGAAAATATATTTAGATGATGTGTGCTATATATAAACATATATATATATATCTGTTTATAAAATGTATTCTATATATATATATACATATACATATATATGTCTGCTTTTATAGCTGTATTGGCCAGCTGCAGCTGTGCCCAGAGGTTATCCAGTTCGCTGGCCCATGTGCGTGTGCTCATTTGCCTTGCCCATTGTCCACTGTGCGCTGTTCCATTGTCCGTTGTCCGCAGTTGATTGTTGCTATTCAATTGGTTTTTCTTGTTCCGCTGCTGATTGTGTTGTTGTTGGCCGTGCTAAATTTACATAACGTAAATGCGGCATAAATAAATTATTAAATACGTGTGCGCCAACAATGGCTTGAATGTGGACAGCGGCAGAAAGGCCACGCACACACACACATACACACACGCACGCACACCCACTCAGAGGCCGAGCCACGCTTGTTGCCCCAAAATGTATGCTATAGTTTTTGTGTGACAGCCCACGGGCGTTTGCCATAATCCCATTTCACTCTGATTGCCCAGCCGAAATTTCGATTCCGTAACGATTTCGCCAAATTGCGCGTGCTTTACTGTATGCGTGTGTGTGCGTGTGTGTGTGTTTGGCTGACTAATGGAATAAGCACAAAAGCAGCGCTAAATGACTTTTGTTGCATTCTCGAAATTTGCATTCGCAAATGTCCCTAATTAATTACAATTTTTCGAACATA
The DNA here is from genome assembly GCA_035045145.1 of Drosophila meridionalis. Lineage (NCBI taxonomy): Eukaryota > Metazoa > Arthropoda > Insecta > Diptera > Drosophilidae > Drosophila > Drosophila meridionalis. The sequence continues at coordinate 4,733,945 of JAWNPG010000009.1, read as the reverse complement.
TTTCGCATAATAATTGCGCCGCATAACAAAGCGGATTTATCGCGAAGCATATTCACTCGCAATTGTATGCGTATTTATGATTTATCTTTTCGCTGAAAATCTGCTTTAAGCAGATCAAATCGCTTCGCTCGAACGCTTAAATACTTCGTCTAATAACAGCTTAAAACTGCTTAAGCGAACATTTGAATACGAGCTGAGAGTCGGATTCATGAATATGTATATATATATTGATATAGGTATATATGTGTAGATATATATTTAATTAGAGCATTTTGCATGCGAGCTAAGTGAACATTTGTGTTAAGCCATTTCTCGCCTCATGTGAAAGTTGAGTTTAATTGAGGCTCGTCTAAGTTTCAGGCAATTTTACTATATGATTAGAGTTATGTGTGTGTGTGTGTGTGTGTGTGTGTGTGTGTGTGGGAAATGATTTGAGTGCAGTGGCCAATGGCCACTAGCCAGCGGCAATTAAATGCAATGTGGAGCGGATCAGCAGGTCATAATGATTTGTGATAATGGCCGGGCTATTTTTATAGGGCATATAAGTTATAATGGGCCGTTGGTCGCCGCTGCCAGCACGGTTAAGGCATGGCGCGGCACGGCCCAGTCAGACTGGTGCCAAGTGGTTCAGCTGTGCCTGCGAGTCGCGGCGAGTTGCGGCGAGAGCTGGCCAACAATTTGATGACCTAAAAATAGCATAAGAAGTCAAGTCACTAAGGCACGCGGCGAACGGCAGGGAGCGAACGGCAAGCGGCGCGGCGCGGCGAACAGCGGCAAAGTAGCACAACAAAAGTTGTGTTGACAACGAACGAGGCACGAGACACGCGACACGAGGCGGAGGTCGGCGGACGACGATACGAGAGCGAAAACGAAACGAAACGAAGCGAGAGCGCGCAGCGAATTCGTTGTCGCGGCTAAAGACGGCTAAAGGCAGCGAGCGTTTGCTGCAGCCTTTTTCGGTTGCGATTACGGCAGAGTAACGGGGTTTTGCTCAGCTGAGTAAATGTGAGAGGGAAGGGGAGGGGGAAGAGCAAGTCTGCACAGTTAACGGTATTTGCTTAAATTGTTGTTGCTGGATTTGTTTCTATTCTTTCCATTTTAGCTCTGCTGCAGTTGTGGCCGAATGGCAAGCAGCACTTGAAAATGCTTAGGGTGTTAAATGAATAGTGAAAGCTGCTCTCTCGCTCTACCTCTGCCTCTGCCTCTGCCTCTGCTTCTGCCTCTCTCTCACTCTCTGTTTTCGCTGCCTCGCTCTCATTATCTCAGCTGCTGTGCGCCGCTCTGCTCAATTGCTGCTCTCTGGCGTGCCCTGTAAGCGTCTCTCCCTGACTTTGATTCGGTGTTGGCTGTGTTATTCACGTGCGCGCGAAAGTATGCTACAATAATCCGCTTGAAGCTCCAAAGTTGCATAAACATAAACAAACTGCGCTGCGCTGCGCTAAGTAGACAATTCTCGTCATCGTCGTCGTCGTCGCAGTCGTCGTCGCCGTCGTTGTTGTTTTGTATTTTTTTTTCGGTGAATTGTAATATTTTTTTCAAGTGTATTGTGCTTTTTGTTCTTGTGCTCAAGTAACAGCAACAAACAAACCGAGCCACAACAGTTGGCGGAAAATTGAAATTGGTCAAACTAAACTATCGAGAGAGTAGCGCTCAAAGTCAATGGAAATCAATTAAAATTCACAAATTGTTCGACTCACAAAAGCAACATCAGATCCAGCAGCAGCAGCAGCAGCAGCAACAACAATAATCAATCAAACAATCAATAGCATTGAGAAATCATACAAAGCCCGAGAACAATAATAAGTTAAATCAACTGAAAACCAAGTCACATCAAATGCGAATACAATTGCGCCGGCTTTATTGAACAGACACCCACACACGCTCACACACACACACACACACACACACAGACATTCAAACAAAAGTTCGAAGCACGCACATGAACGTTAATTCTGGTTGATTCTGCCAGGGCAAAGCCGACGTCAACGTCAACGTCAACGTCAACGGCTGCGGCTCCTGTTACGGCTTCGATTACACACATATATACATACACATACTCACACACACATATTCATATTCACTGGAATTTTTGTTCACAGCGCTGGGAACCAACAAAAATAAAATAAAAAAAATTAATAAAAAAAATACAAAAAAAAAACAACAACAAAACCAAACAAACAGCAATAAACACAAAGCAGCGCGTTCGCATCGCCCCCAAGAAAAAACAACAACAACAACAAAGTGGGAAAAAAATTGTGTGAATTGTTTTTTTTTGCGCGCCGCGTCGTCGTCATCCTGCAGAGCCATAAAAGCCGCCGGTGCTGATGCGAGTACAACAACAACAACAACAACAACAATAGTTAACAGCATAACTGCAGCAACATTTGTGGCAGCCCAGTGCAACAACAGCAGCAGCAACAACAACAACAACAACAAACAAACAAACAACAACAAAACAACAATAGAAACAGCAGCAGCAGCAGCAACACGGGCACAACATCGATTGACATCGATTAACGGTAAGTTTGGCATGATATATCTATATATATATATATATGTATATCTATATATATATATATAGATATATCTATATCTCTGCATATTAAATGTAATCGAAGCTGGGCTTGGAACTCGATGCGCCGCCAGAAGTCGCAGCTAATTGCTAGCCATGATTATGTCACTAATGAGCCAAGCAATTGAAAACGCTAAGACACTTGGCAAACACTTGCTGCCACACACACACACACACACACACACACTCACACACACATACGCACGCACACACATTGCCAACATTTCATGCTTTTCCTTTTCGTCATTTTGTTGGCCTACTGCACAACCTTTTGGTGGCTTTTGGAGGGCAAACTTGAGGCAAGAAAAAAGGAACCAACAAAAAAAAAAAACGGGCCAATACATGCCCCACTGAGCGTTAAGTTTCGTTAAGAAACATACCAAAATAATTGTATCTTCGAGATACAAGATTGTACAACAGCCAGAGAGTCGCACAGGATGTGTGTGGCGCTGAAAAGGCGCAGGCGCTCGCTCTGGCTCTAGCTCTGGCGCTGGTTCTGGTTCTGGTTCTGGCCACAACTGCTAACCCACTCGCTCTCTCCTTTTCACACACATACACAGAGAGAGACTCTGTCTCTCTTGCCCGCTCTCTCTCGCTCTCTAGCCACAGCCAGCCTTGCTGCGTGCTTGTGTATATGTAAAATTCATTGACTAACAACATGCGAGCGCTGTGTGTGTGTGTGTGTGTGTGTGTGCATGTGTATAAATAAATGTGCGCTTGTATGTGTGCGTGTGTTGGTTAGTTAATCAATTTCTGCATTGCTAAATCATATTGCGGCACACTAGATTAATCATCTCCATATGCAACTGCAGCAAATGCAATTTTTCATAGCATACTTTTCAGCGCCACGAGAAATAGGCGCCGCCATGCGTATGTGTGTGTGTGTGTGCTTGGCTTGACCAAGTTGGGCTGTGACAATTGTTTGATTTGACTTGCAATTTCAAGCTGAGCCTAACAATTTGCTTCATTCATACACACACACATGTGGACATAAATTGCTGCTCATGTGTGTGCGTGCGTGTTGCGTATGGAAAAACACGTCGAAATATCGAACTGACCTACTTTTGTGCCGAACACACACACACAAACACACACGCACTAGGATTTACTTAAATTATATATATTTATATATATGTATGTGTATATGTGAATATAAGTTTATATTGACTCACACATACACACACACACACTCTCACATATTGGCAGTGGCCAAGAGTGCTTTGACCTTAGCTTAGCTGGCTGCTTACATAAGTCGAAATCGAGTTTCCAAATTTCCAGTCTGTTCGAGTAATATCTATAGTTTAGCTAAATTCCTAGATATATACATATATAGCTATTGTTCTCAGATTGCAACGAATTTCAACATAAATTCAACATCTATTCAACTCAACTGAGTTCAGTTCACTTCAGTTTCCCATGAATTTCCACAGAATTTTCACAAAACTTTCGTTCGTATTTTGTGCTGCAATCCCATGTGTATAAATTTTTCACTTAATTGCAAATTCCAAGAAACTGCCATAATTATGGCGCTGCGCACTTGCGAAGTCTCTTTGAGTTGCCAATTCCAATTACTCGTGAAACTTCAATCCCAATTAAATGGGAATTTGTATTATTTGCCACACGAAGCGCACTTATTCCGCACAAATTATGCTCATATTTAATTCAGAATTTGTTGCTTGTTTTGTGAATGATCAAGAACTAACGGGAAGGTCATGAATTCAATTGAAGTTGAAGGGGTTTATGGGGAAAAAATTGAATTTCAATGGGAAGTCAAAGAGTGTTCAAAGTTTTTATATTTAGTGTGATTATAGTTGATTATTGTGTATATATATGTATATACATATATTTATATATATTCTTATATATTATTATTATTATTATTATTATTATTATTATTATTATTATTATTATTATTGTTATTATTATTGTTATTATTATTATTATTATTATTATTATTAGTATTATAAATATCATAATATTTGTTTTTTTTTTTAAATTTAATTAAATTCATTTAAATTTAAAAGGATATTTTTTTTTTTAAAGGAATATTATTGTTCTTTTTATTATTATAATTGTTTAGTTATTTTATTATTATTCATATTATTATTACTTTAATTTCTTTTGGTTTAAGTAATTGAATTTAATTAGAAAGTTTAAGAAATTTTTACGTTTATATATTTATAATTTTTATTGTTTTTATTATAGATATATTTCTTATTATTAATATAATTATAATTGTTATTATTATAAACGTCGTAAATCAAATCTAAATAGTTTTTTTTTTTAAATTAAATTAACATAATTATTATTATTAATATAATTATAATTATTAATATTTTGTTTTTGTTTTAATTAAATTATTTTGATAGTGGAAAATAAGGAAATATTCTCTTATTATAAATATTATTAATTTTTTTCTAATTATTTTTATTAATTTTATTAGTGTTATTATTTTATTAGTATTATTATTGTTACAATTCAAATTTGTGTTTATTTTATTTGTTATTTTTTGTTGTTTAAGTAATTCGATTTCTAATTTTTAAAGTTTGATTAATCTTTTTATAAATATTAAAATTATTATTCTTTATTTATTTTTTATTATATTCACATTTTATTATCATAGTCAAATTTACTAAAAACATATGAAGCTATATAAATTTTACTCTCTTAACTCCTATACAGTTCATGTGCATATACTAAAGGCAACTCTTTAATATACTTTGTTTAACAGAAATTTTATTCAATATATCCTCATTCAAATTGTTGAAAAAAGTGACCAAGTTTTAAGATAAATATGAGAAGAAGAAGAGAAGAGCAAGTTCAATAATTAAATTTGCCCCTGTTCAAAGCAGCTGGAAATTCAATTAAATAAAGTTCTATAAAATTCGTTGAGATATATGTATAGATATGTATGGCTACATGTTAAACAAACCAAAAGTAAAAGCTGAACACAAAAGTCTCTCACTCTCTCTCTCTCTCTCCCTCTCTCTCTCTCTCTCTCTCTCTCTTTGACTCTCCCTCACTCTCACTGCATATATCCCTGCCTTGCCATAACAAAAAGCACGCACAATTCTTGGAACGTATTCTGTGCAGCCGGCACTTTATTTATATCGATTGTCAATTGTATCCGTGGATTTTTGTTTCGTATTGTTTGCGTTTGATTGGAATGCACTTAATGCCTATCGTTAGCCGCGCTAATCCAATTAGCCATTTACGCAAACGGGTTCAATGTGCGCGACGTGCACGGACGGGCACAGCAGGGCGGAGCGCGGGGTGCATTGCTCCACTATGCTGTTGCCGCGATGATTATTGAATTCATAATGAATGTATTCGCTAATTTGTGCCATTATCTGTTTATTTTTCATTTGAATTGCAGCATCGTGCTAAGCGGCGGGCGCTACTCGAACATGGCGCCTCGGATATAGTTGTAGCTTTAATGTAGCAGGCGACATCCATGTGCCTCATGTGAGTATTGACAACAACAAATTGAGATTGAGATTGCATTTTAAACCTAATCGAATCTGTGTAATTTCGTTCTTGTTGCAGGCCTTGGAAATCTAAGGCTCTCATCGTTGGCCGCATAGACAATGACAGAAGATTCCGACTCGATATCTGAGGAAGAACGCAGTTTGTTCCGTCCCTTTACCCGCGAATCATTGGTGCAAATTGAACAACGCATTGCCGCTGAACATGAAAAGCAAAAGGAGCTGGAAAGAAAGAGAGCCGAGGGAGAGGTGGTAATTATTTCTAGCTGAATGTTGTCTGCTAATGCATACACTTATGTATGTGCTGTGCTATTTTGTGTCTCTTCTATCTAATCTGCTATCGATAACTATGATTCTGATTCTAATTATGACTATAACGATATTCGATGTTCGACTACCGACTTTTATCGATAATTATCGATTTGCTTAGCTGACTATCGAAGCGTATCGATGACATGGTCATCAGTACTTATGAATATTCAGGCTATCGATTGATTTAACAACCATCGATATTCGATTTTCCATTCATATCGATTTGCTGGTTATCGGCATTCATAGATTTTCAAGCTATAGGCTGTGTAGGCAACAGTTATAAATGACATATCAATAATATATTTTCGATGTCTATCGATTTAGTGTTCAATGACGTGTGTCGTATTTCAAGTTGTAGCTAATAATGAATAATATATAATAATCGATATTTATCGATATTTACACATTTTTCGGTATTAATTGCATTTCAAGCTATCGATTTTACAGCTAACAATGATTAATTTACAAAAATCGATACTTATCGATAATCGTTGATCGATTAACGTTAAACGCTACTGTGCGCTTTTGTTCGTGCTTAAACGTCTATTGAATATGTATCTATTATATAAATATATAACTATCTAAACCATATACCTGTACACCTATCTAACTGTACCCAAACTATTGTTATTATTAATACTACTACTACTACTACTAAGTACTAATATTACTTGCTACTAACCTATATATGCTAACCCAATGCCAAGTAATACTCCAGTAAAAAACCAAGAAAAGAATTTAGCCATCAGCTAATTAACTATCAAACAGTATTTTAAGCCTTCCAAAAAGTGGATTTTTTTCGTACCCTCGAATATTTAATCGTACTACTCGTATTTCCTCCAAGACCCCATTCTCTATCAATGCAATGTCAAGGTATATTCCCACAACAAATCAACTCTTGCCATCCTGCTCTGCTTATAACCTATTCACATATCATATCTGACAAACTCTTCCAAGGCTTTATCGAGCACACATCATTTGAATCCAGCAACCCTACTATCCCAGTGCCATCTACTCTCTATATATACTCTAAATAGTATATGTGTGTATATATAAATGTATTTCCTGTTCTCACATTTCGCTGTTTCGAAAGCAATCTATTAAACCATTAAAAAGTGCTTGTCCTGTGTCCTGTCGGACGGCTTGGTTCATACATACTATGTAAATCTCTCTATCTGTATCTCTGTTTCGCTCTCTCTCTCTCTCTCTCTCTCTCTCTTTCTCTCGCTCTCTCACTCTCTCTTTGCACACTCTAAATCTAATTTATACTCAGTATTTCGCATTCTAATCCCTGATAATGCAGCTGCTTAAGAAAGTTGATTTCATTTACCATTTTACCGTAATTAGTCCAGCTAGAATCAATTGTGTTTCTGTTATAATACCAACCCCCCACACCCCACCCCCCACTCCACATCCACTTGGGTTTATTTGTCTAGAACTTTTCCGTGCTTAATGTGGACTATGTTTATTTGAGTCGATGTCACTTTGTTGATTTCCTTCTTATTATCATTTGAACAAAATTCAAAAACAAACTTATCAAAATATCTGTATTGTTCTATAATTTATGTTGTTTGTCGTATTTCGTATGTATTTTTATATAACTCACAGTTTCCTCCAAAAACCCGTAATTCGTACTATCCAAAAGAAATGAAAAAACTACATTGAATTCCTGTCATAATCGTTGTACGTTCGTTTGTTCGTTTGTTTGTTTGTTTAATTGTTTAACCCTATTGAGAGTAAGAACTGTATATTCCTATACTATTGGCCTCGTAATGTGTGTATAATATATATATATAATATATATCTATCTATCTATATATCTTGACTATATTTCATTATTGTCTATTCAAATATTTGATTTCGCAGCAAAATTACTTTATTGTCAACGGCAAAAAGTTTATTTCGATTATTTATTTACTTTTGATTTTGGATTTTTGATTTGAGTTTTGTGTTCCTTTGAACTCAGTTTTACTTGTGTTTGAGCTCATTACTAATGTTTTGTACCTCGAATCAATAAATCACTGGACCTTGTGTGCGCGCGGCTATGCACCTCACAATCTCCATGGCCGTCGCGTTTCGTTTCGTTTCGTTTCGTTTGTGTAAATACTAAAAGTTCAAGTCATTTAATGCGTACGTACGTCTCAGCCATTAAACAACACAACACCAGTTCCTGTGCCAATACCAATCTACCAATAACAATACCAATGCCAATACCTATAACAATACCAATACCAAAGCCAATACCAATACCAATACCAATACCAATACTATACCTATGCCAGACCATAGAACATCCAACATTGTCCATTACATGTGTAATTCCTGTAGCTGCGACTCATCTATCTAGAATATCTAACACCCATATATATATATAAACATTAATAACAGTCAATCAAATTGAATTATACTTATATAAAGAACAAATAAAATCAATAATAATTACATATAACTAGCAACGTAGTGCAAATGTACAAGTAAAACCATTCGAAACCATCGAAAAAATGCTAGAACCGACAGCTGCTCAAAAGCTGACTGCTATGAAACCAATGCAGCGCGTATTGCGCTTCGAATGTTGTACAAAGATTTCCATACTAAGCTCAACTAGAGACTTGCTTACTTTACGCGCTCTCTATCTGTCTCTATCTCTTTCTCGCTCTCCCCCTTTCTCTCTCTCTGTCTCTCTTTGAATTTGTACAAATGTAGATTAAAGTTACATTAGCATATTCCATAACAAAACTCATGCGCGCACTCTAATCTATTCAAAATTCAACGAATTCTCTTTCGTCTGTACAACAAAATTACACTAATACATCTCACTGCTGTTCTCTGCTCTATCGCTCTCCCCCTCCCACTCTCTCTCTCTCTCCTCTCTCTGTCTCGCTTTCGATCTATACACCTGTTCATTTGACTGTCTCTGTCTCTATGACCCCGCCTTGCCTAACTAGGATCTATCAAAGAGTCCCCCTGAAAGCCTTACGTATTATTATTATTATCTTGAAGAATGCTAAACGTTTCACTTACATATATATATATATAAATCTCTCTCTCTATATATATAGATATATTTTCTATTTATGTTTTCGTTTTTTCGTGTACTTTTTCTTTTATTTTTTTACAACTTTTTCTCTACTTTGAATGCTCCCAAAACGAAACTTTTGCGCGCTGCTGTCTGGAAAACGAAAACCAAAACTCAACAATAAACAAATAAAACACAAAAAAAAAACTATGCATAACTATAACAAAATCATTCAATAACTATTAACAATTTGGCGCTTGCCTAACGCTAAAAAAAAAACTAAAAAAAATTTAAACATTTTTTACCATTTTTTTAAACTCAACTTTTACATAATTCCCGCAAAAAAAAAAAACAAAAAAATCAATCAATGCCCTAAAACCAAATACCAAATCCAAATCTTCTTTCAGCCGCAATATGGTCGCAAGAAAAAACAAAAAGAAGTAAGATTTCCACAGAACTTTTAGTCTCTAAAACACACAAAAAAAAAAAAAAACAACGAATAACGTACCTTTACCCCTCCGACCCTCCGCCAAGCACATACACAAAAAACCAGAAAAAAAAACACATTAAAAAACCCAAAAACTCAACGAAATTTCTCAAAAAATAAACCCAAAAAAAAAAAAACAAAAACAAAAATGAAACAAACTAAAAACTGAAATTCAAATAAAGCTTTTAATTTGCTTTGCGTTTTATTTGGAACTTTATGCCAAAATTTGTTGATTATTAGCCGCATATTTATGTTTTTTAATGTAATTGCTTCCAATTTTATTCGTATTCGTATTCGTCTAAGTATTCGTAATCCTAATCGTAATTCTAATCGTAATCGTAACTCGTAATTCGTAATGCGTAATTCGTAATTCGTAATTCGTAATTCGTAATATTGATATGCGTATAATTCCCTGTACAAATTAGTTCTATTTGGTGCAACACTTTGCCGAATACTACAACTTATCTTGAATATACATATATATCTTACAAATATATATATATATATGTGTGTATATACATATGCTATATACTCTCTATGTATCTACTACTACTTTTGCTTATCAAATAACTCACCTCAACTCAAAACTCGTAAATATGTTTTCTGCGTGTGTGTATATACTTATCTATCCTATATACAATATACTAATATATATATAGCTAAAGTGCAGCTCGTTTTTCTTTATGCATATTTTAAATATATACATATATATATATTTGTGTATATATACATCTATCAACTTTTTATATCAACGCGCTTACTTTATTTGCCAACGCGCCGCAAATGCAAAATCTTCTTTGAATCGCGTCTGGCAATATTTGTTTGCAGCTCAGGCAGCTCAGCGCTTACACTGTGCAGCAGGGTTTTATTTTCAATTTTGACATATTAATAATCAGATATTTTTCTTAAAGTTTGTGTATCTTTATTCAATATTCTGATTTGATATATGTATATCAGCAAAACCAATATACCCCGCTTAAACAGTTCATATGGGGCTTGTATGTACTGTAAATGTATTTAAAGTAAATGAAATGAAAGTTAAATTGAAATGATTCGACATTTTTTGTTTTGAATTCCTAAATTCAATAGAGATGAATGCTAAGTTTTCCATTAAAGTTTATCTAAGGGAAAATTCCATTAGTAACTGTAACAGTTCCCTAATGTATTCCCTCGTATTCCATCATATTCATCGATAAGTTATCGATTTTTCTGTTCACCTAATTGCTAAATGCTATCGCTGCTAATGCATTAATATGAAAACAAAACTTTGTTGCTCAGTGCTTTAACTACTTAATCAGAGCCACAAAGTTGTGCTCGCTCGTGCTTAAATGGCTTCTTGGCCACTGATTTCTGATTCCCGACTGCCAACTGCCAACTGCCGCCTCCAGGCTCCTCCTGGCTGCCACCTCTAGGCTCCTCCTGACTGCTGGCTGCAGCAGGCTCCTAGCGTCGACTAGTGGCTATTGCCTGAGCTGTGCTAATGCGCTTATAAGCAAAGGACTCAAAGGATTTCCAATCACTAAAAGCATACATAGAAGTTGCAGAAGAAAGAAAAAGCTTTCTGCTCTCTTCCTCTCCCTCTCTCTATACAGTTATGTGTGTATGTATGCTGCCTGTTAAAGTTTCCCTCACAATTACGCATTTGCTTCGAATAATCCTCGTCCAACTCTCTATATACAACAACAACTCGCTAAAAACATATTTATGCCGCTTACTTTTCTATATATACGTATATTTTACAATTTTCTGTCTGTGTGAGTGTGTGTGTGTGTGTGTGTGTGGGTGTATGTATACCTATACCTGTATCTATATGCGTAGGCTTAGGGCCCAGCACAAACTTGAAAGAGCTTAGCTCTGGTTCAGTTAACGATTTCTTTTGACCATACTATGCAGATGTCTGATGATTTATGCGCGCAGTTGCCAAATTAAAACAAAATTTCGCAATGCCGAGCAAAACTAATTAACGGTATAATATATATCATACATATATATGTGCAGTATTATACCGCATACATCCAGAAATACATACATAAATCATAATATATCATCTGAATGGTGACTCAGCGTGTGCAGTAAGTGGGTAAATGGTAAATTCTGAAGTAAGTGCTCAAAAAGTCAATGACAACAACAACAACAACAACTATAACACTATAACAACAACAACAACAACCAGAATTTATATTAATTATGATTGCCGCGAACTTTGGCATTTGAAACGAAGTTAATGCGCAGCTTTTTTGCCTTTTTGCCTTTATGTTACTTATATAATTTGAATATCGTATACCCTATAAAGTGTTGAGTAACTAGAGGGGTATGATAGTTAAGGTAAAAGATAGAAATGTCCTCTACTATTGTAGTGCTTTGTCCGTCTCTCTTTCTCTAGAAATTTAACTATGCTACATACCCCGTAATGTGTATTAAGGGATATGCAAGCTGAGCATTTCATACTTAACTTGAATTTCATTAATTAAATATTTATACCTGTTCCGTCTTTCACTATTTCTCTCTTTCTCTCTCCCTGTCCGTATACCCTATCTATTCCTATTGGGCAAGGGCAAGGGTATGCTAGCTAAGCATATACATAGACATATTTACCAATCAAAGATGTATGCATATGCGTGTTCTATTTTTTAAAGTATCTCCCTCTGTATATACCCTGTAAATACTGGTTATAAGAAAAGTTAAAATACATTAGATTGTATACCCTGGAAATATTTTCCATAAGGAAGACTATTATACTTGATTTGATTGTACATCCTGTAATTACTGACGGTAAAGTAAAGTATAATACCTGAACAGATAATTTATATTCCGGCTTCAAGTCGGACACATAAGTATACCCTGTAAATGCCCAAAATTAATGGGTATATTACTTGAATTTTATGCACTAATTTTTAAGTGAATTTCAATAAATTCTCAATTTCCATTTGGGTTCTTAACTACCTTTTGCAGGGCATTAGCTCGAGTCTGGTCGGGTCAGATAGACTTGAAAGTATTTTTGAAGTGCTTAAGCTGCGCATTAAGTGCGGTAATTAATTAGACAGAAGCTACTCTACAGGCAATTTGTGTTGAGTTGTTTTTAATTTGTAGCTGCTTGCTTGTTCAACTCTAGTTATATACATATACATAGATAGCTGACTAACTAATTATACTATACCTAGTGCGATGCCTGCTAGCTGGCATCAAGTAGCTAATCAACAATAGAGCTCGACATCTCAACAGCTTGCGTGTGTGTGTGTGTGTGTGTGTGTGTGCAGCATTATGGCATTTGCATGTTGTATCTTAGGCTAAGCTTTATTTGTAGAAGGCATCAAATTCATTGACTTTGAATCGTTAAATATTGCATACATCTGGCAGCGCTGAACAGTTGGCAGCTCTCTAATGTCAAAGGTAGTCCAAAAATAGCGCCCACGTACATGTGGCTAAAAGTGGTTTATAGCCTGGCAAAGGTTATCAGTCTAATGGTTAAACATCTATCACGTCTATGTAGCTTCCTCTGCTCGCTCACAGAGCTTAAAGCGAGTATATTGGTTTTGAGTGTCTGTATTTCTCACTCCTTCTTTCTGTGGGCAGTTTTTTTTATATGTATTCTCTAAATTCTTCTAAAAATATTCATTAAAGGTATGAGCAAGCTAGTTGTACCATATCTTAATATATATTCGGTTATACTATCGCCAGATATACCATAAATCTGTAAATATATTAAGTTTATATATGAATATATCAAGTTTATTTGGCCACGTTTATTAATGTGCTATTTCTTACAGTTTTAAAGCCCGAAGTATTAATCTGCTTCAAACTTCAATGTGCTCTACCATAAATTGTTTGATTTATGATAAAAGATATCAATGAACGAGTATTAAATAGTAAATATGCCCACTTTTCTAGCGTACATGAGTAATATGTAATCCCTGGCGTTCGATTCTAACTTTTTTCTATGTTAAATTCGATACTTTTCAAAAGTTTCTCTACTCACTTTAAACAATAGAAACTGAAGAAGAAGCAGCACTAGCATAGAGCTCTATAATGACATAAGCTACATAAACAAAAGTTTCGAATCCAGATTTCAATTATTGTTTTCTGTGTGCCAGTTCCATTTCCATTTCCAGTTCCAGTTCCATTTCCAGTTTCAGTTTCAGTTTCAGTCGTTGCATGCGTCATAAGTTCGCTCTCTCTCTGAGTGCTAGGCAGCAGGAATAGACGTATCCGGTTGTAACCGCCATATTGTCAGTATGTGTGTGTGTGTGTGTGTGTGTGAGGCCTGTAGTGCGGTTTTTGCCTTTTATTAGTTTAAATATAGACTTGACTTGGTCTGTTTAAAAAGGCAGCTAGCCCCTGGACTGCCCCTTGGCCGTCGTCGTGACTGCGGCACTCTGGCTATATGGTCATGGCTCCGGCTACGACTTCGGCTCCTGCTTCATCCCTGTGTCCCCATTCGTTGGCGCAATTGCGTCAACACACAAATACAAGTACACAAACACACACACACACACACACACACAGAGAGACATACACACACAATCTAATTGTCACGCCAAGCAAACAAGCAAACAAACCAACTATTATGGAATTTTTTTTAGCGCTGCTATAGCCACTGTGTGTGTGTGTGTGTGTGTGTGTGTGTGTGTGTGAGTGTGTGTGTGTGTTGGTGTGTCTTTATAGAAACTCGAACAATTTCATGACGCTGACGTTCGACTTTTTGCGTTACTTTTGCTTATGGCATTGCATGTCCATGTCCATGGAAAGTAAAAACTAACTACGAGCACAATACCTAGTTATTTTGTACATCGATACAGCCATATCTATCCGTGTGTGTGTGTGTTGGTGTGTGAGTGAGGGTTTCTTGAAATCGATAGACGTGCCATGGCCCCAGCAATGGGACACAAATATTGTCCCCCATACAATATGCATGACAGGGCAATTAAAGTTGCCCAAAGCATACAAAAATAATCATCGTCATAAGAAATATGAAAAAACCAAAAAACTACAAAATAACTAAGAACTTTCCTATGACGGGCTGCAACCGACTGCGCAATAAACGCTCATAGATAGATCACCTGAAAGAATGAAGCGTAAAAAGTAAAGGAGCTATAGCCATTTAAGAGATTTTTAAACTTTTTAATGCTAAGTGAATGCTCCGAATCTTGGAAAACAATGAAACAGCAGTTATCCAGAAGTTTACCTAGGTTATCTGTGTAAATTAATTCAGTTGAAAACAGTTGTCCAGAAGTAAGCCAAGTTTATCCATATTTATTGCAACTTTCTATCTAGCCATTTATCCACTACTCTCTATCATAACAGGATAAGCTATAAGTATATAATTTAACTAATTATCCACAAGAGAACTTTACTTTATCCACATAATCTCGGCTTTCTATTGGAGCAGGATAACCTATAAGAATCTGCATTTAGCTGGAAATAGTTATCTAATAAATAACATAGCTTATCCATTTGAAACCAGTTATCCAGAAATTAGCCTAGCTTATATATAAACTTATTTTATTCTATCGTAAAAGTTTTCTTGCTAAAATCTCACCTAATTGCATGTGTGAATATGGACAGACGTAAACCAATATACTTTTTTCACTTACGTGACCGGGCATGCAAAAATGAACGAAAAATGAAATCGGAGCTCAATTCCATATTGGACAATAGCTATCTGTCTAAATGGCGTGTCCTATGAATTGCGACTGAGTGTGTGTGTGTGTGTGTTTGTGTGTGTCTGAGTGTATATATATTTATAAATATGTAGTTATACTATATGAAGAACTCTATACATAAGCTTTTAGCACGTGCACGATTTGATGACTTTTAACAAGCTTTGTACAAAACTTACACAACACTGGTTAAATAACAACACTGTATTGCATGCAAATTGTGAACGAATCCAAAACGCTTTCAATCTATTGTCGACTATATATATATTTTTTACTTTACTATACCCTATGATTTCCGACTTGTATATAGAAAAGTTCAATCCAGATCTGACAAACCTAAAAAATTAATTAAAATGAAACGATTGATGAGAGTGATTGGCCCGAGTTCACTTTGGTTATAGCTTTTGCATAATGGCCCAGTTCAGAAATCTGATTCAGATTCTGATTCCAAAACACGAAAATATAATTCAACTCCCATCTGTTATCTGACTCCCTCACTACGTGTGCTATGCAAAATGTTAAACCATAACGAAAATTCCAAAATACAAAAACTAATATTAGAATATTCAAAAATTGAAAATAATATTTTAGTTATTGTGATTGCCTTAACTTTTTCATTTAAACTAACCTACTAATGTGCCTTACCTACTTACTTACCACTTACGACTTGTTAACATCAATGGACAAACTACAAATCTATACATATGTATATATGTATATACAATATATATATATGTATATGATGACAATTTGAATCGATTTTCCTGCTTATGCTAATATGTGTGTGCGCAATTGTTTGTTCTCTGTCTTCATGGAACGCCTGAAACGTCTGAAACGTACCGGAAAAATCAGATCCGATATGATGACGAGGACGAGGATGAAGGTCCACAACCGGATCCTACACTTGAACAGGGTGTGCCAATACCTGTTCGATTGCAGGGCAGCTTCCCGCCGGAATTGGCCTCCACTCCTCTCGAGGATATCGATCCATACTACAGCAATGTACTGGTAAGTCACGGTCCCCAACTTCACTTATCGATGCGATTGCCAATTGTCTGATCTAATCGAACCCATTTCAATTGCAATCCAAATCCATCCAATTGTATGTATATCTCGTTTTGCAGACATTCGTAGTTGTAAGCAAGGGAAAAGATATTTTTCGCTTTTCTGCATCAAAAGCAATGTGGCTGCTCGATCCATTCAATCCGATACGTCGTGTGGCCATTTACATTTTAGTGCATCCATTATTTTCGTTATTTATCATTACCACTATTCTCGTGAACTGCATATTGATGATAATGCCGACAACGCCCACGGTCGAGTCCACTGAGTAAGTATTCCCAATTAGAAACTGTAGCCTAGCTAGCGCAGCCGCTACATTGCATACATGACATACATGATAAGTGTAGTGGTATGTCCGAGAGTACATATACTGCCAGTGCATACATCTATATATACATACTGATCATGTATATTCGTTTAACTCTGGGTCTTAATATATCTCTCTCTATATATATATGTATCAATATACAGACACATACTTTGGGTAATCCTTAGCTAAATAATTGATTTGATTTACGACTCTTAATTTATTTTTTTTTCAACCACTTTGCTTTTTCCTTTTCGACTAAGTTGAACTCTATATATATATATACTACACAATATATATACATATATATATATATATATAGATCGATATATTTACGTAATACTATTTATATTCAATTGTAACTTTTTCGATATTGATGCGAACGTGTATTTAGGTCAAACATAAATTTATTTCAACTTTAATTTACAACCAAGCGAAAAATACAAAAAAAAAAGAAAAATTAATCGAACAAAACAACAACAAACCAAAGTGATGATAACGATAAACAATAACGATTACAATTTTTAAATATTTTTCACAATTTTTTTTTCAAAGCGTCCGCCAGGTAAAGAACATCTAGTAAAGCCCTTGCCCAGGAATATGTAAAAAAAAACTAAAATAAAACATTTTGTAGTAGTTGCAAGCTCATTGCTATAAAACTCATTCGGCCAGCAGGTGCCGTGTCGTGCTCAACAGCTTTTGCCAGCCGCGCAAAACCTGTTGAACCTACTGGCCAAACTGTATTATATTCGATTGTACTTACATCACGTACATAATACATTCCGTTATATACAAAAAAAAAAAAAAAAAAAAAACATTTAAATTATCGATAAAAATCGACTAACAATAAACAATTAAAGTTTAGACACATTTCGATGCCTCTCATTTTGTAAATTGCCTTAATCGAAAACGCATTTAGTACCTGGGCGCTCTTAACTATCTCTAATCTATTGAATTGTAGTCAACCTAACTAACTAACTAATATTTGTAACTATACTAAATACATATGTAATTGCATACATATTGTAACTGGCCACTCCAGTCGTCAGAGAGCCAAATGGTTTTGGTTTGTTCACGTTTTCGTAAAAAACAACAGAATTCATCAAAATCAAATTCGATAACATTTTGAATTGAGTTTTTAGTAAAATACTTGGACGTAGCCTAGAACGAATATACCCACAGTATACGTTTATATTTCTAAGTAGCTTAAGTACGTAACTAAGTAACGATAACAGCCCTAACCCGTATTATATACAGTATCCTTTTCAATCGATTTAATTGTACCATTTACAAATTTGTTACATATTTTATGAGTATATTAATAGCGACGTAGCATACCAGATTAGTGCCATTATCATGCCGTTGAAGTAAATGCCTATTAAATAGATATATATATCATTATATATATGTATATCGATAATATATTTACATAGACATGTACCATATGTACACCAATAGATATATAATCTTAAATATTTAGTCATAAATCAAAATTTTGTACATTTTTGTTGGCTTTACCAAATATAATTTGGATACGACTTTTTTTTCTATGCGCAGTGCCTGAGCTCTATTATTCAATCGATTGACGTACGATATATGATGTACGATGTACGATATACTGTATACAATATGTACGATAATTCATTACACAAAATACAGTATACGTTATGCGATATATAATATACGATATTTTTTGTATGGTACATACTGTATTCGATAGACGATATTCGATACATGATATTCCATATATTTTTCTGAATATACGGTATGCGTTATGTGTTATATTATATACGATATACTGTATATGATATACGATATGCTGTATACTATATACAATATACTGCATATGATATATACGATATATACTGTATACGATAATACTATATATGATATCCGGTATATGATTTACTGTACACTGTTTCCCATATATACGATATAAAGATATATACGATATTCAATATACGATATACGATTTACACATGTATGTATCTAACTGCAGGCACTGCTGTAAGGAATTAGTTATTAGATATCAATTATCAATAGTTTGTAATTATTAGTATCTATAACATATATACGTAGCTCTAGTGCCAAAATCTGGTATATAGTTTAGTTATATATATATATATACATAACTCTTAGATATTAATCGCTCTAGAACTACTTCGTATACCGTAACAACTCCCACCCTTAGACTCGCTCTCTCTCATCATTATTGTAAAGTGCTGATAGATCAAATTCGATGCACATAGATAGATGTGTATTCAAGTACAAACGTATATATAAACATACATATATATAGGTATATATGTATATAGGTAGAAGCAGCAGCTAGCTAAAATTCCATTTAAACATGCTTCACTGTACGAAGTACATGTATCTTCTTTAGCCGTAACTGTACATAGCTCGTGTACCTGTAATATCGTAAAGTAGCGTAAAATAGACGTAACAAAAAAAGAAGACAAACAAAAAAATGAAAAACGAGCAAAATGCTTAAAAAAATGAAGAAAAAAACGCAAGAAGCGTATGAAGAAGCAACAAAAGTGAAAAGAGTTACGTCATTTTTTTAGCTGATATCAAAGAATTTGTCGCAGATTTGGTATCAGAATCGAGCACCCTAACAAATACTAGACGTGCCTAGGCACAACTGTGCGTGTGCGTGTGTGTGTGCTCATGTGTGAGAACATGAACATCAAGCCCCACTTGAATTTGCAATAGCAACGCAACACGACTTCCTGCCCAACTCCAGTTTCGTCTTCAGCTCCGGCTGTGCCCCTCTTCATGCTCAGCTTCCTTTTAGGCCAAGTTATCTGGGCCGCAGTTGACAACGGCGGCTGCGCTTAGGCCCCAAAAAAAAAAAGAAAAAACAAAAATGCACAGCTGCTGCCGTATAACTTGAGACACGCACAACACACACATGCAGCGAGCGAGCGAGTGAGTGAGAGTGAGGGAATATCTGCAGAAAGAGAAAGCAAGTTAGTAGAAGTGGGTGAAATACACACAGAGATAGACAGACAGACAGAGAGAGGGAGAGTGAGAGAGAGAGATAGAGAGAGAGAGCATTTAAACTTTTGCCAGAGCGCCTATCTCTAAGCAGCTGGCAGCCACATCTATGTGGGTCGACCGCTCTGTGGGCGCACTTGTGGGCGCCCAGAAAGACATAATACCTGCAATTAAAACGCAACTCAAGTGTCCTTCGCAGGCATTGGGGCCTAGGTCAAACGCAGCACGGCTCAGCACGGCTCAGCACGGCTCAGCACGGCCCACAGCCAGCGACTTTGAACTAGTTGCAGCTCCCGAGACACGTTGCCCACGCCTGGACTGGGCGGGCAGCTGGACTCGCCTGACTGTCCGTCTGTCTGCCTGTCTGTCTGTCTGTCTGTTAGCCAGTCACTTGCAAGTCGATTTAAATCTGTCAAATGACTAACCAAAGACACAGAGCAGATGCACACACACACACACACACACACACACACACAAACAGAGATAGAGCTGCCTTAGCTGGAATTCAGGCCGAAGGTCGGCTTATTGATCTAAACGCCTACATCAGAAAACAGCAGCAGCAGCAGCAGCATTAGCAGTGGCAGCAGCAGTGGCAGCAGTGGCAGTGGCAGCTGCATCATCATCATCATCATCAAGCACTTATTAACAATTATTGACATTGACAATTGGCACAAGTCGACGAGACGTGGAACAACTGTCTGTCTATCTGGGATCTCGAGTGCTTGTTATTAACAATTGTGAATGGTGGTGGTGCCCTTTGATCTGGCCAGAGATGCTGCCTCTTGGCCATGTGCATTCCGTTGCACTTTCCAACACTGTTTCCACTTGGATTTAACTAGTTTAAGCATTGCAGTTGCAGTAAATACGATGATTAAGCGCAGGGTTAAGCTAGTCACTAAGTTCTATACCTAAGCATAAATAAGGCTATTATCTAAATGCAAAATATGCGCAGGTTAGCGATATTCTGGTATTCTAAGGCATCAGCTATACGAATATAGTGCAGCTACAACTAATTTTCACTTTCACTTTTGACTTTGTATTGTTTTTTAAGTTATTTATTACTTACGTTTGCAATGCCCTTGCAGAGAGAATAATATAACTAAGCTTATGTGCTGTCAGACTATCGATAAATCAATCCATAACTAATCGAAATGTGTTAAATATGTGAAAGGAATTGAATGCAATTATTTAAATAATTAAAAATACATAATGTTATCGACATATATCGATGCCACATACTTTGCAAGGGTATGTTATCGAAACGGCTAGCCGTTTATCGATTTATAACTGAGAGACTCTGAACTAAGCAGGCAGCAAGTGCACTTAAGCTACTCGAACTTTACGATATGCAAACTCAAGAGGAGGAAGAAGAAGTAAAGAAAAAAGAAACAAATTGCATTCGAAATTCAATTCGTTTTTAGGGTGATATTCACCGGAATCTACACATTTGAATCAGCTGTTAAAGTGATGGCACGAGGTTTCATTTTATGCCCGTTTACGTATCTTAGAGATGCATGGAATTGGCTGGACTTCGTAGTAATAGCTTTAGCGTGAGTTATATTATTATTATATCAAACTATATATATACAAATATTAATCGATTTACTAACTCATCATTGTCAACTCAGCGTCAATATATAACCCCACCCTGACATAACTCGCAGACCTCATTAATCATTCACTCGTATATGTACTATAACTATCGCTTTTCGTTCTTCTTCTTTCTGTTTCTGTTCTTTTTCTGTTTCTCTTTGAATCTCGTATCTCGTATCGTATCTTGTATCGTAATCGCCTATTCTATAACATTAACTGTTACACACACCTCACATTAACCGATTTCAGTTTATTTTCTGTTCCGTTTTTTAGTCATTTCAATTAATACAAAATGTAGTTAATACATATCGTATGTTAATTAACTAGCAGCCCATAAAAACAGTAACAACAAATATGTTAAAAAATCATTAAAAAATATATATATATGCTATATATTTATATGAAAACAGAGAAATTTAATTTTTATTCCATTTCAATTATGCAAATTAGACGAAATAAAATGAACGAGAATTGAATAAATGTGAATCATGATTAAAATGCAAATTTCAGCTGTGTGTGTGTGTGAGTGTCTGTGTGTGTGTGTGTGAGTTGTCATTACTTGCTTATATTGTTGTTGTGCACATACTTTCATCGGGCAATGTGAACGCGTTTCGTCTAACCAAAAAACGGGCGCATTGCATTTTAATTTTAATACACTCACACACACACACACACACACACTAACAGTTGGGTAACGGGACAAAATGTCACGACAACAGCAAGAAGAAGAAGAGTAACCGCACAACATTAACAATAATAACACGTATGGGCCAAAGGTAGCTTAGCTAAAATTACACATACGCCATGTGAGCCGCGGGGCAGCTAAAAGTCGCGTTAGTTGAGAGCGTTTTTATTGATTTCTTTTGTGCCGTTACTAATGACGTGCCCAACACACACACACTCACACACTCATACACACACATTGCCTATGATTATGCCCCATACCAAGCCGAAGTCATAAACAAATTTTTTGGCTTTTTTTTTTGAGTTCTTTTCTTTATTTGGTTCTGCAAGATATTATTATTTTTGTTGTTGTTGTTGCTGTTCATTTTGGTTTTCGTTTTCGTTTTCGTTTCGTGACAGTTTCGTTTCATTGCTTTTTGCTCCAATTTAACCATTTATTGGGCGCCCTTTGTCTGGGTAGCGACAGGTTTTGGCCCGCATTACTTGGCCCGAGCTGCAGGCTTGGAGCTTGGGGCTTGGGGCTGGGGGCAGTTCGAGGTTGCTGTAACGTGGCTGGGCTATTCGTGCAGCGCATTTCGCTGGCGCCGCATAGACGCGCAGCCTTGGACAAGCCACACAGCCCAGTCCACCTCCCCCAACACACACACAGACATACAGCTCACATGGCATTCTCCAGTCCGTGGCACAGAAAGTTTAAAGCGCGCTTTTAGGCGACACTAAATTGAAGCCAAAAAGAATAGAATAAAGAATGTGGCTGGAGCATTTGAAGCTCTGGCTATGGCTGGGCGAGTACACACACACACATATATAAATATATATATATATAAATAAATATATATATATATACATATTGCCGGGTAAACAGTTTAGAGGCCAGCCCAATTAGATGGCCAATTTACACGCAATGCGAGCATGTACTTGCTGAGAGAGAGAGGGAGAGGAAGAGAGAGAGAGAGAGAGAGAGAGACAGAGAGACAGAGAGCGAGAGAGAGAGAGAGTTCTTATGTACACACGTGTTTCTCTCCCTCTCTCTCTTTCTCTCTGTGTGCATTTAACTGTATTTATATGCGTCCAAATCGATAAATATTCATGAAAAATAAATGTTAGGTTTGCCTGGCTGCAGAAGTAACGTGAAATTCCCAAAGGATGACAGCATACAGCACGACAAGGCAAACAACTCAAGCAAATGGACATTACCAGGCCACACCAAAAACGCTTCTATCTGCATGCCTCTCTCCCTCTCTCGCTCTCTCTCTGTGTGTGTGTGCCAGCTATTTCCATGGTACGCCTGTGTGCGTGCATAAATATTTTTATAGCAACACGGACACACAAACACACACACACGTGTAAAAACAATTGATGTGACAGCAGAAGCAGCCGCTGCACCTGCCCCAGGTGTGACTTGAACTTAGCTCTCCGCAGCTTGTGGCCCATTTTCGTAATGAATCATTAAGTCGAGAAGGCTAAACGAGGGGCTCGCTGGCTGAAAACTCTTATACTGGCCAAGCCCATTTTCACTTTTCATGCGTCTCAGTCACACACACACATCAACTCAGCTTCATTTATAACTCAAAATCTATTTTATTTTATTTATTTTGCTGCTCTGTTTAACAAGAAAACAAAGTACATACACACACTCACACGCACACATACATACATGAAGCAAGCTTCTGTAAATCTAATAAAAAGAATGACAACAACAAATCTCTACATTTGTAATTACTAACGACTGCAAACATAATCTCGTACCAAAGCTCTACTCTTACATACTTAGATCGATAGCATTATATATATTAACTATATATATATAAATATCTGTATACTTACCAAATACTTAATGACATTTCATGTGTATGTATATTTGCTTTTGTCATCGTTAATAACATTAACAACAACAACAACAACATCGACTGCTGACCTTTAATCTTGGATCGCGCACAGTTATGTGACCATGGGTATAGATTTAGGTAATCTAGCAGCCTTGCGAACGTTTAGGGTGCTGCGTGCGCTAAAAACCGTAGCCATTGTTCCAGGTATGATTTTGACATTGATTTAACACAGAATAAAAACTGTTATACAAACTGTTATACGAACTGTTATACAAACTGTTATACGGTGCAATCTTTGAGCTCATGATCATCTACACATGTATATATGAATAACCCGCTTTTGTAGGCCTGAAAACCATCGTCGGAGCGGTCATTGAGTCTGTGAAAAATCTGCGCGATGTGATAATATTGACAATGTTCTCCCTTTCGGTGTTCGCACTGATGGGCCTCCAAATCTACATGGGCGTTCTGACACAGAAATGCATTAAGAAATTCCCGCTTGATGGTTCCTGGGGCAACCTGACCGATGAGAATTGGGACTATCACAATCGCAATAGTTCCAATTGGTATTCGGAGGACGATGGCATATCGTTTCCGCTCTGTGGCAATATCTCTGGCGCCGGGTGAGTAGATCGCAACATAGATGTAATCCTGTTCCACATTTGTCTAGATATTGATGATCGTTTGCTCCCGATTGATCGATTGATTGCAGTCAATGCGATGACGATTACGTGTGTCTGCAGGGGTTTGGACCGAATCCCAATTATGGTTATACCAGTTTCGATTCATTCGGCTGGGCGTTTCTATCCGCCTTCCGTCTGATGACGCAGGACTTTTGGGAGGACCTGTACCAGCTGGTGCTACGCGCCGCTGGACCCTGGCACATGCTGTTCTTTATAGTCATCATCTTCCTAGGTTCATTCTATCTTGTGAATTTGATTTTGGCCATTGTTGCCATGTCATATGACGAATTGCAAAAGAAGGCCGAAGAAGAGGAGGCTGCCGAAGAGGAGGCGATACGTGTAAGTAGAAGGCCCAGTAGAGACCCAAACGCCCAATGGATTAACAACCACCACTACCATAAGCCACTTGAAACGAATGGTAGATAATTTCAATCTCAATTGCCCAAGCGCCGAATTGATCATTGAAAATATCTACCGAATACAACAGAGTTGCTTTTTTCTTTTGTATATGTATGTATTAACAAAGCTACGAAACTATATTCTTATACAAATATTATTAACACACTTTGCAATCTCAGTTTCAATTTCAATTTCGAGCGATCGTACGACGATGCGAACTCTCCAAACACATTCTAGTATCTATTCTACTATCTTCCTATCTCTCTCTCTATATATATATATGTATGTAGCACAGACACGATACGATTGTGTAGAGCTGTAAAAAAAAAAACACTTATCCACCAAATTGCATATATATATACTTATATATATTGTATAATCTGTATAACTGTCAGCTATCTATCTATCAACTCATACTTCTACGTATGCCTATTGCTTACCGATTTCCAGTAAACTTCTTACTATATATACAATAAATATATATTCAAAATTATGATTTTTTTTATTTATATTTTAGTCTTAGTATCTATCGTGTAAAGCAAGTAAATAATTGTCCTGTCGGAGATCTGACACTAAAACTAATCTCTGTAAATTTTCTTAATCTAAATATATATATCTAGATATATACAAACACAATTCATATACTATATATCATTTAAGTGCACAATTTATGAGTTCTTTTGAGTTTTTAAAAGTAAAAAGCAATGAACAAAAGAAAAAATCAAATACAAATAGATTTGTAAGAAGACCTAATCCCCATCCCAGTTGAAAGACTCCTCCCACTCCCAGCACCGCACTTGAAATTCTTATTCTTTTACCTACATATATATGATTGTATATACCTTGAATGTAGAACTTGTTTTTTTTTTTTAATTCACCGAAATCCAACTGAATCTCCTCCCTCAGCCCCATTGCATGCTATATCTCTAAATATCTCTCTCTCCATATAC
Source organism: Drosophila meridionalis (assembly GCA_035045145.1). NCBI lineage: Eukaryota > Metazoa > Arthropoda > Insecta > Diptera > Drosophilidae > Drosophila > Drosophila meridionalis. Next base: position 4,707,909 of record JAWNPG010000009.1, on the reverse strand, counting down.
ATATACATATATACCCTGTATATGTGGGACGCCGTGCCGATATTAACTCGCGCCCATTTCCAGATCAGCAAACAAAATTCTCTGTGCATATATATCATTATAGGAGGCAGAAGAGGCGGCCGCTGCGAAGGCCGCTAAGTTGGAGGAGCGAGCCAATGCGCAGGCGCAAGCCGCCGCTGATGCAGCCGCCGCCGAGGAGGCGGCCCTGCATCCCGAAATGGCCAAGAGTCCAACGTATTCGTGTATCAGCTACGAGCTATTCGTGGGCGGTGAGAAGGGCAACGACGACAACAACAAGGAGAAGATGTCCATTCGCAGCGTCGAAGTGGAGTCGGAGTCGGTGAGCGTTATACAAAGACAACCAGCACCTACCACAGCACACCAAGCTACCAAAGTTCGTAAAGTGAGCACGGTAAGTATTCCGAGCGCAATAATAAGTTCATTTTCTTTCTTTCTTTATCTTGTTTCGATTGACCTTTTCGTTTTTGTTTTTATCTTGCCTTTCTGCGATTGTTTCTTGGCCTTGAATTGTTGTTTATCTTTTCGTTGGTTTTCTTTTGGGATATATACTTATATACTAAATGTACTCTATATAAATATATAATTAACGAACTTGTATTTGGTTTTCGATTACAATTTCGATTACGATTCTGTCATATGCAGCTAAACGGCCGGTCTATTAATATTATATCGTTTATTAGTTGCAATCAGTGTGGTATGAGTGATTTCAATCTTTATGCATTTGCGTTCCGTTTTCCTTTGTTTGCCATACTGATATTTAGTCTGTTATCGTTTATCGTTGATCGCTGATCGTTTATCGATTTTGATTGCCTTCATCCACTGTCCATGAATGCAACGAGCTCAACATTCAACTCCAGTTTGCATTCAACTCGTCTCCACTCGTTGCTCGACGCGAGCTCGTGCTCGGAGAGCTTTGGCTCTCGCTGAGATTGCTTTTTGTCCACTCGTCGTCTCTAATTACATATTATTAACTTCTTCTGCTGCTGTTGTTGTTGCTCTTTATTTTCATTTGTAAATTATATATATTATAGCTATCACAACTAGCCAATATCGATACCTATTTGCCTTCCATCTAACGAGTAGTGCTAGTGCGTGTATATCTCTTTATATAGCTTTAGTGTCATGTATGAATAACTAACTAGATATATAAATATATGTATTTTATATAGCTGATTTAGAGAGTCAGAGAGTTTGCAGTCTCGCTCTACCCACCCGCCCGCTCTCTCTCGTTCTCTTTCTCTCTGTCTTCCTTTATATATATATACATATATATCTCTCTCTGTCAGCATTTCTCTCTCTCTCTCTTTCTCTCTCTCTCTCTCTGCCTCTCTTTCTTTGAAATTTCATTTCATTGTATTAGCCAATAATTTAACTGTTTAGTGCATGAATTTTGTCAATGTGTGCGTGTTGTATCTTTCAGCTTCTGAGCGTGTGCGTCTGCGTGCGTGAGTGCGTATGCGTGCCTGTATGCGTGAGTGAGCAGACGGTGATTTCTTAAACTGTTATTTCGTTCATGCTCGTAGCTTCTAGCTGGCTCTTATAATTGGCATTCGCATAAATGAATTTTGATTTTTGGATTTTGATTTTGATTTTGTGATCTCAAGAACTTATTTAACGGGTATCTGTTTGGATTTGTAAACGATATTTTCAGTTCAGGTTTTCAGTTGACTCATTGCTCGGAATGCTTTAGGTGAAAACTTTTCGGTTGTACGTGATTGGAGCTCAAATACAACAACAACAACAACAACAAGAACAACAACAACCATTTATAATTATATCAATTCAAAATACGAACACAAATTCAACGATGCTTAATCTCATTACAATGCAAGCAATATTCTTACCGAGGACGATTACCAATGCCAATGCCAATCAATGAAACTTGAAAATCGCATATGCAACAGTTGCGGCTTCAAATCGAAGTGCAGCAAAAACATGCTTTGAGCCATTTTCACACCTCTCAGCTCACAATCAGTCGAAAATTTGTGCTTGAACTATGCGTATCTATCTAATCTAATCTAACCTATCTAAACTAACTAACTAACCAATCTATCTAACTAACTTGCGTAGGACTGCTTGGGCTTTTCATAATCTCTCTGCAATCGAATCTTAAAGCAAAGATCTTTCATCATTTCGTATTATTTCTCATAATTTATTGATTTGATTCGATTATTTCAATCTGTCTTATGGCTGTCTTATCATTTGCATGCATTCAGTGAACGTTGCTTTGATTTCGATTCAACTTTTTACATGGCTGAAAGAAGTTCAAACACGAAAAAAAAATAAAAACGAAATACTTAAGTTAAATTTAAGCTAAGAGAAGTTCTCAAATACAGTACGGCACAAAGGTTACTCCAGCACCGATAAATTCGATAACTATAAGCGAAGCGATAACACCAACATGCTATAGCATGTCCATACATAGTTCTGGAAACTTTAACTCCCACACAATTATACTACATATATATGTATATATATTTATACATATGTATACAATATATTCTCAATCATTTTTGTTGGCTTTGTCAAGCATTTGCTTAGCGCACTGCGGCTGAGACACACTGAAACTTACATCTCTGGCACATTGAACTTAGGGAAATCAATTGAGGACTCCACACAAATACACATACTTCACCTAAGATAACACCAATAAACTCTCTATATATAGTAGATTTGACTTCTGTGACTAGAGTGTATCCATGACTGACGGACTCACTGAATATTGACCAAAGCTTAATTTGTATATCAATAAACAATGGAAATTCCATTCAAGGGACTCCAAAAATAGTGCTCAAATCAAATGGCTAAAATTGAATTCGAACTTTGTACTCTCTCACCCAAAAATACTGTTATTGCTGTCTCGCTCTTGCATTTGCTAGCTCGCTCTTAAATGCCAATTGAATTGCTCAGCGATTGCATTCAAAAAAATACTTACTATATCATAATCGTAATCGCAGTCACACAGTTGGCCACAAAATGGCCTAACAGAAATGGGCCACAGGTAGGTTTCTCTCTCTAAGCCTCACTCACACTCTCTAACTCTAATGCTCTCTATTAAACCGAACTCTTCTACACATTTCAAGCAGACACTTAAATCGATAGATTAACTGAAACATTCCAGTTCCAGTTCTAATTCCAATTCCAGTTCCAGGGCAAATCATAACAGAGGCCAACAGAATTTAGTAACGCAAAGAATCAGATTTTTGAATTGTAAAATTAGAATCAGAATAAAATTAATGGCTATATTAATAAAGAGTATTTTTCAACTCTCTAATAAACTCATAATTATCTAATAATATCCTAACAATATTATAAAAATGTTTGATATAAAAAAAATCTGTTTCTTGGTTGCTAAATTTATATTGACTTTTATAGTACTGATCTATAATAAAAATTAATAATAAAATCTCAAATTCATATATTTGAAAGATCAGTTAAAACTGAACGATTTTTGGCAGCTGGCTATAAACATTTTTTTTTTTTATATATATTCAGAATATATCGGGTTTTTCTGATTTTTTCGTATTTCCATTATTCGTACAAGATAACGAAAGGCAATATTCCAACTCTCCAGACATTTTAAGAAAATTCTTAAAATCTTTTACTATCCCCAAAAGATCATAAATAAAATTTGGTTCTTGGTTACTAAATTTATATAAAATTTTGTTGGTCTGTTGACGTACTTTTCATATCTGAAAATTTTGGTGGTATTTCGTTATCGTTTTTTTAGAGCAACTTAAAAATGCATCCCCGTAGGACTTGATCTAGATGCGCAGCTTATCTAGCGATTTTCAACCTAAAAATGTAGAAATTAGAATTGATTTAATTTTGTTTTTCGTTTTGTTTTTAACTATGATTCTTAGAACTTTGTCATTTTTAGACAAAACCTGTCTTTAGTTAAATTGTATTTCAACTAAACGCTGCGCTCAAGTAGATCAACAATGAAACATGCTCTTATCGCCGACTCACACCTCACACACACAGATAAATGTAAAACAATTTGCAGCCAAATCTACATTTATATTTTGTTTTTTAATTTTACTGGTCAGGATCATTATATATATATATATATATATATATATATATATATATATATATTATCTCATACTCAACAATGTCAAAGTACTTCCGAGTATCCAAACACAATAAATTTTTGCTTTCAAAATGAAACAAACTAAAACAACGACAGCAAATTGTATAAAAACTAAAACTTAGAAGATATAACTATATTTACATACAACTCTATATAAATATATTTTATTTGATTCCATTTTTCTTTTTCTTCTATTTATATTTTATTTGTAATAAAAATATACAACAACTTAGACATCCTTATCCTTACCTGGTTCACCGTTTAATATACGCAGGGGATCACGTAGTTCTCACAAGGTAAGCGCCCAATACACACACTCACACACACATACACACACATAGACACCAAGCGTATGCTATCCTTGAATCAATGACAGCCAGTACAACCAGAACAACAACAACAACAATTACAAGAGCATTCAAGTACTACAGTCGCTGCAATCATTATTCATATCATCTAGCTAGAGTTTCAACACGACAATGAAATCTGTATATAACTTGCAATTACGAAATTGCACCCACACACAAACAGAGGTATATATACATGTGTGTGTGCTTAATGCTGGCAACGCACAGTGGGTAAATTTGGCAAAGCATCAAATCAAATCATTAGCAAATGTTTTAGTTCCCAATGGAGTGCATCTAGGCATACTCAGAATACTCTAGTAATCATTAGAGTTCACAAGTTTTTTTTAAACAAAAAATTGAGTTAATGATCCCACTGTCCGCACGTCATACACATGCTTAGACCCGAGGGTAGTCCAGCTATTGCTGTCCCATTTCATTTGTACAAAAATGCACAATTGAAACCCAACAAACAAGCAGTCGCAGGGCAGCTCATTCACAGTAGACATCGAAAGAGTTACCTTGATGTTGCACTAGGTATACGATATATAGCATACTTTGCATAGATATCTACATAGTATATAGATATACATCGACTCAGCTTTCACTTAGGCGCATACCATTTCGACTTAAGTGTTTCTTTCGATTCTCTTTTTTTTGTGTTCATTTCTTTTGGGTATCTTAACATAGTTTCTCTTACCATAAGTCACCCAGCCTATTTGTCTATAACTAAGTAACTATTTTATTTGTATAAATCTATATATACATATAACATACACATTCATATAAATATATATATTATTATTATCGGTAAACATAATTATATTTTGTGATATTTTGGTCATGTTCGATGTTTCTTGAACTACATATACCCTATGTAAGTGTACTAACTACTGTACCAGCACTCACTCTCTCTCTAACTCTAACTCTAAATCTCTCACCTTCACCTCTCTCTCTCTCTCTATCTGTCTCTCTCTCTCTCTCTCTCTCTCTTTCTCACTTTTCTATTGTTATACGGAATGTGATAAAACTAAACCAATCAGTATTTGTACTATCGGCTCGTTTGTGTGTGTGTGTGAGTGTATCTGTCTGTACGTTTGTAAGTGTGTGTGTGTGTATGTGCGTATGCCTGTACCAAGTATGTATGTCAGTGTACAGTTATACAACTATCATAAGCTAATGAGCAAGCAAAGAACTGTTCATTTAGATAAATATATAAACAGGCTCAGGCGCAGCCAACTTAACAATTATCGTGTTATCGGTTCGTGAAATGAACAGTTCTTGCTAGCAGCAGGTTGCCGCACACGTATCTCTAGATCGCACATAATGTAATTGTCACGGTCACAGTCACAGTCACGGTCACAGTCACAGTTACTGTCATAGTCACAGTCACTGTCACAGTTACTGTCACTATCACTATCACTGTCACAGTCATAGTCACTGTCACAGTCATTATCACAGTCACTATCACTGTCATTGTCATAGTCACTGTCACGGATTCAGACATACAGTCACCATCACTGTTACTGTCACTGTCACCGTCGCAGTCACACATTGTATAATGTTTTGATTTCATGTACGAATATCTTACCGTATCTATACCCCAATAACTATAGAGTTGTCGATATGCAAATTCATGAAACTATTTATATACATCTGTACAATACAAAGCTGTGGCTATATTCATATTTAATTCCCCGACATTTATACATATATACTTAACATTTAGTTTCTTAATTCCTAGTCAAGTTGTCTCGCTCTGTCTATGTCTCTGTCTCTATTTCTCTCTCTGTCTGTCTGTTGTCCAACTATGATCCGATAAGTGATCTATTAGGGAGCATCCAGTGTGTGTGAGTGTGTGTGTGTATATATATAACTCTATGTGTCTGTGCCGGTTATATCAATTACTGTTTGAGTTCCTATTAAGTTCGATTACTTTATATTTTGTTCTTTCGATTTTCAAACATTTTTTATTGATATCCCTCATACAAATCATGCCAAACGAAGGCTTGGCTTATATATGTTTTTCAATATTAATCGTATATCATAATATTTGCTACAATTCACCACTTTGACAACTACAACTACAAAAAAACTACTACTTACTATTACTACTAGTACGTACTACCATTACTACTACTACTTTTTACTGCTAATACTACTACAGCTACAGCTACAGTTACTTTTAAACAGTCTTGTGTCATGTGTTTGGTCGAAAATACTAATCTTAAGCTCAATTGCATTGAAACAACTCAATAATCGTATCGCATCAGTACACGATACGTAATGGACGTGGCCGTTTCGGAATACCTGGCAGTGATCGTAAGCCACTCGTATTGTCAACATATCAGGACGCACAACAACATTTGCCATACGCTGATGACTCGAATGCCGTGACGCCCATGTCTGAGGAGAACGGAGCCATCATAGTGCCGGTTTACTATGGCAATTTAGGTGGGTGATCGATGGATCTATGTTTATATATATAATTGTCCATTTCATTCCATTTCACTGCACTGCAGGCTCCAGACACTCGTCATATACCTCGCATCAGTCCCGTATCTCGTATACCTCACATGGCGATCTGCTTGGCGGCATGGCCGTCATGGGCGTCAGCACAATGACCAAGGAGAGCAAGTTGCGCAATCGCAATACACGCAATCAATCAGTGGGCGCCACCAACGGCGGCACCACCTGCCTGGACACCAATCATAAGGTCGATCATCGTGATTACGTAAGCACCGCGTGTAGTTGAGTCATTGAAATGAAATAATATACAAATGGAACATTTTAGGAAATCGGCCTGGAGTGCACGGACGAAGCGGGCAAGATCAAACATCCCGACAATCCTTTTATTGAGCCCGTCCAGACACAAACGGTGGTCGACATGAAAGGTAGTTGAAATGCGAAATATATGTGTCTATATAACCCACCTCTCTCTGTCTCACTCTCTCTCTCACCCATAGATGTTATGGTTCTGAATGATATTATTGAGCAAGCCGCAGGTCGGCATAGTCGCGCAAGTGATCGCGGTGGTAAGTACACACTTATCGATCTATCGATAAATCGATTTCAACTATTGCATTGCATTCATGTTGTACATTTGACATATCCATTGAACAATATATATATCGATATATCGATCAATATATATTGAAATCGATCGTCTTGTACATTTTCCTTTGTTTTGTGTTCTCTACCATGTGCATTGTTTTCATTGATTTCCGTTTTCGTTTCAAGAACATTTCCTAAAATTATACCAAATATAATACAATTCAAATGTTCATGTAAATAAATACAAAGCAAATCATTTACTTTTTTACTCGACTTTACTTTTCTTTACTTTTCCTTTCCTTTGGCTATATCCATTTGAAAAACTTTCAAATAAACCAACGTTTGTTACTCTGACAACGCATTTTTTGCCCAATAGTCATTTTATTTATACTACTCTCAATTCTCTATACTCTATCTATAAAACCAAAACTTGATTGAGTTTCATCTGTTTGTGCTACGTTCCAAAATACGTCAGCGATGTTCCCGGATGCGTTTACTTCGCATTCACCTCATAAACTCATATCGAAATGAATTTTGAAACGATTTTTGTCTAGAGATTCGAACTCACATTCTATATGCATATATATAACTATATAATACGATATATAATCATGATTATTGGTTTTAATTGTTGCTTTAACGTTTTACGATCAACATGAAATGAAAACGCATGAGTTAAGTGCGTTGAAGGCCGCCTGATTGATAGATTGAACGATACTATATAAAATATTTCTAGCGTGCTGCATGCGGACCCTAGGCCTGTGCATCAGTTGATTAAGCATACTAATTATTTTATCTTCATTTATTAAAACATTAAAAAAAAAGAATGAAAAACTGTCATACTTTTCTATGTTATATATGTATTTATATATATACATATATGTTTTTTTGTATAATTTTATTTTATTTTTCTCATTTAATTTACATATTTTAAGTTTTTTTTCCTCTTATTAACAAAGAATTCAAGCAACAAAAGAAAACATACTTAAAATATTTTAATAATTATAGCTATATAAATATACTTACATATGTTTATACCCAAATGAATGACTTCTTTGACTCGTCCATTTTATTTAATGCCGTTGATGCTAACAGAAGAAAGCGAAAAAAAAGAATAAGCAAAAAAAAAAAGAAAACAATATTTATATTTAATATTTAAAAGCAGCAAGCCAGCCAAACTAAACACACACACACACACTCACATAAAAACTTATTAGATTCACTACTAATTGATCATATTGTATGCCAAAACACACACACACTCAAACACACACACACACCTACAGCGCCGCAGCTGCCAGCGTAAAGGTCGTTCTGCTGCTGCCCTAATAAGTAGGCAACACTTTTTGACGCTTCGATAGTGTCCTCCATTGAGGCTTCTTAGCTTGCTGCACCATTTTGAATTCACAGTTAGCGCTGCTTCACTGCACAACAAAACAACAACAAGAACAACAGTTGCTGCTGCAAACAACATACAAACATAGAATATGGATCAGTTAATGCAGTTATTTTTCGAATTAACCAATTTAGAAATTGTAAAATATATACATATATTTAGACAATATATATTCCGAGTAAAGTTCGAAACACTGCTGCATTAAACAAATAAAATAAAAAAACAGAGAGCCTTTTTAATCAACTAATTTTACTTAAATTTCGTTTTGTTTGTCACAAATTACTAAAAATCGTAAGTTTTATTGAAATTGATTTTTGAAATTTGAACTTTTCTGCATGCCTCAACTTAACTTAACTTAACCAAAAAACTTTGCCTTTAATCTCTAATTCTATAATCTAGAACATTTTTCTTTTATGTTTTTGTAGCTTGCTTGCGTTAATTTTAGACAAAACAACATTTAAATTACTTATATTATACGCATTAATTAATCGAATGTAGTAACAACCGCATGCTTCTTCAGTAGAACGTTGTCAGTTGTCACCAATCACCCTTAGAGTAACTACTCGCAATCAACAACTTGTAATTAACTGTAACAACTTGAACTGAATGCTTAACATTTGTATTGGAATATGATTCGCGCTTAAACCAAATTGTGTCAGACTCGCAATCAGCCTAGACATAGACATGCATTTCCGTATATGATGAAACCAAGTGTGAGAACTATATAGAAACAACCAGCAGAACATTCACAATTTTATGATCAATATTTCAATAATTCGCTTAAAGTCGTTTTAAGTCTAAGTCGAAGCTTAGTGATTCGTAGTTTTTGTAATCGTAGTATTACTAGTAGTTAGAGTAGTTTAGGACATTCTTTTTGTCAGACATATCAATAGAATTTGCTGAAATTTAGTAACCCAGAATCTGACTTGAATTTCCAAAGAATTGTTTTCCAAGCTGAATTCGAATTATAATAATATTAAAAACATAATAGATAAAACGTGATTTATTAGTGCCCAAAGAGATACTGTGAATATCTAAAATTGATACTCTTAACCTCTGAAAACAGTTTTTAATTTAAAATCTAAACTAATTTTTGAAATTTGAAGCCAGCTAAGAAGCTGTAGGTCCTATTTTTATTTGGATTGATCCCATTATAATAAACATATTATCGATTAATATCGATTATAGATGAAAGTATTAAAATTTACTAGAAGCCCCTGCCTAATGAATGTACTGATTTAGAAAATTCCATTTTATGGAGCGCTTCACTCCAATCACTGTCTTGGTAGATGGCATATTCACGCTATGGAAATTTGACTGAGAAAGTCCATGAAAGAAGCGAAGAATCATTGCCATAGTCGCTCAGCTCCAGGTTAAAGGTATTTCATAGTCAGCCACTCCCCACCGGACCATGCTTATTGGATTAAATCAAATTTTTAAGATATTTGAAAGTTGTATTTCCCAACTCCCAGTCATCATAATTTCTAGAAAATCTTCATTCAAAAACGATTCAAATTCAGCAGTTGGAAACTTTTCGGAACTTCAAAGTCTGATTCCTGTGGGTCTGTGCTTCAGCTGGAGCCGTGTAGACTGTAGAGTAGCTAAAAGTTGAATTTTGATTCTTCATGCTTTAGCAGTTAGACAATTTCGTTATGAAAGCAATTAAAATGAAGACAAAAGGCGCTCCAAAAACGATAAACAAAAGTCTCTCTAGTTTTTCGAAAGCACACCTTAACACCCACACTTACTCACACACACACACTCACACACACATACACATAGACAGACAGACACTTCGCGTGAGTGTTTGTATTCTAAATCTCTTTCTGTTCAAATTGAAAACAAAAGCAAACGAATAATTTCCAATGCAATGAAGCTTCACAAAATATTCTTTCATACAGAACTGCGAAAGTGTATCGTATGAAAGATCTGCTTGAAAAAAAAAAAAAAAAAAAAAAATGAAAAAATAAACAAAAATCTGCTAATCTGGCTGAGTCAAAGTTGGTCAAATCACAACTAATAACAAACTTTTGTATGGTTCAGTCTCCGTTTACTATTTCCCAACAGAGGATGACGACGAGGACGGTCCGACGTTCAAAGACAAGGCGCTCGAAGTGATACTCAAAGGGATCGATGTGTTTTGTGTGTGGGATTGCTGCTGGGTTTGGTTGAAATTTCAGGAATGGGTTTCTCTGATCGTGTTCGATCCGTTCGTGGAGCTGTTCATCACGCTGTGCATTGTCGTGAACACAATGTTCATGGCCATGGACCATCACGACATGAACAAGGAGATGGAGCGTGTGCTCAAGAGCGGAAACTATGTGAGTCGAGCTAATCAATGTGTCTCACGAATCACTTATCGATCACATATCTATCGATTTCAGTTCTTCACTGCGACCTTTGCCATTGAGGCGACCATGAAGCTGATGGCCATGAGTCCGAAGTACTATTTCCAGGAGGGCTGGAACATATTTGATTTCATCATTGTCGCACTCTCACTGCTCGAGCTGGGACTCGAGGGCGTTCAGGGCTTGTCCGTATTGCGTTCATTTCGTTTGGTAAGCACACCCGGCACCTTTAGCCGCCCAACTCAAATCCACGTGAATAATTCTAGTTAGCTCAGGAACTAAGGTAGTCCTTAATAATAATAATAAAAAGGGTGATTCTATATACAAAAACTGTACTCAAAGCAATGTGATCTCAACTAACGCGTACTTCTTCAAATCCGATTACCCTGTTGCCACACACACATCCACACACACACACACACACACACACATACACACACTAATGTTACCCATCTGTGCTGCCAATTTACAGCTGCGTGTATTCAAATTGGCCAAATCATGGCCAACGTTAAATTTACTAATATCGATAATGGGTCGCACTGTCGGCGCTCTGGGCAATCTAACCTTCGTCCTATGCATTATAATCTTCATATTTGCTGTAATGGGCATGCAGCTGTTTGGCAAGAACTACACAGGTATTATTCTCTATGCCCGAACGCAAATCAAATCAACTTCCCCAAAATATAAAAAAAAATAGTTAAAAAAAAAAAAAATTCAAACACAGCAAAAATCGCAAGTTTTTAGCGTGCAATAAAAATAATATTTTTTTACAATCTAATCTAACTAATCGTACCAAGCATTTTCCTAGTACAACTTACTTAACTCTTTACTCCAAGTTAACTAATTCTAATCTCATATCTACTATATATTTTAAGAGTTTTATTTTTTGATTTTGTGTTGATTTTTTTTTTTTTTTTTTTTGACTTTAGCCAAGCAAAACTTTTTTATAGCAAATAGCTGAAACCACCCGAAATGAAATAAAAAATTCGACATTTGACAAGCCGAACCAAAAAATACAAATACTATAATACATATACATATCTAGAGCAATGCTTTGGGCACGGTTAATGCATTTCGATTTGCATAATTTTTATTGAGCTTCGCAAGTTTCGAATTCGTATGCGCGCGGCAAAAGCTACAATCGATAAATATCGATCGGCCGTTTCCGTTGGCAAGAGGCGCTCCCCTCCATATGGAATCCATTAATTGTATCTGCAAATTACTTACGAATATTATTAATCATTGTCTCAGCTGATCGATGCCACCCGATTGATTGAATGAGAGCCGCGCAGAGCACCCGATGCCGGCTGTGCCTGAACGTTGTTAGCTACGGTCTCGTTCGTAGCTTTCTGTCTTCTTCTTCTTTTATTCATAGTTTAAACGTTATTTGCATTCGAAGACATATTTGCTACATGAATATAACTATTTGTTTTTATTTTTTGTACTCCTAATGCTTTGCCCGGCTTACAAAATACAAAAACAAAACATTACTAATACCAATAACAATTTCAATTTCAATAATAATAATGATGATAATGATAATAATAATAATGATAAACGAAACAATCAACAACTCTCATTGCAATTGAATAACAAAATCTATGCCTCGAAATCGCCAAATCGCCAAATCCAAAAATTCGAAATTCGAAACTCCGAAATTCGTCATGCAGCTGCGTGTATTCAAATTGGCAAAATCTTGGCCAACACTTAATTTACTCATTTCGATTATGGGCCGCACCATGGGCGCTTTGGGTAATCTGACATTTGTACTTTGCATTATCATCTTCATCTTTGCGGTGATGGGAATGCAACTGTTCGGAAAGAACTATCATGGTAAGTCCTCCACTCGCTGCTGCGCTGCCTTCCAACAGCTTTTTCTGTTAATCGATGTGCATACTCTTATTGTGTGATTTCCCCTTTGGTTCTCTCTTATTACTTTTCATTTATCGTGGGCGTGTTTCCCTTATCCTTTATCCTGATTTCATTCTATTCTATGTGTGCGTCTGTGTATATAATACTATATATTTATATGTTACATGTGTCTATATCTATCCAGTGTTAGGTAACATTGTTGTGCTTATGTTCTTGGTTTATTTTGTTGTTGTTGTTGCTGTTGTTGTTGTGCTTATCGATAACTGCAATAACGATTAGTTGTTGTCAACACCAATGTTAATTCCACTTCTGAACTATCACTGCAATTATTTCAGTAGGAAAAGTGAAGAGTCCCGAATGTCCGTTAGCAGGGGGAACAGTAGATGATACCCGGAAATCTATTAGAGGTGCCTTATGCCCCATTGCATAAAATAAGCATAAATAACCTGTGTCTCTATTGAGAATGACTCTAGTCTCTAATATAATAGCAAGTTATACTCGTAGGTCCAAGTCGACATATCGATATTTATCGATAGTCATTATTTGCATAGTAACAAAGTTCTATTGCCTCAAGCAGTATGCCATAGCATACATAAATATGTTTTATAAATACCTAAAGTTTCTAGCAAACTGTAACGACAGCTAGACACAGTGATAGACGAGCGTTGTTTGGCACAAGAAAATACGGATATAGTTTATAGGCATCGGGTCTCCTGCATTGAAACTACTTTCAATGAAGTGTGCTTTCCATAATTCCAAAACTCTTCAATGTGGGCTACACATTTCAGTTCAGTCTGTCATATCTAAAGTAACAGATCATTAGATCTAAGATTTCTGTCAGCGTAGTAAAGTGTTCTCTAGTGATATGCTGAAGTAATTGTTTAGTGATTTGTTTATGAATATTTATATTAAACCAATAGCAAATCTTTATTTTGTAATTTTAATTGCTCATTTATATAAATTATAAATTCTTTGTTTATGAGAAACTTACGTATTTTGTTTGATTAAAATGTTAGAATCAGAGCTCAAGATTTAGCAAGCGGGAACTGAAATGTGGGTAATTTATATTTTAATTTTCATCAAGAATCTGAGAATAAATAGATTTGTAAAAAAAAAAAATAAATAAAATGAAATAAAAATTCTTTTGAGAATATGAGAATTAAACTTGAAACTTATAGAAATTCCTTTTAGTTTGTCCGTGACTTTGATCCATAAAAAAATTCGAAAAAGCTATTTATTTACATATAGAGTATGGGTATTCATTTGATATTTGCGCTGTGCTATGTTTAAGTTGAGTTTCGAGTCCCGTTGCCAGGCACCAGACGCCGGTGCGTTTTTGCCTCTGTAAGTACTTTAGCGCGATTTATATTTGAGCAAAACTTTTCCTCTAGCTTACTATATACTCAACGCTGTCTCTCTCTCTATCTCTCTTTTTCCAACTCTCTAACTGTATTGTTTTGTTTACCTAATGTACCATACAATCTATGTTTAAGCTAAGCAAGACAAACTCTCAATCTGCAACTTGGCTGTGCGATTTTGTAGTCCAAGAGCAGATCTCAGTTTGTTTTCGGTTTTTCTTTTTCACTTCTGTTTTGGTTTTGTGTTTCGATTTCTTTTCGTTTTTGGGTTTGTGATTTTTGTACGATTTTTCTCGCATTTTTCAACACTGTTTTTGAGTGCTGCTGCCACAACTACTTTGCACACGCTTCCTGTATGTGGCTTTAGTAATTGAACAAGAACACAAACTAGAAAAGATAAACGAATAATACGAAAACCTATTCCCGAAACACAAACACTCACACGCATTGTACTTGATATTGAATGTTTACTGTACTTGTTTGTTCGATCGTCGCGCCACACACAGATCACAAGGATCGCTTTCCGGATGGTGATCTGCCACGCTGGAACTTCACCGACTTCATGCACAGCTTTATGATCGTGTTCCGAGTGCTATGCGGAGAGTGGATCGAGTCCATGTGGGACTGCATGTACGTGGGCGACGTCTCCTGCATACCATTCTTCTTGGCCACCGTTGTCATCGGCAATCTTGTGGTAAGTGAGATCTAATCTCTGGATGCTTGCCATTTGTGCTCACTTTGTGCCTGTTTTCATTTCCATTCGCAGGTTCTTAACCTTTTCTTAGCCTTGCTTTTGTCAAATTTTGGCTCATCTAGTTTATCAGCACCGACTGCCGACAATGATACCAATAAGATCGCCGAGGCCTTTAATCGTATTGGCCGTTTTAAGAGTTGGGTTAAGCGTAATATTGCTGATTGTTTCAAGTTAATACGTAACAAATTGACAAATCAAATAAGTGATCAACCATCAGGTGAGAGGATCAACCAGATCAGTTGGATTTGGAGCGAAGGTTTTTATCCACTTGTTTTCACTTACTAAACTACTTTTAATTATATAATATCAACTACTATTATCGATGATATATAATTGCGTTAACGTTAACTTCAACTCACAATTGGCTAACAAATTCCATATCTTCTAGTTTGACCAACAATAAACAATACCTAATTCGTAATCAAAACCAATCTTGTTCCTAGTTGACAATTTGCGATACCAAAATCCAAAAACCAAAAATAAAAGAATCCAAAAAATCAAAAAAAGATATACCCAAAACTTTAGTTAGTTAACCAGTTGTACCCATAGTCCATTTCCCATGAATTCAAAAATCGATAAATCGATAAATCGCAAATATTTAAAATCGAATACAATCGAATTAAGACTTTCATCTCGTTCTGCAAATTAACCAATTTTTTGTTCATTTTTTCTTTTGTTTTGGTTTCCGTTCGATTCGAACATAATTGTTGTTGTTCGATCCTCGATGAGAAATATGCGCATGTACATATATGTATGTGTATTCCGATATATGTACATGTAAAATATGTACTCGCCACTCCGAACTCGTACCACGTATGCATCTGGGGCAACAAGAACTGCAACTGCGCCGAGTGTGACATATCCGCTCACCTCATACCCAAATATACTACCCATAACAGTTATATATATATATATATATATATATATATATATATATATATATATATATATATATATATATATATATATATATATATATATATATATATTGTTACTATATAACAAATAGAATCGTAGTCTCGTCATATAACTAGCGATAGTTGTGCGTTAGTATTTAATATCGATAATACAAAAGTCATAAACCCATCTTGTTTCCTTAGCTAGATATCGACTGCTCGACCAGTATCTCTCTCGTTACCTTCTACTACTACTACTACAACTACTACTACTACTACTACTACTACTACTTTACTTGATTTTATTTTATTTTATTTCCTATTTCTTTTATTTTTACATACGTGTGTACATATGTGTATATGTATATGTATTTTGTATAGCTAGCAGCTCGAACTCCTCGTATTCGTATTCGTATTCGTCTTTTGGGCTAGCGCCCACAGCTCACAAAACTGTTCATAGAATAGAATAGACTTGTGTCGACCGGTTTCATGTCTCCCCGCCGCCGCCGTCCCCCTCATACCTAGTTGTAATTAATAATAAATTTGCACTTTGAACAAAGAACAAAAAAACATCGACAAAATTGGTTAACATCTGATGCGAATCTCCACATTAGCGAATTGCCAATGGTTAACATAAAATTTGATCTATATATATTTATCTATATATATATAATAACTCTAGATACCCAATAAATTATATAAATTGAAAGTAAAACAGTGGATTTGATCCTTCATAGTGATACGAAACTTTTCTCTTTTTTTCGATATCGATATTATTGTTGTCTGTGTATATTGTATATTGTATATTGTATATTGTATATTGTATATTGTAAATTGTATATGTATGGAAGTTTTTAATTTCTTTTCCTTTTTCTTTTCTCGAGATTTGATTTTTATCAAAAGTTAAAAAAGAATTCCGCTAGCACTTAAATTGTATTTGAAAGATAAATATATATTTTCTGTTACTGTTCATTTTTTGTAATTGTAAACTTAGTGCCTATGTAATAGTCATGTCCACATCCAGAAGTCAGCAATAGTAATTTGATGCCTTCTCGATGGGACAACTTCATATTTGTTTTCGCCAATTAGCGATCATCAGAGCGATCATCATCTAGCGATTATCCCATCTCACTCTGCAGCTCTTTCTTTGGGCGCCCGTTCACAGATCACGTTAATCGCTGTTGTGTTGTTCCACGAATGGCATTAGCATGCCAGCAGCGCTTGCTCAACTGTACCTGGGACTGCGATCGATTGTTGTGCGATCGGGTTATCGATCAGTTGAGCAATCGCGCTCATGTTTTCTGTTCCATTATGTGTCGTAAAAAAAATAGAAAAACTTAATATTCATATGATATTAATCGCATAACTATCTATATTCTTTTCATTTATATAATGTGGCTTTCATGATTATAAAAAAAAAACTAATTAATTATATATATAATAAATATATATATATATCTGTATTGGCCAACGTATCAAACGCCTCAAAACTCATTCTCAATCGACAAATCAAATCGAAAAATATATAAAAAAAAAAATCGTTATATATCTCTCATATAATCAACCAATAACGACAACAACAACAACAACAATGATAATTTATATTTATATAAAAAAATACAACCAAAAAAACAACAACAATAACAATTAAAATAACTCTTGAATGCGAACGGCAACTGCTTTGCTTGTGTTTCGAATTGAAATTCGTGTGAATGCTTCGCGCTCGCTTTATGATTTCCCTCCCATCACCCATACATGTACAACCATATATACGTATATATGCTATATAATTTATATATATATATATTTGTGTTACACATATGCTATACATATATATATATATATACATATACATATATATATATACTATGTATCCTGTACATATCGAAAAAAAAATTAAAAATTAATAACAAAATGCAAAAAAAAAAAAAAAACAAAACAAAACAATATTTGGATACGAAAGGCAAGGGCGTTTGTCGTTGTATATCTGCAGAGCACGGTGACAACGAATTGGAGCTGGGCCACGACGAGATCCTGGCCGATGGGCTGATCAAGAAGGGCATCAAGGAGCAGACCCAGCTGGAGGTGGCCATCGGCGATGGCATGGAGTTCACAATCCACGGCGACATGAAGAACAACAAGCCGAAGAAATCCAAATATCTAAATAATGCAACGGTAAATAAAACAACTCGAATTCGATTATCTATCTGTCTATATATGTGTATACATATATTCTCCGTTTATTCAATGATATATATATGTATATAATATATATACATATATATACATATATATATTTGTGTGTATATGTGCATGGATAGTGGATGAATATGTTTGTTGATACGAGTTTGCATACAAATACACTGCAAACATTTTTGTGTGTGGAAGTGGGAGTAAAAGTATTTATAAGATTCATTATCAAACTTTGAAGTTGTAGGACGTACAGCTATATGCCACGACCACATAAAAAATTGATTTAAATTGATAAATAAATGTAAAATTTCGAAGGTCTCGAAGAATAAGTATAGCTAGATTCTATGATACTAACACAAATTGTTTGCAGTGTATTTGCGTGTATCGGTGTCTATGTACATATGTATGCAAATCTGTATGTGTTTATATACATATATATTTGTGTATAACTACCTATGTATATACATATATATATATACATATATATTTATCTATATGTATACATATATATAAATTTACATTTTTTAGACTAATTTTCTTAACGACAACAAATTGATTTATATTATTTATTCATTTCTTTTTCGTTCACCTATTTATTTCCTTTTTAACATATAACTGTCTATATATATATGTACTTTAATGTATGTGCGTGCGTGTGTGTGTGTGTGCGAGTATATTCCACAAAAATAAAAAAAAAAAAACTCAACTCAACCAACTGAACCCGACACTTGAACCGAAACCGTTCGAAAATATATTAAAAAAAACAAAAAAAAAATAAATATATATATACAAAAATATATATAAATAATTATACAGATGATTGGCAACTCAATTAACCACCAAGACAATAGACTGGAACACGAGCTAAACCATAGAGGTTTGTCCTTACAGGACGACGACACTGCCAGCATTAACTCATATGGTAGCCATAAGAATCGACCATTCAAGGACGAGAGCCACAAGGGCAGCGCCGAAACGATGGAGGGCGAGGAGAAGCGCGACGCCAGCAAAGAGGATTTAGGTCTCGACGAGGAGCTGGACGAGGAGGGCGAATGCGAGGAGGGCCCCCTCGACGGTGATATCATAATACACGCTAATGACGAGGATATACTTGACGAATATCCAGCTGATTGCTGCCCCGATTCGTACTATAAGAAATTTCCAATCTTAGCCGGTGACGAAGATTCGCCGTTCTGGCAAGGATGGGGCAATTTACGACTGAAAACTTTTCAATTAATTGAAAATAAATATTTTGAAACAGCTGTTATCACTATGATTTTAATGAGTAGCTTAGCTTTGGTAAGTCGACTACAACTACAACTACTTAAAAAAAAAAAAAAAACCAAAAACAAATTAAAATTTTAAATTTAAAATACCAAATTTGCCAAAAGAAAATATTTTTGAAATTTCTCAAAAATATTTTTTCATAATTCAAATTAATTTAAAAACAAGAAAAAGAGAAAAAAAAACAAAAGAAAATCCAAGTAGTTAAACAAGCCTCGCTTAAACTTTACCAAAGTTGATTGCTTCATTATTTTAATTTTGATTTGATTTTTAATTTCTTTCTAGAGTCAATTAGCCTACTTGAGCTTAGCTTAGAATAAATAATTTAATAAACAATTTTTATATAGTTTTCTTTAGTTTCTATTCTGCTGTTACTGATAGCAACACAAGACACACAAACGCTTAATGCCTAATTGCTTGAGATTCTCAAATATGTTTATATATGTATATATATATGATTTATATAGACAATGTGATCAGCTAGCCAGCCTGTTGCTGTTGCTATCAGTAGTTGAGCAAAAATTTGATTTGATTTTTATTTGAATTTATCTTGGGTTTTTTAGAGCTTTGATCCCCGCCCCGAGAATGTTGCCTTTTGACCTAAGCTTAGGCACACTCCAGTCAAACGGTTTGTGTCTTTGCCTATGCGCAAAAGCACATGAAACACCCTGTAATAATTGCAAAACAATTTCAATTGGCATTGTTGGCGTAGGGCTTTCGTCTAGCTAGAGTTTAGCGTTAGCTTACTGTGAGAGACGCTTATGCGTATTATTTCAAGAATTTTGTCTTCAATTTCTTTGAAAATTTTTCTTTAATTGCGTTTGACTTTGATTTGTCCGTAAACGAAGAAAAAAAAATAAAACAACAACACTTTTTTCTTGCCTCAAATAAAAAAAAAAAAAGAAAAGAAAAGAAAAAAATATATAACAATAATAATAATAACAATAATAAATGAAGTGTAGATACTCGAGTATGTGAGTAAAGCCAGTAAAGCGGCAGCTGCTCCAGAGTTACTTAATTACCATATATTGCTTATCGATTGTCTAGCTTCTTATACTGCTTCTAGATACCATATATGTACAACCTCTATACTTATCTACTTGTACTTGTAATGCAAACAAACTTCTTTTACAAATAACTTGAATACCCCACTCGCCCCCTCACCAAACACCAACTCCAACTCCGACTCCAACTCCGACAGGCTTTAGAAGATGTTCACCTGCCACAACGGCCGATACTGCAGGATATTTTATACTATATGGACAGAATATTTACGGTTATATTCTTCTTGGAGATGTTAATCAAGTGGTTGGCGCTCGGCTTCAAAGTGTACTTCACGAATGCGTGGTGCTGGCTTGATTTCGTTATTGTCATGGTAAGTCCATCTCGTTGGCCGTGTACAAATGCTTTCGACTCTCTCTTTTTAAGTTACTTCAAATATCACGAACTGAATCCGGATCATAACTAAATGCAATTTGTTCAAATTTAAAATAAAATATTTACATTAACTCGAATTAGGTAAAAAAAAAAAGAAACGAAAAAAACAATACCAATCACTTGTACTATATATATAGAGCTATATATATATATCGATCTCTATACACTGACTGACTGTCTGGACTTTATATTGATATATATGTCGAAAATAATATATAAATAGAATTTTCTAGATTTTTATTTTTGACAATTTTTATAACGGCTAGGAGAGCTACATATATATATAACACATCTGTAAACAGTAGTATAACAGAGAACCCGTAAGCAGCCATGTAACATATGAAATCCAGTTGAAAACTTAGACTATTAAAGTTGTAACCTAACTAGTTAGTCATTTATTTAGTTTAGACTAAGCCAAACTACTATTTGCACACATATTATATATACTATCTACATATATATAATATCTAAAACATATAGATCATTTGATTATTTGAACTTCACTCGAGTTTTCAATTCCGTATGATTTTGAGTTTGCATTTGATTTTGATCTTGAGTTTTTGAGTGGTTTCTGAAGCTGTTCCTGCTTAAATACATACTATGTACTTATGTAATGGTCGTTTAGCTGTCGCTAATCAATTTGGCTGCGGTCTGGTCCGGAGCCGACGATGTGCCCGCCTTCCGCTCGATGCGGACCCTACGCGCTTTGAGGCCATTGCGCGCCGTTTCGCGATGGGAGGGCATGAAAGTAAGTAATAGACGCTCTCTCTCTCTCTCTCTCTCTTTCTGTCTCTCTCTTAAATAGTACTCGTGTATCTGTGTCTTGCGCTCGCTCTCTCTTTCTATCTCTCTCTCTATATATATATATATATCTCTGTCGCTCTGTATGTCTGTCTGAGTGTGTGTGCGTGTGTGCGGGAGTGCGCATTAGCTACGTCCAATCCCATATTTATATATACATATACATCTATGTACCAACTATACTAAATGTCGTAATACTTACTACTGTTATCAACCTCCTATATGTATACAATATGTACTAACTATTATACTATCAAACAAACTCGATATCCAAGCCAATAGCGATTGTCAGCTGTGCGCTTGATGTTGTTCTGACACTTAAAGCTGTTAGCGTTGTGGCTGCGACAACATCAAGTGCATTTCTTTCTCTCGCTCTATTTCTCAGTATCTCTCTCTTTCTATGTGTGTGCTAACTGCTAAAATTCTTGGTGTGTATACGCCAAGCTGCACTAATTGTATAAATGTGCGTGCCGATCATGTTTGATCTCTTGCAGCAGTTCTAACTGTTATATGCATAACTGTTATATAGCTAACTGTTATACGCCTCACTGTTGTACGTCTAACTGCTGTACGCTTAACTGTTATACGCCTAACTGTTATACGTCTGGCTGTTATACGTCCAACTGTTATTCGCTTAACTGTTACACGGCTAACTATTTATTATGCGCTCAACTGTTCTATAGCTAACTGTTTCCGTGATCTTCCAATCGCGAGTACTTATACTTATACATATATATATATATATATGTATATATATATGTATATATATATAAGTATGTATGTGTGTTTGTGTGTATGTGTGTTTGTTGTCTTAAATATATATATTTTCGTTATTATTTTTTGTGTTCTATTATCAGCGTTGTATCTGTGTTGATTACCAAACAATTGTTCACACTGCGCTAAGAGCGGCGCTCTGCTAACTGTTATACCAGCCAGTATGTACATTTCTTTTGTGTTCTTTAACCATTGTACCTAACCATCCACAGCAATCCATCTATAACTAAAACTGTACCACATATACCTACATATATGTATATGTGTGACAATTGTATTATATACTATAATTATATCAAAAGTTTATAAATACATATACATACGTAATGTTGCATAGAGTTCAATCATGTTGCAATTGTATAACAGATTATTCTATATATATATGTATGTATGTATATCAGTGAGCTAATTATTATTTGTATTTCTGATTTCGTGTTATACCCGAAGTTAAATGTAAGAGGAGGAGCTTCTTCTTATTCGTTTGTTTCCGTTTACAACTCTTCTGTTATATACATATTCCAGTCATGTACCCAACTATATAACCATATACATTTATCTATGAATGTATGTATGTACATGTGTATTACTATTATATATAAACGTTGCCGCTGTAACGCTTTAGCTTTGTATATTATGTATTCCTACATATGTCCATTCTGTTATATTGTTATACTGTTATAAGATCAACTCGAGTATACATAGTTATTTATAGACTATAATCGCCTAGCGTAGTATCAGTTATAGACTGTAATCTAGGTTATTCTAATAGTTAAGTCAGTACGTATAAAATCTGTATTATCTGTAAATTTAGTGCTAAGCCAAAGCTACGTACTACTTGCTAAACCATTAAACACATTGGTTTGCATACCCATCAGTATGTAAATAGATGCGTATGTAAGTAGTTTGGTTCAAACGCAAACCGAAACTCAATCAAGTAGCGCCCCTTAGTCAACCCTAGAATCTCTAATACCCCTAATCCTGTATCCGATATTTAATCTTAGCGTAAACCGTAGCCTTTGCCTCTCGACTCTATCTGCCATTACGAATCACATGAAAGGACCCGTACCAAAACCCCCCGAACCAGCTCCAAGACCTAGAACCTTAGCGGCACCAAAGATACTATAATAATATATATACTTCTTATATATGTATGTATATATTACCTATTTCTTGTATAAACTACTATATACTATTAGGCGCATAAGCACCACCACTGTACAAAGACGCGATGAGCAAAAACCTTCGAATAAACTCCCAGAGATGCATTATTATTTTCGTTGAACCGTAGGTAATACGAATCGTTTGTATATACATATATATATACCGTTGTCCTGTAAATAGGTATTTCTTATATTATATCTATATATATATATGAGCATCGAAATAGAAACGACAGTCGAATACAACTGCAATTGTCAGCATTTGACAGATTGCGTATACGCAGTGGTGGCAGTGTTTTACTTATATACAAGCCGCATCCAAAACTTAACAAAACCTGGCTCAGGGCTCTATAAACATATATGTATATTATATATATATGCGATCCGATTGCGTGTGACGCACGCCCACATACTACTCCATTCTAGGCCCGGCCAGGCGAACGAACATATAGCAAGAACTTATGTACCTACCAACCAGCCAATGAAATCCCCGAACCAATCGAGTCCGGCAGCAAAGTTTGAGCAAAAATGTGTCAATATAAAGACAAAAGCCAACAAAATAATGACAGCCCCATCAAATGAAATGAAAAACCTAGTGCGAACGTTGCACGGCTGCACAATGGATCCACAGGCAATGTAAGCGCCACAGTTTTCTCTAATTTATACACACACACACACAGCGACTCATACAGACACACACTCGGACTCGCCAACAAACGGACTTCCACACAAACATACACACATACACACAGAAACAATGTGAAAATATATATTGGGGCTTGTATATAGGGCAGCACCTAGTATTCGAATACAATGAACACTCTAACAGTACTCGTAATCGTAACTGTAATTGTAACTGTAACTGTAACACTAGTTGACAATGTCGATAAGAAAATTAAATCATTTGGTCCATGCCTTTCTCTCAATTGGCGTTTGCATGCCGTTCTCGTCCATTGTGAAGCGTTGTGCAGCTGTCAAGGGTGCAACAGGAAATGACTTCTTCTTTATTATTAAACGAAAATCTTCAACCCCTCATTGAGACCAAATACGCGCAACAATTAGTTAGTATACAAAAAAAAATATACCTCAATCATCTCAAAGATATCTCCTATACACAGACAGGCTCTCGATCATCCCTCAATTTGACATTATCCCTGCCCCTAAGACAAGCCTTTGCTACAGGCAGATATTAAGGAGTCCTTTAAGATGTTGTCCCTATCTTATACAGATAGTCTCTTGATCCCTTCTACTCATATAACTAATAAGATCTACTCTTACTTTTACTAAATCGCATAACTACCCCAAAATGCCTCCTCAACTGTCTTTCGATCTCTCTTTCTCTTATAATTCACAATATAACTCATTTCTATAACTATTCAGCCTTTCCTAAACATAGACAATCTCTTGATCTCTTTGTGTCTTATAACTGTTATACGAAATATTTTATAATTACCCTAAATCTTATCTTTATCTTATACACACAGTCTCTCGACGTCTTTTTCTCTTTTAACTCATAATGCAGATCAATCCTACACTTATTTTTCTTCTCTTTGAAAAAGACCGCCTCTCGAATGTTTCCAGTGTTATAACTATAAAATCTTATCTTATAACTACCTCAAAACTTATCTTCATTTGTTTTATTCAGACAATCTCTTGATCTTTTTTATCTTATAAATGTTATACCAAGTTTTATAACTACCCCAAAACGTATCTTTATACTCGATTTCTCGATCTCTCCTTCTCTTATAACTCATAATACAACCCATTTTTATAAACAGTCGCTCGATCTTTATATCACTTATACTCTTATACAACCACCCCGATCTCTTTTACTCGTAAAACTCTTATACTTTGTAAACAGCTCTTCATTTCCCCATTTACAGTCAGGCTCTCGATCCTAGCTACTCTGACAACTCATTGACCAACCCACTGTTCTACTATGTACTACCCACTCAGTTCAGTCAGTAACCGTCCCAGATCAATCAACCCAGTGTTATGAGTGTCGTAATCCCGAATCCCACCAGTTGTGTTGTTGTCGAATGCTCAAAATACCCTCGAGCAATACTTGTACTTGTCCAATCGTAGCGTATTCTTGAACCACAGCTATCAATGTTACATGCATAACGAGTATACTATAAGTATGTACTACTACTCCTCCAACTTCTATCTATCTATCTATCTATATATACGTATGTGTTCCATGTATGTGTGTGTGATCGAATCCAATATATGTTTATCTATCTAGTTGACTAAATACTTACATATGTTGTATGTGTTTTGCAAGTACTACAAAAATATATACCTAAAAATACCAACATCTTATTATTATACATATATATATGCTATATACTATATCGTAATCAAAATACTAGGCTACCATATAAGTAATGTCGATTTAAGTGCTAGAGCTGCTCAAGCCCAATGCGAAAGGCAATTGAGTTTCGTTGAGGTTCGTTTGCATAGGCTTCGCCCGACTACAGCAGGCAGCAGTTGACATTTATATATGCTTATAATTCAGTTATGTATGTATTTGAAGAAACAAGAACAAGTACGACAGGACAAACACAAACCCAACTTAACCCGAAACAAAAAAACAGTCGAAAAAAAAATAAATAAAAAATCAACAGAAAAAAACAGAAAAAGGATATTCGAAACCCAAATTATCAAACACTTTTATATTAATCGTAACTATTTTAAATAAATTTGTTAAACTTGGCACTATTCGAACTATATCGAAACTAGGTATCGCTTATCAACTTCGTTGCTTCACTTGTTGGAGCTGGTGGTATTCAAGCCTTCAAGACTATGCGAACGTTAAGAGCACTGAGACCACTACGTGCCATGTCCCGTATGCAGGGCATGCGGGTACGTACTTTCATACATTAAACCAATTACGTAAAAATACTAAACAGAAAAAAATACCCAAAAAATACCAAAACTACCAAATACCAAATACAAAACAACCAGAATACAAAACAGCAACAACTTCTCAATACTACATATTCCAATATTCA
The DNA here is from genome assembly GCA_035045145.1 of Drosophila meridionalis. Lineage (NCBI taxonomy): Eukaryota > Metazoa > Arthropoda > Insecta > Diptera > Drosophilidae > Drosophila > Drosophila meridionalis. The sequence continues at coordinate 4,681,110 of JAWNPG010000009.1, read as the reverse complement.
TTCATTCAGTATCAAAAAATATATATATATCGAATTCAATCAAAATTCCACAGCGATTTTCATTATAATCAAAATCCAAAAAAAAAAAAAAAAAAAAAAAAATAGCTGCCTGTGCAGTTGTCAACATTCTCTTATACGCGCGCTGATATTAATTACTCTTATACACACACTCATGCCACAACAACTAAACCAGCCACACACACACATACACACACACACACACACACACACACACACACAACACACACAAATATCTCTATCTATTAACTAGTTAAATATTTAATCATAAAATGTATTTAGTCGAATTATTAGCAAATCAGTTAAATACCAAAAATACTAAAATTAAACCAAAAATACTTATCAACGTGCAGCAGATCAAAAATCTCTTTTTTTTGTGTTACTTTTCCTAGACTATTTCGTAACGTTAATCAATTATAGATTGCATCCATAATTTGTCAACTGATTAGCTCAATTTATTTATATACGCAAACTCTTGTTATTATCGAACACACGTTTTTTATATGCCTACATTATATAAACATCTATATATAAAAAAAAAATATATATATATATATATATATCTTATGTTTTTAGGTACCGTTAATTGTAGTTGTTTCTTTTTCAATCTCGTACATAAAACTATTGGAAATTGAATACTTTTATACTCAATCTTTAGCTCACTCAACACCTACAAATTGTGCTTCAGCATCTCTCTCTGCCTCTCTATCTCTCTTTCTCTCTCTCTTTTTGCCTTACTCTCTGCCTCTCTCTCACTTTCTCTCTCTCTGTCTCTCTCTCTCTTTACCTGTCGCTCATTTGTATTTACGTAGCTTGTTCTTTGAAAATCTGTTAGTATTCCATGCTCCTATAGAGTTATACATATATCTATAAGAGTAGACGCTCAGTTATATCATTCTAAAAAAACAAAAAAATACATACATACGAGTATACCTATGTAAATATGTATGTAATCATAAGAATTTGTAATGGAAAACGAAAAATATCATAAAAATTTGGAATTCAAACAAATGCTAAATAACGAGCACTTTCCATCGACTGTCTCTTTCTCTCTCACCATCTATAGCCAATGCCCGTACTTAGTTAAGTTAATATATTTATATATACTTATATCATACGATTACGAGCACCAAATGTAAATCTCTTTAGTAGCTTAGAGTTTAGTGCACCTCAACGAATTATCTCTTCCGCTATGCTGCCTGCCTCCTGCCTCCCGCCTCCTGCTTTCATGATCTATGTAAATGCTGTGTTGTCTAGTGTTATGCCACTCACGAATGCCTCTGCTGCTGCTATATACATAACATATACAAATATAAATAATGTGATAACTAATTGACTGTTCAATCAGTTCAACGCTTGCTGCATGCTCTAACTGAATTAGTTCGAAAAAAAAAAAAAACAACCAAACACGAATCATCACAAGACACATCACCAACATAATTGTCATTATCATAGCATACTAAAAACAGACATCACGATATCATCTCTCTCTCTCTCTGTCTCTCTCACACATACACACACACTCACACAACTGATCTATAAATAGCGTAACTGTACTATATCATGCTTACTACACATACTAACTACAACAACTTTAACTTGTATAACTATAAATTGCTAACTTTTATTGCCAAATTGACTAAATAACTATCTCTGCATTTATTGTATTATATTCTATATACTCCCCCAAAACAAACAAAACAAAAATAATATAAAAAAAAAAAACAAAAACCACCATAATTCACCAACACCAAAAAAAATGCTCCTGATATCCACAACTATCCACATCAACCAAAAACCTTCCCAACATCGAACATCGAAAACGACGACCCGCAAAAAAAATAAAAAAATAAAAAAAATATGAAATTCGCATAATTAAAAAAATAAATAAAAAACAAAAACAAATATGATATCGTAACAAAATTATCATGAAACCAGGTCGTCGTTAATGCGCTGGTACAAGCTATACCGTCCATCTTCAATGTGCTATTGGTGTGTCTAATATTTTGGCTAATTTTTGCCATAATGGGTGTACAGCTTTTTGCTGGAAAATATTTTAAGGTACGTTCCCATGTTTTTACCAAAAACAAAACAAACCAAAAATTCTAAATACCAAATACAAAGTAACCTAAAAGCAAAAGAAAATATACAAACCGAAAGTCCAAAACTGGTGCAAAGCGTCTTGCGCCACTTTTCGACCCGAAATCCAAGCAGCATTTAATTAGCAAGAAATTCAAGAAAAAATCACGATCTTAAATCCGAATTCGAATGGTCACCAAACTTGACTGTGAAATGCGTATCTTTGCATCTATTTTTCGTAAATAGTTGATCGAAATCGAAACGAAATCGAAAATTAAAATTAATACTCGAAATACTCGTACTTATCTAGTTTACTCTTTGGTACACTCGTTCGTACTTATCACTTTTCTTCTTGCTTCATTTTTTGTTGTTGTTGATTTAAGTACGAGTATCAGAGAGAGAATGTATTCGTACTTGTCTAGGCATCAACTTGTAAATATGCTGCTGTACATACTCCGGTGTAATACTTACTTACCCAACTATCTATGTAAACATACATATACTACTATATGTATTCTGTACTCTGTACTCTGTACTCTGTACTCTGTACTCTGTACTCTGTACTCTGTACTCTGTACTCTGTACTCTGTACTCTGTACTCTGTACTCTGTACTCTGTACTCTGTACTCTGTAGTCTGTACTCTGTACTCTGTACTCTGTACTCTGTACTCTGTACTCTGTACTCTGTACTCTGTACTCTGTACTCTGTACTCTGTACTCTGTACTCTGTACTCTGTACTCTGTACTCTGTACTCTGTACTCTGTACTCTGTACTCTGTACTCTGTACTCTGTACTCTGTACTCTGTACTCTGTACTCTGTACTCTGTACTCTGTACTCTGTACTCTGTACTCTGTACTCTGTACTCTGTACTCTGTACTCTGTACTCTGTACTCTGTACTCTGTACTCTGTACTCTGTACTCTGTACTCTGTACTCTGTACTCTGTACTCTGTACTCTGTACTCTGTACTCTGTACTCTGTACTCTGTACTCTGTACTCTGTACTCTGTACTCTGTACTCTGTACTCTGTACTCTGTACTCCTGTACTCTGTACTCTGTACTCTGTACTCTGTACTCTGTACTCTGTACTCTGTACTCTGTACTCTGTACTCTGTACTCTGTACTCTGTACTCTGTACTCTGTACTCTGTACTCTGTACTCTGTACTCTGTACTCTGTACTCTGTACTCTGTACTCTGTACTCTGTACTCTGTACTCTGTACTCTGTACTCTGTACTCTGTACTCTGTACTCTGTACTCTGTACTCTGTACTCTGTACTCTGTACTCTGTACTCTGTACTCTGTACTCTGTACTCTGTACTCTGTACTCTGTACTCTGTACTCTGTACTCTGTACTCTGTACTCTGTACTCTGTACTCTGTACTCTGTACTCTGTACTCTGTACTTTGTACTCTGTACTCTGTACTCTGTACTCTGTACTCTGTACTCTGTACTCAGTAATTTCGATAACAATGCCCAACTGTATCGCGTCCTAGATAGCATTCCAGTTAGGCACCGAGCATGAATAGTTGCATATCCAAATTATAAATCAAGTACTTAATACACTTAACTCTAAGTTGTGTGCGACATTCGACTGTTGCTGCACCAATACCAATACCAATACAGAAAAGAAAACAACCAATTAATCATTTATTAAGTTTAGTACACTCGTTTAGTACTAGAATTTAGTTTCGCCTCCTGCACAAAATAATCTTAAACAATTTAATCTCAGTTCTAGCCAAGTGGCAGCAATCAAATGCTAAAAAATATATATATCCACTTATATATATAGAGACATATCTATATTAAATGCTAATTAGCTGCTGAAACCACACACTCACACAACTACACACTGACACACACACACACAGATATACTTGCAACACGCCTTTACAAGTTACTTGTAATGAATTTATTTTTAATTAGCTGTAGCTTAGCCTAAATTGTGTTAAATTCAATAACTGCTTCTACACTGCCTAAAAAAAGCTGAGAAATTATTTTTCTTTTTTTTCTCATTGATAATAAATTACTTATTGAATGTATATATCTTTCAATTTACCTAGATACTTATTGTATGGCTTAGTTTGAACCAAGATTTCTTTTAAATTATATAATATTTGATATAAAAAGTTTTTCTCTTAAATTCCATTTTTTTTTTTTTGAGTTATTTAAAAAATATATATTTTTTTTAAATATTATATAGAACATTGTAAATACATTTATAAAAAATGTATATATTTTAATTGAAGAACTTTAGTTAGAATTTTTTTATAATATCCTAAGAAATTAATATTTTTACAAGAAATCAAACTTTTTTTGAAATCCAACCTTAAGGCCTATAATTTTATTTTTGCTGCTCTATTTGAAAATAAGTTATATTTTTGGGCAGTGTAGAAGCAGTTGAAAATCCATTTGCCTAATATAACTTTCGCATAACTGAAATTAATTTTTCTCTAAACAAAATCTCAAAACAAAACAAAAACAAAAACAAACAAAACAAAAAATCACTTTCAATGAAAAACACGATACGATGATGACGACGCTCCCGATAATGATGCTCCGGACGATGCTGATGATGAATGCAGTGCGAAGATTTAAATGGAACAAAGCTCAGCCACGAGATAATACCAAATCGCAATGCATGCGAGAGCGAGAACTACACGTGGGTGAATTCAGCAATGAATTTCGATCATGTAGGTAACGCGTATCTGTGCCTTTTCCAAGTGGCGACCTTTAAAGGCTGGATACAAATAATGAACGATGCAATCGATTCACGAGAGGTAATGTTCTTCAGTTCTTTTCCTTTTCTTTTACCTTGCTTTACTTGCCTACATATATACATATATATACAATATATACTATATATATATATATGAAAAAAGAAAACTTGACGCTCAATTTATGTTTATTTGGTTATGCGCTTTGAAAAGATGAACTAAACGCAATCCTATATAAATATACTATATATACTCTTTATACGAATCTATAACGTATTTAACGTAATTTTCAATTAATCAACATTTCTATCTATATATTTTTTTCTTCTTTTTTATATGAACTACAACAACAACAACAACAACAATACAATACAACACTACAACTATCAACTACTACTCTGGCCACCCACAACAACAACAACAACAAAATACACAACAACACTGCCGTATAACACTAAAAATGATCCATTCACAATAAACGAAAAAACCTCAACCGATGTCAAAATTGCCAAAACACACACAAAATTCAAAACGATCAAAAAATGTATATATCGTTATCGATCAACGATTAACGATAACCAGGTGGACAAGCAGCCGATTCGTGAAACGAACATCTACATGTATTTATATTTCGTGTTCTTCATCATATTTGGATCATTTTTCACACTCAATCTGTTCATTGGTGTTATCATTGATAATTTTAATGAGCAAAAGAAAAAAGCAGGTGGATCATTAGAAATGTTCATGACAGAAGATCAGAAAAAGTACTATAATGCTATGAAAAAGATGGGCTCTAAAAAACCATTAAAAGCCATTCCAAGACCAAGGGTAAGACAACAAAAATAAATACCAAAAACAAACCAAAAAAAAAGAAAAAGAAATACAAAAATATTAAAAGTATCAAACAAATACTAAATAATAAAGTAAGCCAACTCAATCAAAAAAAAAAAAAAAAAAAACGAAATAATTATAAAAAATAACAAACCAAAAATACCGAAAATAATTTATCCGATTTATCAAAATACAAAGATCATAAATTAATAAAAAATATATTGCAATGCGAGCACAAAAATCAGGTCTTCAACTTCCGACTATTTTTGATAAAAACTCTTCGAAATGGCCTGAAATCCATTTCAAAATACTCGGCTCAATTGCTACGAATATTAAATGACATATCAAATATTTCTATATATATATATATGTATGTATTTGAAATGAAAATATGAATAATCAAATAATGCAAACAAAAAAAAAAAAAAAAAAAAACAGCTCGCGATCGCGTCATCTGTGCCAATCGTACTCAATTTGTATATATATATACCTTTCTCTCTCTATATATATACTTATATATATAAATATACTTTTTTCTATGCGTTAACGAAAACCGAATACAATTATAACAATATTATAAACGAATACCGAACTGGGACTGTTACGTACTGACACCGACTCGACGAATACCCTTGCAAATCTGTTAACATTACTATTCAGCAATATGTATCTTAAATCTTAAATTCAATTTCAAATCTCAAATTCAAATCTCAAATTCAAATCTCAAAAAGGCCCTGTTCTCTAGCAATATTTTGTTCAAGTTGAATAAATGGATCTTAAAACAAGCGCAAAGTCGAGTCGCTGGAATAGCTGCAGTAGTGTGTGCCATGCACAACCTGTAAAAGGCACAAACTACATATGATATGTATATATATACGTATATATATATACGTCTATATGTGTATGTGAAACATCTTGTGCATCGGATCGATATTGATGAGGGCACGCTACCGCTGCCATTGAGCGCACTCCTTCAAGTATATACTATGCTCTCGACATACTACTGTTTGTTTCTTAAATAATAATACTTAATGCTTCATTTCGATAACAATATTTAAGTATTGTGTCCGTTTGGTTGTCTGTACTTAAACATTTTTATGTCTGCCATTTGTAACCTAGACAAACATAAAATTTATGCCAAAATTCAAAAAACAATTCCAAAATTCTATGTAAAAAATAAATAAAAAAAAAAAAAAACAAAAAACAATCTATTTATGTATATATGCTCTCTCTCTCTCTCTCTATTTCTCTTTATATATTTACAAATATATATATTTCTCAATATACACTCTCTTGTTCTCTCTCTCTATTTATAAAGGCAATCTCAGTGCATGTTTCCTCATTTCTTTTTATTGACTAAATTTCAATTAAATGGCACGTGAATCTGAATCATGTTTTGGGCATGTTGTGTAGCGTTAGAAGACACAAATCGAGTTATGCTAGACACGGCTACGAGGCATGTCAATGAAACGATCCAAAATTCAAGACTCAACTTAACTCCCCCTCCTACGAACATACATCAAACTATCAGACCACGACTGTAGCAGCACGTTTTATACTAAATACTCCAAACTGTACTCGAAACACCAAAAAAAAAAAAAAAAAAAAAACATACTCAAGTAATCGATAAATCAACTAATCAATTAATCAATAATCAACTCAACTAATCAATAATCGATAATCAATAATCAATTGTGAATGCTGTCTGTCCTTAAGATGTAGTGTGAATGAACTGTCTGCTCTCATATTAAGTAACAACTACTCAATGATAATCAAAGCGCACCGATTCACTGTTACACTATAAACTCTAATCTGTTGCTCTATCTATTAATATGTTCACACACTCACACACACACACACACCACCACATCTATGTGTGTGTGTGTGTGTGTGGGCTCCAATTTACGCATACTCTACTGTACACACAGGTGGGCGCGCGCTGATCATGGAAAAAAGATTGCTATTGGCACAGATCTACAACGCAAAATGCATTTAGGCAACGATAAACGAAACAATATCAAAACTAATCGATAACATATAACTGATACTGAATACTAATACGAATACTAAAGCTAATACAAAGAAAAAACAAAAAAAAAAGAAATAATAATAAACCAAATCTATACCAACTAAGTGTGGAGTTGGACTACTCTCCGTATTAACTAGTTACATAAGTACAGCCTATGTCTGTGTACATACATGGTATTGTTAACTGACTACAAGCACATACCTATGTATGTATGTGTTAGTGTATATGTGCATAACCATATACATACACATAAGAAATTGCGATCGTGCTTAACTCAAAAATGTACTTATACCAAACTCTTCTATTTTCTTTTTTTCTTATCTCTCTTCTCTCTACTTTGGGTATCCACGACGTCATCCCAAACGAAAAAAAAAAACCAAAACCAAAACCAAAACCAAAAAAAAAAAAAAAAAAAAAAACAAACAACAATTTTTCTGTTCTTGATTTGATTTTCATATTTTTGGATTCCTCTCTCATTTACAGTGGCGTCCACAAGCAATAGTCTTTGAAATAGTAACCGATAAGAAATTCGATATAATCATTATGTTATTCATTGGTCTAAACATGTTCACCATGACACTCGATCGTTACGATGCGTCGGACACGTACAACGCGGTCCTTGACTATCTCAATGCGATATTCGTAGTTATTTTCAGTTCCGAATGTCTATTAAAAATATTCGCTTTACGATATCACTATTTTATTGAGCCATGGAATTTATTTGATGTAGTAGTTGTCATTTTATCCATCTTAGGTAAGTAAAAATGCCAAAAACATATCAATTTTGTACTTACAAATACCAAAAACTAAAAAAAAATACCAAAAAAGCCAAAAAAGCTTAAATAGGCCCAACAAAAAAACAAAATCAAATGAATCCAAGTTCCAAACCCCCCAAACTCCGCATAACCGTACGCTCTTGCTGTATGTGTGTATGTTTCTCTCTCTCTCTCTCTTTCTATCTTAACATCTCTGTCTCTCTGATCCTTATTCCCTTATCTCTATATGTATCAAATATAAACTTTCTAATAATTGTTACTAACTTTGCTGTCGTAATTAAACGTAAAATGCAATTTCCCAACAAATATTCGTTTAAATGTTGATTCGCAATTCGTTATCGTAATTATTATTGTTCTTGTTCTGTTTTCAAAAAAAAAAAAAAAAAAAACCAAAAACAAAGTAAAAATTAACCAAAAAAAATCGTAATCTCATTTATTTATTGTTGCTTGTTCGCATAATCATTTGAGCTCTTTGACAATTTCTATATAGACCGCACCAGACTCTGTATACAGTCGTGGCAAAAATAATCCGTCTATGTTTATGTTTATTGTCAAATGTGCCGAATATTATGCGAATCAAACTAATGTCGTTGTGCTTAACGTATTCCAAATGATTTGTTAGCTTGTGTTTTTTAGTTTAATGTTGACTTTCCTGAGAATGTATAACAGTTAACAGTTGTTATACTGCTGATGTTACCTGTTATACCCAGGCAAAGTATAATCTGTATGATTTGTTAGCTTGTTTTTTAATTTGATGTTAACTTTGCTACGCGAGTATAACAGTTAACAGTTGTTATACTACTGCTTTTATCTGTTATACAGAAGCAAAATGTTTTTTAAATTGATTGTTTAGCTTGTTTTTTTTTTTAGATCAATGTTGACTTTGCTATGAGTGTATAATAGTTAGCAGCTATTACAACAGTGCTCTTAACTGTTATACCAGAGCAAATCCTTTTTGATTTCCGTTCGCCTTTTATAAATGTTGTTCGTTTGTTGAAAATTATATAGTAAACTAATTGTATTTACTGTATTTATTTATTCGAAATTTAAATGTGTAAAGATTAAATTGTTGAACTTAACTCATGTATTGGTGTCCATATTTGTAATTAAATTGTTGCTGTAACTGTAACTGTCGTTGAACCATATTGAACTAATTCTTGAATATTACGAATATTAACAATTACATTACAATTATCGTTTGATCTCTTATAATATTACTTAAGTTTTGTTTTTCAACTTTTTACCGCCAGCCTCGATACGAGGCGATCGCGAGCTCAGCTCATTTTTTTATTGCTACAGCTTAACAATCGCGCATACGTAAGCACACACAATCGAAAGCGAAATGAAAAAAAATATGACAACAGTCCGGGTCAATAAATTGGGAATACCTCAAAATGTGTAAATTCAATCGAAACCCCAACCCGAATTTTCGTTTCCTTTTACTACTTCTTCTACTTCAACTTCAACTTCAACTTCATCTTCTTTTAAATAAATTTTGGCTCGTTTTTGGATAAGCAACTCGATAGATAATCTAATCATATATATGGCTATGGCTATGTGTCTGTGGACCAAGCATCCAACCAAAACTGTACAAAAGATGGCTTAAAATATGCTTTACTACATTAATATTCGCAACAGAGAGCTTCCATTTTATACTACTCCATGTACATAAAAGGGATGCTGTTATCATTTCTGCTGCTGCCTGATCAACGACAAATTCCGCGCCAGTTTCCCCCACCCCGGCCGTGCGTTAGCCCCAATCTCTGCTCCTCTTTCCCCGAAGTATGACTCAGACAGGCGATGCCCTTCCGATAACTACTATACGTATATAAATGTTTTCTTTTTTGGATTATGATTTCATGTTTGATGGAAAAACTCGCTTCAATCTACTCCTAAGTAACCTGGCCAGAGGAAGCCCTGGGCTAAGGTTGTTTTTTTGGCCTTTACTGTATTCATGCTTTGCTTCTTTATGTGACACACGCGCCAAACGTTTTTCAAGCGCACTTTCAATAAGTATTTTTAAAAACTATAAAAAAAAAAAACAAACTGTTTCAATATCAATTTTAATGCCGAACTCTAAAGCAAATGCTTGACATTTTTTCAAACGCCTTAAAGTATGCTTCATTCTTTGGCTTCGACTGTTCGACCCAATGCAAAACGCCAAGTGATATCCTTATAGACGAATATATTAATACACGCTTTTAAAAAGAGACTAAGACAAAACAGATTTACCAAAAAAAAAGGAAAAACTTAAAAAAACTACGCTTTGTAAATGCAAAATAAAAAAAAAAGAAAAACTTTTGATAAAAAAAAACGTAAAAAATAAGCGAACAGCAAATAACAGCGACTTACCTAAATAAATAATAAACAAAAAAAATGCTAATCTATATCTACACACACACATACGAACACACACACACACACTCAAAATGGCTTGCACAGAACGCAAAGAAAAATGAAAATGAAAAGCTATTGATAAATATATAAACGATAAGATTCAATCAGAGTTAGGTGTCAACAGGCATTCCACAACTCTCTACCGATCTGTGCGATTGTCGGTTGCATAACTCTGTCAGCTACTGCCCGGTATACAAATTTTGACCATTGTCAAACCCCCATTCGGCGGCCAGCCAATGCAATGGCCGTGCGCTCTGTTTAGCACACATGCGCGTACGACTGCTGCCTTGGCCCCAAGCACCTGGCCGAGCTCCCAATTTATAGTGTGTAGCATAACTGGTTGGAAAACGTGACCCGTTTATGATTTAACTCCGCCTTATGTGTTATGCGTCCCATTGGCAACACTGTTGAAAATCCACCCGAGTCGAACTCATGAAAATACCGTGGCACTAGCCTGAATCTTCTTAATGGTTTTGGTCCAATCTGCAATGGAGATTATGTACTTTACTATGAACGTAGTAAAACGCATACTATATAACTAGCTAGATCTATATATATATACCTGGTAAACCCGACGCAACCCCAGCTACCTCAGTGGGCAAAGAGAAAGATCAAAATATCTATATATGAAAACCTCATTAGTGTTAACTAGTTTTAGTGCTTATCATTTGACTTGATATGTGTACATATAAACAATATATATATATAATTTTTTTTATCTGTTATTTTCTTACACATTCACTCCACTCTCTCTCTCTCTCTCTCTCTCTCTCGCTCTCCTGCTCTCTCTATCTCTCTCTCTCCTCTCTCTTCGCTCCCGTTTATTGTTTTCTTTTCGTTAATTAGCCTCGCATTTGGCATAACGCATAGGCATTCAATACTGCTCGCTATGCTCTTCTTCTTACCCGACGCCATTTTACAATTTCAACCAATCGCAACAGTTCGTTTGTTCAGCCAGCTTTCAGTTGAGTTGTGTTTAGTGCCTGCCCACTGCCTAGCTATCAGTTGTGTGTAGTGCCCCCATTTCCCTCTCGCTCACACTAGTGCGCATTTCGTATCAACTAGAGAATGAGATGCCAATGAACACATTGTTTCAAAATTTTATTACTATGCAGCAGTTGTTGAGCTGCTCTCGCGCCCACACCCCTCAGTCTTGCTCTCTCTCGCTCGCTCTCATTCTCTCTATTTCGCTCGCCGAGCGCCATTGGGCAGCAAACGAACTTTTTGCTGATGTTTGGCACTCTTAAAATATGCTTCGGATTATCGCTAAAAGTTAATGACGCTCACACACACCACAACCACATACGCATATGCATATATACCAAATATATGTATATATATGTTACCGAATAATGAACAATGTTAAACATGAGAACAACAACAACAACAACAACTCAAAGCCCTTGAGTCAGCTGTATGAAGACATCTCTAAAGACATGCGCCACGAGATGATTTTCGATGCCAACGCCCAAAGCCCAACGCCCAACGCCCAACGCCCAACGCCTACGCCTACGCCCTCGCCTACACCTGCGCATACGCCTGCTGCTGCTTTCAACGCCTCTGCGCTAGCAAAAAAAAAAAACAAACTTAAAAAAAATACTTTAAAAAAATACTTAAAAAATGGATATCCTCTACTAAGTGTTGCTGCTTACCGTTGCTCTTCAAGTTACAGCTAAAACTTACTTTTACAACTTTCTTTTTCATTTCATTCTCTCTCTTTTCTTTTACTACGTATGTATGTATGTAAGTTGTATGACACTGCTGTATACCCGTACTTAAGAATACGTATATCTGTATAAATATCTGTGTGTATTTTCAATTGTTTTTAATTTCCTTTCCATTTCTGTTTCTGTTTCGTCGACTACTAACCGAGATATATGTATATATTTATTTCTTATGATTGTATTCAAATGAAATGAATGAATGCTTAGCATTATGAAAGTGAATACACTATACATAGAGATCATATGTATATAGAGATCGCTATGTATAGTCTATGGAACCTTATATGCTAAATGCTTGCTTCAAATTTCGATTAACTTGCAAACAGTTTCCATATTTCTCTCCTTCAGTCTCGTTTGTCAGCTCTAAGAGCTGCTCTAACCTCACTCTTTTGTGGCAGAGTTGCCATATCTTCAGATTTGTTGACTTCTTAAACTGATTTGCAGCTTAATGTGAAATTCAATTCAATTATTATTTCATCAGACAATTGTACATACTATATGTATATCTATATCCATGTATTTATATTTATATGTATCTGTACCTGTATCTGTATCTGTGTATCTGTATCTGTATTTGTATTTGTTTGATTTCTTGATTTGTTGTTTGTGTAAGAATCTTGTGTAAATCAAGCGAACAACTCTGACTGTGTCTGTGTATTTTCCTAACGCTTTCAATATTTCAGCTATATAAATTGTTAATATTGTGCTAACCACGCCCCCGCCCCTGAACCTGCCCCCTCTCAATTTAATTTGTGTTTCTTTGTTTTTAGTGTCTTGTTTGTGCTGAGCCCCTGCCACACACACAGAAAGACCCAGCCCCGTCCCGCCACCTTTGATCCTCCACCTCTCTGAATCGAGCCCCATTCTAGTATTCTAGCCATCAATAATTCTGAACACTCCATTTCTCAATCTCAATCGACGCTCGCGCCCCGCAGGTCTTGTACTTAGCGATATTATCGAGAAATACTTCGTGTCGCCCACGCTGCTGCGTGTGGTGCGCGTGGCGAAAGTGGGTCGCGTCCTCCGGCTGGTGAAGGGCGCCAAGGGCATACGGACTCTGCTATTCGCGCTGGCGATGTCGCTGCCGGCGCTGTTCAACATCTGTCTGCTGCTCTTCCTGGTGATGTTCATCTTCGCCATCTTCGGGATGTCGTTCTTCATGCACGTGAAGGAGAAGAGCGGCATCAACGATGTCTACAACTTCAAGACGTTTGGCCAGAGCATGATCTTGCTGTTTCAGGTAAGCGTTTCTGCCACAATTCCGTTAACGGTTTATGTTGTCTATTGTTGTTGTCGTTGGGTGATGTTGCCACGCCCCCACACTAAACACACAACCAACCAAACCACCACCACCAACCACCCAGCATAACCAGCATAAAGTGCAATGCGAGCGGTCTGGTCAGCGGTCTGGCACCTGGCGGCGCACAGCCTTTGGCAACGTTTCTGTCGGCACACAAGCACCCGCAGGCGATCGGTCATCGTGCGATAGATCTATCGGTCTATCGATCTATCGGTCGCCTCCATTAATGTTGCCACTTGCCGTGTGCGCCATTTTGTTTTAGTGGCAACATCACAATGTTGATTCAAGCTGCGGTAGTTGTTGGTAAAAGCTAAATTAGAGCAAGTTTTTTTCTCATTCACAATCGACTCACGAGACTTTTCTTTCTCTCTCTTTCATATGCGCTGCATATAAAGAGCTTTCAAGCTTTAAGTTTTCTTCATTCAATTAATATCTCTGCTCAAAGATCATAACTGATCCTAAAAGCATTATATTTTTCTGTATATATCTATTAATTTTTTTCATTTACTTCATACCCTTAGTTATTCATTCATATTTAATAAAAAAAAAAACAAATCTAATTCAGCTCTATCAACAAATGCCAAATGAAATTTTGGAATTTCCTCATGACACAATGCAAAAAAAAAAAAAAACTCATAACTTTCGCGCGTTATTCAACGCCAAAAGAAATACAAAACTACGCTACGCTCTCTTCCTCTCTCTATCTCTCACTTACATACACACACACACACAGTCTCTCTGTACCCCCTCTCTCTCTCTCTCTCTTACTCTCTCTTTGTCCTTATCTGTTTAAAACTCTTTGAGCTTTCGAATTGCTCTGTTCGCAAACCGATTCAAACAAACGAACAAAGCTCCCGCTTGCCTATACAGTTACCATGTTTGGCCATCAAACCGTTATGCGACTCAAGACTGGCCGCCACACTTACACACACACACACACAGAGACACTCACACACAGACACATACATGCATTTCTGTGTATTATATCTGTATCCAGATCTAAGTGTGGCTTAAGTCCCCTGGCCCGAACTGCAAGCGAGTTCTGCAGTTAAGCAAACTGTTTATAATGTTTGTCAGCCACTACCAATACCACTTCCACCACCACCACCACCACAACCATTACTTATAACAATTACTACTACAACAACAACTACTACTAACTACAACTACTACAACTACCACATGCCCAACATACCTAACAACTACTTAGTTTTGCTTAACCAAGTGATCCATTAACCTAACGTTTGACTAATGACTCTTCTTGTTATTGTATCTTCTGTCTTAAACTTTTCTTTCACTGCCCACACACACACACACACACATGAAACACACATACACGTACGACACGTAACTACAATTCTGACACGATCGACCACATACGATCGACCCACAACAACAAACAAAACCAATGAACGATCAACATATACAAAAAATACTGAAAAAATACAAAAAAAAATATAAAAATAAAAACACCATCCAACCGCTCAACTCTGCCGTCCACAAATGCGTTTCATGCCGCTACCGAATGCAATTCAATTCAAAATGACAACAAAAAAATCAAACACATATCGTTTATCGATGCTCGATCGATCCAACTCGATCTATCAATCTGTCGATCTATCGATCCGTCGATCCGTCGATCTATCGATCTATCGGTCTATCGATTGCCATTGCATTTCGCGCATACGCTAAACGAGCAGATGTCTACCTCAGCCGGTTGGGATGGTGTACTCGACGCCATTATCAATGAGGAAGCATGCGATCCACCCGACAACGACAAAGGCTATCCGGGCAATTGTGGTTCAGCGACCGTTGGAATAACGTTTCTCCTCTCATATCTAGTTATAAGCTTTTTGATAGTTATTAATATGTACATTGCTGTCATTCTTGAGAACTATAGTCAGGCCACCGAAGATGTGCAGGAGGGTCTAACCGACGACGACTACGACATGTACTACGAGATCTGGCAGCAGTTTGATCCCGAGGGTACGCAGTACATACGGTACGATCAGCTATCTGAGTTCCTCGATGTGCTGGAGCCGCCGCTGCAGATCCACAAGCCGAACAAGTACAAAATCATATCGATGGACATACCCATCTGTCGCGGCGATCTCATGTACTGCGTGGACATACTCGACGCCCTCACCAAAGACTTTTTCGCGCGCAAAGGCAATCCGATCGAGGAGACGGGCGAAATTGGCGAAATTGCGGCGCGACCCGACACCGAGGGCTACGAGCCCGTCTCCTCAACGCTCTGGCGCCAGCGCGAGGAGTACTGCGCCCGCCTCATCCAACACGCCTGGCGCAAGCATAAAACGCGCGCCGAAAGCGGCGGCGGCGGTGGTAACGAAGGCGATGCCGATGGCGACGGCGATGCCGAAGGCAATGCCGATGCCGATGGCAGCCACGATCCAGCTGATCCCGATGCAGCCGCTGCCAATGCGGATGCATCCGACGAGAATGGCCCGGATGGCCTGGCGGAGAACGATGATCCCGATGTGGCCGGCGCCAATGGCGGCCACGATCCAGCCGATGATGTAAATAGTCCAAATGATGGCAACGGAAACGGAAACGGAAGCGGCAGTCCCGGCGGCCAGAGCGCCGGCAGTGGCGGCAGCGCCGGCCGCCAAACGGCCGTGCTCGTTGAGAGCGATGGTTTTGTGACAAAAAACGGCCACAAGGTTGTAATACACTCGCGATCGCCGAGCATAACATCGCGCACGGCAGATGTCTGAGCCAGGCCTCGCCCCCCCCTCCAAGACGCACGCGACTACTGAGAGCAGCGGCAGCTGGCGCAGCAACAACAACAGCAGCAGCAGCAGCAGCAGCAGCAGCGATAACAGACTAAGTGCCAGCTGCAGCAGCTACAACAACATCAGCAACAGCAGCAGCAACAACAACAGCAGCAGCAACAACAACAACAACAGTGAGCAAACAGGTACAGCAACAACAACAGCGAAACAAGCATAATTTTCTGCTATAGATTAACAAACAAACAACAATGGGAAAACATACAAAAATTGTAATAAAGTACAACAACAACAACAAACAACAGCAGCAGCAACAACAACAACAACAACAACAAACAACGACAGCAGCAAGTGTCTAAAAATTTAAGTTAATTCAGTTTCAAATATAATACAAAATGAGAAGCACAACACCAACAAACAAACAAACAACAATCATACTTAAGCTAAAGAGAAATGTTGAGCATATTAAGAGAATATTTTAAATTTGTAAGCAGGCTCGTAGTTACCTTCAGAAAACAACACACACACACACACACACACAACAGCAACAACATGTCACAATTGGCCTACCCAAAAGTATAGAAAGAATTAAGCCCAAATGTTCTATTTATATATATATACGTGAATCAAGCATAAATCCATTTCCTACGAAATCGAGTACGAGTACAATCTAGCAAACAGCCAATACAACAACAACAACAACAAACAAACAAACAAACAACACACAATAAATAAATATAATAAATAAATCAATGAACTAAACAAAAAATACTGAATTCGATTATTAAAAATTCTAAATCTACATTCTAAAACAAATGAAGCCTTAAATATTTTAATTTGCATAAAAGAAACAAACAAATAAAACATAAATCACATAATCAAATATAGGATATATATATACAACAAATTCCAAATATATGTAAAAAAAAAAATACTAAATAAAAACTAAAATAAAAGACAGTGCAAAATGGAAACTAAATAACAAATGCATTAACTCCATACACACACACACCCACACACACAAGAAGAAGAAAACGAATTCGAGCTAAAAAAAAACACAACAATTGCATGGATTAAATTGTATTTTGTATTGTATATTTAAAAGAAGTTTCTAAAAAAACAAAAACAAAACGTCTGAACTGCCAGCAAAAGCAATACAAATTAATAATTGAATGAAACAAACAAACAATAACAACACACACACACACACAGACACACACTCGACACACGCATACATATGTACTGGTATAATTGTATTGGTCTTTCCCATTTGTGTTCAGTTGATATCGCGTATTCAATGTTTATGCCATGAATATCGCGTTATCATTGAATTTGACTAAATTTCGAATAGTTAAACAAAGAAGATCAACTTATTTAATAGCAACAAGTTTAAAGCATACACTAACACACACACACACACATGCATTGGAAAACAGTGCTGGACAATGCCAGGCACATACAGATATGCAACTGTGCTGCAGCAACTGTACCTCATCAATACACAGACACACACACACACACACACACACACGCGCAGCAGCAGCAGGCCCTTGGCAAAACAGTGTTGGGCAATGCCAAACACTGCGCTTAAGGACTGTGCTGCGGCAACTATACTTCACTTGCATTATATAGACATACAGACACACTAATACACTCACACACACACACACGACTGACACCGTGAGGCATTGTCATTGGAGTTGGGGCGCGCATTAAGCTAAAACGAATACGGAACCAAAAATATACCACACATAAATCACTTAACGAAACGGCTAAAGAAATGAAATAAAGCAAAACAAAAGAAGTAAGAGAAACAAAAACTAAACTTAGTAGAAACTAATAAACAGTAAAGAAGAAGAAACGAAAGAATTCAACAATAAAAACTGTGTCGCATGAAAAATGTGAAGAAAAAAAAAATATATATATATAAAACTTGTGCAAAATAAAGAAAAAGAGAAAGAAAAACCCTGTGAAGTGAAAAAAAAACAACAAAGTGAACATAAAATGAATAGAAAATGAAACAAAAGAAAAACTATAAAAGAAAAGGAAAACAAAGGAAGAGCAAAAGCAAAGCACACACACAACAAAGTAAAAGAGAAAAGCAAACAAAGTACAAACAATGTGCATATGTATGTGTGTGCGTGTGTGTGAGTGAGTGCGTGTGTGAGTGAGTGTGTGTGTGAGTGTGTGTGTGTGAGTGTGTGTGTGTGTGGATGGAAAAGGAGCACAAAGAGTGTACAATAAGAACAAAATTTTATTTGTTGAACGATGATAAAGACAAAGATGATGATGATGAAGCTGTCAATGATAATGATAATGATAATGATGATGATGTTGATGATGGTGATGATGATGATCGTGTTCTCTACCTTAGAGTCATTCGTCTTTTACAATCCTTAACTCTAGCAGCAGCAGCAGCCGCAGCAACAACAACAATAACAAAGCAGCAAAAAATTCGACGAAATGAAATATAAAAAAAAAACTTAATTGAAAAACGAAGCTAAAAAATATTAGAGAACAAAATATTTTAAAAAAATCTTTAAAAAATATATATACATATACATATATGTAAAGAAATACATATATATATTATTCATTAAGTCTATAAATAGCATATTCAAATTTAAAAATAAACATAATTAAAAATAAAAAACATAAACAAACAAAAGCAGGGTTAAAGCTTCAAAGCAAAAGAAAAATAAGTAAAATTTAAATTTAAAAAAATATTGCCTACTTTTCAGCTGCATTTGCATTTCGCATTTCGCATTCGCCTATTGCATTATATTCCGTTCCTTTCCGTTCCGTTTCGTTTCGTTTCAGTTGACTTCGTATCGCTTCGTTCAAAGCTTCGCTCTTTAATCTGTACGAAATTGCATTTTGATCTATATACGCGAAGTACGCTTCCAATATATATATAAATATATATATGTATATATAGTTTCTTTTTTATATTTTCATTTCGATCTTTTCACTTTTTGATTAGCAATGCGATTGAATCATAGTTAGAACGCAATTAACTAAGGCTTAACTAAATACTAATTGACAACTAACAACTTGAGAACTACATACATCTATAACAACAACAACAACAACAACAATGTGAGGTTCCATTGCGCACTAACACACATGCAAATTAACACAAACACACACACACATATATGCTTTGCTATTGCTTCAAAATTTTGGGTCGAAATTCGTTAGAAATTGAAAAAGAAAAAAGAAATTTTATTTCCCATCAGGTATATATACATACATCCATGTATAACAGTTATGTATGTATGCATTTAGCACACCAGTCTATATGTAATATGCTCTCAGTCACACCAATACACCCACACACACACACACACACAGACACACACGTGCTTTAAACACACTGCCTTTCTCTCTCTTGCTCTATATATGAAATATGACAAAATGTAGAAATTGTTCACATATTTACAGCATACATAAGTACATATGTATGTACATCCCGACACACACACACACACACACATACAAATACACATACTCGTACACACTCGCATACCATAATGAAAATTGTACAACAACAACTTTTTGAGAACCTATTTAGCAACAATTTCCAATTTCCAATTGACCGAAAAATACCAAAAAAAAAAAAAAACCAAAAAAAACAGCATTGATCTCTCAATAGTATTTTCTGCTTATTGCAAAACATTTTTGCTTCATATATTTTTAATTTTTGGTAGTTTTGATTGATTGATTTAGTTTTGGCAGTTTGGCTTGATTTTCGAACTCGAATTGGACTTGCAATGGCGTATAACAGTTACATAACAAATTGGAGAAGAGCAAAAAAGGAAATAAATCACAGTTATATTATATATTATATAGGGACCAGTTTAAGCGTTGCCTTTGTAAACCAAAAACAAACAAAGAAACAAAAAAAAATCAAAATAAAAAACCAAAAAAAAAAACCAAACAAATCGAAAACTAAAAGAACGCATTCAAGTCCAATATTTGAAACTTTGCTTTTGGTATTGAAACCGAAATTCAACTATATAATTTTCTGTCTGCTCGATTCTCGAATCCCGATTCGATAGTCCGCTTTGTTTCTCTAGCCACAATTCCTAGCTACTCTTAGCGCCTTTTGATTTGAACGCTCTAGACCTATGTTCGATTTTCACATTTTGATTAACGACCGCTTGCCAATTGCCAATGCCAATACGAATAGCTTCATGAGTATCAACATTTTGTTGGCTGTTTGACAAATAATACGAAAACAACAACAAAAAACCACGACAAACAAAATAAAATCCATTTAATAATTATTATAAAAAGGATCGAACACATGCTACAAAAAATTAACCGAAATGCTACTAAAAAAAAACAAAAACAAATAAATAACAGAAAATTAAGTTTGAAATTCCGTACAAATGCATAAGTTTAACAAAAACCAAAAAAATACTATATGTATATATATATATATATACATATATATATATATACATGTATTTATATCAACATATATATATGTATATACTGAGTGCACTGTTATAAATGAGGGGCGGGGCGAGATTAAATAAAAACAAAAGCGAAAAAGCGAACAAAAAAACCAAAAACAAAATACTAACTGAATAAAACCACGATTTTATTCAATACGAAAGCGTCTATCAAGAGCGTACGAAAAAAAAAGAAGAAAAATAAAAAAAAAAAAAACAGTTAAAGCTTACGCGATTTAAGAACAATAAAAAATGCGACTAAAACTAACATGTTGAAAAAAATCAAATAAAATAAAAAAATAAAAATTAAAAAATAAATAACAGAAATTTGTACAATTAAATAATTGATCCATGAATAATATATTTAAGTATTTAATGAATAAAAGAGGAAAAACAAAAAAAAACTATAAATGAATAATCGAATAAAAACACTAAATAAAAGACAAATATATTTCATATTTTAGCATAAATATTTTTTGTGCCGAGGTTACGTTCGAAGCAACACGCGCATCATTGCCATTAGACAGAATAAAGTTATATACACACACATATATATAAATATATATATATATATATATATATATATATGTATGTATATATATATATATTAATATATATATATATATATATATATATATATATATATATATATATATATATATATATATATATATATATATATATATATATATATATGAAGCCTAAATACTATTTATAAATAAAATACTTATTGCATATTTTGTGCTGCTGAATGAGGTCACAACGCAACAACAAACAACAAAAAAATGGAAAAACCAAAACAAAAAAAAAACAACAACAACAACAACTTAAACAAAATAACAATATTATTCGAATTAACTTAGAGAGCAATAAATGTCAGACGCATGTGTATTTATATGTAAGCATGACTAATAGTTTGCGCCAGCACTGTGCATTTGATATCTGTGCGCCTGTGCGTGACACAGGCTCACTGGCATAACACTCGAACGTAGTAGGGCGCAACGACAGGCAGCCGCAGTCGCAGACGCAGTCGCAGCACACTGCTGGCCCAGATTATGTGTGCAACTACAGCAAGGCAAAAAAAAAAGATACAAAGAAAAAAATAAAAAAAAAAATTCAAAAAATATATAAAATACAAAAAAAAAAACAAAAACAAAGCAAAGAAACAAACAAAGAAACCCTGAAACCAAACAACTTTTTTTTAGGTACACTTAAATCAAAGCGTGGAATATTATATTAGTTAATTAAAAAATAAATGCTTTTTTGTCAAA
The DNA here is from genome assembly GCA_035045145.1 of Drosophila meridionalis. NCBI lineage: Eukaryota > Metazoa > Arthropoda > Insecta > Diptera > Drosophilidae > Drosophila > Drosophila meridionalis. Next base: position 4,658,758 of record JAWNPG010000009.1, on the reverse strand, counting down.
TCACTATAGAAAAATTAAATGAACAACAACTTTAGCTTTATACTCGTACATTTACATTTGTAATATATTACATAAGTCTAGTTAAATACATACAAATAAAAACAAAAACAAAACATAAGAATGAAAATCAAACGAAGCATAGCAAATTAATTCAAAGAAAATACATAAAAAAAAATGAAAAAGAAAAGAAAAAAACCGAAATGTAAAAAATAAACATTTATATGTAATGCAGCCAGTTAATATGCATAGCTAAAAATAATAATAATAATAAAGTAAATTAAAAAATACAAAAAAAAAAAAAAAAAACTGCAATTAGATATTCAATATATAAAAATTTTACATTTCTTCATCATGATTTTCTGTTATTAAATTTATAATTAATTATTTGATTTACTTGAAATATATTTTTTGTTGCACACACAAACACACACACACACACACGCGCAGACATAAACCGATTGCCAGCCGCCATTTGCCCATTTGCCAAGCTTTTTTAAGTACAGTTGCGTCGAAAACAACTAAAGCTAGAAAACCAAACCAAACCAAATAAGAAAACACTCAATTATGAAAGTTGCCATCCAGCGAAATATTTGCAATTTACACACACGCACACAGACACACACACACGAACACACTTTCATCAATACAAAAAAAAAACAGACTGAAAAAGATACTAAACAAAATGTTTAAAAATTTATATGCAAATATATATATAAAACAAAAAGAAGATATATGTATATATATATATACAAAACAAAATTGCAACAAGCGAGCATTCAACAAGCTGCTAACACACACACACACACACAGACATAGACCTGCCCACACACACACACACACACACAGTTACCTAGCAGCAACAGCAGCAGCAGCAGCAATGGAAAGTTTATTAAAAATAATATTTAAAGTAATATTTATTAGCGCCACAGGAAAAAAGCTTGTATAGGAATAAAACAAAAGTAAATATATATATATATATATATATATACAGTATATATGTGTATGTATATATATATACACATATATCTGAAATAAACGACAAACAATAAGAAAAATGTATTTATATTTATACACCGCAAGCAAAAAAGAGTAATTTAAATATATATATATACATATATATATACATATATATACACATATATATACATATATATATATATATATATATATATATATATATATATATATATATATATATATATATATATATATATATATATATATATATATATATATATATATATGTATATATACATGCATATAACGATTCTTTTCGAAACACCAAAGAAATGAAGCAGAGAAGAGAGTTACAGGCACCGTTAGCATATTTTTTTTATATACAATTTAAGCAAAACGTAAATGAAGTAAATAAATTATTAGTGAGAAATAACTGAACGTCTTTGTAAAGACTTAATATATGCCTGCCATATGCCTACATTTGCCTACAGCTGTCTGACTCTATGAAACATACACAAATTACGTTCACTCTCTCTCTCACACACACTCTATCTCTCACTCTCCCTCGCTTGACACACGCGCAGGCAGGCATAAAAAACCTGATGAGAAGCGCAGAGAGAGGTCGCCAGTGTGCATTAGCATTGCTTTAGTACAACAGAGAGAGATGCAGGCATCTAACGATACAAGTCTTGTTGAGAATCGCATAGAGAGGTCGCCGGTCTGCATAGCCTCCGTTTTAGCTATTGCTCTAGTGCAACATTTTTCAAGCTACTCTTAGTTTCAAGCTTTCAAGCATTCATTTCGCGACACAGCCTTAAACGTTCCACATCTCCACAGCGCAGTTTTTGAGCAACTCTATTTGATAGCAACTTCCCCGGCTACAAATTACTAGTGGTTCAGATGACTGTACAAGCCCTACCAGAACAACAGACGACAACAGCAGCAATTGTTATACTGTATAATATATACATATTTTGTTATATATATATATCTATATATATATATATGTGCAACAGTAAAACAAAAAGAAGAAGCAGCAGCTAAATGTATGACACCCGCCACTTTTCTACTTAACAAATCGACTGTATATATAAGATAATATGTATGAGTATATATATATATATATTTATGTAGCAGTATAACAGTTTGTATTGTGCATTTGCTTAAAGACAACACCAACACACACACACACAGACACACGCCACTACACACACACACACACACACACACACACACACACACACACACACACACGACTTGTATATATTGGTCGATGCATCTTCTCGTAGATATTTTAATTACAATTTTTTATTTTCATCTCGACATTTACTTCTATTAGCAATATAATAAAAGCAAAACAAAGAGCTGTCATACATCTAAATGTTTTCGCAATATCGAAAATGTTACGCGTAATTATAAAAAAAAAAAGTATATAAAAACTAAAACAACTATTGTTATCAATTTTTTTTTAATACTCGTAACTAAAAATAAAAATAAAAAAAGAAAAGAAAATAAAATCATTAAGTTTGAGCGCCATTTTTTATAATATAATATATATATATATATATGTATGTATATATGCATATATAATGTATATATATATATATATGTTTACATATATATTTATGTATATATCCATATATATATATATATATATATATATATATATATATATATATATATATATATATATATATATATATATATCAAATTAAAACAAAATAAATGCAGTGCGACAACAATTTTGTATGTATTAATTTTTATTAATAAAAAAATACACATACACACACATACACGACAAGAACACAAACATAAATTGTTTTTATAAAAATATATATATATACATATATATATATATATTAGATATATTATATAAAAGGAAAAGAAAAATACAAAAATACAACTTTAATAAACGTATTTAAAAATACAAAAAAAAAATAATAAAAAATAAAAAAATTAAGATAAAAAAAACGCCTGAATTAGTTTGTTACGCAAACAAAAAATTATAATTAACTAACTTCAATGTAAAACAAAACAGAAAACAGAAAATACCCAATAATTAAAGAAAAACAAAACAAAACAAAAAAAAACAGCAACAAACTGCACAATAACATCTTAATGTAAAAAATATGAATTAATTATAAATCGCAAAGCAAACAACAAAAACAAAAATTTAATATTAAACCAGAAATGCGCTAACAAAAAACAAAAAAACAAAAAAACAAAAAACAAAAAGAAACCGAAGTGAATCATTTTTAATTTCATTATATATAAATAATTAATGCTTTTTTAGTTCTCAGCAAGTTGCATAATTTACATTAATGTATAATTTAAAAAAAAAAAACAAAGAGAAAACATTAATAATTATAATACGAATCCAAACTTTAATAAAATGGGCATACAACAAATATTTTAATGTAATAAAAAGAAACCAAAACAAAAAACAAAAGAAAACGAAAAACAAAATAATATATTAAATTAAAAGCGAAATTTTTTCACACTTTAGCTTAATAAATTGTAAAAAAAAAAATACAAAAAAAGACAAAAACTGAAATAAAATGAGATTTAATTGAATTTGTTATGCAAATGAAAAAAAAAATACCAAATGCATTCTAATTGACTGAAACTTCTAAACGTTCCAACTGTTATACAGTAGTACAGTAGTATTACAGTTCTTTTTTTTATGAATCTGATAAAGATCTGTATAAGCATATTCCATATTCCATACTTATGTCATTAGTATCGTTTCAAGCCAGGCTAGTTAGCTGTCCATCCGTCTGTCCGAACTAGGGAAATCTGCACTCAACCCGGTGAAGATTCATGGGTCTGGAACATCCAGGACATGGAAGACATGGAAGGACAACTCACTCTTAGCTGATGATGCAAGTCTGCTAGCCCCAAGGATTTCAAGGCACAGCATTGATGAACCTGATTAGATACGGAATACAAGTCTGCTACACATATGGACTGCATGCGACGGCATTCCATTTCCCTGGAATCTGAATTGAAGAACGCGCATATAACCTAACCAGAGATCTATGATAAAACATATTAAAACTATGTAATTGAAAACTCATTTGTAAATTTGTAAATCATTTGATCAAATATAGTACAACTATATTCAATAAAAACAAATCTTATATAATATATTTACTTGAGTTTTTCATGGATATAGCTCGGGTACGTTTTAATCACTTATCAGACTATCAATTGGTATGAACGGAACTATCGATCAGGAAAACCTCCTATTTCCCTTAACTTTCTTTCCTTCTTTTTATTCTCCCTAACATCTGGATTTCACTGCTTGAATTTTATCCTCCTGATTTCCTCTGACGTTCTTTGCTCCTCATCTGCTTTCATTCAGATCATTGGACCTCCTGACAATCTCCTCCTGAGTTACTCATCTCCTGCATTGTACTCGTTCTGACCTATATTTTTGACTTCCTCTCTTCGCCAGCTTCTCGAATTCCGACCTCCTCAGCGTTTGATCTCGTGTCATGCTGATTTCCTAACGTCCTCTTCTTTTAATGTCCTTTGCTCTTGACCTTCTCGGATTATCAATTCTTGATTTCTAATATCCTGAGCTCCCGACTTACCAACCTTTCTCTTCATGGCGTCAAATGCTCTCCCCCGGAGCTTCGTCTTATCCTTATCTCTTGATCTCCTGTCACTTTCTAAGCTGCTTTCCTCTTAAGTTGCTCTTCTCCGTAACTCCCCTTCTTCTGACGGCCTCTGCTCATGAACTTTTCTTTTGCTACGTCCGATCCTTCTGGCACTATCTGCTCGCGAGTTAGAACTTTATCATTGTAATCTGTTGATATTCAGACCTAATAACTTATCTGCTTCTGACCTTGAATCATGATTTCTTATCCTTTTGAGTTTCTTTAACCTTCTAACCTATTCTCATCTTAATATCCTGATCTTCAGATCTCCTGATTTTTTGATCTCACGAGCTCCTTTACTGTTCAAGTATCATCGTGACCTCGTCTCCTCCTGATTTTGTCTCCTCCAGACTTCTCTTCTTAACCACCTCTATTATCCATATCCATAGCTAGCCTGTTTGATAGATATTTGCTTCAAGCTTTGCGCTAACCCATAACCAAATTGAAAAACATTTAATACATAGTATATGTAATTAAATATTTATTTCCGTTTTTCTATGTTTATTTTATTTGCTGCTGTTTCAGCGAGCTGCTTTTAAGGCGCAAGGACAGCTCGCTGAGTGCCCAACGGATTGGCCTGACATATATATATTTATACATACACATATATGCATACATATATATATATATTTTTAACATATTACATATTTACAAGTGCGTGGGTATTACAAAAAGAAGGGGTATACAAACATGTGTGTGTATTTGTGGTGATAAATACGAGTAGAACGCTCTCGCCTTGAGCCCGTCGCTGGCGACTTTTGTATTTGAATTGCACGCTTTAATATACAACTATTCAAATTTATATGAATTATAGTTAAGACCAAACAAAAAAAATTGTAATCAAAGACACAGAATTATAGAGTCAATCACACGCGGAACCCGCAAGTCCAAACGCTTCTACAACAATCAAGTGTCGCTGAGAATATCCTTCAATATTGAGCTGGAGTTGCGCGAGGGCGCGAATTCGCTGCTGCTCATGAGCAGCGATTGCATTGGGGGCAATACAGGGATAGGGGGCGTGGCATGCTCGATGTTTGTCGTCGTTGCTGCAGTTGACTGAGCTGCTGCTGCTGCTGCTGCTGCTGTTGTTGTTGTTGTTGTTGTTCCTGCTGCTACATCCGCTCCGCCGCCTTCAGCCGTTGGCTCCGTCTGCTTTGCCATGCTGAGCAGATTAGGTCGCGCCTGCGCCGTTGACTGCGGCTGGGATTCCTGCTCCAGAAACTGGACAAAGGCCTGCACCAAGTTGTCATTGCCTGCGGTAAACAAATTAATGATTAGAGCTGTTGCTGCAATTGCAAATTTTCAGATTTACCTGAGCTGGGATGAGAGGTGGTGCCACCACTGCCACCGCCGAGTATGTTGCCCAGCCAGCTGCTCTGGGGCTTGTTGAGGCCGACCTTGTCGGATTCCTGGGCATTGAAGTCTAGCAGGGAGGATATCATGCGCAACACCTGCTGCTTGTCGCCCGCATGCCCGCTAACCACGTAGCCAATCAGCAGGCTCTTGATGAGACTCTTGTCGATCTTGTCCGTCTGGCTGGACTCGCTGCTGTTCAGGCGCTGCTCCAGCCTCTGGTTGGCATCCTTCAGGCTGTCCACTGTGCAAAGTATGGAAAAACAAGTTTGCATTTATTATGTAACGGGATGCATGCAGCTCTCTCTCTCTCTCTCTCTCTCTTTCTAGCGCGCTCTCTCTCTCTCTTTCTCTCACTCTTTCTTTCGCACAGATCTTAACTTAAGTCTAAGGCTTACACAAAGACGCGCGCGTTTATTTATTTTATTTTTTTTGTCTTGCTTAAGGCGTGGCATGCGGTTAGTGCGCCCACTGCACGGCGTAGTATGACATAAGTACTGGTTGTTAGTTAAATGGCACACCAGTACCTGATGTAATACTCAACCGTACAGACGCTGATGCTGATGCTGTTGCTGGAGATGCAGATGCAGTTACAGATGCAGTTACAAATGCAGATGCGACTGCGACTGCGGCTTGTGGCAGCTGCTGGGGTCTAAGGCTGGGGTCTGGTACGTCAGTCTGGACTCTACTCTACTCTGTGTGGGGCTGTCTGTTGCAATGCATGGAAACTCAACTCGAACAACGACAATAATTGGCATAATAATAGCAGCAATTCGTATCAAATCAAAATAAAAAAATTATTAAAAAAAAAAAAAAATCAAACAAATGAAGACAAAGACAACAATCGAGTACATAAATATTTGTAGATATATATATATATATGTATGCATATATACGAAGATATATATATGTATGTATGTATATAGCAGAGGAATACATAGTGTTTATTGATGTGTAAGCAATACAAGAATCAGTTTAGTTAAGTTCTATTTGTTTTATTTTTTTACAAAATGTGGCATATGCTGCAGTCTCGAGCAATCTCCAATTGCAAAGTGAGTGCGTCGAATAGTTAAAAATCGCTCACATTTACAAATTGAGATTAATCAATGCTGCAGATAAGAGTTGGACATAGAATATATGCATATGCATGTACAAATATATGAATATATATACATATATGTATATATACACACATTATATATATACTTATATATTTGTATATATATATTCATATATATTTATATACATATATATACGCTCTCTCTCTCCGATGGCGTATTATACGATTATACGATATACGATAAACTCTCTAAAAACTAAAAAAAAAAAACGTTTAAGCAATACGGAAATATAAGTAAAGTAAATCATAAATACAAAATTAAAACTGTAAACAAATAATAGAATTCATACAATAATATATATATATATATATAAATATATATATAAAGAGAGTTCACATCAATATCAATAACAATCATAATTATAATAGTTGTAATTTTAATTAATAAGAAGAGAAGCAAGCAGGCAACAGGAAAATATAAAAATATAAGTGAAATAAATCATAAATAACACCAAGTGGAGAAACTGTGCAGAGACTGAAGTTATTTATTTATATTATTTTTATAATTTATTCATTTTTATAAATTCATGTTTTTTATATTATTTTTTATTTTTTTATATTTATTTTATTTCATATAATTTTTGTTTATATATTTTTTACTTTAAATAATTCCAATATTATAAATGTTTTTTTTTATTATTTTTTTTTTTATTTTGTTATTATTAAATATATTTAATTTTAATAATTTCAATCAGATTGCAAATTAGAAGAAGAATTGATAATAAAAATCTTAGTATTATATATCATTTTTTTATATTACAAAAATTTTAAATATATATTTTTGAAAATATATTTTTTGCTTTTTTTTTAATTATTTTATTTATACTTATTTAATTACTTATTTATAAATAATTATTTTATTTATACTTATTTAATTACTTATTTTTAAATAATTTTTTTTATTTTTTTTTCATTAATTTTTTTTATATTTGATTTATTTTAAATTTATTTTTATTTAATTTTATTTATTTATAATTAAATTTTTTTTATTTATCAATCATTTTATTTTAATTTAATTTGTTGAAAATATATTTTATTGTTTTCCATTCTAATATTTCTTTTTTTTTTTTTAGTTTTTAAAAATTTTTGCAATGAATTTGAACAATTCTTAATATTTATTATATAGTTCATTAATAATAATAGCACATATTTTTAGTATTATTTATTTTTTTTGTTTATCGTTTATACTTCGATTTATATTTTCATATAATTTTATTTATCGATTTCTTAGTTTGGCCTCTGCACAGTGGTTCCAGTACAACTAAGCTATAAGCTACAAATCATAATTGAAATTGCAATATATATAAATATATCAAAAAAAAAAAACATTTAGTTTACAACACAAAAAGGCAGCTAAAAATTCAGTAAATTTGTGTTTTGGTATTTTTGTTTGGAATTGTTTTAAATATTAACTGTGTCTGTGTGTGTGTGTGTGTGTGTGTGTGAGTGAGTGTGTGTGTGTGTGTAGCAGCAACAGAAGAGGGTTGGGTTATGCTTGGTCTGGTGGTGCTGGTGTTGGGTTAGTGCAAGCAGACGGACGTGGTTGAGGACGGTGCAGGCGTATAAGCTAATTGGAATATGCGTTCCGATTGGGTTTACCTGCTCTCTAAAGACCAACTTATGCCAATTGCCACATGCCGTAGGTGCGATCTTGCGTGTCATTAATTTGTATTTTTTTTTAAGTTTTTTTTTTTCATTTTTTAGTTTTTCTTTGCTTTTTTTTATTTATTTATTTTTTTCTTTTGCGCTTTGGTGATAAAATGCAATTCAAAAAAGTATATACCAACTGAAATTCCGAGTGTTTCATATTGGGCATTGCTCCCAGAATTACCAGCTGATATTTACCTTTGAGAATCGGGTGAGGTGACAGCTGGTTCTCTCGCTCTTGCCCACACACTAACAGCCATTCGCATGCTCACTCACTCACTCTCAGTCAGTCTCCTCTCTCGCTCTCTCTCTCACTCTCGCAATCAGACTCTCACACACTCGTTAAAAAAAGCAATTAACATTCATATAGAACCTGGTGCGGGTGTATGCGTGAGTTCGATAAATAGATATATAACAGGTTACTTTATATACATATGTGTATATTTATATATTAGGGTCTGTGTGGATCGTGGGTTAAGAACATGCCGATAACGTAGCTAGCATTAAGAGGGATATTGCTAAATGTATAACTCGGGAGTAGATTTGATGCAGATTTGATGGTGCTTTTTAGATACACGTAACGAAATTGCCGACGGAGTGGGGGGATGAGGTTGGGGTTGGGGTTGGGGTTGGTTGGGGTGGTTAGTCAATATCCTTGGACATGCCTGATGCGAGTGCATTGACTTACCTTCGTCGCGCAGCACTGCGATGGCCTGCTGTCCAGCCTCCAGCTGATCGGAGAGTCGGGATGCGGCACGCAGTCCCTGATTGGCCTCCGCCAGCTGCTGCTGCAGCGCAGTCAGCTCCGACTGCAGCTGCGCCTGCTGCTCTGTTTGTGCTAGCATTTCGCGACGCATCCGTTGCGTGGCCAGCGCAATATCGTGCTCCTTGTCTGAGAGGGAGAAGAAGAAGAAGAAGCAACAGCAGTTGATGTCAGCTAATCCTCACTCCAATTGACTTCCATTGAGACTCACCATTCTGAAATTGTTCCAGCGCGCATTGCAGATTGGTTAGCGCCGCCTGCTGCCGCTGCTCACGATCCTCGAACTGCCCGATTTTGCCCAGCAGCTCGTCCCGCTGCTGCAGCAGCAGCGCATACTGCGCCTGCAGCGTCTCCGCCTGCTGATTGGCCCGAATGCTGCATGGAAAATTAGACTGTGAAACGGCTGCGTCTTATCGCCAAAGCAATTAAAGCCCAAGCGGGAATTTCATCTCATTCGACCTATAATTGGATACTCGCCAACAGCTGACAGCTGTTATCGATAACAATCGACAATGGCAATGGCGCGACACACACACGTGCAGCATACCGAATGCAATTTGCACGACCCCAAACAGCTGACAGCTGGCGATTTCAAGATGGCGGCCGCCGTGACTCAACTGAGGCTAAAGGTGAAAGGGGCAAACTCACCTGGCTGAGGTGTAGGCGGTGCTGGACTTGGACACCTCGCTCTGGAGGGCCGTGTGCTTGGCGCGCGCCTCATCCAGTTCGCGCTGCAGCTCGACGCTCTCCTGTGTGTGCAGCTCCTCGATCTCAACGAGATGGGCGCGCAGTCGCTCCAAGTCGCGCTGCACCGTCACCTGCTGCTCCTGGGCCTCGGCCTGCTGCTGCTGCAACAGGCGCTGATTGCTCTGCTCGGTCAGCAGATTTGTGGTGAGTATGTCGGACTTCTCCTTGAGGAAACTGATCTGATCGGTGAGCTTCTCGCGCTCCTTGACCATGTCTAGCAGCTGCTGCTCCAGCGGCTGCAGGCGCTGTATTTCCGCATAATATTGCGTGTTCTCCAAGTGCTTCTGTTGCAGCGCCTTGATCAGCTCATGCTTCTCCCCATTCAAGGCATCGATCGTCTGCTGCAGCTGGGCGCTTTCCTGCACTTGCTGCGCTCGCAGCTGCTCGAGCTCCTGCTTCACATCGGCGCCATCTGTCGGCGTTTGCTGCAGCGATTCCAATTGGGCCTGCAGCTCAACCAGCTGCTGCTTAAGCTGCTCGCTCTGCTCTGCCTTGGCCATCAGCTCCAGTTGCTCTGCTCTCAGCTGACTGCGCTCCTCCTCCAACTGACTCAGCTGCTCTGCTTGCGCCGCCAGCTCTTTCCTTAGGCTCTTCAGCTCGTTCTGCTGCTGCTCTAGCTCGGATTGCTTCTGCTGCTGCTGCTTCTCCTGCTGCTCGTGCAGCTGCTCCAGCTCCAATTTGAGCTGCTCGCCCTGTCTCCGACTCTCCAGCAGTTGAAGTCCGCTCGTTTGCAGTTGTTCGCGCAACTCCTCCAGCTGCTGCTCGGCCTCTGTGTTGTGCTCGGCCTCTGCCTTCAACTGCTTCAGTTGTGCCTCCAGCTGCTCAGCCTGTTCTGTGCGCTCCTTTAATGCCGCCTGCTTGGAATCGAGCTGGGTCTGCAGCTTGCGGAGCTCACTTATGGCCTCGTCACTCTCTTTCAGCCTCAGCTTCAACTGCTCATCCTTGGCACGCAATTGCTCTCTGAGCTGCTCCTCCTGCGCCTGCACGTCCTGCAACTGCTGCCGCACCAGCTCCAAGTGGGCGCTGTCCTCCGGAGTTTGCTTGCTCCTATCCAGCTGAGCGCTGAGCTCCTCTATTTGCCGTTGCTTCGCCGCCAGCTCAGCTTCCAGCTCTGCTTCGTCGAGCAGCTGATGCTGCTGGCGCTGCAGCAGAATCTGCGCCTCCTCCAGCTGCAGCTCGAGCTGTGCTATAGTCTCCTCGTGGTGCTCCTCGATGGTCTCCAGCTTGTTGCGCTTCACCTTGTCCATCTCGTTCAGCAGGGCTTCGTTGTTCTTCATCAGCTCGTCGCACTGCAGCACGTACTGCGAGATATCTGCCTCGAGCGTCTTCTTGTCGTGCTCGGCGATCAGCAGCTGCTTGCGGAGATCCATCACGTCCCGCTCGGCCATGTCCAAGTGCTTGAGGCGATCGTTCAGCAAGTGATATGTGCGATCCAGGCTCTGTCGCGACTTGTCGGCCACCAGCGCCTCGAGCATCAGCAGCAGCTGCGAGGAGCTGCTCTCGGCCAGGCTGAGGGCGTCCAGGTCCAGGTCCATGTCCAAGTCTGTAATCTCCTGCTTCTCCTCGGCAATAGCCTGACGGAACTTGGCCTGGGCAATGCTGGAGTCTAGCTCCTGGCGCAGCTGGCAATTCTCGGCGCGCAGCGCGCCCAACTGCTGCTCCAGATCATTGGCGTGCGTCTCCTGATCCGCCTCGGCGTTCAGCTTCAGCTCCTGGTTCTGCATCATCAGCTGCTGCAGCTTGCGCTGCAGCTCCAGCTGCAGCTGCTCCTTCTCGCACTCGCTAATGCGCAGACGCGTCTCCAGCTCGGCCAGCTGCTCGTTGCGCACGCTCTCCGCCAGCTGCCGCTCCAACTGGGCGTCCTGCAGCTTGGTATTGAGCGCCGTCACCTCGGCTATGCGCGCCTCCAGGGCGACGAGCTTGTTGCGCAGCGTCTCCTTGCTGGGCGGCGTTGTGGCATCCGCATCCGCATCGGCATCCGGATCTGGATCCGAGCTGGAGCCAGTGGCATCTGTACTGCGCACGACTATGAACTCGTCCTCGCTGTGTTTGCCCGTGGACGAGCTGTTCGACGACTCGGACGTTTTCTTCTCCTTTGACTGCTTCACCAGCTCCTGCAGCTCGCGCTGCAGCTTCTCGCGCTCGCCATCGGCCTGACGCACGCGCTCGATCAGCTCATTGTTGTCGGCGCCCCGCTTCTCCAGCAGCTGCTGCATCTCGGCCAGCTCCAGCATGCAGCGCTGCAGCTCCTTGCCCTGCTGCTCCACACGCTGCTGCAGCTGCTCGCGCTCCAGCGCCACCGTCTGTTGTTGCTTCTGCTCCTCGGCCAGCTGCGCCCGCAGGCGCGCCATCTCCAGCTCGTGCGCCACCAGGCGATCGGCCTGCAGCTGCTTTAGCTCCTGCAGATGCGCCTGTAGCTCTGTCTTCTGGCCCAGCATATTCTGCATGGCCTGCTCGTGCTGGGCATCGAGCATGTCCAGCGAGTGGCGAAGCTCCACATTGTCGCGCTCCAGCTGAGCAATTGTCGCATTCAGCCTAGACACGTCCGGTGTGCTGGGCAGCGCCACCTCCACCATGCCAGCCTCCGATGTGCCCTTGGCTGACCCAGTGGCCTCCAGGCCAGCGGGCTCCCAGCACCAGCTGTCCTCCACATTCTGATCATCGCCTGAATGCTGCACAGAAGAAGAAGAAGAAGAGCAATAAGAGTTAGACTAAGGAAAACTTAAATTACATTCAATTACAACTATATTCAGCGAGCACAACTGTACCAATCGCGCACGTTGCGCATGCGCCCCGTCGTACGAGCCCTGCGTCAGGTGGCGCAGCGCATGATATCGTGAGTCAGGCAGTCGAGCAGACTACAAAATGGCCGCCGATAAGAAGAAGAGCGCTGCAAGGGCTGACTACACACACACGCACACAGTTGACGGCCTGGCGACAATAAATTGGCTATAAAAACCCATGACTGACGCGACGCGACGCGACTCGCGTTGGCTTCGCTTGCTCACCTGCCAAAATGGCCGACTCGTAAATGGGGGCAAGCCGCAACTTAATTAAAATTAAAATTAGCACAACATGTGCCCACTGCTAACGGAGGTTGGTGTCAAAAGTGGGCGTGGCCCGAGGCGGGTATGTAAAGCGCATAGATCTTACGCATTTACCGCAGCGAACATGGAGCAACAAATAAGCGCGACACTTGTGCAAATTGGGTTATCTACATGCAGAGACCTTTAAAGCCATGTAATCAAGTGTGTGTGAGTGAGTGTGTGTGTGTGTGTGTGTGTGAGAGAGAAAGTGTGTGTGTGTGTGCCTGGGTGTGAAAACACTTGTGTTTCATAAACAAATATTAGTCAAATTATTCATTCTGTTGCTCGACTTCATTTGGCTATAGCTTTGTCTCACTTTCTCTCTCTCTCTCTCTCACACACACTCGCACACACACACCTAGCTGCTTTATAAGGCTGACTGTAAGCAACAGCAACAATTTAGAGACAATCGATCATTCTGTGCGTCAGTGGAACCTACCCAGAATTATGATATGATATGAAATGATATGATATGATATGATATGATATGATATGATATATATATATATATATATATATATATATATATATATATATATATATATATATATATATATATATATATATGTATGTATGTATGTATGTTTATCTATGTATCTATGTAGTGCCGGCCAGGACTTAAGTCTATAGATAAGCATACACTCTCACACAAACACACACTCATTCATTATATAGCAGTTATACGCTCACACACACACTCATTCATTATATAGCGCAATGCAAACACAGCAATACCTTCTCTAATAACAACAATAAACGAGAGCAACAACAACGACAACAACAACAATTTGTGGCAAACAAATGAGCAAGAGGCAGAACCAGACAGATAAGATAATGGAAATGCCAACGCAAAGACGCTAGATACAGCTAAATAAGCAGCACGACGACTGCTAGAAGACGCCCAAAAACTCCAATGGGGATGGGGCATAGATGGAAGATCTACTGAGTTGGGGTTGCTAGGTAGAGCAACTGTAGCAGTAAAAAAATAAAATAAAAATTTGCCAAATACGTGTAATCCAAGAAGAAGACAAGCAGCAGAGGCAGCGCAAGTCCCTAAATATATGATATATTATAACTGCATCTATAGACACTCAAGCTCATCAAATTATAGCTGAAACAGCAAAAAAGCGTATAGCTTTGAGGGTTCGTTTCCTGCATATGTATATACAACTATCTACACCCTGCCAATGATATAAAATATCTAATCAACTGCAGCCCATGCCACATTCCATACAATTTTCACGCGAATACCCTGTAAATTTATACTAAAACTTATAATTCCTTTTTTATATTTTTCGCTTATCTAAGTCAAATAGTAATTTTTGCTGCAAGAACTTTATATAGAGTCAGTTTCTACTTGTGTCTAGGGAATGCCCCTACATTTTTACATTACTTTTCTGTTTAACTTTTTCTATAAATGTTATTTGTAAAGCAAGCGAATACTCGAAGCTCTAAATCATCATTGAATACCATTGAATATAATTTAATAACTGTCTAGACTTGAAGAAATCAAATCAAATAATCGTATTATTAATCGATATTAAGTAAACTAAATGGGATATGAGCAAAATATATTAGACTCAAACTGTGTATAGCTCTTAAATTATATATAATACAAATTTCAACTATAGAGCTTTTGTAGTTCTCGAGATTGGAGCAAGCAACAAGCGCACCCTGTCTTTATAATTTCGAAGTTTTTTAATATACACGAAAAAATACCAGAACCCCTCTAAAATACAATAAATTAAATAGCAAACTGGTGAATGTTACCTAGAAAGTTGATAAAGCTAGTGAGGTAGGGGGAAATATGTTTATCAAGTCTTACGCACTCTCAATTATTAGATATGAGTTCAACATATTACTGAACAAATTTAATAAAAAGCAAGCATACATGCTTATAATCTGCCCAGGAGTCTTATCAATATATAGTCAGAATTCAGAGAAAGAAATATGGAGCAGAAAGGGAGGGATAAGTGCAGAAATACTAGGAAAATAATACAAAATATAATCAAATTGAATAATAGTAAAAAGAAATACATTTAGCGTGAAATCATTTCGAGAGAATTGTTGAACCCATTTTTATTGGATTAGTAATAGGTCTTAGTGCTGCCATCGCCCATTACAATTGCCATTGGCATTGCTTGGCGACACTTATCTTATCGCCACACCATAACCAAGCCCAGGGAGTGTGGCGCGGCATCGAACAGGTTATATACTGGGCCTATGTAGGCCGATTGTTTGTAAATAAATATATATATAAATATTAAAACCCTGTATCATGGACGCTGGCATAAAAATCAACGAGACCCGAGGGAGTCGCCTAAACCAAACACACACCCGTTTATGTATGCTGAAAATTAAGAGAGCTGAACCAATTTCTATTTGGATCAGCAGCGAATTCGACTATATTGGAATATATACCCATATGGGTTCCTCGTTTGTTGGTATTTGGTTCCATTTCTCCGAAACTCTGCCAAATTTTATTCCCAATTGTAAGCAATACCATGCATACCATGCGAAAAACACCTAACAAATTTTAACAGGTGACAAACGTCTTGCTAGAATGCATATACCATGAAGAATGTGGAGTACAGAACTCTAGAAGTTAGCATAAATAATTGGTTTTCTCTTGAAGTTATGTGTTCCTCGGGAGATTCTTGAAATTGGAAGGTAAAAATCACTTGATATATACTGAAATACCTGTTTCAAATCAAATACTCTTTAAAAAAAATAATAAAACTCAAAATTAAATACCTAAAACATTTTTTTGTCATAACGAAACAACTATAAAATGCGATTTTACAGGGTATTGGATATTAAGTTTGTGAAATATAAAATTTAATTTTTGTTTTTAACACAAAATATGCTTATCTAAGCACAAAAATTAGCAACAACAAAATATATGACTTAAGTTTTTTCGAAATCTGAAGCAATTAAAATATAAATTATGAGCATGCATGACTTTTTCTTTTGTTAACCCTGTCTGTCATATACACATATATATGGATATATACATATATATACATATATAGATATATCTGTGTATATACTCCATGTTCTATATGAATGTGCACTTTGAGTCTCTATTGCCAACGAAACTAACTCAAAACTGACTTCTCATAAAGTCGACTAATTTAGTGCATACAGTTCAATATCCAACTAAAAAGATGCAGAAGAAGAAGAGCAAAATAATGTCGGGAATTACTTTGCTAAGCTAATAATACGAGAAGATGTCAAGAGAGACAAAAGTCGAAAGTCAAGGCGAAAATGACGATGAAATCTCGTCGTCGTCGGCGTTGCTGACCAGACCAGGCCAGACGACAATCAGCTTCAGTCATAATTAAGTACACGTACTTATTGCACACCTCTATGTAAAGTTAATGAGCATTTAAAATGCCAACAACAAAAAATCAGAAACTTACATGTTTTTTCCAGCTTCTGCTTCTTCTTCGACTGTCAGCCAAAAGTACAAAAAATTTGCTATTTTTAATTTGGCAGTCGAATTTACGACTCTATCTCACAGTTTTTTTTTTTTTGGAATTTTTTCGAAGTTCGACGGAGCGAAAAAAAAATACGAAAAAAAAATAATAGAAAAACGTAACTGAATTATTGTAAAGTACATAGAACGGAAAAAAACCCGGTTAATTTTCACTTGGCTGCGGCACTTGAGACGCTGGCGACGTCGGCGTCGCGTAGTGTTCGCGTTTTTCTTGTTTTTTTTTTTTGTATTTATTTCTTAAATTTGTTTTCTCATTTTTTGCCTTAAACTTTAAGCGTTTCGCGCAACGGCAACAACAGTAAAAAACACAATAAAAAAATACAACAGCAACGACCAAACGTAAATGAAATGAACTTCAAATTCGAATCGTTCAGTTAGTTCTAGTTGGCAACGTTTGCCGGCAACTAAAGATTGCCGTAGATTGGGCCGTAGAGTGGGCCGCAGCGTTCACGTCTTGCCCGCAGCGCGACCGATCGACGAGTGAACGCAACGTGCATTGCGCTATGGGGGAAAATAGCGAAGCGCTGAGAGCGACAATCGCCGTCACAGTTTACAGCGTCGGCAGCGACGGCAGCGACGGCAGCGGCGGCAGCGCAACGATCAGCATATTGACTCACACACACGTACATGCAGTCCATGTGTGTGTGTGTGAGTGTGGCTGGTGTATGTGCGCTCAGTCGACTAGCGGCTCAGTGGCGACTCCTGTCGGCCAACGTCAGCATATTGCAGCCCAAGCTTGAGCACTTTCAACACATACAGTCGTAAAAGTATGTATGTGTGTGTGTGTGGCTCAGTGGCGACTCCTGTCGGAGAAGTGCCTAAACTTGAGCATTTGTATGTGTGTTTGTCACTAAATGAGCGCCCAGCAACGCCTCCTGTCGCCCAAGCGCCGCCAACGTCAGCGTTTTGCTGCCTGAGCTTCAGCATTTCACACACAGGCATATGCATTTATAATTCTGTGCCTGTGTCTGTGTGGAATTTGATGGGAACTCGTTGCAGCATAAAATGGGGTACCAGAGTCCAAATATCAGAGTCAGCCTAGCTGATCAAATTACGAGCTCAAGATATGAATTGTGTATGTCTGAGCAAAAGGCAGACATTTTTGTGCTTCCCCAGCTGACAAACAAATATGTATATTTGTTATAAATAGAATCGATTAATGTTTAATTCTTTCGTGCTATATACTAGCTCTATAGCTTAAGTATCTATTGAATTGAAAGTTTCATTTTATTTGTATAATTGTTATTTAGCAGCTTGTCTAATTGCGAATGCTTGAAGTTTGTGCTGTTTGAGACTAATGAATCTTTAAGAAGATAGTAGAAGATGTGGATATGGAGATATATTGTAAAGTATAGAATAACATAATATGCATTTAAGCATAGCAGAAAATTGAGAATTTTATGATAAGACACCATGAAATTTGGGAATATTGAAATATTCGATTTATATAAAAAATGAATCTTATTTCAATTTTATAGTTCAAACAATTAAGGAAAATTTGTGCGTTTTTATATCCACTCAAAACATTCTAAGTAACTATAAAAATAATATATGTATATAAATTCATATAGTTCAAGAACTTTAGCTGTTATCTTTTGTTTACATTCTGTAAATCGATCAAATTACCCAAATTTATTATTGATGATTATTCATATACCTGTACACGATTGATTGCCGTTGCTCTCCGATTCGGAGATTAAGAATTTGTGCTAATGAAACGATCCTCTAATCATCTTCAAACAGAGGTGCACCAGACACCGTCCAGTTGTGCATACACAAACATTTCCAGTGTCCAGACTCACATACACAAACTCAGCCGAGTTGTATTCAGATGGGTATATATACAACACATATATATACATATACATATATATATGTCTTGTGTATCTGACATATCCAACTCCGACTTGTGCTCTCCATTTCAAAACTCAAATAATGCGCGTCGGCTATTTAACTTGAAATTAAGTGACGTCGCTTTTATTTGCTTTTTTGTTTTTGTTTGTTCTCAACGCCGACGGCGACGGCAACGGCGGCAGCGACGCCGACTGCTAACGTCGCTGCGCTTTTGTGTCTTCAGCGCCAAACGATCTCGAAATGTAGTTTTCAGTTTTTAGATAGATATATAGCAACAACTTGTTGAAAATGGGCAAACAAATATTCACATAGGTGTAATTCCAGGCGTGTGTGTGTGTGTGTGCGTGTGAGACTCTCTCTCTCTCTCTCTCTCTCTCTCTCTCTCTATCTGGGTGGACAACCGTAGAGGTGGGCTTTGAGTCCATACAGCATGAAGTCTAGGGCATACAGATAAAACATATAAACGCACAGATACAGCCAAAGAGTGCAGAGCTATTTGCACAGCGAGAGAGAATAGCAGCTATATAGATATAGATACAGATATAGATATAGGTACATAGATTCAGATGGAAACATGTTTATAGGTGAGATACAAAGCAAGACCTCTTGGAGGAAGAAAAGAGAACGAACCAATGGGAGTGTATGTATGTATGACTTTCTCGGAATAGGCCTATGTTCTGATAGCAGTTATTGCACCAGTTCCTATATGAGCACAGAAGAAATTTCCATACGTAGCTCGCAATTTTGGGTACTTGAAAGGGATTTACTGCTCGCAGTAGAAAGACGAATGTAGATAAGAGAGTTTTCACACTGAGCAAGAATTATAATACTTATCAAGTATATATGTACATAAATACTTTTTTACAGCATCAACTAGTTTCAAATGAGTCTCTAAAAATTGAGTTCTTCAATATATATCCAACTGAAAAAGAGCTCAAGCAACTGTTATACTACAATATAACAAAATATTATAGTAGAACTTGGTACACTGTTATACTAGCACATAAAGCTAGGTTTTATAGTAAAATATGACACTGTTATACTAGCATATATTGTTATATGTTTGTTAACTGTTATACTATAATATGATACACTGTTATAATTGCATGTATAACAATCTGCTATACTACCATATGACACACTGTTATACTATAATACAACTGTTACACTAGTATATAATGAACTGCTATACTAACATACAGTCAACTGTTATACTAGCATATAACACATATTAAATATGTTTCATGTTAAATTTGCGGTATCTACATATAAAACCTTTATACTCGGTTTCAACCTCGTAAATCTGTATTTATATGTAATATATTTATTTATATAAATGTCTATATATATACGTCTATATATAAACTGCAAATCTTAAGTCTCAAGCAAGTTGATATTAAATAATATAATAGAACTTTACTAACAATTCTTTTGAGTAGTCTAAACATAGTTGTTAGCGAGCTCAAAACGTTGAATAACATATGATATACATATTTTATGTTATGCACATGTAGATAGATACATATATATATATATATTTATATGTATGATATATAGAATGACATATTCTTATATCTCTGGCACATTTGTAATGAATGTATTGCCCAGCGATTGCCAGTTGCTGGTTGCAAGCGTCAGCAAAAATTGTGGCAATTGTTTTTGGCTTCTAGCGCCACGACTTGAAATTTGCATAGATACTATAAACATATATGTATATATATGTCATATATATATAAGTATTTTGGTGTGTGAGTGTGCATATATAAGGCAGTCATAATATGGCCACGTCGTTGACTTTTAAACGGGGCTGTTAATGTAGCTGTTTCTGTTTTTTTTTTTTGTGTTTTTTTTGTTACTGCGATCGAGCGTCTGTTTAATTAGTAGATAAAAATACAGACAAGCCATGAAGTGTATGTACCTGTTGTGCAGCTGCATCTCTTTCTAGCACACACAAACGCGCTGTTTGCTCGCGCTCTGTCGCACCGCCGCCTGGCTGCCACGATATCAGCAACAGCAACAACAACAGCAACAGCAACAGCAATACCTAGGCCACATTTGCCGTTTCCGAAGCCCGAAAAGTCAAACCGTTGGCAGAGAGTGAGCGACCCGCACACCAAGGCAAAACTCAACACACGTTGCAGGCGTTAATTAGTTTTGGGAGGGCATTTCTTTTATCAGCAACAGCAGCAGCAGCAACCGCAGCAACAACATTTTTCTAACGCGTTTCGTTCTGTAACAAATGCAAATCGAATTGTTGCTATATATATATATATATATATATATATATATATATATATATATATATATATATATATATATATATATATATATATATATATATATATATATATATATATATATATATATATATATATATATATATATATATATATATATATATATATATATATATATATATATATATATATATATATATATATATATATTATATCAGAAGAAACTGTGACTCTACTTCACATCCTCCCATACCCCGCACCCATCAAAAAGAAAAGTCCGTCTTGTTGGCGCCAATTGTCGACCCAATTGTATAAATTTTCATCTTATTGGTATTTGTTTAGCTCCAGGAATTGTAGTTATAGTAAAAGCCATGTATCTGGCTACACACACACATACACACACACATGCATATATATAGTATATCTGAATAGCTCCAAAATTGAGGCCAAGTCGTATTTAAACAGATACAAGATGCTAACGAACTGCAAAGATAATAAATATTTAAATTGTATTTTATTTGCACACGTTCGATCAATATGTGGAAAACGAGCATCGTCGCATAAGTTAAAAAAACCCAACAACAGAGAGAGAGCGAGATAGAGAAAGAGAGTAAGGGGAGAGTGGACGACAGAGAGAGAGAGTGAGAGAGAGAGTGCGTACATATTAGATATGGATAGTCGAAAAAAAGCAAGTAGAAGCGCTCTAGTGGAGACTGCTCGACTACTAGATACCCTGAGCCCTGCAAGGAGCTTATATTCCCATTACTCTCAGCTCCTTCTATACATACACACGCGCACACTCGCACGCGCTCTGCTAACTGCGCAGCGACTGCGCTTGGGCTTTACTATCAGAATTTATTTTTTCAATAGCTTCTCTTGTAGATGTAATCTATAGTAATCAAATTTTCATGACATGCATACCAAAGCAAAATTTCCGATGAATTACGAATATGACAAATAACACATGGATCCACATAGTAAATAGGAAATCTTTAGCTCTTACGGTGTAAAGGCTAGTATACATTTCAAGTCGCAAGATTTTGGGGTGTACGAGATCGGAACGGACAAACTCAACTCACCAGCTTAATCTATAATGTGTATATACTTATAGTATCTGCCACGCCTTCTTCTACATCTCACATCCATTTCCACAGAACCATTATACCCAGATTTTCCATTTTCTATACGCTTAGGGTATAAAAACTATGTACAGAGCCGGACACACGGATGCGGATGCATAATGATCAATGACGTGCTGCTGTTGTTGTCGCAGTTGTGCTGCTCTTTATCTTCCTCTTCAGGGCAAGGTAAATGTTTAAAGTTTATCTAGAGCACAGCTACGGATACAGCTACAGCCGGAGCTATAGATATACAAAAGATATGGCCATGCATAGCTGCATATATATACATAAGCATATACATAGAGTTCGTGTGTGCGTGTGTGTGTGTGTGTGTGTGTGTTTGTATATAGCACTTGGTATGAACGTTGTTACCTGGTGTCACGTCACGGAGCAGCGGCAACAACAACAACAACAACGGCAACTACTCATACAACCATCGAACCGCTTTGTATTGGCATCCATTTAACACATTGCTGTTAAAATTCAGGCAAGAAATCAAATTCAAATAACGCGCTTCAATTCCGCCGCCCGACAACAGTTGACCCAGCTCCCATTAGATGCCCCTAGACAGAGACAGCGAAAGAGATTTGCCCAAGCATACGTAAACGGAACACGATATATATGTACATATATACACGAGTATATAAGAACTTTGTACAGTAAACGTTCGATAAGTGCAACACTGAAAACACATTCAATATGTGAGCAATGCAAGTATATCAGTTTGATGAAAATAATAAAAACAGTTTGTTATATGATATTAAAACAGTTTTCTGATAGTATAACAGTTTTTACTAGTATAACAAAATGTCATATAAAATATATGCTAGTATAACAGTTGTTGCCAGTATACCCGTTCATTAGTTAAATGGTTTATTTTATGAAAACATAACACTTTTTTGCTAGAGCAGTAATTATTATATGCCAGTATTAAAGTTTGAGTAACTGTGCACTATATTCTAGAACAAATTCCTATTTAGTTTCCGTCGAACGCTGTTCCAATAATGAATGATCTACTGCACATCTCTAGATATTCAAGTTATTCATGTTTTTGTGGTCGCCTCTCGTTTTTTTTTTTCTGGTTTTTTAGCTCATCTCTAATTGAGAAAGAGATGACGATAGACGAATGCGCTTGTCAAACACAGAGCAAAGCTGTTCCGACACATGCACAACGATGGAAAAATTTCAAAGTTTGTTTAGCTAAGAACTTATTAGCTGCATCCGAATGCTAGTCAATAGGATATCCGGCGGCCATTTTAAAATAACGCCAAGAAATGCGGAAAACCAAGTACTATAATAGTCTGACTATTCTATGCATACGAAAAACATGACTTATGAATCAAGTATATCAGAACTGATAACGAGGTATCTGGTAGTCGAGTTAATTTGTCTAAATATGTTGTGAAGCAAATCGGAAGTGACTGCTAGATAAGTTTATGACTAATTTTTGATGAATATCTATTGTATGCATTACTGGGTATCTGCTAGCCAAGTCTATCATACATGTGTTTCTATCGAAACAACACAAAACTTATTGCAGGGTATCTACTAGTAGTATTAGTAACTTCTCATTAATGAATATTTCTAGTACAGCTAGCAGAACTAACTGCTTGAGTATCTATAAGTCGAGTCTGAGTGCTTGGTAACTGCTAGTCGATACTTATTGCAGGGTATCTACTAGTCGAGTCAGTGACTACTTTTTAATGAATATTTCTAGTACAGCTAGCTAAACTGACTCCTTGAGTATTTATAAGTAGAGTCGAACAGCATGGTACCTGCTAGTTGAGTCGGTACTTTTTGCAGGGTATCTATTAGTCGAGTTAGTTCTCATATCTGATGCCCTCTATGTGAATTGCTCTCACTCATTTCCAGCATGCCTTTAACTCTTTAGCACTTGCTCTCTCTCCAAATGACTTGGATCCGCCCTCGCCCGCCGCCTACTTCCAGCCACCCCCCTCACAGGCTGTCGGCGGCCGCCGCTGCGTTAGCTGCTGCTCTCCAAAGCCAAATGCTAATAAGCATTAAATTATGAAAAGATTTTTCGTTTGCAAGGCAGTCGGGCCATAAATGACGAAATTTAAGCGCCCATATTTATAGCCCAGACTTTTTGCACTGGAAAAACCAAGTACGCGCTTTTCTCAGCCAGAGCCACAGTCGCAAAAGGGGCAGAGAGGGACTGTATGTATGTATATGTGTGTGTATATGTGTATGAACATTGCGTTAAGGTTTTTATTGGCCAGTCGCGCTGTTGCATAAACTTGGCAAAAAAAAAAAAAAAAAACGCAACACAAATGAAAATATGTTTTGTTGCTGCTGCTGCTGCTCTTGTTGTTGTTGCTTTTGTTGCAGCTGTTAAAATCGAAAATCTGAGAAACTAGAACGCCCAAATAACCCACGGCCCATAAAATATCTAAACAAATTGTGCAAAGCGACGACGCGTCGACGACGTCATCTCCAAACTTTTAACAACTAAATGCTAAACGCATCTCTTACTATTTTCCAATTAGCCACCGCAGGTGGTGGTGCTGCGGTGCTGTGGTGCGGCGGTTCTAGGCATACACTGCTCATTCATCAAGCTCAAAGGGTCAGTGGGTCAGCGAAATCAAAGGCAAACTGCAGGGCAGCGCATTCGCATGAAAGCGAAAGGTTTTAAATTGAAAAAACTTTTTTTTATAATTAAAATAAATTCAATAATTTTGCATACATTTTTATAATCATTTTTAAAATGTTCCTTGGTTTTATTTAATTTATTTTATTTATTTTTTTTTTTTTCGTAATATTTTATGAAATAATATTATTTTGTTACATATTTTTTTATATTTTTTTATTTATTTTATTTTTTTTTATTTTAATTATTTTTTTTTTTTTTTGTTTTTAACTATTTTTTATAATTTTTTATTATTTTTGTATTATATTTTCTAATTTTGTATTATTTTTTACTTCAATTAAATTTTAGACCAAGGTAGATATACCCGACTAAATCTAAAAGATTCCCTTTCAACTAAATATTCTAAGCAAATACAGTAACTAAACATCCACATATATCTATAGGTATATAAGTATGTCTACATGTCATATTCCGACAAATTGATAACGCTTCAGGAAGCGGTGTAAAAGCCAAGTTAAGTGCCTGTAAAATAATCTGTTGACAGGCAATGCTCAAAGGCAGTCGCTACTCGTTTTTTTTTTTTGTGTTCTTTCTATAATTAATTTCGTTTGGTGTCAGGCAAAACACGCCCACTTTGACTGCCCAGTTTTGACTATTGATGGTGATTGGAAAAAAAGTATTCATAAATAGTTAACGCTAAACCAACAGTTGCAGTTGAGCTGACTCGATTGCAATACACTCTTTGCCTAAGTCTAGCTAAGGGATTCGAACATCTAGCGTGTGTGTGTGTCTGGCTAGAAAATAAATGCATTAGATCAGATGTGAGAGCAGCTTAGGGCAGGTATACCAAAAGTGGGAAGTGCGAAGAGCTCATATACCAAATTAGATAACTATTTTTATCGATAAAAATATCGATAATTATCAATTATTCAAGCTAACTCTTCAGCACTTAAAGCTACAGAAACTGTGACTCCATTAATTACTCTATTCATAAATTTATATATATTGTGATCTATCACGCCTACTTTTGATAATGCCAAAGTCTCTAACTCATAAAGGTGCTCACAGGTGCAAGTCTAAACTAGTCTCAACTGTTTACGCTGATCAAACATAAATACATATAATACCTATATATATATATATATATACACAATTTAACACCTGCCACACCCACTTTTCTCAATCGCACACCTATCAAACGCCCATTGTCCTTGTCAGCAACAGTTGACAAGAAGTTATCGGCACTCTGCTAGTAAGTTGAAGTAATTAATTTCTGATTGACAAATTGCCAGATGGCCTAAAGCAACAGCAACAGCTATAGCTCCACACATGCGGCAACAATGAGCATAGCCACACAAACAGATTGAGAAACATAGATTTAAGTGCACCCATATAATTAGAGTGAAGGTTGAACTCGAACACAAAAGACACAACTTGAGAAAATTTGAATTTTTGCAGGCCAAGTTGAAGCGGGCAGCTCGTTGCAGCTGCAACGAGCAGGTGGGGGTGCTGGTGGAGCATGAGAGTGAGGGAGGGGAGGGGGAGGAGGAGGGGGTGGCACTCTTGCTGCATTGGAGGTTCTGGCTTAAAACGTCGTTTAGGCCTCGATTCTCGAGTCTCGTTACACACACGCAACGGCAACGTGGCAGACAATTTGATAACGGAAGTGGGTAGCTATCGCGGCTCGTTGCTGCAGCGCCATCTGTGTGTGAATTATGACAACAAACAACAGACATACACATAGGCAGATTATGTGTGTGTGTGTGTGTTCACAGGGCCCCCCTCCAAATTGATTTGCAGTCGGATTGGGACACTGTGCAATGGCATTGTTAGCTACTCACTTGGGCAGTTAGTGAAAATTGCCGTTCGCTTCGTTGATTGTTTATAGAAACTTACAACAACAACAGCAACAACAGCGACAACAACAACAATAACAATGAACAATGTCAACTATCAAAATGTACAAAAATAATTGCAGTTCTCTGCGACAACAACAACAACAACAAGCGGAGTAACAACTGCACTTAGCGACATGCAACGTTTTGCCTCCCATTGGACTCAGGTCAAAAAAAAACGAAAAAAAAAAATAAAAATAATAGATACATATTTATTGTCATTTTTAATAGTTAAAGAAGGGGTTTTATCTATCCATATACATACATACATATATATTTCGTTTTTTTTTTCAGATAATTTCATAAATGCAATTTTGTTTTCATTGGTCGCTCGCTGCTTGACCATTTGGGTATTTGGTTAGGCTCTGAATGGCAGCTGGCACAACGGGTGTATCAGCGCGATGATCGAGTCGCATTAGGCAAACCTTATTGACAAACTGAACGACTGATGTATATAGGGAGTAGTATGTACGAGTATATGCAAAGACCAATCAGAGTGCAAGCAGAGCTGAGAAGAAGAAGAAGCAGGAGTATCCGACTACAAGATGCCCTAAGCAATGATTAAATTCTACTTATGAACGAAGTGGAGAGATGTATTTCATATTCGAAATATCCTGAATCTCTTAGAAATATAAAGAAAAGTGAAGCAAATGCATAAAATATTGGGCTTAACAAAAAATTGGTACATCAGTAAAGAAACTCTAGGATTAAGAAGTTAAAGGAGGCATTAAAGGACGCAATAAGCTGAACTAGATGAACAAGGAAATTTTATCATTTATTTAGTTTAATAATGTTAATAATGTTTAATAATTTTATACATATATTATTTTAATATTTATTAATATCTTACATCTATTAAGTCAAAATAAATAAAAAAAATATATATAAAAAAAATAATAAATTATATAAATAAAAATATTACCAATTCATGAGATGATTGAAGTTACTACAAAATAGATATTCACGAATAAATAAATCATATATGAAAAGAAAATTATAAAATAGACTATACTTTTTGCAAAGATCTTAGTAACTCTATTCAAAATAGGTGCCGTGCGTGCTCATAATCAACCTAAACCAAAGTCTCACAAATCAATAAAAAAAAAATGCCAAAATTGCATGAATTAAGGTTAGAATTCCTGCCATACCCAACGTCTTCTGCAGAACTAAATTGTTTTCCTATTCTAACACCTGCGCAGTTTTTGGTTCAACAAATTTGAGGATTTTTGTCTAAGGAACTTAGGAAAAATCATTTATCAAATTTTAAAAACCTTTAAACTTTCTCTATGCATTTTTGCAGGTGTACATAAAATATATAAAGAAAATATATAAATAAGTACATATATTGTAGAATTGGAATAATATATTGTAGAACAATATAGGAAGAGTGCAAATGCAAAATGCGATGTTCAGCGATTGACACGCATATTGGACAAGGTTGCGAGAATCGAGCCATGGCTAACAGGCAGAGCCAATGGCATAGACCAAACAGTCCAACTGCCTGCCTAGGCGCCTGCCGCCCCCTATCGGCCCGCTGGCTGCACTAATTACGAGGAGGCCGCAGGCAGCTGCAGCAGAAGCAGAAGCAGAAGAAGAAGCAGAACTGTTGCAGCTGAAAGCCATTTGACACAGTTTGACCGAGCGTAACAAATCAGCATTTTGAAATGGAACACGCTTCGGCTAGTGGAGCTGACGTGGCCACAAAATGGGCGAAATATAAACAGAGAGAGAGAGGTGAAGTGAGAGAGAGAGAGAGTATGTGTGTGTGTCACAGCTTTGTATTGATTCGCGTCGCTTGAGAGCCAAGTTTTTGATGATCTAACCTGATAGCAATATAAAATAACACCCGCCACCTCAGCTAAATCAGCCTTAGCCCCAACCCCTTGTCATATGTACGGATATATATCTCTCTCTATATATGTATATAGAAAGATATTTTAGCTGACATGTAACATTAGTTACTAATGCCAAATAGTTTATATTTGTTGTTGGAACGCGACGCTGCCAACATGGCGTGCTTCCGGTTCCAGTGCATGCCAACCAGCCAGCCAATATGCTCCAAACAGCTACAACCCCCGCCCCTAGCTTCCTCCAGGCCCTCGCGTCCCCTCCCCTCTCTCTCTCTCTCTCTCTCCTCTTGGCATCCATTCTGTGGACTCTTGCGATGCGCGCTTCATTACCCGCCCACATGTCAACCAGCTCTCAATTTGCTGACGTTGATGATGATGATGTGACCTGCGCCGCCCTTGGGCAACGCCCCCTCACCTGGATTACTGCCCCACAGCGCCCATTATCAACGCCAGGTGCGTGCTCGCCGCTCGTGTCGAAGCCCAGCACAGATTCTGCCAGCCGACTCTAATCATGGCGTTTAAATTGAACAATTAAACTAATTTCGCTCTGGCGCTGACGCATGGAAATACCAATTTTTTGTTTCAGTTTTCCCTCATTTTTCTTGTTTTTGTTTTTATTTTACATTAAATTCATAAATTTTTTACATATTTCTATTTGTGTTTCAAAACATTTGGAGAAAGAGCTAAAGGTCTAATTAAATTTGTTCAATTATTTTTTAGGGTTTAGATCTTGTTTTTAATAGCTAAGCAAGCGGCATTTCGAGAGGGATATTCCTCTAAAAAAGAGTTAAGAAATTATGCTACCGACTGTATGATACTAAAAACAATTAAATCAGTTCTGATTGGACTCAAGAGTCAGTCCGCAATAACTTAACCATTCAATTGTTAAATATAACTTTAAATCTTTGCAAAATATAGGGCTATTTGTGATTCCCCACATCCCTAATAATCATATATATATATAAGAGATTAACTAGGAAGAAATGGTCAATTCCTATATATTCCCCAAGATGCATATATATATATAGTCTATATAATATAGAGAAGATCAATTTGGGACAGTTTTATTCGATTTGCCACGACCCAAATGGGCGCTAGCATATCTGTTATAGATAGATTATATATATGTTTAAGCAGACCTATACCACATATAGTATTAGCCAGGTCCCTAGAATAAATATTAAAGGAATGAGTAAATGTTCAAAATTTCAAGACTCTATTCGAACTTTCGTACTGAAGAATGAATGATTATATTATATTATATATATTATGAAAAAATACATAATATATAGTTATCTTCGTGTCAATTGGTCGAATTTTGATCTAATGCAATGTGTATGATATGGTTTCAACAGAGACATCTATTTTCTATAGGGATATCTCTCTTCTCTAGATCACATTCAGGTCTCCTCCGAAGAGGCATCTTTATTTTATACACATATCTCACGTCTCATTAGCACAACTTCCGCTCTCGTCTCATTAGACATCGATTGTTCTTGACCCTATTGACCCAATAATACCTCAACTGTTCCCAGTTATGCCCAAACCATTGCTAGACTATGAAAACTGTTCAGCTTTTCTGCTTAACAGCAACCGCAAAAAATTATATTTTCCCCACATTTTTTTTGTTTTGTTTTTCTTTTTTAACTCACCTCAAATGCAGTCGAACTTCCGGCACGATAAAGATAAAGAAAAAAAAAACAACAAATAAGTCGTAAAGAAACAAAAAACTTGTTGAAAAGTAAATAGTTATTTGTTGCTGTCGTTGGCCTGGTTTTTTGGGAAATTTTTCACACGATTTTCAAAATGCAAATTGCGTTTATGTCTTTTGAGGCCAGCGACAATAGCGCACCAAAGACGAGTCAAACAAAATAAAAAAATATGTTAAGTTAAATAAAAAATTTACAAAAAAAAAATTGGAAAAGAAAGAAAATTAACACTTTATGCGGGTGTCGAGGCGAACGGAGTTGATAGTTGAAACCGGGCGACGATCGCACGTAACCGAAATGAATGCGCAATGAGCAGGTGGGTCGCCTTTTATAGGTGCCTGACCGGGCCTAGTCTGGACTGGCCTGGCAACCCCTCGCCAACTCCAACCCCTATCATATAACAGAGATACAGAGCAACCCCAACCCCTTTACAACCCCACCGCCTCCTCCCACACACTCTCGTACAGTTGGCATCGAACCATCGAATCCTGGCCACATCAGTGCGGATAAGATAACGGGCCAACTATACATATATATATTTGTAGCCTAACGGTTAATGGGGTCGCGTTGCAGAGAGCCAAAACCAGGCGATGTTATCGCCTAACCAGCCTGGCGCATTTATGCAAAACAATATGGCGTCTGCCATCGATCCAATCAATAGATAAACGACAAATCAGCCTCTGATAACGACGACGACAGACCCGGACTAACCCCCGCCATCTGGAGCGTTTGCTCTTCTTCTTCCACTTCCAATTAATTTATAATAAGCTAAACAATATCTGGATATGATTCCCAACTTTTAGCAATATATCATTAAATTATAGTAGAAAACGGAGTGTATGAATTTAGATTATATCATAAATAAAATATATCTCACATTAAGGATTTTCACTCTATTCCATCGAAATTTTAAAATATTTTAATCTAAATATCAAAAAGAACTAAATTCTTTTTCGAGTCAATACGGAAAGAAAAATATTTGACAAAAACTATTTATACTTGTTCATAAGGTGAAAGGAGTATATTGGTTTTCTGCAATACCCGTTCAGCTGTCCGTTCGCCAGTCCATCTGCCCGTATAGCAGTTTAAGACTAGAAATTTGGAGCATATGCTCTCGTCTTATAGAGGGTGTAGATTTTCCTATCATTTCAAATCAAAATTAAATCAAAATCTAAAACGTTTCAAGCTTAACTTGAAGAATTCTTTTAAGTTTTCTACGAATATGGGAATTTTATAGTGATTGAATTAAAATTTTGGAATATATATTGAATAATTAACATTTATATTTGTGCTATAAAGAACTTTGTAGTTTGACTTTAAATACAAAAATTTGCTGAAAGAATAAGGTCTAAAAATAGCTAAAATTGTAGATAGTTTTTGAAAACTCAATACTGACACTATCAAGGTTCTCCTGTTGTTGTGTTAAAAATATATATTAAATATATATCAAATATCTCCAAAGATTTCTAAAAATTTATACAAACAAATTTCCAAAATATATATATCCAACATAATATTTAAAATATCTCAATATTAATTAAATCCGTATAAAATATGCATAAAATGTCTTAAATATATCAAAATACTTATGAAACATATATAAAATATATATAAGTTGAAATATTTCTAAAATAAATATTATTATATCCAAAAGATATATAAAATATTTCTAAAATATCTATAGAATATGTATAAAATACCTTTCAAATAGATAAAATATCTCAAACATATAAATGATATACCTCTGAAATACATATAGAATATCTAAAGAATATCTCTAAAATATCTGTAACATATATATACTAATACAAATCGCTAAGCGAATCAACAATTTTGGTACAGTTGCGCACAAGCTGGCTAAGCGCTGGCATTAGAGGAAAAAAGAGTAAAAGTTAGAAAGGTAAAACCCAAGCCACAACCCCAAATACAATTCAGAGAGCATATCAGTTAGGTCGCAGGTCGCACTGGGGAGAGGTGGGGACGAAAAGGGTTTTTCGGTTTTGGCATTATATGCGGGTAGGGCTTGATAGGCGACCTAATCAAAAATAATTCGGTAAATTAAACAAACAAGCCAGCCAGATGATATAGTAATAAGGGATATATAGAGAGATAAATATATATATATAGGTACATATATATATTTGTATAGATATGGCATATAGTGGAGTGAAGCATAATGGGAAATCAAATAGAAATTTCCAAAACTATTCGATTTTTTCCATGGAAAGGCGTACCCTGGGGCAGGAGCGTGCGAGCGGGCAGATATGACAAGCTGGCCGGCTGCTTATCGGCGTGCGCAACATAATGTGGCAGCAGGTAAACGCTGATAAGGCCACGTTGCCAGGAGGCCAGGAGCAGGGGAGGCCAGCAAACCAGATAAGCCAAACGAAGTCAGCCAGGCTGTACCGCTCCTGAGCGGCTGCTGCTGGTGCTGCCGCTGCCGCTGCCGCTGCTGTTGCTGCCGCTACGGCTGCCCGTGCTTATCACAATTTAAATATTAATTTAGGGATATGAGCAAGAGAGATATATTTACGTGCAGCCGACGGCAAAGCCGACGATGGCTTTGGCTCTGACTCCGCTCCATTTGCTTATCGCCGCATGCAAACAGCGCGAGCAAACAGCGAAACGATATGGAGCGCACTGTTCCCAGCTATACAGATACATAAGCATACAAATAGTAGTATATATCTGTATATATCTATATATAAGGGCCCAACATATGGTGCACATGGTCCATGGAGGAGCTATGGCTTCGCTGCACACCGGAAACGTTGCCCGCAGCTGCTGCAGTTGGCTGCCCATTCACGTAACCGCCTGCCACGCCTACTGTACTCGATGTACTCTACGTGCTAATCAAAGTGTTTTGCAGATATTCACTCGACTCACCAGCGACTTTGCTGTGGCGCCATCAACGTCACCGCCAGCGCCAGCTTCGCTAATTTTCTGGCTGGTCTTCAGTGCGGCAAGCTGCTTGCGTAGTGTGGCAATCTGTTGGGGCAAATGGCAAAATGTTAAATGTTGTGTGTATATGCTGAATAGCCACAGCACAGGCGATAGCGAATGCGAGCGGCCGGAGTGCGCAGGAGCCGTCTGCAGGAAGACCCACAAGTGCAGCTTCTGCAGCTTCAATATAGGAGCAGCAGCAGCAGCCGCAGCAGCAGCAGTAGCAAATGCTCACTGCTATGCAATGCAGCAAGTGCATTGCATTGAGGAACTACTAGTCACAGCAGCAATCCGTATGGCCAATGGAGCTGTGGCAATTGTGGTCGCTGGCACTCACCTCACGATCCTTGCCCTCGCATGACTTTTCTAGCTGCTCCTTGAGCTGCTGCGTCTCGGTTAGTAGCTCGACTGTCGTCTTGGAGCTTAGGTCAGGTCCGCGGTAGTCATCGTCGCCGGGTCCGGCTGTGTCGGCCAGCACCTCCTGGGCCAAGTTCGTCAGTTGTCCTTTGATGGTGTTTAGGCTGTTGTTTAGCCACGACATGCTGCCTGCTGTCTACGTCCTGTTGATCAACGCTCTCTTGCTCGGTGTCCTATATATAACTCGATTCAATACTCCTTAGATTAAAAAATAACTAATTTATAATTTTGCGTGGCACAAGAGCTGCTTCAGCTGATTATTGTTATTGTCATCGCTGGTATCGATAGTTTCGCTCGCGATATATCGCTGTGTGCATGCCAAAATGCTGGATGCTGTGAGGCACAGGTGGCAGATTTTTAGCTATTCTTATGCCAAATTTAGCTAAGCCCAACTGCTTCAAGATTCAAAAGAAATGCACAGCAAAATGTTAAATTAAAATTAAACAAATGATGTAATTATATATTAGATATGTGAAATAATAACAATAAGATGTCAAGCTTAAAGGAAACTCAAGCGTAAACTTTTTGTATGGTATATTTATTTTGATATTTTGCAAAATTATTTAAATACAATTTTATTTCAATGGTTTTCATTAATAACTATAAAATTCCATCTCCTATTAGCTCATTTTGAGTTACCTTACTTAGCTTAACCAATAATTAATCAACTAAAAGATGTAGTTTTTAGATATTTGAATAAATTTGCAATTTCGCGATTTGGCGGCAAATCAATCAACACATGCGTAGGAGAGAGAGAGCGCGTGTCAGCAATCGAACTATCGTAACGTAATCATAATTATTCCGATAATTCTTGCTCATCACTAGTCGCGGCACTATTTACTTATATGTATATAAATAAACACACACATGACAACCTAGTAAATAGAAATGAATAGAACCGTACAACCTCGGATACTGATAAGTTCCTTAAAAGTGAGTAATGTATGGCTGAATCCTTTTTGATCCCATTACTAACATCAATGCACATTGCCATCAAGCACTGGCCACGCCGCTACGCAGCTGACCAGGCACAGCCACGGCCCGAAAAACATTCGCCGTGCATTGGTCTTACACAACGGCCGGATCCGCAATCGGTGAAAACGGACTATGTTGGCCCGCCGGATCCGAAATCCAATTTGCGGCCCTTCGTGTGGCATTACGATGAGAACGAAACGGAATTGGCCAAGAAATTACGTTTGCAACGCATCGAAGTTGAAAAATGGAATATGAATTTCTGGACAAAACACAACGCGCGGTTTTATGAGGTATGTCAGAGCTGAAGTTCATTTCGTATCAATCAGCTTACGCAGGAGAGAGAAAGAGAAATAGATAGCGTAAGAGAGATGAATAAAGTCATTACGTATTTTCGCTCTCCCTCTCTATCTCTCTCGCTCGCTCGCTCTGACTCTCTCATTTGTTTTCATGTTTGTTGATTTCAGGAAAAAGAGGACTTTATAAAATTGCACAAAATCAGCGGAACGGATGAAATCAGCGCCGATCAAATGAGTGTTTTTTATAAATCGTTTTTAGATAAAAACAAACGCATCCATATATTGTACAATATTTCATGGTATTGGAAGAATTTCGACATGCTTACGTTAGCGTTCGCCGTAGAAGTGGAAAAACTATGGAATCGACTCAGGAAAAAAACGTAGCAACCCCATCCAATCCAGCACAATCAACAATAGACAACGTTTTTAACTTTAAACAAAAGTATATATATATATATTTATATATATACATCGATATATATTTAATGACAATTCGGTGTACATACAGTATGTAAATTGTTGAAATTTAGTTAAATTGTTTCACTACAAAGAAAACAAAGTTCATGTAAATATTATATAAATAAACAAAAATCTTATATATGCATACATATATATATATAAATGGGTGTGTGTATATACACATTGATATATGCACATATATCGATATGCATATATGCACACACACACACACATATATATATATATATATATGCATATAAATTGTTAAATGTTTTAAATTGTTTACATTTACTTAAGAACTAAAGATACACTTGAATTGATCAATTTATGTTAAGATATAGCAAAGAAATTAAGTAAAAAAATACATTCAGTTTTGGATGTACATTAAATAAATATTCTACACCATTCGGGAAGAGATTGTTTTCATTTTTCCTTTCTTCCTCTTATACAGTCTCTCGTAACAGCAAAAAAAAAGGAAGTGAAATAATAATATTAAAAAAAAAAACGAACGAAGGCACACCCAGGTCTGCTCTTGGCGATTACAGGATTTGGGTAGAGAATGTACATATATATAAATATATACATATATGTGTGTATGTACATATATAGAGAGTTATATATAAATATATTATATACGCACGCAATACATACATACGAATCATCAAGTAAGTAACATAAAATACATGCTTAAAATTTTTAACTACAAATATTTTATGCGTGAAATTTTCATATTTGTTTTTTGTTTTCTTTTGTTTTGTTTTTTGTTAATAATTTGTTTTTTTTTTTGCATTTTCCTTTCGTTTTTTTTTTTTCTTCTTCTGTTTAGTTTAGTTAATTATACTAAAAAACACGTTTGGCTTATGAGCAATAGGATACAAATTAGCTACAATATGCACGAGGGGCGCATTCATGGACACATATATATGTATGTGCGGATACATGCATATAGATATCTAATAAATATATGTACATATATACTGCTTAAAGAATATATACTATGTTTGCTGATGTGTGTTGGCTAATGTGCAGCATGTGCCTAACAACAAATCAATTCTAATTGTGTTCACTGGGTGTAAATTGGGAGGCAATGGGAACTCCCATTGCTGCTGCTGCTGTTGCTGTTGCTCTAATGTTGTTGTTGTTGTTGTTTCATGTTGTTGTTGTTTCATGTTGTTGCTGCTATTGTTGTTGTTGCTTGCTGTCATTTAATTCATCCACTTGCGACAATTGGGCGCACCACAAGCGCAGGGTATCTTGTGCGCATCATCCTCAATATCGAACTTGTAATCGTACGAGAGCTACGCCATAAAATGAAATAAAAAGATATATATCATATATATACAGCTTCCAGTTTCTTAGTTATTCAATCGCCTACCTCTTCGCCTCGATAGATTTTACGCTTGGCAAAGATTATGATGCGCACATCACGATCGACCTCAACGATTTCGGTCACACAATTGGGATTGCAGGAGTGATTGATATAGCGCGCCAGGCCGCCGCTCAAGGTGGCATCGACAACGCGATCCTCATCCAGGCGGAACATGTAAATACCACGATTCTGTGTAAAATAATGATCAATAAACAAGTTAATAGAAGTCTCCAGAGAGAGAGAGAGAGGGGGGGGGGGGAATGGGCGGTACTCACCTTTGACTCGTATTGCTTCTCACGTATCTCGGATACTTCAGTGCGTATCACCTCGCCAATGTACTCAATGATCATCGTATGCTTCTCAATGTCGCGTGCCGCATACAAGCCCAGGCCCTGGATCTTGGAGCTGATATAAAAGAGAAGGAGAGAGAGAGAGAGAGATAGTTGTATATTAAACATATTTCACATCCATCTCTAGCTTACCGCGCCAGGTACACATTGTTGCGCCATTCCTGCTTCATCTTCTTGTACTGCGAGCTCTTGGAGTGAACGAACTGCTTGCTGTAGGGGCAGGCCACCTCGCCGGCAATGGCCGCCGAATTGGCCATGCGCTGGGTGCTGCAGCTGCCGGCGGTGCGTTGGGTGTGCGGCTTGCGCCAGACGAGCAGCTGTCGCTGCTTGGGCTCGGTGCGTGCCGCACCGGACGGATTGATGGCCAGCGGGAATTCGAGCAGCGGATTGCGTCCGTATTTGAAGCGATAGTCGGTGAGCGTCTCAATGCCCGGCAAACTCTCCAGGATGCGCACAATCGCCGGCTCGGTCAGCCCAAACAAATCCTCGCCGCTGATGTGCTGCGGGAAGAGCTGCAGCCACTTGTGCACCTTGCGCAGCCGCTGTATGGGCTGAAGGATCTGCTGCCAGACGGCCGACGGTGTGCTGTCCCGGAACTCACGGTCCGGCTCCTTCTCGTTGCCGTCGTACACCTGGATGCGAAACTCCGGCCGGCAGCCGACCTCGGCAATGCTGCAGACATAGCGACAGCGTCGATTCGGCCGGCGCACGCACCAATAGTAGCGACTCTAAAGGGAGCAGGAAAACAATCAGAGGTGAGATTCATTGGCAACTGATGCAGGTGAGATTAAGTCTGCATCCACTTACCACCGTGTAGCCAATGGGATAGATGTAGTTGGGCGTGTGGAAGGCCTCCAGCTGGTGCGGCAGCAGCTGGCCCACATTGAGGAAGGTCATGTTGCCGACGCGCAGCAGATTGCTCAGCTCCGAGTAGTGCATGACCGTGGCCACCTGGCGGCTCTCGTCGCGTTCGACAAATACCCGGCGATGCACCACGAACGAGCTGAGCTCGTTCTCCGTGACGCCCGACGAGCTGTTGGCCGCATGGGCGCTGCAGTGCATCGTCTTGTTCTTGAAGAAGATGCACTCCTCCTTGATGGCGCAGGGCAAGTGGTAGAGATTGCTGCAGCGCGCCTTGAAGCACTTGATCGTGGCGCCCAGCTGATGGCAGGCGCTGCACGCCTGATTCAGGCCCGACTGTAGTGCAGTCGGAAAGTGCATTAAGCCGCCGGAGACCGTCTCATAGACATCGTTCGACCACAAGGCACAATTGAGATGAACCTGTGCAGGATTGGGGGTATTGTTAGATATACAGGCAAAGACCTGGTTCAGCCATATCCGGCCACACACTCACCCATTTGTCCACATCGAAGTTGAGCAGGCGCGAGGGTCCGTCGGCTTTGCCGTCGCCGCGCTGATTGCAGAAGACGCACTGGCGCAGATCCTCCAGCGTGTCCGGATTGAAGTCTGTCTCCCAGACGGTATTGTTCAGCGCCGCAGCATCGTTCTCCTGCTTGATAGCCGTAGAGTCGACTCCGGCCGTAAAGCAGTCGGCGCTGTAGTACTTGATGATGCATTTCCGTTTCACTGGCGCCGGCGGAGGCGGAGGTGGCGGTGGCGGCGTTGGCGTCGCCTCGCTCTTGGACTGTTGCTGCTGCTGCTGCTGCTCCATATCAACGTCTTCGGGCTCCACCTTTTCAATGGGCAACATGGTCATGAATGCATCCCCAGCAGCTGGCGGCGCACCAGCTGCAGGCGCCGCTCCTGGCGTCGCTTCCTCCTCGACGGGCTCCTCCTTGCCGCGCCACTTGTACTGCGCGAAGCAGCTGCGATTGCAGAAGTAGGCGTAGGGCGGCGGCGTGGACTTGCGCGGCAGCAGCGAGCGCAGCATTGCCAGCATGGGCGACACCGGCTCCTCGGGCAGATTCTGGTGCGGCACGCGCAGCCCAAAGGCGGCAATGACGCTGCCGCAGCCGCGGCACAGCTTCCTCTGCCCGGTGAGTATTTTGCGCAGATTGCTCTGACTAGTGACAGCAGCAGCAGCTGACTGGGTCTGAGCCGACTCCTGCTCGCTTGGCTCCTTGGCCTTGTCCGCGCCGGAGGCGGAGGCATCGATCAGTTTGCAGGTTAAGGCGGGCGTCAGGTGCAGCAGATTGGCCAAGTCACGCAGCACGCCGGCAATGTTGTCCGTTGCCGAGCTGTGCAGCGAGAGTATCACATTTTGGTTCTTCTGCTGGTAGTTGTTGTTGTTGATGTTGCTGCTGCCGCTGCTGTTGCTGTTGTTGTTGCTGCTGCTGTTTGCGTTGCTGCTGGCATGGCCCAGCGTCATGCCCAGCTCCAGCTGCTGCGCCTTGCGCAACTCCTCCGCACAGCCGCGCAGCAGCGGCGACACGGGCGTCCGCAGCGTAGTCGCATCCATTGCCAGCGCCACCGGCGACATGCGGCCCGGAGCGCAGCGCTGGTTGCTGTTGGTGTTGAGCAGCACCAGGCCCGGATAGCGACTGAGCCGTGACCAGGCCACAGGCCCATCCAAGCGGCTGGCCGTGTGCTGCGGCTGCTGCTGCTGATGTTGTTGCTGCTGATGTTGCTGCTGTTCAATGAGCTCTGTCGTCTCCAGATTGCAGTCGCGCACGGCGGCTATCTGGCGCTGCAGACGCTCGCGCGGATTGCGCTGGATGTGCGTAGAGAACTCCTGATCGTAAAAGTCATTCTGTATGCTTGACAAGGAGCTGGCATTCGAGGTCAAACTGTTGCTGTTGCTGCTGTTGCTGTTGCTGCTGGAGTCGCCGCTGCCGCCGAAGCGTTCGCTGTCGTACAACGACTTGATGCTCGGATGCCGCAGATTGCCAATGCGGCCGAGCAGCTGGTTGCAGTCGATGCTGCTGCCACTGCTGCTCCCGCTGTCGTCCAGCTGGCGCTGCAGCTGCAGGGCACGCGAAATGGCCTTCAGCTTGCCGCCGCCGGCGGCGTTGCTGCCGTTGCTGCCAAAGCAGGGCCCGCGCCCGATGAGGAAGTTGCGATTAAGCAGCGGCTCGAGCACCTGCAGCGGCTGCATCTGGCGTATGTGCGTCATCAGCTTCTCGGTAAATGCATCGTGATCCTCCTCCACCTTGGACAGCTTGCGCACGCGCTTCTTCAGCATGGGCGAGGCCATGCCGGAGCCGGCGCCCGGTCCGCTGCCCGAGAGTAAATGCCCGCCGCTGGTGGCCAGCGGCCCGCCCAGCTGCGCATTGCCCGGCATGTTGGTCAGCTGCACCACGGCACCGGCTGGCAGTGTGCCGGGCATGTCGCGGAGGCTGCTGGCGGCGGCAGCGGCGGCCGCAGCGGCAGCAGCAGCGGCTGCAGCACCAGCAGCGGCATTCGCATTGCTGCGACGCGGTCGCTGCGCCTCGCGCTTCCGTCGCTTGCGCTGCTCCACGGCCTTGGGCTCGGACAGAGATGTTGCTGGTGCGACAGCACCTGTTGCTACTGTTGTAGGTGTTGGCGGTTGCTGTTGCTGTGAAAGCAACTGTTGCTGATGCAGCTGATGTTGTTGGTGCAGCTGCTGCTGCTGTTGTAGCTGATGTTGTTGCAGCTGTTGCTGTTGTTGCTGCTGGTGTTGTGGCTGCTGTGGTTGCTGCTGCTGCTGCTGCTGTTGCTGCAACTGTTGCTGCTGTAGCTGCATTTGCAACTGTTGCTGCTGCTGTTGCTGCTGCTGCTGTAATTGCATTTGCAACTGCTGCTGCTGCTGCTGCTGCTGTTGTTGCTGCTGCTGTTGTTGATGCTGCTGCTGCTGTTGTTGTTGCTGCTGCTGCTGCTGTTGCAGCTTCTCATATGCCGCTGCTGGCGTTGCTATGCGCGCCTTTATCAACTCGTGATCCACATTGTTGCTATGTCCCACTGCAATTTCGCTTTTTATCTCCTTTTCCTCCACTTGCTGTTGTTGTTGTTGTTGCTGCTGCAACTGCTGCTGCTGCTGTTGTTGTTGTTGCAACTGCTGCTGCTGCAACTGCAGCTGCAACTGTTGCTGCTGCATGGGCAGCTTTCGTTTCAGCGCCTCGCTATTCATCAAACTCACATTCGCTGGCTTTTCCTGCAGCTTCCAGCTGTCGCCGAGCTGTGGCGGCTTCTCCGGCTCGGTCGAGGCGTGCGCCTCATCGTGCGGCTCCTGCTTGTTGAGCTTGAGCAGCTCCTTAGTGGGCTTAGTGGTGATGGAAATGGTTACATTCGAGACGTGGCCCGTGCTCAGCTCGTACGACGGCGGCGGCGGCAGTGGCTCCGGCTTGCTGCTGGGCTCAACGAGCAGAGCGGGCAGCTTGTTCGTCACGGCGGGCAGCGCAGTGGACGTGACTGTTGCTCCAGCAGCAGCGGCGGCAGCGGCAGCGGCGGCGGCAGCAGCTGCAGCTGCAGCTGAGGCAGAGACTGGCGTGGATATGAAGGAGGTTTCCTTGGAGACGATTTGCACCGATTGCTTGAGCTGCGGCGCTGGCGGCGCAACGGCAACTGTTGCTGGTGTTGCTATGGGCGCTGCTGCTGCAGTTGTTGCTGTCGTTGCAGCAGTTGTTGTTGCTGCTACAACTATTGTTGTTGCTGCTGATGCTGCTGCGGCGGGTGCCGACTCCTGCTCGAGCAACTTTTGCGGCTCGACAACTGGAGTGGGCGTGGGCGTGGGCGTGGCCGCCTGACTAATTGCCACCATTGTTGCTGTTGTCGTGGTGATGGTGTTGCAGCTGCCGCTGCCGCTGGTATTGCTGTTGCTGCTGCTCACAGCCGCCGGCACCGGCGGTATAACGGGCCGCGCCAGCTGCGCCTCCAGCGAGCTGACCAGACCCATGCTCGGCGCCCGCACATTGATGACCTTGCGCGCGGAGAGCGGCGCCGACGTTATCGATATCTGCTGCAGCGTGCTGTGGCTGTTGTTGTTGCTGCTGTTGCTGTTGTTGCCGGCTCCAGTGTTGCTGCTACTGCTGCTGCTGTTCTGCAGCAATTGCTTGAGCAGCGCATTGTTGGAATCATCCACTCGCGTGTGCAACGTGATGCGTTTCTCTGTGGTGTTGCTCAGCTGCTGCTGCTGTTGTTGCTGCTCCTCCTGCTGCTGCTCAGCTGGCGAATCCTTGTGGCTGTCTGGCGGCGCCGACGCCTGCTTAACCAGCAGCAGCTTTGTCTTCGGCTCACTCTCGCCGGCCTCGGCCTTCGGCTCGGCGAGCTTCACCGCCTGCGCTTTCAGCTGGAGCTTACCCACGGTCTCCGCGTCCAGCGTGCTGAAGGGCTGCATCTGGAGCGTGGCGCCGCTGTTGGCCGACGTCGTTATCATCTTGGGCTTCTGCTGGCCCATCGCCGTCTTGGACACCACCAGGGAGATGTTCTTCTGTAGGGAGATGATGGGCCGTGCGCAGAGCGTGGCGCCAGTCGCTGGCTTAGGCAGCGCCTCCTCCGATCCACCAGCTGCGCCCTGCTGCTGTTGCTGTGGCGCCTGCTGCTTGAATATGTTGATGCTGGGCGTGCAGTGCAGCTGGCTCTTGTCCAGGGGCTTGATGACCACGCTGTTAATCTTGCCGAACTCGGTGCTCACCTCGCCGCCATCCATGGACTTGCTCTTGTTCAGCAGGATCTTCTGTATGTTCTCGCTGTAGGTAATCGTCTTCGGCTGTTGCTCGTGCGTCTCGCCATCGTGTTGCTGTTTGTCCTGCTGCTGCTGCTGCTGCTGTTGCTGCTGCTGCTGCAGCATGGTAAATGTCTGGCCCGAATTCGTGGGCGTTATGGTGACAATGCTGCCGGTGGCCGGCTGCTGCTGTTGCTGCTGCTGTATCTGCAGCTGGAGGTGCTGCTGCTGCTGCTGGAACTGCAGCGACATCTTCTTGCTGACCACCTTGGCGGTGACGATTTTGGTGTTGGCCGGCTTGATCTGCACGTTGGCGAAGGAGACAATTGTGGTTGGATTCTTGCGCGACTTCACCAGCTTGAGGTTCAGTTGTTGCTGCTGCTGCTGCTGATGTTGCACCTGGTGCTGGTGCTGCTGCGCCTGCTGGGCCGTCACGGTGGTCGCTGTTACGGCCGTTGCCTGCTGCTTGCTCTCGACAATTGTTGCACCGCCCGCTGTGGTGGCGCCGCTGGCGCTCATGAACTGGCCACCCTGCAGGATCTGCGGCTTTAACAGCGGCACCGATATCATCTTGTTGCCAATGGACACCTTGGCCGTGGTTTGGGTGCCCTCCGCCAGCTTCTTGGCATTCACCATCACCTGCTGGCCCTTGTACTTGGTCTGGAAGCTGACGCGATTCAGCAGCGTTGTTGTCGCCGTCGCCGTGCCGCTGCCCATCGCTGTGCCGCTGTTGAACATGTTGTAGCTGCCCGGCTGCAGCTGGGCGGATGTCGTGGACTTTTGCACCATGTTGCCAGTGGCAATACTATTGCTGCTGCTGCTGCCGCCGCCGCCGCCGCCGCTGCTGTTGTTGCTGCTGCTGCTGGCATTGTTGTTGGTAACTGTTGCTTCGTGCGTTGCTGCTGGCTTCAGCTCAGCCGTCGTCGTTGCTGGCAGCAGCACATAGTCCAGCTCCTGAATGGTCACCGTCTTGCCCAGCTGCGGCTGCGACTGCGGCTGCTGCTGCTGCGGCTGCTCGCTGCTGTTGCTCGGCGTCTGCTCAGCACTCGGCTCTATAGATATGATGGAGGCTGTGGAGGAGGAGGAGGAAATCGATGCTGTTGTCACATCTTTTTTGGTAAAGCTGGCATAAGCTGCAAAACAAAATACGAATTCAATATAATCATTGCAGGCGCTGTCCACCTCAAGCCCAACTTACTTTGCTTTGGGTTGATGCTGTTGCTGATGCTGCTGATGTTGCTGTTGCTGCTGCTGGTGTTGCTGTTGTTGATGATGCTGGTGGTGGTTGTGTTGGTGGCGTTGCTGTTGCTGCTGTTGGACGCCTCCTCCGGCTTGATGGCGTTCATTTCACAGACGATTATTTGATCATCCCGCGGCTCCCAGCAGGCGTCAGCAGCAGCAGCATCTGCCTTGGCATTCGCGTGGTTAACAAAATTGCCGCCAATGCTAATGTTTGTTGTGGTTTGTGGCTCGTCCGTTGATATTTTGTTGGCTGCAGCGTTTGTGGATGATGTTGCTACTACCACGGCAGCGACTGCTGTTGCTGTTGGTGCTGCTGGTGCTGCTGCTGTTGCTGCTGCTGCTGTGGTTGTTGTTGTTGTTGTAGCTGTAGCTGCACGTTGTTTGGCGGGTAAACTGGTTGTGGGCGTGCATATAACAATATCGCGCTTCAGTTTCTTGCGATTCGGATCATCATTGTCGTCCACACTGCTGCGCTTCTGTATGGATATTGTATTAAAATTGAGCGCTGCCGTTGCAGATGTTACACGTTCGGGTTTCGCTTTTTCGGCGGCAGCAGCCGCAGCAGCAAGCGATGTTGTCACTTTCGATATATTCATAACAACAAACTAAGCGGCCAAACACATTTAAACGCTAGCAATTGTTGCTCAATGCACTTGGATATGGAGTTCTATTTGTTTGTATGTACATAAAGAGAATGTTTCAAAACATACACTATTTAGACAAAAAATGATTTTTCGTGTATGCGCAGGGTATCCTAAACTTTAACCAGTGATAATATACGAAGAAAAATACCACACTTTGACAGCGTTGCATTTTTCGATAACAATATGTACACACACCCACACGTAAATACCTTGTTTCCATCAGCACAGGCTAATGCAAATTATATACCTGCCCATGCAACCTGTACGACGGCTTTGCGCATGGCAGCATTTACTGAAATATTGTGCAT
Source organism: Drosophila meridionalis (assembly GCA_035045145.1). Taxonomy (NCBI): domain Eukaryota; kingdom Metazoa; phylum Arthropoda; class Insecta; order Diptera; family Drosophilidae; genus Drosophila; species Drosophila meridionalis. The sequence continues at coordinate 4,614,066 of JAWNPG010000009.1, read as the reverse complement.
TTTATTAACTCAAATTGATGAATGAAATCATTTTGCTTATTTATTTGCAGTATGTAGACAATGTGCATGCCATCATTAAATTCTAAAAGCGATAACGGAATATGTCTGGCAGCGCTACTGCTAAAACAGTGTTGCTACATTTATAAAAAAGAATATATATATTGTGATTAAATATTTATTATATGTACATACAAAATTATAACAAATATTGAAAACACAAAATTAAATTTTTACCTAAATATTTGCTGATTGTTTGTTTGCTGAGGTTGTTAAGAATTTTTTAAATTATTGCATAGACAGTCTGGCAACGCTGCGCTGATGCAACCATCAACAGTACAAATTCATGGGCTCACGATTATATTAAATATATATTAAAAAGGAAACATGTGGTGCCTAAAAACAGTCACACAACTATTGAAAAACAGCATTGCATGTGAGGGCGCATTACTGTACGCAGCCACTGACCAATTCTGATTCAATATCATCTCATTTACAGCCCCTAATGTGAACTACAATTGCGTAGCCGGCCTCAAATATTTCCCACCGCCAATCAAATATGAAAGTATGTCGTAATGAATATGTGTATTACTATGATTGCATCAAATTGCGCTTCGCTTTGCAGACATCGAGAAGGTGGAGCGACCCAAGCTGCGCGTCATGGAGCGCATGCCCCAGCTTCCGCCCAACCTGCGGCCGCCCAAAATGCAGAAGCGTCTGCGCTACATGCGCGGCCCGGAGCTCGTCCACAATCAGCTGCTGCACAAGCAGTACGCGATCATTGCCACGGGCGGCGGCCGTTTGCGCTGGGGCCACTACGAGATGATGCGTCTGACCATCGGCCGCAAGATGAACGTGAACACAATGTTTGCCACATGGCGAGTGCCAGCGCCTTGGCAGCCCATCACCAAGAAGGGTCAGGGCCAGCGCATGGGCGGCGGCAAGGGCGCCATCGATCACTACGTGGCCCCCATCAAGGCGGGTCGCGTCATAGTCGAAATTGCTGGCAAATGCGAGTTCGTCGAGTGCAAGGGCTTCCTCCAGCAGGTGGCCAATCAGCTGCCATTCGCGGCCACAGTCGTCTCCCAGCAGATGCTGGACGAGCAGCAGGCCGAGGAGGAGCAATTGGTACGCGATAACCGAAACCCATTCACAATGAAATACGTTATACAAAACAATCTAAATGGTTGCCATCGATGGCTGTCGCCCGTGGACCACAAGTGGTTCGGCAAGCATTTGTAGATAATTCATATCTGACTAAGTAAATGTTTTAATAAAACATCAAATTGTTGTGTTTGGCATACAGATGAATGTCTATTGATATGTCCAAGTGCAGTGCTTGCACATCCTTAGACGTCTCGCTTAGCCAGCGTCTACTGTACATAAACAATTAAAGCAACGTACTGTTGCTCACGCTTGAGCAAACAAAACTGTCAAGTGTTATCGATAGTCCAGTTTCCCTCAAACTGTTATCGCTGCTATTCAAAAAAGAAAGAAAAACATGCACATTTCTCAGTTCAATTTACAACTATCAAGCATTATCGATAGCACGTATATCCAGTTGCTTTCAAACTGTTCTAGTTGTTATTCACAACAGAAAGAGAAGGAAATACATAAGTGCTGCACAATTTCGTCTAGACTGCTCGCGCTTGAGCAAACACAACCGCCAAGCGTTATCGATAGCACATATGCAGCCCCAGCTGCTCGCAAACTGTTATGCTGCACAAGTGATTGCTGTTAAGCGATATCGATAGTATTCCAGTTGCCCCCAAACTGTTATTATTTAAAAATGAGAAAGAGAAGGAAATACATAAAAATGCCGCACAATTTCGCTAAGTTTGAAGTTGAAAAACGTTTTTGTTTTTAATTTATGATTCTATTGCAAACATTCGTTTAATTTCCATTTTTTGTTTTTGTGTATATGGGTAATATGTAAGATTTCGCACTTTATATATGTTTGTTCTGCTTTATGTTAGTATATAATGTAATGTGTGTATTTTAATTGCACGACTTTCGTAATCGCCATCTTCATCATCGTCATCATCGTCGTGTTCGTCTTAGTCGTATTCTCCTCGCGTCCTCGCAGCATGATCATCGTGCTCGTATTATCATCTGTGCTTAACAGTCGGTATCGTACCAGGCAGCCAAGTTATTGTTGTCATTGGGTGGCGTGGGCATGGCATCCAAATCAAAGTTCAAAGCGCCCGCATCAATCTCGCCGACATCCATGTCCATGGAGTAGGGCGATGTGGGTGCCCCACCGGGCGGCGCAGCGCCACCGGCGCCAGCACCACCGCCAACAGCATTGCCAGCGGCGCCAGCTCCACCACCTACCGGACTGCTGATTTCGAGACCTTGCATTGAATCTATTGGTAGAGTATCATATCCTGCACGAATGAGAAATCGAATGAAACAATTAAGTCGAATCGAATCGAATATCGAATATAATTCCAATCTATTCAAATACATATAGAAATATATCTATGTAATATGAGACATGCACTCGATTATTATGCTTCAACTTTGTTTATTACATTTAAATATGTTTTGTTCTTTATCAAAGAAACATGCAAAATCAATGCTTACGTAACGTCAACATAAACGTAAGAAATCATATTTAGTAAATTGTTAACGAAACTGAAATTGTTGAGGGCGTCTCCTGCTGCAAGTCGAAATTGAGTGAGTTTCTGTGTGTGTGTGTGTGTGTGAGAGAGAGAGAGAGAAATTATGCAATGTGTGTGTGAGAGTGTATTCAATAGTCTAACATGGCTTGCACGCCTATGAGACAAAGAATGGAATGGAACACATTTATCCACTTGCTAAAGGATGCCATATAATGCAGTGTTTCCACGCGAAGTTAACTTTTGTAGAGTTTATAAATACCAATCTCATCTATGTAATGCCTAGAGTAGAGACAGTTTAAATCATTAGCGGTTGGTAGGGGTATCATAATAACTAACTAAACAGACGCAAAAAGAAATGAATCAGAGTTTCGTTGAATTTGAAAATATGCACACACACACACACACACATACATACATATACATATACATACATGTATGAGTGTAGCACATTTGACATGCAAATTTATGGCAGTGATGGGCTATGGGAGATGACGCTGTCCATAGCAACTGTGTCTGGGGTTCCGGGTTCGGGTTCGGGGCACATTAATATTAAACATGTGACAAGCATAAGAGTCGAAGAATTAAGAAAAGTTCACATGATCTGCATTTTGATTGGTGGCAACTCCTAATTTGAACTGGTTCATGTGAAGTTCACTTTCGGTTTCAATGACTTGTGTAATAATGTAATCGAGTAAGGTGGAAGGGGGAGGGGCAACACTTGTGTATTAAATGCTTAACGGTTAATCACTTATGTTTGTATATATCGATATATGTAAGTGCACTCAATTGATTAGTAGTAGATCGATCAACCACACTTGTTCAGCAATCGCTTAGACACTTATACGTATGCAGTAATTGTTAATAAGGACACTTAAATACTAATTGATTAATGATGATAACGGACGGCTCCTTGGGGTGTGTCGGGCCATGGGGGGTTAGTGGTGTTTTAACTACAGTGAGGTTTAAGAAGGGGTAAGAGTTGTCGTCAATTTAGCTTTTTTGGTTAATCCATTTTTGTCATCTTTTGGTTTCGGCTTGAACAAATAATGAGTAGACACACACACATTCATACATTGATTAATTGCAATTAGATGAAGGCAGGGGCGGGGCGGGGCTTGGTTGGGGGTGGTTAAGACTTTTGTGATTGATTAGTGTTGACTGTAGTAGAGATCCTTAAAGCCGTTGTAGGCGGAAGCGAGCATACATACATACCTTGCTGATGGAATGCGCGACCTCCGTGCGAACTGTGCACACTGGGCGGACCTTGTCCGTACAGGCCCTCATATGCTTCTTCGGGTCCAAGCATATCCTGTGATCGTGATCGTGATCGTGATCGTGAACGTGAACGTGATTGTGTACGAGTACGTGTTTTGTCAGTGTGTGAGTGTGTGTGTGTGTGTGGGTTGATTGGTTGGTGTGGGTGTGTGTGTGTGAGAGTGGGTGTATATATGTGTGTTATTTTTTCAATTTTTTTTTTATTTTTTGGATGGATCAGAAGTGAAAAGTTGTTAGGAAATAGAAGAGACACACAGACACAGAACACGAGTTGTTGTGTTGCGTATAGGTGTGTGTGAGAGAGAGATAGAGAGAGCGAGAAAGAGAGAGGATGTGTTTGTTGTTGTTGTTGTTGTTGTGCGTGATGCAAGTGAGATCGGTCGATGTGTGTGGATATATAGTTGATTGATTTGGTGTTTGGTTTGTTCGATTTCAGTAGATTTTGTTTTTTGTTTTTTTTTTTTTTGCACACAAACAAAACATAATGTAAGAAAAAAGAAACGAAATAAATCAAAATACAAATTAATTACAAAATCAAAAATTAACGGTAATTAGTAAACATATTTAAAAATTAAAATAGCTAAATAATGTATAAATATTATCTATATATATAGGTGATAATAAATCAAGGTTGTAATTTACTTTGAGGTTCAAAATGATTTCTTGTTTTCTCTTTTCTCTTTTTTTTCGGTTCAAATCTCGGTTGATTCTACGGCCAAATGCTTGCAATCAAAGTCTACTTAAAACTAACATTAAAAATGATTCGAAAACAATGAATAACATGTTCGATAATAATAATAATATAATATATGTTGACAATCTGTGTACGTTATACATATATCGATTGTATTATCGATAGATTATATACATGGGAGCAATCGTCTGCTTACAATTAGTTTCAGTTATATATGTATTGCTACAGATGTTTATGTACAAATCGGTGGAGTTCGGGGATCGAGAGACAAGTTTTAAGGTCAAATGTATTTACAAACATTGAAATGAAAATCGGGCCCCAAATCATGGAAATCAAGAGTTTCGGAGTTATGCAGTAGAGAAGCGTTACGCACCTGTAAGTCCGGACCCATGCCGAGGTCAGCGTTGGCCCAGATGTTGTTCTCTTCGCGGAGCAGCGAGTTGGTCAGCTCGATGGACAGACGCTTCTTGTAGTCCTGCGGCTTGTCCTCGCTCATCCGGAACAGCACGGCGGCTGCATAGGTGGCCACGCCCTCGTTGCGCGAATGCAACAGATCGGTGAGCGGCCCAGTGGCGCCCTCCTGTTCGATGATCTCGGCGCCCTCCTTGTCGGCGGCCAGCTCGCAGAGTACGCCAGCGGCAACGCGCTGCAAGTGTATGTCATTATAATCTATTCCAATTACCAGGGATCACCTAGATCACCTGGATCACACACACTCACCTGAATGTTCTCGATTTCGTTGAAAAGCAAACGCACAAAGATCGGGATCACCGACTGCTGGCGTATGAGAGCCCGATTGTGCGACTCGCGCGCCAGGATATGCAAGGCGCCCACAGTGCCCTCGACAATCTCCTCCATGCGAACGCCGTCGGCGTAAGCAGATGGCTGCTGCGACCCAGTGGTGGCAATAGACGAACGTTGCTATGTAATGCAAATCGTAAATAGATAAGGACAAAGGAACGGATTGAACGGCTTGGCGCAGGAGTGGGAGCAGGAGCAGGAGCAGGAGCAGGAGCTCCTCCATCCAGACAGACACAGATCTAACACTCATGTCCTGGCAGTGCCTCAATCCCTGCATGGCTATATACTTACACGCTCTGTGTCCTGGAATGCTCGCATCAGGAGCCGCACCAGATGGTGTATGGCGCCGTGCTCGCGCAGCGGCGCATGATTGGCCGGGCAGAGGGCCAGATTGCGAATGAGTCCGATGACGGCCTTGATGAGGGGCCAGCGCGATGGTGGATGCAATAGCTTCACAATCACGGACAGCCCGTAATTGAGACGCACCGCATTCTGGGCGAGCTCCGAGTCGACGTGGCGCGAGGTCAGATGGCGCAGGGCGCAGACGGCCGGCTCGGTGATCTCCTCGCGATCGCCGGCATTGATGATGGTGCGAACGAGCGCATCGACGCCGCCCACCTGGCAGACGGTCGCCTTGTTGCGCTGATTATTGCAAGTCAAATTCGATAGAATGCCGGCGGCACAGGTGACCACGTTGACATCCGTGGAGCCCAGGACTTGGACGAGCGACTGCAGCAGTGCCTCCAGTCCCTCCACCTTGGTGGCAGCGTCCGACAGATTGCGCAGCGTCCAGAGACAGTTCTGGACGAGACGCGGCGACATGTTGCCCAAGTGCATGGCCAGCGCCTGCATGCCGCCAGCGTCGACAATGGCCGGCTTGTTGCTGGAGCACACCGAGAGCACCTTCAGCACACGCGATGTGGTCCACAAGAGCTTCTCGTAGTCGTAGGAGCGCATGATGCGGACCAGCTCGTTGGGTCCGCCGGAAGCGAGAATGATCAGCTTGCTCTCCTGGTTGCCGTAGGCCAGAATCTGCAGACAGTCGGTGACAATGGCCAAGAACTTGACATTGTTGCGCTGCAAGAGCGTCACCATCTTCTGGAGGCCGCCGGCCAGACGCACGGCCATCTTGGAGCCGTCCTGGTGGAGCAGCAGATTGTGCAGCGTGGTGATCGCATAGAAGAGCACGCTCTCCACGGGCGACGAGAGCAGCTTGACGAGAGCGGGAATGCCGCCGCTCTTGAAAATGGCCAACAGACCCTGGCGATGGTGCGACAAGTTGTGGAGCGTGCCGACAGCCGCCTTGGTGCTCTCCAGATCGTTGCTATTCGAGATGGCGCGCACGAGGGCGGCCACCATCTGGGGACTGTTCATGATGGCGTGACGCGAAGCCTCCTTCTTGGACAGCTGGTGGACCATCATGGCTGCCTGCGAGACGACCACCTGATCCTCGTCGTTGAGCAGCTTGATCAGCTCCGGTATGGCGCGCGTGGCCAGCTCAGCGTCGTCCTGGTAGTTGATCAGATTGACGACCGCATGCTTCAGCATCTGCGAGGGCTCCGACAGGCGCTGCACTGCGGTCGGTTGCTGTGGATCGAACTGTGTTGATGGTATCTCGATGCCCTCCTCGAGCGTCTCGGGGAACATGGCGGCGCGCACGCGTTGCGACCGTGTCTGGCTCAGCTGCTGATTCATATCGTCCACCTGATCCTGTGTGAAATTCTGCGGAAATCCGGTGTCCAAATCGAACATGAGCGGATCGCCCTCCATCTCCTCATCCTCCTTGCCGGACAACGATGGCACCTGGGTGACGGCGCCCGAATGTATGCCGGAGTCACCCAAATACGAGTTCTGTTGCCACATTAGTGTCTGCTCCTTGGCCGACACCATCGGTGGCAAATCCGGCGGATTGTATTGGTTGTTGTGGGACACTGCGAAAGAGGATTACGGATAAGCTATAGAGCATGATAAAGAGACGTCGTTCCACCAATCCACCAATTCTTGATAGACAGCAGCATTATTCTTTAACGGGACACCCATTGGAAAGCACATCCCACAGCCCTGACAGAACAGTCCCCACACTCTTTCCTTAGATCCCATCAACTCAATAGGGTTTAAGACACTCAGCGAACAAACACATTTCTATTGGATTTGTATTTCCGCCGTGGAAATAACGAGTGCACTTCATATCTAGGATTAAAGCCTCGCTCGTTGTGCCTCTCCCTCTCCCTCTCGCTCCCTCCCTCCCTCTCTAATGGGTTAAAGAGGAGATGGGCGCAGAGGCGATGTCTGGCTTCTTGTCGGATTTGAAATGCGACACGCTGACAGCAAAGGCAGGCAGTGGCAAACAGCGACTGGAATAGGAATGTGACAGAGGATGGCTGCTGCAGGACATTTTTTGCATATTATAAAAAAGCGACGGCCCCTTTCGAAATTAAAAGAAACATGTGCACCAATACTTATAAAGAAATATATATATATCTGTATAATGTATATGTACAAAAAAAAAGACGAAACCATCAGTGTCGTTTGCGTCTCAACGAGCAATCAAAGCCAGGACAAATGACTCAGTTCCAGGGGTTGATGCTTCTCTCTCTCCATCTCTCCATCTCTCCATCTCTCTCTCTATCTCTCTCTCCCCTTCTCTGTGTTAGCATAGGGCGGTAATCGAGCTCCAAATGCGTTGGGCGTTTTGTTTGCCACTTTGGCTTAATTATGCCTGCTCAGCAATTCGCTTTGTTTGTGAATTTGCGCTATTTATGCGCTGCCAGTGGCAGGTCCTTGAGGCCTTCAAGCCTCTATTCATGCATATTTCCCAGATCGATTAAACGCACTTTGTGCCATATTCTTGGGCGGGTCGCAGAAACGCCCAGCAGTCGACTGCAGCGTCGCTCTAATTAAATTTTTCAGCAAAAATCAAAAAACAAATCCCAAGTGAAGTAGCAATGGCAAAAATACATACATACATATATGCATGCATGTACATAGTAGAAGAGTTAACGAGCGTGTGTGAGAGGGAGAGCACAAGAGAGCACACGCACAGGCAGTGGTACACACCCACACCCACAGCCACAGCCACACGAGCCAAACCAAACGAATTGCAAATGAAGTGGCAGCAGCAACAACAACAAGAACAGCAGCAGCAGCAGCAGCAGGAGAAGCTGTGGTTGAAGCAAAAGCAACAACTGCCGTTACAAAGCGCAATTTGCAAAGGCAGCAAAAAGAAAAGAAAAAAAAACGTTGAAAGCGCAAAGAACAAAATGAACAAGTTGGCAGGGATGGCCGCACTCAAGCAGAAGGAGAGATGCATTACAGCTCAAATAAAAAAAAAAAATATATATATGTATATGTATGTACATATATAAAAGAAATACTGACAAAAGAACATAAACAACAATGGCGTCCAATAGATTCGTTCGTTGTTGTTGTTCTTGTTGTTTTTGTTGTTTTTGCTGCAAGCGCAGTGAAGCGAGCTAGCTCACTATTTGTTTGCTGTATTCGATTACTGCAACTACGCCTTTGCCTCTGCAAAATAATCGTTTGTCAATGGCCATTGAGGCGAATTTGTGCTGCAGCGCTGCTCTGTGCAATAACATTGATTGGGGTCCAGCCCCGCCCCGCCCCGCCCCGCCCCGCCTCTCCCATTTCCACTGCCAATGCACAATTTCAATCAGTTGCAATGAACAAGACAGGGAATGCGAGCGCAAAGTGAATTACTTAAGCAATGTAAAAACAAAAGCAAAGAGAATACTAGTTCTTTAACCAGTTCCGCTGGCTTGAGTGAATCTTACAGTTAACCATTACAACTCAGCAGTGGAACTAGTTTAAAGATTTCTGAATAATGTTTAAAAAGGAACGAACCATTGCTCGCTGAACAAAACAATTAATGAATAATAAATTTGTTCATTCATTAAATTGTATTAACCACAATTTTTTTATGAGCATTATTTGTTGTCATTAAATTTAAAGACTTACTTGTACGGTTCTGGGCTGGCATGTAACTCATCTTGGTGATTTAGGCGATTTACACCACACCTAAAAGGAAGAAAAAAAAGAAAACAAAAAGCAAATTAGTTTAACATGGATAAACGCTGTAAATAAATGCGATTTCTGTACTTTTCTCTCTTGCAACCGGCTAGCTACCTGCATGAACCTAAACTCTCTATATACATACATACATATAAACAACATCTATGTACATACATACATACATACATATATTCTTAATCGTTTCAATGGCCCTCATTTAGCGCTCAACGCTTTCATTCACAGTTTCCAGAAAACATAAGCATTTATTATGAATGTACAAGCATGGATATAAGTGTGTATGTATTAACATTAACATTGACATACTCTTCGCATCACAATTTACCGTGAGAGCTGCTGACTCAAGCTGCAGAAGAAGAAAACATGAGCTGGAACACCAACTCAACTCCCTCAACTCACACTTATACTCTTACAAAAGCAGGTAACACGAGCATCGCTTCTTATACTGTATAAGCTGAGCACACACACACACACACACACACACATGCATACAGCTATGTATGTATTTGTACGAACAAACATGTATTTCCGTTTTGAGACGTTGCGGCGCAAACAAAATATGCTAAGGTGCATACTTTAGATAGTGCGTACATACAATGTATAAGCGTATGTTTGTGTGTGTGTGTGTGTGTGTGTGTGTGTGTGTGTGTGTGTGTGTGTGTGTGTGTGAGCGTGTCTGCATGTAGGGCAACAAGCGTAGATTTTGGAAATTACCTGCAATGCGAAGAGCACAGCAACAAACCTGACGCACTTGAATCACGCAAGTTATAAGAATCAATTTTATTTCAACACAACTCCAATTCTTTTTAATAATTCACAGAGAAAAAAAAAACAAAATATTTGTATGTAGTCGAGTTTTCACTGCTATGCCTATTTACTTTTTTTTTGTGGCAAGCCTTGTACTGGTTCTAGGCACACGCAGCCAAAGAAACGAACAACCAGCGCCGAACGAAGCAGACAAGTGACTGGAAAACAGCGAGAACGACGCCGTAGCGGCCGCGTTGCACGCATATACATACATACATTGTGCAGCGAGAGTGAGCGAGATGTATCGGGAAAAAGAGAACGAGAAAGAGAGAGAGACTGTGTGTACATAAGTACACAAGACAGAAACTCCAATGCAGCTTAACAGTGTTGCCATATGCTGCGATACAAAATGGTAATAAAATATATATTTACATACATTTTCATGGAATTGGTTTCAGGCTTTGATTATTATTAATGACAATATTTAGAAATAATCTGATATATCTCTCACATATACCATTATCATACTGCACTAAAACAAGTATTTCATATATTCATTTATGTTTTGTGTACATAAGTATGTATGTAAGTCTTCCGCTGCGCAGAAAGCTGGCAGCTCCCTTCTGCACGCATACATATGTATGCCATACACAGCATAGAAATACATAGTTGACTTTATTCTAACGTGTATTTATGAGTTAATACATAATAAATTTATACCATAATCACAAAAGAAATAAAGATCACTCGTGTACCTAGCTTTGTTTATGTTTATAACAATTTAAACATGGAGATTCCGTGCACAAATACATACATACACAGCTAACAGTGTTTATGGTTGTATATGTGAAGCTACCACACCCCCGCTAGTTGCTTGTTTCCCTTGCTCGTAAGCAGCTTTCTTACGTTTCTTTTTACACACATTTTTTCTACATCAACTTTCGTCATTTCCATTTAACACTAAAATTAAATAACTCCATCTACTTACCGCGTCAATAGGAATTTAGTCTGCTTAAAAGCAGGTTTTCTTTATTTTCTCGCACTTAAATACACGAAAATTACTAAATATTTTCCAGCGAAAACTAAGTATGTGTGTACATAGAAAAGACCTGCAATACTTTCAGCGATACTATCGGTGGAATGGTTTAGTTATCGCGATTCTTGTGCTTATTATCGATTATTTACAGTAATGTACTCGATACATTGTTATTTATTTATTTACTTATTTTGTTTATAATAAGGATAACTAAATATTTGATGAATAAAATCTTAAAATTATTTTGATTAAAGTATTACTTCTTCAAGATCAGACATACTAGTTTAATATTTGTAGTATGTGTGTATGTTTGCGTGTCATGTGTATCCATTGAGTATGTCAACAATTGTCTTGTTTTCCACTTAATAACTAACACGGAGTATTAATACAATATTCCATAACTTTTTTACTTACCGTGTCAACACTAAAATTCTCTGCAGTTACGCAGGATTTATTCACAAATGTGTATGCACCTAATAAATATAGTTTATAAACAAATTCGTAGCAGCAGACACTATTTGTATGTATGAGCGATGAGTTCAAAACAACTATCGATAACAGCCGCGAACAAATCGCTATCGACAAATTGAACTGTGGGCAAATCTAAAAGACAAAAAACAAAAATACACAGAGATAATCATATAATTCATATTACAGTCTATTTCTTACTAGGAATTCTACACATTTTCTTTTCGATAGCCTATTTATTCGACCTGCTTAAGTTCTAATTCTAATGTGATTCATTAACAGTCGCTGCACTTATATTTTCTTGTAGAAATCTTAGAAACGCATCTCGATAACGCTCCATGCCCAAGAATCCATAGATCTGCGAAAATCCAAAATATGCAACAACAGCAAAGACGACAAAGGCGATGGCCAAGCTGCCAATGCAGGCGAAAAATATCATAAAGACGAAAGTCAGCAAAGTGCCTGCAATTAGAGTCAGAAATATTAGCGTCCAGCTCTCAGTAGTTAATTCTGATTATTAACTACCTTCCAGCACGAGAATGCCCGTAAACGTTATTAACAAGGTGATAAAACCAAAGCCGAATATGATTAGCAAAGGCAAAAGGAATACAAAGCTGGCGGCCAGCAAACAGATCGCAAGATCCGGATGCTGCACGGACCAGGAGACGACAGCCTCGAATAACTCATTGCCGCCCAGTTCGTTCATGATGAAGTACACGAGCCGGCGTCCCTGCAGCCCTACATGAGAAAAGTTAATATTATTATTATAATTATTATTACCATGCAGGCGAAAAGGGAAAAACTTACATAGTTTGTGGATTGCTTGGACGAGGCCTTCTAATAGTTGCTCTGGATTCAAAGACATCGAATCAACATCGGCGTCTTCTTTGCCGTTTGCGTGCGTATTATTTGATTGTGTCTGTTAATAAACGAAGCATTAAAATCGAGCCCAATTAAGCGCCAAATGCCGCTGCCAGGGCAACAAATGCCGTAAACTTCGGCTGGGCCGCTGCAAAGTTCATAGTTAATGTGATTTGCGTGCTCACCATGTTCTTGCGGTGCAACGTATAATTGTATAATTAATCTCTAGTCGCATTTATGTCCATTTTATTGATTAGTTATAATAAATCCTGGCGAGCCGCAACATAAAAAGTAAACATTAAAATTAACAGAGCTGCCAACTTGACCGTGACTGCAGAGCTGCCAGATTTTTTTAAGTTTTAAAATTAATTGTTCCACAGCAATTGCTGAATGGAATTGAATCATAACTTGGAAATAAGATCCACAAAATATATGTTTATATATAATATAAAATAACACTGCTAATGAAGTATGAATTTTAGACCGTTGAAAGGCGGGCGTTCAGTAATTCGCCCAGCTATAATTTGTTCTCCGTGTATTGTCATGCGGCAGCGCCGCTTTGGCGCGTGTATGCAATTCAAATATGTGGCAGCATCGCGACACTGCAGCGGCATCCAGCCGTACACCTGCGACTCCAGCAGCGGATAATCCGAGGATGCTTTGTGGAACCTATGGCGCTGCGCTTGCGCCTGCTTCTTTAAAATTGGCTGTGGATCGTACTTGGAATAGAATTTGGAAGTGATTGGATATACTGAAAAAAAAAAAACAAATATATAATATTAGTTTTTAAATTATGTGATATTACAAAAAATTAAGCATGCAGGCCTTTAGCTCTTCTTCACGTTCTTTTGAATCAATACATTAACTAGTTCTAATTTGCTGATGAACCGATATTTGCACAATTTTCGTTGCATTTCAGCAATGGATAAGAGAGGGAGAGAAGATGTCGCTCGTTCGTATGCGAGCGTGAGACTTGAAACGGAACACAGTTTGAAATGCACTATCACTGACACTTACAGTCTTAGAGTCACACAGTCAAGAGAAATTTTTATAATTGGTAATTTAAAAAATCACTATCATAATTTCACACACCTATATTAGACGGCACAAAGACCTCCGAGATGCGTATGTGCTTATTCGAATTGTTAATCAGCTCCTTTTCAAAGTCGTACGGCATGGGCCGTGGATCGCCCTCGAAGTGATCGTTGTCCTGATCTTCGCCATCGTCGTCGTCGTTGTCGCCGCTCTTTGGCTTCATCCTGCTGGCCAGGACAACGTCCGTGGCGCGTAGCGTGCCGACGACGTCTGCGATTGGGATTTGTGCTGCAAGGACACCTGTCTTTTCATTTATAAAACTTGAACTCATTAAACTTTTGCCATTCTTATTGTTTTTCTTGTTCTTGTTGTTCTTGTTGTTGTTGTTATTGTTTTTCGTACTTGCTACTGTTATTACTGCAGCCCATGACAGGCAATTTCGCCAGTGTACACACGCACCCACCAATATATGTACATATACACAAACATACATAAATATGTATATATATATATATAAACGCATACAAATGGCTACCGGCAGCAGCGGCGTGACCTACATACATACTCACACACATATTTTCTTATTCTCTCTCTCTCTCTCTCTCTCTCTCTCTCTCTCTCTCTCTCTGACACACACACTTCGACGTCAACGTCACAAACTCGTCTTGCCATTTATTATTTTGCAATGGGGACAAAGTCGATCATCATCATCATTATCGTTATCGCTGCTCCATGACTGCAAAAAGTTTTCCCTTTCCCTTTCGCTGCTGCCACGTCATTCGCTGTCGTTACGTTTCCGCAAAGCGCAACCAAACGCGAACCCTTGAAGTAGGCAGCAATAAGACGAAAATAAATACGTGAAGAGAGTTGCGCGACTACACGCTACCCTGTAGTTAGATAAATTGAGCTGTTTTTTAGTTTTTTCGAAGTTGTTAGACTAATATATTATTAAAAATAAAATATATAATATTAAATTTGTATATTTATTATGTATATTAAGTTTATTTATTTGTTTATTTTATAGTTATGCAAATACCTTTAATAGTGTTAATTACATTTTTTTTCTTTCGATATTTATCTTCTATTTATGATCTTTCAGTATAAAATATATAAAAAGTTATTGTATGCTATATTTAGTTTGTATTTATACAATTAAGATTACAATTGGAATACCATTTAAATTGAGTTGAGAATCGCAGAGAAGGTCGACACGCGTAAATGCATTTTGCAAAGAAACTTATTCACATTCAACTCGCTGTTATGGAAGCATTTGTGAGGAGTCTGGCCTACCCCATTTGTGCGGCGTACAGGGTATGCACGGGGTAAACGGCATTGCGTGCCGTCGCAACAGCCGAACCGAGCTGAAGGTGAAACCGGAGCCCGCCGCTGGAGCCAGGCGCCGGCCATGCGCCATGGATTGTGCAATCCTTTGGGCCCTAATCGAAGGCATTAAATACACCGATTTAATCGGAAATAAAGTCAACAGTCAATCAAAATTAATTACGGCCCGACCAAACAAATCCAGGACACGCGCCGCTGGCATTTACAGAAGTATTCATAAATTATATAATAGCATTAACTAATTCCGGACTCTCTCTCTCTCTCTATATATGTATGTATATATATATATCTATATATGTACAGGATCAGTCGGCAGATCACATTGCATCCGGATAGAACTCGCGGTAGGCGAACGCCTCGATGTACTCCGGCCGGCGGCAGCTGAACAGCTCGTGCGAGAGCTGCTTGTGGGCGTGCTTCTCGAGAGATTTGCGCGTCTTCTCCAGGAGCACGGCCTCGTCGAACTTGATGCGCTTCACGGTCGTCTTACGTAAAATGTTCTGCACCAACTGGGACCACACGGAGCCCTCCTCATCCACGGGCGACGGCTGCTGCTGCTTCTGCTGCTGCTGCTGGTGTTTCTCGACGAGATCTGTTGCATCGGTGGGCGAGGGCGTGGTCGTGGGCGTGGGCGCAGGCGTGGCAGTGCTTGCTATGGCCGCCGGCTTCGACTCCGCCTTGGCCGTATTCAGATCTTGCATAATCGTCTGCAGCCGATCCACCGTCTCGGACATCCGCTTGCGAAAGTCCACGATGCGTCGCGTGTACTTGAAGAGCTCCCGCTGCTCAGGCTGCTCGGGTTGCTCGGACGGCGGCTGCAGTGTGGCCAGCTCCTCGGCGCTGAGCAGCGGTTGGAACTGGTGGAGCTGCGCCTCGTTGGTGCCCATCAGGTAGACGCGATGCATGAACTGCTGCATGGACGTCGTGTTCAGCATGGCGAGCTCGTAGTCGAGACGCGCTGCATCAATGGCACTGCGTATCAGCTCCACGTCGCTGTCGTTGGCCGCGCCGGAGTCCAGCTGCTCGAGGTGATCCAGTGCGTCCAGTATGTGAGCTAGGTAGCCACGCATCATCTCGCTGTCCGGCTCCAGCTTGAGCAGGCCCAGGCGCCGGATCAATCGCACGTTCACCGCGAACTGCTGCTCCAGCTGGAAGAGTTGCCAGAGCGAGCGCATGCGGCTCTCGTACTCCTTCTGGGCGGCGATGCCCAGGACGTTGCTCACGTTGCCATCGTACAGCTGCAGGCCCCGTATGAAGGCCACGTCCATGGTGTAGTTGGCCATGAAGCTGACCACGTAGCCGAGCGCCTCCTGGGCGCTGCCGAAGTGCTCCCGCCGCTGGCCAAAGAAGTCGTCCAGATCCGTGACGGTCAGCTGGTTGCGTGCGACGCTGCTGCTCTGCTCCGTGCGATTCAGTTCGCGCTCCTCCCGGATCCGCTCGAAGTTGCTGACGAGGACATCCGCCGCCGGCTGCTGGAACTCGTCGAACACCTCGATGTCCACGGCCATGGTGGTGGTAGTGGTTCGTTCATTGCTCGCCCCACCAGCCGCCGCCGCCGCCTCGTAACTCTGCTCCGGCCGGGATGCCTGGCACTGCGGCTTCCACTTCTCCTGCCCGGCAAGGCGCTGCCTGCTGCTCCGCTCGGAGAGACCGCGCGCCGTAAATGCCGGCAGATCGAGCATATTGAAGATGTCGTCCTTGGCATTGTGGCAGCAGTGCAGCGCCGACATGTCCATAGGATGGGCCTCCGTGTTGAAGATGTACGCTCCTGCCTGGACGACGCACACGTTCTGCTCGGTGTCCAGGAGCTCGCCACGACTGTCGTCGCCGTCGTCGTGCAAGAAGTTGTCCTCGTCGAAGAGCAGGTACAGATACTTGGTGGTCTCGGCCAGGAAGAAGGACTCCATGCGGTTCTCCTTCTCGTGGGTGACCACGTTGCGTATCTAAGGAAGAGGCAAATCATTTAGGATTCCCAAATCTCACTCCGGGTCTGCCTTACCGTCGCGTAGCCGCACTTGGTCTTCGCACTGAACTCAATCGTCTCCAGCATGTGCTCGCCCAGCTCGAGCAGGTACTGGTTCTTGGTGGCCCGGTAGAGGTACATGGCCGACTCGATCAGCTCCGGCCGAAGGGGGTAGACCTCGCGATTGGGCGCCGCCTCGCCGGCTGGAATGTTGAAGAACTCGGGCAGGAAGCCGTACTTCTTCCACACGCTGATGTAGCGCATCATCGTCCGCATGGCGGGCTCCGTGTCGCCCACGATGCTCAGTATGCCCGGCCAGAAGGACTCGAGCGACTGGAAGACGGGCAGCGTCACCTGGCCCTTGTTCATGCCCACCCACACGTACCAGTCGTCCTTCCGCATGTACTTGTCGATGGGCGTCCGGGCCTCGGCGAATAGCTCCAGTAGCTCCGGCCGATTCAGCAGGATCGCTCCCTTGACCAGGTACTCGAACAGGGAGTCGACGCCGGCGCCAATGCCCGAGTCCAGCGCTGTCCAGCGTCCGCTCTGCACATCAATGTGATTGCCAAAGAGTCCGATGGGCGAGCGCCGCTCCCAGAGGGCGTAGATCGCTTGGAGCGCCACCTCCTCGTATATGCTCTTGCCGGTGAGCCGGCTCAGCGTACCGAATTCCACCAGAAAGGTGCCCACGCCCGCCGTGCACGTGACCGAGGTCTCGCCGTTGGGCACACCGTAGCGCAGATTGACCGTGCCGTACGGCATGCCCGTGCTCGTGTCGAAGGCGGGCAGCAGGCGCCGGGCCACGTCCTCGGCCATGCGCAGCAGCGGCCCGGCACAGGGCCAGCCCGGCTCCACATCGACGCCGGCGCGACGCGACAGCAGATGCGCCGAAAGCAGGCCGCCCACAATGCGGATGTTCGTCTCGAACACGGAGACATTGATGTCCTTGTTGAAGTTCATCCGCTCGATGAGCAGCGAATGGACGCGCCGGAACTCCGTAAAGTTGCCCATGGTGGCCAGCGTGTCCAGGGCGTCGATCAGCGTCAGCGAATAGCTGCCCCACGTGTCGTGGCCGTCGCAGGTGAGTGGACGCAGTTCATCATAGTTGCCGGCGTACTTGAGATAGCCGTCGTAGGCGTGCTGGAACATGCGGCGCACATCCTCCCTACATTGCAAGCACACATACATACAACGGTATACATATTCATATACAAATTAATTCCTACCGCAGCTCCAATTTGCGTGCACGTGAATAATGCTTCTGCCCAAGTAGCTGTGTGGCGAGGCTGAGCAGGATACACAGAGTGCCGATGAGCTGCAGGCCCTTACAAACTTTTTGCATATTTTTCACGAATCCGTTGCGTTCACTCCATGCGCCCCTAATTAAATTATGAGCATTGTCAAGTCCACATTGCCAGCGGAAGCAACGAGTGCGAATTGCGGTTCTGGCTACGTAGCCGCAAAACAAAAATCAGCTGTTGCCGCTATCAAGCGGTGCGTGCGATTACTCTTATACGCAAATATATCGATTGGCCACTGTTAAAAGAGACCAGATTATGGAAAGAATTGTTCCGATACATTTAATGTTAACTAACAGCTCTCTTGTGACGTCACAGCTAATTTATGTACAAATTTGGGCTGCGCTTTAGTTGCTGGGGCACGAACGCTCTCTCGCTCTAAAGTTGCATGTGATTGGCGGAACACCCAACATGTAGTCAGTGCTGCCAACATTTCGTTGCATGAAAACGCTAAATCAGCCTTCGAAAAAAGCTAGAAATAGCTATAAATCTTTCTTCGTAGCTAAAAAAAAACGTTAAAATATATACATTTTTTTTGGTGGTTTATTTCAATATTTTATAAGATTTCATCAATGATTTCATCTTTATACTCTTGGCTTATGTAGGTTTCATTTGCCCTCATCATCTAAAGTCAACCAATCTTTAAATGCAGGATCTTGCACCAATATAATACGCGGTTTTTGCTTATAAATTTTTGGCATTATTAACTTGTCGCTCGCGCTTTAAAACTTGTAAAATACCCTCTTAGCGATGGCAAAAAACACAATTCGGTAGACTTCACAGCGTCGATAAGATTGAATGCTCGTTTGGCTTATCGATGTTTTTGCCATTTAAACGAAAAAATACTATTCGTATGAAAATGTGGCATCATAGAGCATAAAAATACACTAGTTACCAGATGTTTCAAAATAGCTATAATTCCCGCTAGCCGCTATTTCACAATTTAACCCGCATTTCCTTGTTGCAACCCACTAGATCTAGTGGGAAAATAGCTAAATTAGCAGCACTGCATGTAGTCTCATGCTTCACTCAGCTAAACTGAGTTTACAAGGCTGGTACCTTAGAATTCCCAAGTTGTTTAAACTTCGGAAGGGTGGCAAGGCGACGGCGCTGCAGTGTTTGGAGTTTTTTTTTGTTTTTTTTTTGTTTTCTTTTTTTTTTTTGTTACTACTTATTTTTTTTGTTTTTTTTTAACTCTTATTTTACTATTTTTTTTTTGTTCTATTCTTTTTCTCTTTTTATTAATTTTTTTCATTTTTGTTTTTTCTTATTTTTTTTAATTAATTAATTTTTTTTTTTTTGACGCTAATAATATTTATCTATTAAATTTGTCCCTTCCGTTCCCTTTGTATGCACACATACGGTTTCCTTTTCTGCAAGACAGATAACAGTGTCAAAATTGCTTGATTTTCATACAACGATTGAACGCGCGCGAACATTTTATATAAAAATTACGTCACACTGTTAAAGTAACAGGGATCTTTGCACTCAATCGTGTCGATTGCCAAGGAGTTTGTAACGATACATTACAAATAGTTGTTCAATATTTGTTTTACTTAAATATAAATTTATAATCTGAAATGTGCTAATTTATTACTTTTAATACGCTAAACTACAACTACAACCTCTCCTTTCATTCATTTTATAAGCTCCGTTTTTTTTAATAGTATTTTTGAATCGATATTTGAAAACATAAGAAAAGACAAGTATCGATAACGCAGTAGGAACTCGCCCATTTAAAAGATGTTATCGGATCGACTAATAATAACAAGGAAAAGTCAAAACACAGAAAACTGCAAACAGCAAAATGAAACAGAGTTCCTTATGTATGTAGATGATCTCTATGTTGTTGTGCATTAATTTTACCCATTTCCAATGCAGCCATATTCGCCGAAGACATTCTCAAGGACTATGGCGCATTCATGGAGCAACATGACAGCAAAATGCAATTGTTACGAAAACAAATGCTCAGCAACGGCGCAGAGGAGCAACTGCTGAGATCCGTGGTGCCGGCCATAGAGATCAACTACATTGAGAATGATGGCATAAATGGAAACTTCAACCTGAGACTAACCGAGCCGGAGCTGCTGGCCAACAAACCGCTCACAACGTTGTCCAATTTGTGCAATCAGTGCAACGACTTGTCCAAATGCGCACAGCAATTGCAGTTGAGATTCCTGAGCACCAGCAGTCAGATCGAGACTATGCAGCTCTCGCTGGGCATAAGTCCGAATATGGGCCTCGAGCATATACTGTGCAAAATGAGCTCAGCCATCGATTTCTTCTGCCAGGTTTATTTTATGCTCAAGCGCGCGATTGCCGTGCTGCAGAATATTTGGACGCAGATCGCTAGCTATGCGTCCATAGCTATCGATATACACGAGGCGCATCTCTTCGTGAGTACGCGAGAAGTAACGACACTTCACTGTTATTAACTGTATGCCCTTTCGCACAGAACATCTTCGATGCAATGGCCGAGCTGTTGCAGCACATCTTGATCTTTAACGAGCTGACGGAGCAGTCGCATCTGTCCAACAAGTGGAGCTTCTACAGGAAATGGCTGCAGGCGTTGGCCAAGAATAGCGAGACCTTCGAGCGCTGCAGCACCTTCGAGCTAAATGGCCTGGAGACGTCGCTGAACGACATAGAAAATGTGATAACTGGGAATATCTTTCGGGTAATCGAGGAGCAAGCGAAGCAGCTCATGTGGAACTCTATTTTACGCCCATTTTCCATCCATTCCATAGATATTCCTGCAGAGCTTGCTGGAGACCAAGCGACAGTTGAATCTGAAGGACGCCAACGTGAATTATATAACGCAACATTCCAACGCCTACCTACGCCAGCTAATGGGCTGCCTGGAGGCGAATCAGGCGCACGACTTCAAGCACTACGAGGAGCCCAAGCATCTGCTGCGTCTCACTGCTTTCATCTGTGCCCTGCATCAGCTGGGCATCCTGCTCGACGGCAAGCTGTTGAAGAGCGCGCTGGACACGCTGATGCGCTACCAGCGTGTGCCCCTGGAGCGGAATGTTTTCTGGTCGCCGCTGGCCTTCATGGGCAAGCACGCGAAGACGCTGCTCAAGGCGCAGGACAAGCCCCAGGACGACCTCAAGCAGTACCTGGCCACCGTGGAGAAGATCAATGCGAGCGATTTCAAAGCCTGCCGCCAACTGGGCACCCAGCTGGCGCTGTGGTCCATCGGCATGCAGAGGGTGCTCACGGCGGGCAGCTTTGGCCAGCTGAAGGGCTTCGCCAAGCTGGTCATCCAGGGCCAGGGCTATGCGCAGCAGGTAAATGCCATGATCGACGGCCTGATCAAGCGGCATCTGGCACTGAGTCTGCCCGTGGGCAAAGCCGCGCTATTCACGATCTGCAAGCTGATGCAGTACCTGCAGATCCTGCAGCGAACCTTTGCGGACAACCAAATCCTGTGTATACGCCTCATGAGCAGCCTGCTCCAGTGGCAGAAGCAAAAGATCCAGCATCTCCTGATGCTGACCAAGAAGAGCATCGTCGACCTCAAGCTGATGCAGAAGAAGATGAGCATTCTGACCACCCTCAAGTTGTCGGAGAAGTCCATCAAGGGCTATCCCAACAAGCGGCAGCTGAACGTCGTGAATCTGGCGCTCAGCGAATACCTCGGCAAGGATCGCACGCTGCCCGCCGACAAGCAGAAGCTGCTCAAGTCCATTTCGCTGCGCACCCACAATCTCTGCCGGCTGCAAGGAAGCATGCTGGGCCAGTTCGACGCGACGCCTCTGATCAGCAACTACGAGTCGCTGACGCTGGCCTCCGATGCCGGGCTCAGGGAGTACGTGCAGCAGCAGCACAATCCCTATTTACTGCAAGTAGGTGCACAGATCCCTTCATCCATTTGGAGATCTCCATTAATGCGCATTCCCTCCCACACACTAGAATCTGTTCGCAGCCAGCAGCAAATTGGACAAGAATCTGGGCTTCTTCCAGCTGGGCGACTCGAGCTGCCTGACCACACAGAGATTGCTGGACTGCGAGCGGGACTTTCTGTGCAACCATCTGGAGTACCTGCTGCGCGTGGAGGCACTGTCGCATCTCTTTCTCAGCCAGGAGCATCCCTTCACGCACCCAACGATCGACTACAGGAACTGCATCGCGGTGCCGGCCACTGAGGTGAACGGCTCTTACGTCATCCTCAAAGGTTTCCCATTTGCACACCTTGTCGTTTAACCGTAGAGCGAGTCCATAACTTTGTCTCATTGTTTCAGATAACCTGGAGAACTATTTCACGGCCACGTTCTACAATCTGACGACGATTGCGCCGCACGACTGGAAGTCGTACGAGAAGATGCGTCATCTCGCCAATAAACTGCTTCAACTGCGGCCTGTCGACGACTATCTGCCCAATCAGATAATTGATCAGGTAAAGTAGACGTATATACCATATGGTTTACAGTAAATCAAATGAGAACTCTCAAAGAGCTTGTATGAGAGCTGGAAAACTTATCTTATAATCCTAAACTTATCCGTGGCACTGTAAACTGTTTTAGATAAGCATGGATAAGGTTTTATGTACTTTTGTACCTTTCTATCAAAATTATATGACGAAGGCTCGAAGATCAGACCCTTAACAACAGTAAAAACTGTTATTCGCACCATTTGAAATTTGTTTAGAACTGTATTTTACCTTTTTAAACGGCTTTAGACTACAAAATATAAATACAGAGTGCGTAGCTATTATCCATATTGTTTATCCATACAAATACTATTCAAAAGCTATTTATCCCGAACCATTTGAGGCGTGAGTAGATGTTTTCTTCTTCCTTTTTAGAATGTTTAAAACTATAAACTATATAACGATTTAATTACTATTATCCAAATTATGAATATACTTTACCCATACAAATACTCTATAAAATCCGTTTATCCGAACCATTTGATGTTTCAGCAGGCATATTTAAATGGTTTAAAACTATAAAATATCTATAAAAAGTACACAATTACTATCCATATTTATTATGGATTGCAAATATAATATAAAAACTGTTTATCCGAACCATTTGAGGCGAGAATAGAAGTATTCCTTGCCCTTTTTTTTATCGTTTAAGACTATGAAATATCTACAGAGTGCATAATTACTATTCTCATTCTTTATCCATACATTTAATATATAAGATCTGTTTATCCGAACCATTTGAGAGTCGTTAAGAAGTGTTCTTCACATTTTTGGACTTCTAAAGTCTATAAACAAGAGATCACTTAACTATGATCCAAATTATCCATATTCATTATCCACTCATATACTATATGTATATATAAATAAATTATATCTTTATTCTCTTTAGGGTATTGACGTACTGCAGATAATGCGCAATATTCACACGTTTGCCTCCAGCTACGCATACAATATGAATCTGCAGCTGTTTGTAGAGATGCAGAGTCGGAACAAGCACTTGGATATAATTGGAACGCGTCACGTGGCCAACTCCGTGCAGACCCACGGCACGGGCATTATAAATACCACCGTGAACTTCATCTATCAGTTCTTGCGGCAGAAGTTCTACACGTTCTCCACATTCCTGCACGACGAGCACATCAAGTCGCGGCTGCTCAAGGAATATCGCTATCATGCGGAGCAGAAGCATAACAAGCCCTATCAATCCTATCCCTACGAGAGGGCCGAGAGCTTCATCAAGAAGATACGCAAACTGGGCGTGTCCAACAATGGTGAGACGTATATGGATCTGTTCAGGAAGGTTATAACACAAGTTGGTGGGTTTTAGATCGAAAATCAAAAGAAATTCCACTAATTCCTTTATCCAACTCCAGGCAATGCTGTGGGCTATGTGCGTCTGCTGCAATCGGGCAGCAAAAACGCCAACTTTAGGAGTCGCTCCTTCATGTCCCGCTTCCACAGCAACTTTATGCGCGGCGAGGACAAGGATCTGGATCCGACAACACTCGGCGCAATCAGGGAATACGAGAAGAGTGTGGAGCATCTCAAGGAGTGCTACTCCGACTGCACCAACTACTTTAAGGTAGAGTCACGCCTATGAAGATTATCCCTTATGGATATTCCTAACTTTCCTTTACTTTCCCAGCTGCTGATGCAGGGCTTCCAGCCATTCTTGTGCAATCCGCACAACCATCATCTGCGCACCTTCTTCCTCATCACGCCCGCCTTGATCATGAACTACATCGACTACCGGGTCAAGGAGAAGCTGAAGATGTACAAAAAGGATCAGTCGAAGTGCTCGCTATTCGAGGATGGCTTCGCCATCGGGCTCGTCTACATTCTGAACATGCTGAACCAGCTGGGCGACTTCCATGAGCTTGGCTGGCAACTGACGACCACAAACCAGCTCAGTGCCGAGCGCCTCAAGCTCAAGAACACCCTGGCCACCCAAGCCCAGCAGCACCAGGGCAATTCCGCCCACCCGACGGCCGTCGACGAGAAACTGCTCCAAACTGTCGCCATCACCGAGCGCCACATCAACGCCTTCGAGCAGGAATACAATTTGCTTTATGCCACCTTGAGCAGTGCCGAAATCTTTTTTCAATAGGGCTGGATCAAATTTAGAGTATATTATTATTATATATATATATTATATAGTATATATTGAATTTATGAAATTTCACAATCGTGCTGCGAGCTCAGCTCCGTAAATGTATTTCGAAAATTAACAAAAATCTAATGAAGTTTATAAATTTCTAAAATTACAAAGTAAATAAACTTGCGCTTGTGATATTTTTAGAGACGTGTTCGTGCTTCCAGATCACGAACCCATCTCTGACAGTGATTGTAAAATAAATTTGAAAAATATATATATAATTTTCAATTTCCCTGTATTAAAAGTCGGTTTTGATGCGGTTTTATTTGATTTGTTTTGCTAATTTCACTTTATTAAGACGAAATTATGAATTTGACGTTGGTAAAATTGAGTTTCAAAAAACATTTGTTATCCATATATATATAGTATATATATATGTATGTATGTATGTATATGTTAGCTGGTGTAACTTGTTGTTAGACTACATATGTTGGGGCATTGCCGGGGCACTTCATGCTAATGCAAGTTCATCAAATCGTGTCAAATCACAAAGGTATATATATATATATATGTATGTATATAGCGTAAATGCATGAAAAATACAACAACTGGACACGGTTCAATGTCCCGGGGAGTCGATATCAGATAGAATTGTCTTAGGATTAAACACAAATACACAATGCTAGAGTCGTAACATTCAATTTGGATCGGAATCGGGATCGGGATCCGGATTAGTTTCTCTCTTAGTTAGTCTGTCTAGAATCGTTTCACTACTGAGTCGAGTCGGGGATTACAATCAGACTCTCTCTCGCTTAAGGTACTCTATTGTGCGATTCTAGCTTGCATTGACAATGTTCACCTGGAAAGTGGCCCGTTATGCGTGTTATATATGGTATATATATATTCGTACATATTGAGATATATCTAGATATATAGGTATTGATTGATAACATAAAGTGTCTATTGAAAATATGTATTGTATTTCATATTATTACAGTAATTGGATTGGTAAAAAAAATTGGAGAAAATGCGAACGGATTTTCGTCTTAACAGAATTTCCAGCTTAAAGTGCACCACAGTCCTCGACCACGATCTTCTTTGTGGTCTTGCCGGACTGGGAGCCGTACGACTCGATCTTCTTGACAACGTCCAGGCCCTCGACCACCTCGCCGAAGACGACGTGCTTGTTGTCCAGCCAAGCGGTCTTCACCGTGCAAATGAAGAACTGGGAGCCGTTGGTGTTGGGGCCAGCGTTCGCCATCGACAGGATGCCGGAGCCGGTGTGCTTCAGGCGGAAGTTCTCATCGGCGAACTTGCTGCCATAGATGGATCGGCCGCCAGTGCCGTTGTGGTTGGTGAAATCGCCGCCCTGGCACATGAAGTTCGGAATGACGCGATGGAAACTGGAGCCCTTGTAGCCGAAGCCCTTCTCGCCGGTGCACAGAGCGCGGAAGTTCTCCGCAGTCTTCGGCACGACGTCAGAGCGCAGCTGAAAGGCAGAGGCAGAGGCAGAGGCAGAGCGTTAGTCAAGTTTCAATTAACTACACATCAAATCAAATGAATGCACATGCATATATTTATAAATATAATGTGTACAATGACCGGAAAATTACCAAAAACTACATACAAACACACACACGCACACACATGCACACATATATACACTCCCTCCCTCTTTCTCTCTCTCTCTCTATCTCTCCCTCTCTCACACACACACTCAGTCACATTCGGCTATTTAATTGCAGCGGCGAGTTTGCACCGAAATTATCTATTGTCTAAATGCTAAATTATATATTTAAAAAATGAAATTGACGTAAGCCAATTACATCATCGAAATAAAATCATGTCTTGCTTTAAACTTTGTTCTTCAAAGTCAAACGGGTTTACTGTATTCTTTACACACACACACACACGTACGCACGCACACACATGTATCGCATGACATACATGCAGCCTTTCTACGTTTAGAAATTGAGGTTATGTTGTGCCTGTATTGATTTGTGTGTACATCCATATGTATGTATGTACAAATGCCGGCATTTTTTTCACTTTTTTTTCATTGTCTTAACTTAGAAAAAAAAGTTTAGCTGATATGAGCTGCATTACTAGGCATATATTCAACTCGACAACTAAAAATACTGTAAGCGGTGAAATGCAATTGTGTTATCTCAACATATACACGCCCATTTAGCCCGGCGTGTGTGTGTGTGTGTGTGCATATATATGTATGCATACATACATACATGCACATGGACATGAATACATGCATTTTTTGTATGCAAATGTATCTGTGCGCGTGTATACACAACTCAAAGGTGGCAAAACGGTAATTGCCACTTAAGTCATACACACATACATATACATATACACATACATTGACAAATATGCACTTGTGTATTTAATGTAATTAGTTTTAGTATGTGACTGGTAAAGGACATGATATTTAAAAAAAATAAGTAGTTTATCACGTGTTTTTCTCTCCAATGAAAACATACTGGAAACTTTAAAAATGAGTGTATGTACACAAAAATATGTATGTATGCATATGCATGTACACACGTGTATACTAGATATGTACACACATATGCACGCGCATACGATAAATTACTGTAAAAGTTAAATATAACCGTTTAATTTGCAAAAAAAAAAATGAAGAAAATTAAGAAACCGGCAAAATTAGTAAACTCACCTCCATTACTATCCTACCGACGGGCTCGCCATCGGCGGTCATATCGAAGAATACTCGCGGTAAAGTACTCATTTTCGACTCCTTCGAATATTCGCGAACAAACTGAATTCCAAATTGCAACTGACCTCTGTTACTGGCAATTCGAGCTGGGGTTATAGATTTTTTAGGTAAAATGGCGGCCCCAGCAAAGCGAAGTGCCGACGACTTGTGAATGTTACGAAGCAGAGTTGCACCTAAAAATACCATCGTGTAAGTGTGCCCGCTTGTCTATCACTAACGTACACGAGGCACTTGGTACCGTTTCTTAACCGTTTCATTCCATCGACCGTTGTTATATCACAATAAGGAGGGTGGAATCTTTGAACCAGTCTGGTTCCGCGATCAATGACTTGCGCGAATTGCATGCGATATATTTTCCAATATATTTGAATACAACATTGTTTTTATATACTTACAAACAAATTATGAAAGTATCAATATTATATTTATTTGTACTTTAATTTAATACAATTAGAATTAGGTTGGTAGGTAAATCGAAAAAAATAATGTGAACTGATCGTGTACATGCTCAAATAGTAATTCCTTAATTTGAATTTGTTGAAATCAAATTAAATAAAAAAGACTAAAAAAATACCACAAGTATTTTTAATGAAAAACTGGTTTTATACTGTTTTCATTTAATATTAAATCAATTTAAATTTATGCGATAGACAGTTTTATAACATTGACCAATTGTACATATTGCACCTACTTTTATCGATAGCCGCACGTGACAACGCTGGTATACCAGGGCTCCAACGCTTTGAATAATGTTATCGACTCCAATGTAAAATACGTTACCTGCAACGAAATTCAATTGAAATGCAATAAATTATAATTGCCTGATTTATATGCGATATTAAATTAAAATGTATCCCAATTAAAAGGCACAGCTGTGTATTTCAAATTGTTTTTGTTTTATTTATAATTTTTCACTTAATACAAAAAATACTCTTAATTTCCTCTTCTCATATTCTTATCTTTTTTTTTGTTTTTTTTTTCTTGTTATGGTATTAAATAAAAATTAAAAGCAAACAAAATGGCAACTTGCGCCAGGGAGCCAAATGAAATAAAGCAAATTGAAAAAAAAAATTACTCAAAAAAAAAATAATAATAATAATAGTTAAACAATAATATTTATTGCCTACATAGAAAAGCTCCTTGCTAAAACTGAAACAAAAACAAAAATAAAAAATCAAATAAAAAGTAGTTGCAGGAGGCAGAGGGCGAGGGCGAGGGTATCGGAGAGGATTCAAAGAACGTCGATATTTTTTTTTTGTTTTGCATAGCTTTCACAGCTGTATTAAATACATACACACACGTCTGCATGTATGTGTGTGTGCAATGCCAATGTATATCAAATACATATACGTATACATACATCGTAAATTAATTAAACAAAACGCTTACACAGGCGGGCAATTAAGTTAGGAATACAAAGTCAAATTTCAATTAAAACTTTCAAAAAGGCAACGGCGGCTGCTTACAAAACTCGCGTTTATATAATATATATATATATATAGTTTTAAGGTATATCGTATATACATATACACACATATATATATATACATGCATTACATAGGTACATATACATATATACGTATACATTTATGTATGTGTTCTCGTGTCATTCAGAAGTTGTTCTCTATATAAAGTAGTTGTAGTTGTAAAGTTGTCGACAAAAAAAAAAAGATAATAGAGTTTAAAATAATAATAACTGTGCATGGCTCTATAAAACTTTACTCCGAAATATCAATTGGAATGGATGTGGTAAACGTGGGCGTCTCCAGCTCCTCGTGCTTCTTCATTTTGAGACTCTGCAGAGAGAGAAAGAGAGAGAGAGAGAGAGAGAGAGAGCGATTGTTTAGTCACAGTGCCTGCCTGCAGTTAGCGCACGCGCTCACTCACCTGTTGCAGCTTGTAGTGATTGATGATGTCCTGATCGGCTGGGCACGACTGTGTGAAGGCGTCCAGCTGGTACATGTGGTACATGTAGCGCCACAGCGCCGTCAAATGCGTCTGCACGGAAGCGAAAGAGACGGAGATATAGATCAGAAGAGTGTTAGAGAGAGAGAGAGAGCGCTGCATTTACCGGTATCTCAAAGTCCACAAAGTATTTGCCAGCGACGCGAATGTGCTGGAGGCGCGGCATCAGCTCGCAGTCGAAGCAGCACATGGTGTCGCCGGTCAGGAAGCGCGTGTTGCGATTGGCCAGATGATCGTTGATCTTGCGCAGATGGGTGAGCAGCGCGTTGTTCTTGGCCTCGTCCTTCTTCACCAGCATCAGCTTCAACTTCACATACAAGTTCTCGATCAGCGTGGCCACCTCCTTGTCCTGGACGAACAGATTGTAGCCGCCCGGTATGTGCTTCATGATGTGCCGCTCGATCTTCTCGTTCTCCAATATGGCCAGCCCATTGTCGATGAGGATCGGCGGATGCGTCGCCTCGAAGTTGGTGCGGAAGTCGGGCGGCGGCTTCTGCATGTCCACTGTGGTCACCTTCAAGCTGATTGTCTTCAGCTCGGCCAGCAGATACAGATCCATGAAGTACTCCTGGCAGAACAAACAGGCGCCCTTCCGCCGTCCATCAATGGTCGAGGCCTAATCAAGGACAATTAGTTAATATATATATTCTGTGTGTGTATATATATGATTGTATATATATGATTATATATATCGTAATTGGGTCAAGTGTAAATTATCTATAACAAGCGGCGATCGCGTGCCCAAACGCTTAGCAAACAAATAAATCAAACTCATTTTAATGAAATAAATCCACACTCTCGTCGTACAGTGTTCGCTCGATAAAGTAAACAACGGGCAAACAAACAAACGCAATTTATTCACATTTTCTGCAAATTGTCGAGGGGCGAAATAAACTGCGATAATTTTATTTATCTTCCCTAATTTATTATTTGATTTGGGATTTTATTTTAATACATTATTTTTACTTCTACAATTCAATTTTTTTAAAATATTTTTTATATATATTTGTATGTGCTTTTTTATTTGATTTTTAATTAATTATTTCAACATAATGAATTATTAATGTTTATCAATTTTATTTATTTTTCTTAATTTTTTTTTATTTGATTTTATATTATTTGATTTTTTACTTTTTATAACATTTTTTTTATTTGATTTCATATTTTTTGATTTTTTACTTTTTATATTAAGGTTTGTCTATTTTTATTTATTTTATAAATAATTTTTTTTTGTGATTTTATTTTATTTTATTTTTTTATTTTTTATTTTTTTTGTGATTTTATTTTATTTTATTTTTTTTTTTTTATTTCAACTTGGTTAAAGTTTGTCAATTTTATTTATTTTTCTTCTTTTTTTTTATTTGATTTTATATTATTTGATTTTTTACTTTTTATAACATTTTTTTTATTTGATTTCATATTGTTTGATTTTTTACTTTTTATAATATATTTTTACAATTAATTAAGGTTTGTCTATTTTTATTTATTTTATAAATAATTTTTTTTTTTGTGATTTTATTTTATTTTATTTTTTTTTTTTCAACTTGGTTAAAGTTTGTCAATTTTATTTACTTTTCTTCTTTTTTTTTTATTTGATTTTATATAATTTGATTTTTTACTTTTTATAATATTTTATAATAATTTTATAATATTTTATAATATTTCTTTAAACTTGTACAATTTTTATTAATTTTTCTTAAATTTTTTTTTATTTGATTTTATATTATTTGATTTTTTACTTTTTATAATTTATTCTTTACAATTAATTAAGGTTTGTCTATTTTTATTTGTTTTGTAAATCTTTTTTTTGTGATTTTTTTTTTTTAATTTTTTATTTCAACTTGGTTTGTCAATTTTATTTATTTATTTTTTTTTTTAATTTTTTATTTCAATTTAGTTTAAGTTTGTTCATTTTATTTATTTTCCTTTATTTTTATTTTTGCAATAAATTTGTTTACATTTTGTATTAGTATTTTTTTTATTGATTTTATTTTCCATTTTATTTGATTTTCTTTTTTTTTTATATAATATTTTATTTGGTTTTCTTCTTTTCATAAATTGGTTTTTTTTAAATATTATTAACACATTATTTATATTTAAACGGGTTTCCAATTTAAAAAATATATATATTATTACTTTCAGTTTTATATTTGATTTTTAATTATTTTCATAATTTGATTTTGTTTCATTTTATAATTTATATTTATGTATTTATTATTATCACATCATTTATAATTTTTAATTTATTTGATTTTTGTTTCTTATTTATTTATTTTATTTATTTATTTTTTATTAAATTATTTCCTAGTTTTTTTATTTGACTTTTTATTATTGTCGTCTTGTATTTGATTTCTGATTATTTTTATTTATTTACTCTTATTTTTAGTTATTTTCATAGTTTTGTATTTGATTAGTGATTATTTTCATCTTTTTTTTTTTATTATTATTATTTATTTATTATTATTGTCACATCAAAGGTTCGTCATTTGCCGTTTGCACCGTAGATCTAATCATGTGACATCATCATTCACAATATCGTTTTGCGTGATGAATTGATGGCGCATGATATGTGCACACACACACACACGTACAGTCACACACATACGTATGTATGTACATATGTGTGCAGGCATCGATACTCTTTTGCTGGCAGGAAGTGCACACAGTTCCTGGCCGCCATTACTGTGGCCTGGGCATTTGATGCGTGGCATTTGATGTGGGATGATGTCATCCCTTTCGCTCTCTTAGCTCAACTTGTTGATTTATCGACAGCCGGTAATTTATATTGGCGCATACACACATACATACATACATATTTATGCACATGTGTTAGATAAACTCACGTAACAGTGCCTGTGACTGTGCGTGTGTGTGTGTGTGTGCAGTGCAATACAACTCCATTTACGGCGTACATTGTTTACAAGGTTGCCGGCCAGCTGCTGCCTAAAATAGAAATCTTGTAATCGTCGCCAGTTGGCCAAATGTAGATGAATAATCGAATTGGCCGTCTGTCTACCTGTTGCCAGCTAAACGTAATCTCGTAATCATCTGTTTTACACTTACGCATCAATTACGCTTGGCAATGATTAAACAAGAACTAATTAAAACGTTAAAAAGTTAATAGCTTCACACACACATACAATCAATCATCAGAAAATTCATCATCCATACATATAAATATCTATATTTATAGCTATTTACACACACACACACAGCCATGTGCATTGTATACGTGCATGTATGTATGTATGTTTGTGCGTATACAAACATAGCTAAAGAAGCCGCGCCCACGCCGCCCCCTATTAAGCACTGATGCGTGCGGCGCTGTCGAGGTGGAGTGGAAGGGGAGCATCGTCACGGGTGCGTCGTCACTCAAAGCATTTAACGCTTGGCGCTTTAACGGTTTATTTTATATTGCGGCAGAAATATTGTATATTTATGTACATATGTGCCCTGTCGCATTAGCAGCCGGTGAACGCCCAGCAATGTTATTAACTGTTTGCTGATATTTACTGATACGAGCCTGCATGTGCATGCCAGTCCGGCTACATACATACATATGTGTGTGTGTGTACACACTTATGTGTATAAGTGTGTACACACATTTGTCACACATAAAATTCCCAAATGACCTGATTACTTTCTCACTTGCACTTGCAGCCATACATATGTACGTAAGTGTGTGTGTGTGTGTGTGTGTGTGTGTCTGTGAGTGTGTACACTCTCGTGCGAATGCGGTTGAAAAGTAATTACTTTGCCATATGAATTGCAAAATAAATTGTACAACACGCGCATATGGGGTTATAGCAAAGGTCAAGTTGATGTGCTTGCCGCTGCATCCACTCGCTCTTCATCATTCCCTCGCATGCAGCTCAAAGCAGATTGTAAAAATTGCAATCGCCGGTCCAAAATAGAAATGACGAACGTAAAATATGCCAAAAACGATCGTCGGCAAATGTCAAGTGGCATCTCATAAACGAAAAATAAAATATGTATGTATGTATGTACGTATAATAAATGCCTGCCCGAAAAGCAACAAACGACGATCAGCAATAAAAACTTAATTTTTTTTAAATACATTTCATTTAACTTGCAAATAAAAAACTGCGGTTTACGGAAAAGAAGAAGCAACAGCGGCAGCCGTCGCAAAAATGTAAATGGCATATTGACACAAGCGAGACAAATCTATTGTTTGTGTGTGCCTGTGTGTGTGTGTGTGTGTGTGGTTTATCATATCTTCTCGTTCTGCCTTCACACAAAATAGTTAGAAAACATCTACGAGTCTTCGATTCTTGATTCGTTAAGTTTGTTATTGTAAAAGGGCCAACGTAACGTAATTCATCAGAAATAAAAGTGAGATAAGATAAAAAAAAAATACAAATTGTTAGCACGGCTAGAACGAGCAGCACCAACAACAACGACAGCAGCAACAACAATCATAAATAAATATGGAAAGCTCTCATAAATACTAATGCACGACATGCTTGAATATGTATGCTTGTGTTTGTGCAGTCTGTGCGTGCTGTGTTTGAGAGAGTGCGTTATTTTTGGAACCGGTTCGCGCTGACAGCTGCAGCGCGCAATATTTTATTGTCAGCGGCAATCCGCCTAAATGAGAGGGAGAGGGAAAGAGATGTCAACCTTGGGCTTGGGAGCTTTCTTGTTGCTTCTCCCCAGCCAAAATGCCGCATATTTCAACACCAACACACACACACACACACATACACCTAACCCACACCCACCACACACATACATACATATCTTATCAGGGCAGCAGCGGAAGCATTCGCCCCAATAGAAACTGCACGAGCAACGGCTTCGCGTTGATGAAGTAATAGCCAAAAACACAAAGTAAAATAATAATAAAAATTATAATCAACTGTGAGTGAAGGCAGGAACGTGAGCTTCAAGAATGCTCGCTGGCTCGTATCTTGGCCTAAATTGGTAAATGGCTAATGGGTTTTTTTTTCTTCCATTCTTTGTTGTTCTTGTCGTCTTCATGTTCATGTCTTATTGTTATTATTATTTTTTATTTATGGCGTGCTGAGACGCTTGTCAATTTCAGTTTGCGAACTTTGTGACTTAATTGCTATTTTAGTAAACATTGCAGATAAAGTACAACGATGTTAAGTAATTTCTAAAATAAATTACTTTTCCATTGCGAAATGCATGTAAAAAGGAACACAGCCAACAACAACACAGACAAGCAACAATAAACGTAAGCATTGCGCGAGTTTTTGGATTTGTCAATGAAATGCATCTGCACACACGCCACCTACAGTCGAAAACAACAACAACAATTGCAAGACAAGCCTCTTGCGTGCCTCGTTAAATGTCATGCAGCAGCGCTTTAGAGATGGACGCGTGAGTGTATAGTGAGCGTACAAATAATGCATAATGCATCACATGTCAAGTCGATAACATATACACACTTATATTCTCATATGCACAGCATGTGTGGCTTAGCAATTATGTATCGAAGCAAAAAGCTCACACCTCAGTCTGCACGGGATTTCCACATATCGATACATTTTCGATGCCAAACAAAAAGGCATTGAATTTTGGGTAAGTCTGTGAACAACAATGAGCGCAATTGTTGCCGTTG
This sequence comes from Drosophila meridionalis, assembly GCA_035045145.1. NCBI lineage: Eukaryota > Metazoa > Arthropoda > Insecta > Diptera > Drosophilidae > Drosophila > Drosophila meridionalis. Next base: position 4,579,030 of record JAWNPG010000009.1, on the reverse strand, counting down.
ATATTATACGGTACATGCATAGACGAGATGTGTACATTTTTGTATCTATGTATCTATGTGTGTGTGTGTACTTGTGTGGGCGATGACTGTGGCTCTGGCTCTGGCTGGGGGCCTTTGGCTTTGGCCAAGGAGGCGGAAAAGTGCACACGAGAAAAACCTGTTTAGCGTTCAATGATTGTGTTTTGTTGGTTTGTCGGACCTCGGAACAGCGAACACACACATGTTTTGTTTGCTGCACGCGACAAGCAGCGCGCAAAGCGAGTTGGGAAGAGTGAATGCTGCTGTTGCTGCTGCTGCTGCTTTCTTCGTCTATGCAACATAACAGCAACAAGCAGGCGCAATGTATTTGGGCGCAAACCAAATTGAACTTTCACTTTTTGCTTAAACGCTTTATTTGTACATTTACGTTTATTGTTGTTTTTCCTTTGATTACAAATGGCATGTACATGTTGCTCTATGTGTGTGTGTGTGTGTTATGTCAAAGACGCTTCTGCTTCATTGAGAGAGTGCATTGAGTTCAACAGGTGCGCTCGCTCAGGCAGCCATCTTTCACTTTCTCTCTCAATCTAACAGGAAGCAGCAGGAGCAAGGGAGAGGCGAAGCAGAAGGGAATTGGCAAACTCCATGCAGTTGGAGCTGCATTAGTCATACTTCTCCTCGCATTGTTTTTCGAAGGTGCGGCAAATGCCGCATAGCGTGGGCGTTTGAGGAGTGCTGCCACAGCTCGCAGGCGGCCCTAAATAATGGCTGCTTAACTAATAAAATCAACAATGACTGTGTGCAAAGACAATTACGTTGGCAAACAAAATGTTCGAGTTGAAGTGTTGATTTCGTCTTCGTTTTGCATGACGTAGGCGCCAAGAAATGTCGAAGCCACACACACACACACACACACACACACATACACACAGATAGACAGCAGCAATGAGAACGTGTGCGATCGCAGGCAATTGAAGTAATGAAATGCGATTAAAGTTTATGTCAGATAAGAACTTATTAATTAAAACGCAAAGAAAATGCAAGAATATTTAGCAGAGCTGTTAACTACGAATGCAAATTGAAGCACGCACACATATACATATATATGTGTGTGCACATGTATGTGTGTGTGTTGTGCTTAGTTGGCCGAGAACTTAACGAAGGAGCGGACGAGAGATAGAGAGAGAGAGAGGGCGAGAGCTGAAACCTGTTTTTGCGATGCTTAGCTTAATAACAAAAACAAGAAGAACAAACAGACAGACAGACAATACAAAAGGGGGCGGCAGCGTACAGTGATGATGATGAATAAATAAAAGACCAAAAACGAGCATAATGAATACATTTCTATAAGTGTTCGTATGTATGTATGTATGCATATGCATATGTATGTATTTCAAGTGACACTGAAGCGGAGAAGAAGCACAAGGTGTCTGTGCTTGTGCTGTTATTTGCAACACAACAACAAGCGCAACATCATTTTCACTTTATTGATGCGCTGCAAATTTGCACAGAGCGCGCGTACATAGAAATCTACGAAATACATACATATGAATATGCATATATATGTACATACGTGTGTGTGTGTAGGTATGTCTGCCATTATTATTGCATGTGGTTGGCTAAGTAACCCACCTTAATGATCAATTCGATCTCGGGCACATCATATTTGCTGGTGCCGTTCGTCGTCTCCTGCTGCGGCTGTGTCTCAACTTCGGCGGCTGACATGGTTTTTTCTTTTTTTCTTTTGTGAAGCTTTAGCTTTCTTGTTAACAACTTTGAAATTTACGCTCTTGTTGCGGTGTCTTCTTTTCTATTCCTTTAGTTTTTGTTGTTTTCGTGCGTTATCGTCGTCGTCGTCGTCGTCCGCGTGACGTGCGTACGTGTTTTTCTTATGCTCTTTTTGTTGGTCTAATTTATATTTGCCAATATATGCACACACGAACACAAAACACAAATTCAAAAATTCACTGTACCTAAGTACACCAGTATATATGTACGTGTGTGTTTGTCGATTGTGTTTGTGTGTATTTAAAAAAATTACGTTTGCTTCCCGTTGCAAGCGACTGCGGTGTGCTGCCTGTTTGCTATAGTTACAGTATGAAATAGTGTTGGATTGTTCATATTGTACGCTGCTGGGACGTTGACATCGTTGCAATATATCGATAGGCAGCCGGCCGAACGCAGAGTTGAACAGCGCTATCGATAATTGGCCCCGGCTCTGGTCTCACTTAAATTCGTTCGTTCTTTCATGCCGGCAATTGTGCTCTCACATTGAATTTATTTGTTTGGCGTGCACGAGTCGGCTTCGTTTTCTATATACATTTTTGTCGTAACTATCAAAATTAAGCATGTCAATGAATCTAAACGATCTGCTGCAGCAGGCCCAGCGCCTCTCCAACGAGACCCAAATGGACACAGAAATGCCGCGCGTCGATCGTACGCTATCGCAAGTGCTGCAAGCCACACATGAGCTGCATGAGCGCGTCACACAGGACGGCACAAATGATTTGCAGGCGTAAGTTGTCATTTGCACTGGGACTATATGATCCAGTATATTTACGCTTGCTGCATTATCTCTTGCAGTCACATTCTGCTGGGCGCCAGAGGCGTCGATCTGCCCAAGCTCACAAAGAAACTGGAATCCCTGAGCGCGACCCAAACCTTCGAGCCCATCAACCCGATTGGCGACACCGACGTGGAGGGCTACCTGAAGAACGAGCGCGAGAACGCTATAATTGCCGTGATTGAGGAGACCAATAAAAATGTGAGTATATATACGATATACATATATGAATTCCTTATATATATATATATATATTCCTTAACAGATTTTCAGAGCAGTGGAGCGCAACAAGATGCGCTGCATACTTGCCGATTGGGGCGATGAGAAGGAGCAACTGCTTAATGCCCTGGTTGGGCCCAACCAGGACGACTTCCCCGAGGTGCACCGCCATATGGTGTCCACGGTACTGCCGCAGTCCGCAATGCCGCGCTCTCGTCTCAATCGCGTGGAGACCTTGTATGCCCAACAGATCACCCAGTACAATCAGACGCACAATCAGGGCAGCCAGTGCGCCAATTTGCTCGAACGGTTCACCGAGATGGTGAAGGAGAATTCGAATATCATGGATACGCATATCTACGAGATGTGGAGCGTGCTGAGCTACATGGCCAATGTGATGCCGTTCAGTCGCGGCGTCGAGCCCATCAAGATGCGCCAGAACGGCGCGCCCCTGGTCAAGAAGGCGCTCCTCTTTCTGGAGCAGGGCTACAGGCAGTATATGAACACGGTTATCCAGAAGAACCGGCAACAGGCCAAGCGCGGCGGCATACCCAGTGGCTACAACACGGTCTACTCCTTCGTGAACATCACCTTCCAGTCGCCCCAGTCCATGATCGGCCTGCTCGACATATGCGGCGGTCGTCCGCTGTGGCCGCACGTCTACTATTGTCTGCGCAGTGGCGATTTTGACGGCGCCGCGAAGTACCTCAAGGAGGGCGGCGTCGCGCCCGATCTGCTGAAGCTGCTGCAGATCAAGCAGAAGGGCAAGCCCAAACAGAGTCCGATGCAGCAGCCGCTTCAGGTGCAAAACAATCAGCTGGGCGACCATGATCCCACTGCCAGGATCGAGAGGCAGCTGAAGCTGGAGTACTGCAACAAGCTGCGCCTCTGCACGGATCCCTTCAAGAAGGCGGTACGCTAGCTCTCTCTCTACATCTATATCTGTATATAAGTCTGTACTATTTCTGATTTGCAGGTCTATGCCATTGTCTTGGCCTGCGATCCGAACGAGCCGCACCGGGAGCTGGTGCACAGCATTGACGACTTCCTCTGGATGCAGTTAAGCGTGCTGGAGACCACAGAGCACGTCGACTACGACTTTGAGCGCCTCAGCTACGGCGATCTGCAGTCGCTCATACTGGAGAAGTACGGCGAGAACTATTTCCATGCCCACGAGAGGACGCCGCTGTACTTCCAGGTGCTCGTCCTCACTGGCCAGTTCGAGGCGGCGCTTGAGTTCCTGGCGCGCACCGACGCCAATCGTCCGCACGCCGTCCACATGGCCATTGCCCTCAACGAGCAGTATATGCTGGCCACGCCCGATGACATCCAGAAGGCGCTGCTCTCTGTGGACCCATCCGATCCGCCGCCCATGCGTCGCCTCAATCTGGCCCGCCTGCTCATCATGTACACGAAGTGCTTCGAGCAGACCGACACCGACGAGGCGCTTCAATACTATTACTTGCTGCGCAGCTTCGAGGCCGCCGATGGACGCAACCTGATGATGAGCTGCCTCTGCGATATGCTCGTCGAGAACTGCGATGACAATATGTTGCTCCTCATTTTCGGCTCGCCCGATCCCAGTGATGAGTGGCGCTACGTTGGGTATGCAGTTCCTGCTGACCTCCACCCGAACAGCATCTCATCTTCTCTCTTCTCCCTTGCAGCGGCGTCTTTTCGCAGTTCTCCAATATGGTCCAGGACAAGTACGCCCTGGCCGGCATGGTGGGCGATGAGCTGGCGCACCGCACCAAGTTCGAGGCGGCCATCCGGCTGTACTTCATCGGCGGGCAGCTGGACAAGGCCTTGCGGCTGCTCTGCTCCCTGCTCGCCCAGGTCGTCCACCAGCCGTCGTCCAAGGGCAGCGTTCGCGAGGAGCTGGCGGTAATCTCCGAGCGCATGAATCACTCGCTCAGCCTCCGCAAGACCAGCATGGACGCCCAGGCGATGCGCACATATCGCATGCTGTCGGAGCTGATGAAGTTCTTTGACTATTACCATGCGGGCGAAACCCGCCTGGCCGTCGAGGTGCTCGCCAAGAATCGCATCATGCCCAACAACTGTGGCGAGGTGGACGAATGCATCAGCAACCTGAAGATGAGCGGCACCGAGGTCATCAAGGTGCTGCCCGATGTCCTGCTGGCGACCATGAATCTGATCTACAACCAGTATCTGGAGATGAAGGCCGGCGCCAACTTGTGCAGCCGCAGCATCAGCAGCATCAGCCCGCACGACAGGCTGCTGGCCGAGCCCAAGGAGGAGCTGCTCCTGCATCTGCGCCAGCGTGCTAAGGCGCTGACCAACATGGCTGCCACGGTGCCCTATCGCATACCCTCGGACACCAACAATCGCCTCGTCCAGCTGGAGATTCTGATGCACTGAATGGAGCAGAACAGAGGGCAGAGGCCAAGCGGGAAACAAAATTATATATTAATATGATCCAGGGCTGAAATGGGGGCAGCTAACTGATTCACGTTCATTTGTATTTAAGGAATTTAGTGTTTGTTTATTAAATCGGTTATTGCAAAAGTGGAAATATGCGTATATAGATCTATATATATATATATATATATATATATATACATATATATATATCCATGTATATATATATATATATGTGTGTATTCATGTATGTTTATATTGTATAGTTATTTTGTGCATTTAGTTGCTATCGTCAGTCAGTGGAACGGTTCTTCGGCTCAGCCCATATACTGATAGGACGCACAGACGGGCTCCTGGTGGCGCGTGTGGGGCGACGATTGCAACGCGAGCCGCTGCAGATGACAGCCGCGGCAGAGCAGGCGGCCGTCCAGCGGATAGCAGCGCTTGTCCGGCTCGTCGGTCAGCTGCATGCCGCACTCCTCGCAGATGTAGCAGTCGACATGGAAGTCCTTGTCCATGGACACCACGCGCACGGTCTCATCGGTGCCCTCGACGGGTGTGATGCCTGCAGCAGAGCGAATTAGTCAAGGATTAGGGATTATATATGGGATTGGGCCAACCTTTGCCGCAGCTGGCGCACTTGGGCGCAAACATGCGATGGTAGTCGTTGACGCAGTAGATCTTATGATCCACATCCACGGTGAAGGGCACGCCGTCCAAGCACTCGTTGCAGATGCAGCAGCGGAAGCAGCCCGGATGATATGACTTGCCCATGGCTTGCAGGATCTGAAAGATTACGAAATCAATTAGAGAGAGACAGAGAGAGAGAGAGAGGGAGAGGGAGTGGATGAGACGACGCACCATTTCCATGATCAGATGGCCACAAATGGCGCACTTCTCCGCCGTTTGCTGAAAGCCGGAATACTAGAAAGAGAGAGAGAGGGGGGGGGAGGATTAGTTACATGTCACATCCCACATTCCAAAAGTCACGGTGCTACCATATAGTCCTCCTCACAGTAGACTCGACCGTGCACATTGTAGAACGCCTTGCCGCGCAGCGCCCGGCCACAGGAGCAGCAAATGAAGCAATTGGTGTGATAGAGATTGCCCATGGCCTGGCAGGCCTGGCCGGCGCCCTTCACCTTCTCGCCGCAAGTGTGACAAATGCCTGTGAATGGAAGATGCACTAGAATGAGCCAAATGCCCATAATCCTCTCAAATCTCTGGCAAACGCACCGAAATACTCGCCGTGCTCCTCGCTCTGCTCGATCTCCTCCTCCAGCTGGCGCGTCAGCTCCTCGATCTTGCGCTGCGCCTCTGTCGGACCAGCCGGACGCGGCGGCGTCACGCTGTACGGCAGCAAGTTCTTCGTCAGACCTGTGTGTGTTGAGATCAAGGTACAGTGAACAATCAGTATAAGCAACAGCAGCAAAGAGACGCATTAAATAAATTATAATTGGGTTAGATGATTGGGCATACCTCGTTTGGGCCGCAGGGCGGCTGTGCAAGCATTTTCAAAGAGAGCATAAGATAATGATTAGGATTAGGTTGAGGATACTATATATAGAGATAGTAATACAGTGTAGCCTAGCTAAGACAAAGTGCAGTTTCTCACTGTGGGATGCCTGAGAGAGTCGACAGTCAAGTGTAAGTCCCTGAAAAGCTACCTAAAGCCAGTAAAACGTTTATGAAAGTTCAAATGGTTCGCTCTTCCTCTTCTCTCTCCTATGAAAGATTGTATTCCAGTTGTCAGCATCACATTGTTTCTAAAATCTATTACTCTTTGGCAAACATTATCAAATGCGAAGCTTAAATCTATCTCTATCTCAAAGCAACTATCTCCCTCCTAGCGAGAGAGATAGAGAGAAAACAGCTGACAAAGCTGCTTGCAGCTCTACTCATCTCTGCTCTTCCCTTTTCCCCTCTTCCCATCGTTTTCCGATAACAGTTAGTCACATTCTCAGCATGCGAATTCGCGCACTACACTCGGATTAGTCACGATGCAGTTGGTATTGGTGTGTATCATCGAATCTCTCTCTCTCCACTCACCTGTGCTGCTCTGCGAGGGCGTTGGCGACGTGGCCACCGCTAGGGGCGCCGTTGTTGCAATGGGCGTGGCGCGCAGCTGCAAGGGCTGCACTTGCGCCGCAGCGGACGTTGTTGCCGTCGACGTTTGAGTGCCGGCCGCTGACTGCGGCGGCTGCGACGGCGCCAACGGCAACGGCGGCTGCGACTGCGACTGCGGCTGCGGACTGACCGCAGTCAGTCGTCCGTTGTGGCTGTTGTTGGGGCTGCGACTCTTGACGGCGCTGCTGCTGCTACTGGAGGGGGCGGTGCTGCGGTGCAGGTTGGCCGTCATGCAGACGTAGTCGGAGCTGTTGATGTCCTCGATGTAGTTGGGATTGACGGAGACATTGATGCCCAGCTGCTGCTGCTGCTGCTTGATGGGCGTGTGCTGCTGCAGCTGCAGCTTGGCCAGCGGCGTCGGCGCGGGCGAGGCCAGCGGGCTTAGGTGGCTGGGCAGCGAGAGATTGCGATAGCGCTGCGTGGGCGAGCCCAGGGCGCCTGCTGCGGCTGCGGTGCCGGCATTGGACGAGCTGTTGTTGCTGCTGCTGCTGCGCTGGTGCAGCGGCGAGGAGAGCAGCATCGCATTCAGCTCCATTTGGTTTGCTGTGGGCGTGGGCGTGGCCATCTCCGTATGCTGATACATGGTGGCGGTGGCCGGCGACGCCTGCGGCTGGGCCCGCTGCCCGGAATGGGGTATAATGTTCTCGTAGATGGGCGCCACGGCGGACAGCTCCTCGATGGGCTGGTGCGTGTGCTTCTGGGGCGCCTCCGGCACGGGCGTATGTGCGAAACGTCCACCTCCAATGGGCTGCATCAGCAGATAGTCATTCAACATCACGCTCTGCCGACTCGCTGGACTCTGCGGCTGTGCGCGCCGCTGACTCGTATCGAACTGGCCGTAAAACTCCAGATTCTCATAGACCGGCGAATGCTTCTGCGGCACAATGCGCTGCCCGAGCACCTGGGCCGTGGGCGCATAGATGAGCGGTGGCTGACTGTGGCTGCCGTTGCCCAGCATAATGGGCTCCACGCCGGGCTTGGGCAGTGCGGTGGCGTACTTCGAGGCAGCTATTATATTGCCACGCTCATACAGCTTGTAGTCCTCACTATTGGGCAGCCGCTGCTGCTGCTGCTGTTGTTGTTGTTGTTGGTGTTGTTGTTGGTGTTGTTGCTGTTGTGGCTGCTGTGGAGCATCGTGCATAAAGTTCTCAAAGGCGCCGGGCGAGCGCTGATAGCTGCCGCCAATGTGCAGCCGCTGCATGAGCGTCTCGTAATCGGAATCGCCGACGCCGCTCCCCACCGCGGCGCTGGTGGCATTTCGATGCGTTCGCTGGGTGGTCATTATGCACACATATACAGACACGGGTACACACACACACGCGTACGTGTGAGTCGACAGAGAGCGTTGAGCTGAGCGACGATGACTTGATTCGCTCACCGTGCTTTTGCCCTTTAGATGTTTTTTTTTTTAACGAGTCTGGCGTTTTCTTTCGACGCTGCCAATTTGTGTGCGATTTATCAGCTTTGTGACACCATCATTTTTTATTCAGTTTTTTGTGTGTTTAATTTGGTCGAAAACAAAGACAAGTTGCAGAGAAGAATCTCTCGGCCACAATAACACAGGCACGCACAAATGTCTATGTATGTATTGGTATTGTTGATCTTATATCGATACATCGATACAATTCAATTCAAATGTATATATCGCACTGTATCGATAGGCTTAATGGGCGTTTAAGCGCAAGTGCCAGTGCAGTTTAAATCATGCAAGAATATGGCAATATTGATTCATGTGCTTCGATTTGATTAACTAGATTTTTATTAATAATAATTAATTAAAACTAAATTTAAACTTTGATGTATCACAGGAAAGTTACAATTTAAATTAAATTTGTATTTACTTTAATGGAAAGACATTTGCTGGGAATACTGCAAAGAAAAATACTAAAATGACTAACAAGTACAAATCAATCGAATTGTCAATTTGCAATTGATGGCGCCTAAAGTTATCGAATTTAACTGCAAAATTTGAAAACAATTTGAATTGCTATGCAGTTGTAAAGATAAAACATTGAATTTTTAGTCTTTTGCGATTTGCTTTATTTAGAGTTACACAACAGATACATTTATTGTTTGAAATATAATATTAGTCTAACTTAATTGAAATACAGCGGCAACACAAGCAGCGCAGAATAAAAACAATTCAGTTTAATATATATTCCAACAGGCGCTAGATGGCGCTATTGGGGATTTTGTATAAGCCGCGAGATTCGCGGCGTCAAATTGACAAATAAATGATAATATATTTAGTAAATTGCATTTTTGCTTTATTTAGAGTTTACACTTTAGATAAATTTGTTATTTTTTTTTGTGTTTTTGGTTTTTTTTTTTTTTGTAAATAATTTTGTCTAATTTAATTGCAATGCAGCGGCAACACCAGCACCAGCTCAGAAAAATAAGAATCTACCTACAACGGATATAATTATACGTTTAACATATTTGCTAAGAACCATCAGGATTACTCGATGCACTCGCTGGATGTCGCAGTTACCGCTGCCAATGCCAGCTAATGCCCTGTATATAAGTTTGTTACATGCACTCATGTTTGTAGAAGTTTGGTCTGCTGGATTAATATAATGGATTAGTAGAGGAAACGTTCACATCAAGGTACACAATCAAGCATACGTACATAATTAATGTTAATGTATATAATTATAATAGCAAGTATATATCGTTTGCATTTGAAATCGAATCTAGCATTTCTCAGTTACTGAGTCCTTCAGATGACAGGTTTGGTTCACTTTGAATATGTTGGAGAGTTCATCCAGTAAAGTCTCGTAGCGATAGGCGACCCTAATTTCTGGAACATTGGTGCGTGTTATGTCGTTGCCGTTGATGCCATCCTCATAGTAGTGGGGTCCCAACCACTGTTGCTTGATCTGTGCGAGAAACGAACCGAAATGATAGTTATAATGATAAAAAACAGGGGAATCCTCTCAAGAGTTCTACTCACGTTATGGGGAAAGCCGCTCATGATAACGCTATTGCGTGCCAGCTCGCACATGTCACAAGAGCTGAGCTTCCACACCTGCGCCGCAATGCTGTACTCCTCCATGAGGGGTTCCTAATCGGAATCATTTCAATTAATTTTTGTCTGATATTTCGACTCTCTCCGTCGTCCACTTACCTTGGTGAAGTGAAACTGCAACGGATCATCGGTGGACAGTGAGATAATCAATCCACGAGCCAAATATTCTGGCAGCGGATTGCGATGGTAGTTGAGGAATAGCGAATTGTTTGACAGCGGCGACATCGCAATGCCGATTTGGGTCAGGTAATAGAGGTACTGCAGCACCGGCACCTTGCGCAGCAGCAGGCCGTGCGAAATGTTCTCAGCCATCAGGTAGCCGCAGACGAGATGCTGCACAGGTCCAGCCTCGCCGCAATGAGGACGTAGCACGAAAGTGTTGAGACCGCGCTGCCTGCGAGAGTAATATAAACATTATATATATAATTATGGAATATATTTCATCTTTCCCTCCCCTCAACTCACTTTCTAAATTTGTTTAGCACTGTCATATTGGCGAACATATAGTATATATAGTAAGCATATGGCGGATTATCCTCGTACGTCCATTCCTCGGGCCGGGGCACATCGCTATCGAATAGCGGATTCTCTGGCTTGGACTCATCGTCCACGGAATCGAAACCAATCACGTAATTTAAGAATCGATGTAAATTTGGATTTTCACTTGGCTTGTTGGTCGCCTCGAATAGCGGTAAAAATATGTTATTCATTATCTCTTGGAATGAAGACATCATCTTGTTCGATTTGAAGATATCGAACAGCCGCGGTATCTGTATCAACCAACGTATATTCGAGCTATAGACATCATTGTCGATGGCCCATTTGGCAAGTTTATTCCACTCATCGGGCGATTTACCATAAATGGAGAGACGCAGCTCTGCATTCTGATATTTCGATTCCTCCAAATCGAAAGCCACTTCCTAAATAAAGTATAAAGTATTAAGATATATATAATCTATTATATAGGGTTATTCTCTGCCTACCTTTATAATTTGTGCAAAGTATTTGCCATTCAGAAAATTATCCGTCTTGAGGAAGACCTCCCTTAGGCGAGATTCACCAATGGGATTGTATTTGGAATTGAATTTATCAAAACGATGGAACGTATTGCGATCGGCATGGACGTCGAGCATATCAACGGTTAGATCGTATGTGGTCAGGTTCATCGATTGAAAGACCTGGGCCAAGGTCATCGGCTGGCCGTTCGTATGGGTGACCACTTCGTTGGCATTGTTCTTCAGCGTCTTCTTGATGAAGCGCAGCAAATGCTTCTGATTCATGCAGGACGCTGCATGAATATGCGTGTCCACCTTCCTAGTGTTGTAAAAGTCGCGATGCGGCACTGCCTTCTGGGCGGCCAGTTCGCGCAGCTCATTCAGCAGAACGTGCATCTGGTACTTGGACGACAAATAGCAAAGGCGACGATAACAAAATGATTTCCTGCGAACAAAAAGACATTCAATTAATGTCAATCGGAACTACTCTATACCTCATACACTTACAGCGGTCCATCAGCTATCATATTGCACATGATCTGCATGTCATTCACAAACTGATTCATATCTGGATACGAGAAGTCCAGTTCACTAGTGCATTCCTGCGAATAGGGATATATAGGGTATATATAATTTAGAGAGAGAGAGAGAGAGAGAGAGTGATCCTCCATTGCACTCACCTTATCATAGTAGATGTGAAAGACACCATTCAGTGGCTTGATGAAATACGATTCATCTGGCACGAACTCGACGTCCCAGGCATGTCTGGATCTTAGAGGCGACGATACCGTGTGGTGTTCTGAGCGTGTGTGTGTTTATGCAATAAATGTACATAGATTGTTTATTAAGTATTATTGGGCACAGTTGCAGTGTTGCGAAATGTTATCAACTATTTCAGTTAATTTGTCAAACTAACGGTACTTTAACTACAAATGCGCTACACACAAAATTGTTCTTGTTGTTTGCTGTGTGCGTGATCGATAACTATATATATGCATATATATATATAGTCATATATAGATATTTCTGTGTCGTAAATTATGTTAAGAAATACGAAAGGAAAACATTTAAACAATATACTCTATAGCTGACTTCGTCTGGCCGAGATAAGGGAGCTCAGTGGACCGTTTCGTATCTCAAAGTCAATGCCCCGTATTTAGCCAGTTTGTGCATTAGTTGTAAAAAGCCTTTTAATTTAATTGATTTTATTATTTTTTTTATTTTCTTAATTAATTTCTGATCTTGTCTGAAGTGTTTTCAAACTCGGCTGAGATAAGCGATGCACTCTACGGCAGGCAGACAGAACACACAAGAGAAAGAGAGAGAGCGGTGTGTGAGAGAGAGATAGTGAATAATTGTTAGCAAATGCATAAATACATTGGGTAGAAAGAGACGCAACATTTGAGTGCACAAATACAATAAGACAAAAAGCAATGGCAAATCTGCAAATACACTTCGAGAACGTGACAAAGGCTAAGTGCTACGGCACGCGCACTCCAGAGAGCGCGCGCAACTAAAAACAAAAACAGAGCGAGCGAGCGAGAGAGCGAGAGAGCGAGCGATTAGCACAAGGAACGCAAAAACAAAAGAGCGTAAAGCGGTTCAACATATGTATGTATGTATGTGTGTGGGTAAATTGTGGATCAGTCAACAAATGAATGCAATGATAATTGGGTGGTAAGAGAGAAAGAGAGAGAGAGAGGTAGAGAGGGAGAGAGTGGAGGGAAAAGCGGTAAAGCAACAAAGGAACTTAACGATTCAATCCGAACACGGAAGCAGCCGCGACCGAATTACCTGTATAGTTCACCATACTCTGTTTGCGAATTAGGTCTATAAAAAATGAAATAAAAATAAATATATATATGTATATAGAGAGCTTTGTATAAAATCAAAAGGGAAAGAAAAACGTACGCACCGGGAGAGTGGAAAATCAAAATAAATAAAGACACGCAAGAGTTACATAGACCTGAGAGGTAGAGCGAGTGGGCCGAACTCGAGAAATCATAGATAAACAGAGGGAAATGAGAAACTTACTAAACGCAATAGAAGAAGAGGACATGACACGAATAATTTGTGACTGCAGCTAGCGAGCGAGATATACAAAAGAAAGAGACAAATATATATATATATATATGTATATGAGAGTATACACATATAAGAGAAATAGAGAGAGAGAGAGAGGGAGAGAGAGAGAGAGGGAGAGAGAGAGAGATATTTATAAAGAGAGCTGGTTGGGGTAGTTAGGTAGCAAGGCAGTTCTAGCTGAAAATAAGAGTATAAAGAGCTTAACGCGTTCCTAGCGCATGGTCAACTGAACTATAACGGTAATCTATATATATATTGTACATAAAAGAAGAATAAAACAATGAATCTATTCACTTGTATTATACATGGCATACAGCGCATATTCATGGTGCTATACAACACTGGCAGAACTCTCTACTACATATATATTTGGGGGGTGCCCACACCGATGCATAGATGCCTCGGCTAGACCAACTGTTGCTGATGCTGATACGGATGCTGGTTGATGCTGGTTCGAGTGCGACTTACCTGAAACCGACTTAGCTGGCATATTCTCATAGCGATCCTGGAGACTCACCGTCTTAAGGAAACGTGCTGTGGTCGTTGGGAACGATTGATCCGAGACTTCCATGTACTGGGCACGTAGCTTAAGCGCCTCAATCAGCAATGTCGACGCACGCTCCAGATCCTCCAGTGGCACGCCGCTCGTATCTTCGCCGGAGACGGAAACACGTTGAAAATTGATGTCAGCATCTGTTATATGTTTCGTTGTCGCCGCCTCCGCCTGACCATCCGAGTCTGAGCTGCTGCGGCGCGGCGATGCTGTAATCGGCGCACCCGAACGCTGATTGGTCGATTGCCTAGATGGAAACGCGTGGGAAAAGGGGAGACAAAAGAGAGAGAGAGTCAGCCAAAGTTCTATATGTGATGCGGCCAGCCGAACTGCACCATTGTTCCTCATCGTGCTGATACTCGTATTGGCGACAGAAGCTATAGCTATCATCCGCGAAAGACATGCTGCTCCTGACCAATGCACCCAGCGAATGGCCCCGCTATCGAGCCGACTTTGCCAACTTCCGAAAGTTGCCAAAGTTAACAGTTGTCCAATGATCGATTAATTTATAGACCCTGCCCGCCCGACTATATATATATGTACATATATATATATTGTATAGCACGCAATGGCAGCCAATCCAACCAATCCAACCAATCCGCCCACACACCTGTATTGTTTGCCAAAAAATAATTATGAATACCCTGACCGGTCGGATGGGGGTTCGGTTCGAACCGGGTTGGGTTTAGGGAGTAGCTCTTAGGCGTCTAACGCCCAGCTCGAAAGAACATTAATCATTTTGATGGGTCAATCGCGAGGGTTCTTCCAAGATATGATAGCTAATAACCCTATATCTCGTTTAACTGTACAGCAACATCAAACAACGGAACGAGCGTCAAGTGCAATTGTGAAGTTCGCAACTTTCGACGCTTGGCGTGTGACACGAACACGAACACGAACTAAATGCAAAGTGCCTGGATGATTGGATGATTGCGCGTCCTCAATGTCAGCGTAGGTCGAGAAGGTATTCCAAAAAAAAACGTAAAAAATTCAAGAAAAAAGGGCAAAAACCGTTCCGATGGCAACCGGGTCTTTGTGGGTTAAGGGCTTTGAGGCAACGACTGCCGGATACGCGTTTCGACTTTGCGCTTTCTTGCGGCGATGCGCCCTTCCAAGTTATATGGATGCACAAATTGTACTGAATGTGACGGCATCCGAAATTCGAATTGTGGCTAACAGCAGTGCCCGCTGGCGGTGCTAGTGGTGGTTGCGGTGCAAGTGGTGGTGGTGGTGGTTTCATCATTATGCCATAAGCCGCGTTGTTGACGCGGTCGCATTGCCGGCCATCGCCTAATGCAGTCCCATTCAAAATCAAAACGTGTCCAACGCTGTTGCCGTCTCTGCTTTGGCACCTGCTTGGCCCGCACGACCCATTCGCCAAAGAACCTAGCCCGCACCTCCGCCCTCCCCCTCCCCTAGGCCATGACCAAGTATCTGTCCTCGTCTAGTCGCTTGGATTAGCCGAGGGTCCAAAAACAATGTGAACTTGATAACTAGAGAATAGGTGATTCTTCGAGTATCCGAAGACGGAATACCCTAAGCTTGACTTATAGAAAGGAGTTGTGCTGGAGGTAGAGTTCTTTTCGACTGAATACACTATGAAAACTGTAAAAACTCATTGAACTGGAAATTAAACTGAAATTCATCATAGCGAGTGGGAAAGTGTTTGATTCTCTGGAGACTGCAGAGGACTAAATGCCGTTACGATAGACCGGATATTGGAATAAATTAATTGAAATTGTAGCAAAGTGAATATGAAGCTGATACTTTAAAATCCCCATAAACTAAATACTCTATCAACATTTATGACAGTACTCTGTACCTTAAAGTATTCAATGTACCCGTTGCAAGCCTTTAATTACAGCGCATTCATAGTGTGCATTTTGCTGTTGTTGTTGTTCATTAGGAGGCTTTTGAAATGTTAGTTAGAATAGAGCATTGTGTGCGTGGAGCTACGTGGATTAGCATAGAGTTCCAGATAAAAGTATATAGTGAAAATATAGCATAAAAGATGTAGAGATAGCAAAATGAGTTACAAGACACAAGATAGAATTTGGAAAACAGAAGATAGATGATAAAAGGTGGAAGATAGAGATTGGAGGATAGATGATAGAGAACAGACATTGGAGATGCGGTAAAAGACGGACAATGAAATAAAAGATAAACGAAAAAAGATAGAAGATGGAAGGTTGAAGATATAATATAGAAGAAAGAAGATAGAAGGTGGAGGATAAAAGACAGAAGAATACAAGATGGAAAATAGATATAGAACTCCGAATTTGTACACATCTTCCGCTCGAATCGAACTCGAGTTAACCTCTATCAATATTGTGCCTGATCTATGACTATATTAATCTGATCGGGGCGTCTATTGATGCATTATATGAAAATCGATTTAGCACTAACTATCTGCTTCGTACTATTAATGCGATCTAAATTTAGTTTAGTCGCGCCTATCTCGCTTGTAATTATGTAATTATTGTTGACTTAAAAATTAAAAACTTTTCAATTTTAACGTATGCGGAGATTAGTTTCGTTGAATAGTCTGTTTGTCGTACTCACTTTTCATTCAGCAGGCGCTGTATTTGCAATTTCTTCTCAATCTGCTCAATTGGGAACTGGGGTACTTCGTATGGTGCCGAAATTTCATTACTTAGCTCATTATCGGCCTCCGTCTTATCAGCGTCCGTTGAGTCAATCATATCGCCTGTAAAACACAACAAATTGACAGTTAATTGATGTTTTATAAATATTCCTACAGATTACATTATATTATATATTCAATTGTGTCGATATAGTATTCAACCTACAAATCGTTTCTAAAGTCTCGTCAAGCTCGGCTTTGATGCCATTCTTGTTATGATTGCTGAAGCTCTTGGTCTCCTGAACATTGGAGCCGAAGAGTTTTGCATCCACTTGCATACGATGTACACTGTCCATCCGATTGAAGTTCATAGCGAATCAGAAACAGAGAGAGAGATAGAGAAAGACAGGGGGACGAATGGGAAATGAGTTTTTTCGTAGTTCCCGCAACGCTTCTGGCCTGAACGAGCGCTGGCGCTTTAATGACCAAGCCCCGAACACCGAGCAACTCTCGACGGCGACTCGACTACGACTCGAACCGACACCTGACAGCCGATACAATGCGCTCGAAAAGCGAGGGCTTTACATTGGCTGTCGCTGCTGTCGTTCTCGTCGTCGTCGTTGTTGTTGTTGTTGTTGTGGTTGTTGTTTTCCTTTTTTCGAAAACAGCAAATTTCGATTCGGATGCACGATTACACTGAATTCGAATACAGATTCGACAGAAGAAGCAGCAGCTCGAAAACAAATAAGAAAACAGTTCGAAAGGCAGCTCAAATAGCTGACGGCGATGGCGAAAATCAGGTTGAGACAGCCACACCGAATCATTGATACACTGCAAGATCAAAGCGGTCAATTGATATTGATTAATTGATTTGTAGGTCAAATGTTGTCAGTTTTAAGAAAAGAAGTGGAACTAGAAAGACGGTTTCATATTAAGTATCTATATCTTTATGTATACCCATCTATAACTCTAAACGTTACTGTAGGTGTAACTGTTACAATATCTCTATCTCTGTCTATATCTATATATATATCTATGATATGATGTATCTACATCTATATATTTATATCTATATATCTATATATCAATATATCTATATATCTATATATCTATATATCTATATACCTATATCTATATCTATATCTATATCTATATCTATATCTATATCTATATCTATATCTATATCTATATCTATATCTATATCTATATCTATATCTATATCTATATCTATATCTATATCTATATCCTCTTGTTTATTCTTTTCTTTATCATATATCTCAAATTGGATGAGCAAGTAGCGCTACCCTTTCCGATAGTGTATACAGAGCTGTCTTGGTCTGTTTACATGTGGGAAATCAATAGCAGTCCAGACGTGCCCAAAAACAAACCCACGCTCTGGCAGCATCCCGCTGCTCGACATGGGCATAGAGACATAGTTACTGAGCTGCTGGCGTCAAGTTGAAGAGATAGTTGTCCGAAAGATGAGAGATGGATGACATGCATCAACTTTCTTGTCTTGGCCTTTGTGGTGGGCGCGAGACATTCAACACTACACTATATGGCAATTGCTTTCCCAATCCCAGCCGAGCTCTGCTCATTTAGATTTATATTAGCCATAGTTAACTATATGTATTTATCTAAGAATATTGGTAGAAACTTTAGCTGTCAATTATTCATTTGAATCAATTTTCACATTTTGTATGGAAACAGCTTGACAGCAGTTTCATACAATTCAGACTTTGACAGACTGCAATCTGCATGTGATCAAGTATGCAGTTGCAGCAAGGCGACTGCGCTGCAGCTAAAAGCTAGTACGCTGCGAAGTTTCATAGCAATTAGAAATTGATAGATACGAGAGGTGACTTATTTTCACTATTGGGAAATGCGAATGATTTAAGCTATGCAAGGGCAGCTTTAAATGATAGAAAATGTATATATATATATATATATATATATATATATATATATATATATATATATATATATATATATATATATAGTATATATATGCATGATCATATATACATATATATAGAATATGTGGTAAGCTTTAGCTCGCATTTCGCCCACTGGTTCGATTCGCTTGTAGTGCAGTGTTGCATCAAACAGGTGCCTCAGCTGAGTCTGTGTGCGTGTGTGTGTGGCGCGTGCAAACAGTTGGCCATGGACCATATCGAGAGGCTGGAGGGGAGCACTCTGTGCCTTGGATTGTGGATCACACTTACAATTGCATTTCGTCGAAATCGGCATGCCTCGCTGGCTGTTTGGTGCATCGGTTCGAGTCTTGAGCTTATTGTGTCGCCGCGGAACTGGGGGCACAACGTCCTTGCTGGAATCGGAGAGTATATCATCGAACGAGTCATTGTCGTTGGTACTGTGATCGGATGGTTCATTGTTGCCGATAATGCCGCGATAGGCCATCTTTTTATTTTGGGTGGTGCAGTCACTTGCCACAGCTCGCGGCTGTGCCCCAAATGCTTTGGAAGCTCCTATTTCGTTAAGATAATTTCGATACCATTTACGTAGATTTTCATTGATGTTGCCGCAAAAAAATTTTTTTATATAAGGTATAAATTTGCTTTTTCTTTCAACATACAATTTACAGGGTTGCTCTCTCTCTCGTTCGCTCTCTCTCCCTCTCTCTTTCTCTCTGGGTGTCGAGTAGTTTTGCTTGGCCGGTTGAAGTTTTATCGTCGTCCTCTAATTCACTTTATCTTTTCATGTATATATATATGTAGCTATATGGCAATATTTATCACTGATCGTTCACTGATCACTCGATTTGATTCTGCAGCTGTTTTGTCTTTGCGACCGCAACGCAATAAGCAACATCTACGCGCTAATTTCACTTTTGGATATGTTCTTTGTTTTTTTTTTTCTATATTTTCTTGTTGTTTTTCTTTGCTCCCCCTGTCAAATGGTTGGCAGTTGTTGTTCACTGCCAGATGATTTCATCCAAAGTTTATACATCGGCTAAAGTTTTAGTCTAAGACAAAGCGAGAGAGAGCGTGAGTAAGGGAGAGAGAGAGAGAGCCAAGTGCAAGTGCAGAGCTTTCGCTCGCTCAGTTAGCTCTGCCGCTCTCCCACTCGGAAAAGCTTTGCGGCTTTTCCCCTTACTGTTGACAGCATGTAATTTATTGGATCAACAGATATATGTATATATAGCTAAGTGGTATATCCAGCACAGCAAGGCGCAGTGCTGATCGTGCGCAAAATAAGCTGCGCTACAATAGCTTTGATAAGGTATATTAGTGCAAATATGAAACAGTAGAAGATAAGCAAAAACTGCAATATCTATCTGTTTGTATATACACATATAAGGTTCCAATCTATCGTAACTAGTTTTGTTATAATTGGCACAAAATCTAATCAATTGAATATGGAATATAATTTCTATTAAAGATATCGATAATCAACAATCGGCAATCAACAATCGACAATCTATTACATCGAATGTAGAATATGTCATCGCTTGAGTGCCATTACTTAGTTTGATAACTTTGCGATTGTTCTCGGTTCGAAGATAGCGTTGATTTCCAGAATCGTAGTGCCGAGAGACCATATCTGGCGTTTCGAGTGCCGGTAATTTTCCCTTAGCTACAGTTGGGTTCGGCGCACACTCTCAGCTGGCAATCAGTGCTAATGGCCCAAACACAACTGCCGCTCATTGTGAATAGTGTGTGGACGAGGGGGGCGGGGCTGGCAGCGGGCTGGTGGCGTTGTTCAGAAGTCAAATTTGATAAACTGTTTGCATATGACAACAAGTCTATCAAAATTAGCAGCCCGATGATAACGAGCGCTACGTCGCAACGAACTGTGCCGCCTTTAATATGATGGCTCTATAAGGCAAGTCAAATATACCCTCAAAATTGCAAGTAATCGCAGTTCATTAGCCCAATTTTGTTTTTGGCAAAGCCAACGCAAACATTCCATTTTATAGACGTTAATCATCAGCCTGGTCAAGGGAACATATTTATATACGTAATGTGTAAGTTATTTGAAGATTGCGGCATCTCAATCAAACCTATTTGAGCACGTCCAGCTGGGGAAATTCTCTTGAATTTGTCCAACAAGATCTAACCTAATAATCTATGGTATTAATAGATTATTGATAGAGAGTGATGTAAGTGCAATAAACTTGATTGAGTTCATGAGAAGTCAAAGCACTTTAGCTGAAAGTATCCGACTAGCAGATATCTGAACTCAAAATGAGCGAAGTTCATCCAAAGTTTTTCATAAAATTTAGCAGAAATTGGATAATTTCCAGGTAGCCGTCAGTGATACATGTTGAATTCATGTGAAAGCGAGGAGGTGTCAAATATTTAATGAGTAAGATTACTTTAACTGGAAGTATCCCATTCGCTGATACCTGACCTGCCTGAAACATTGGATCCATCTCATTATTTTAGGGCGAGGCGACCAAAAACTGAAGTAGCTCCACGTTTTTGTATACTTTAAAAGGAATTAAGATAACAAATTTTGTTGACTTTTGTTCATAATCTTAATGCGCATTCCTTGAAAGCAATCACGCTACTTGAATTCATGAGAATCGAGAAGAAGAGTTATTTCACAAAATTACATTTAATTAAACAGCGGGAAATCAGTTTGCTATTTTCATGCAAATTTCTGAGCGCATTCCTCGCCTAGCAGCCGGTGACATTTAAATAATATCGTCAACAATTTATGGCTATAGTTTATACTATATTCTAGCGCAATTAGAAGCAATTTGTAATTTGTAAGAAATGTTTTTCGGTTGAGCATAGACGACTACTCAATGACTATATAAACTATTGTGTATCTTTGTTGATGATAAGTGAGAGAAGTCTAGATATAAGATTTGGTATATAACTGAGCATATTATCGAAAATTGATTGTTATCGGTTATAGTTCAAATTTTAAGAATATATCGAGCTATACAAGTAGCTGACTGAGCAGAGTGTGCATAAAAACATATTTAATATAAAGGTTAGAATTAAAAGTTGGCATAAAAAGAAGAAGCAGAAGTTGAAATATATAATATATATTCTGATATATATGAGAGATGTACGACGACACAGTGAAGGAAGATAAATGAAAGCTAAACCTTTTTATAGATTATAATTAATAGCTGCGGATAAATAAATACAATGCTTTCGCATTTCGTTTCGCACATCCAAAAGTCAAAGTTCTTCGACCATATTAATGATATATCTATACGTATATATGCACTCATTTATATTTCTGGTATATATAATTGTTGTTTTCGCATTTATTTTTGGCTTTTGTTGTTGATTTTATTGACCGAATTGTGCGCTTATTAATTGCTGCGTTCTGTTATTTTCATTTTGCTGTCGTCTTTTGGCTATTTCGGGCACTTTGCCATTTTGGCTTCTTGGCTTCTTGGCCATTGGCCGCACTCGAATTGATTTTCATAAAACTGTCAACTGTGCCCTGAAAGTCCACACACACTGCGCATTACATAATGTCCTACTTGGGTTGGCCAACAGCAACTTGAACCGATTTCTCAGTATTTTCTTTCTTTTTTTTTTTTTTTTTTTTTTTTTTGCAATTGGAGCTTTTGCTTTAGCGAATAAACGAACTAAACTGATTTTTCCATATCGAACAATTCGCTAACAGAGCAAGCGAAATATGACAGATATATATATACATATAATATAGCTGATATATGTGTATTATTTGAATATATACAAAAGAAAGTGTCAATGATGACTTGCTTACGACGAAGCTTAGATACTCTAAGAAAATGTTTTGATGGGTAGGATATGGAAAGGGATATAAAAAGATTCAATTAGAGAAAAAAAAGATTTTTTTATATATTCGAAGTTTCCATAATATATACATATATTTTTTACATTTTTATATTAATATATATAATAATATATACATGTATATTATAAATATAATTTTTTAAATTTTAATTTTAATATTGTAATATAATTATATCTATATTTTATGCCCAAATCTCTACATTTTGCATTGTAATCACTTACAATTGAATTCAGTCGAATTAAAAATCATTTTTAAATTTAAACTAAGATTTAAAACTAAAATTAAAATTTTTGAGATATTTATTGAATATGAAGTAGTCCCCAACGAACGGCAAATGCTCTACCTTTGCTTGAGAAATTCACAACTTGAGCGTCTCAAGGTAGGGTATTAGAAATAATAAAGTTCTAAGAAATAACTTTCTGGCGTGACAAAGCGCCGTTATATATTGAGCGAAGAATGGTAAAGAGAGAGCACCAGAGAGAGAGAGAGAGAGAGAGAGGAGAGAGAGAGAGAGAGAGAGAGAGAGAGAGAGAGAGAGAGAGAGAGAGAGAGAGAGAGGGAGGGAGAGAGAGTGCCAAACACTTATTTAGAAGCTTAGGCAAAAGCTGTTGCCAAAGGAGAACAAAGAGAAATCATAAGCAAAACAAAAAACTTTTGCCTGCGGTTCATTGTTCCTTTTGCTTTGCTGTTGCCGTTGACATTGTTATTGTTGTCACTGTTGTTATTGTTGTTGTTGTTGGTCTAATTGAAAACCTGACCTATGCCTAGGAAAAAGTTATCCACTCGTTTGTCATGCGAATATCAATGAGCGTTTTGCAAGAAAGAAAAAAGCTCAATTAAAGCAAATTGCGAAATGCGTGGGAGGCGATGTACAGACAACTATACGGACATAGATATAGATGTACATACTTAGTATTAATATGCGCATACATTGAAGTGATTCATAGTTCGATGGGGTGAATTCCGGGTAAAAAAATATAAATACTCATAGCCAGATAATGATATATCTATATCCATATCTCCATATATGCTTTGCGTCCATACAGTTAGACGAGCATTACACAAAACTAATAAGCCCATTTCACCTGCATAAAACTGATGCGCAATATGGCATTAAGAACGTATCTCAATATCAATAATTGGAAATTATTGCAAAAATTTTATTGAAATGTCTAATTGTTTTGCTATAAAAGCGACTCAGTCATACAGAAGCAATCAAATGCATATGGGTAAAGATATAGATAGAGATCGTGGTGTAAAAATGGATATACATAGTTATAGATGGAGATATAGGTATAGATATAAAAATATATATAGGTAGATAGCCTAGTCAAGGCCAAAATATATAGTTTGCGGGGTGTGGAAAATGGAGTATAAATTTATCTTATACAGTTTTTTCTTAAATATGATTGAAATGTTGTTAAACTATCAACAAGTATTATGCAGTCGGTGATGACCGGTTTGTTTGTATTTACTCACAAATTTTATTACTAATTAAAATTTTTGTTACTTTTCAAATATTATTTTTGTTTATAGCTGTCGGCTGACTAACACTCGCCTTAACTATTGTAGTATTCAGCGATTGACTCAACAAAGTTGCAAATAATAAGTTATTTTGTCGGGAGTGCCCGTCTAGATAATATCCTGTACCTGGAAATCTTCTTTATTTCCAGCATTGTAAATGATATGAAGAAATTAGAATTTAATTTTATATTTCTTTAGCTTTTCTAATCTTAGTTTCAGCAAAACCTTCCTCAGTTCTGGTAATATTATTCATGTTTGCTACCAATTACTTTCCCATGAATGTAATCTATATCATTAATGCTTCTTTTTCTCTTGTGCCGTTCTCTGGCTTATCTCCTCTCTAGTTAGACACTTTCTACACACACGCAGTCATATAATATTTATTAAAATGATTACCAGCTGTTACAATTGCCGAGCCATTGTGAAATAGGTCTGCATAATGTGCCGGGGGCAGCAATGTTGGCTTGTTATTCATGAGCTCTATTTATAGCCCAAGCCGAAGAGCCAATGATAAGCTCCACGTCACAGAAATTTAAAGGGGCTGATAACAGGCAAGCACACACACACACACATATATTATATGTTTGTATATATATTATTATAGTTCAAGTTTGTTGTTCTTGCCGTTGATTAGTTTAGAGTTGTCCTCCAATGGTTCTCTTTGAGGCATCCCTAAAAACTGGGTCATACAAACAACAAGCTCTTTTTGCGCAGTGCATTTACAGTTATTGTGGCTCATGGCTTAAATATATTTGGTCAGCCCAACGAACCCGAGTCTATTGACTCCACTGCAGCAATATGCACACAGCAGTACATATAGATGGTCACGTTGGGTATATTTTATTGTCAGATATTGGGTGACATCACTGAAACAACAGAAGAGCCAGAGAGAAAGCAGAGAATGGAACAGTGAGCATAAGAGATATTTAATTTCCAAGTTTGCCTCAAGGGGCCTATAAATGCATTTATGAGAATCGCAGAGCTGGGCATGACTAAAATTTATTCGTATTTTTTTACTTTTTAGTATGCAAGCGGGGAAATGTCAGTGCTTCCTTATGGGAAATACTATAATGTCATAGTGTATGTGGATTATACTATATATATAAAATTAATCGTTGTTTATACCATACACAAAACAACTTATAATCAAATCACTCATAAAAGTCTCAAAGTCTTATACTACTCGTATTCTGCCTAAAAATTTGCAAATTTTCCATGCAAATTGATTTGGTCTAACATTCGACATAGATGTTTTTCTATATACATATATTTATATTTATAGATAAATATAGTATCAAAATAGTTTTCCAGGCTAGTTGCTTAGATATCGCGCTAATCACCAATCTGCCAGTCTTTCAGTCAGGACTTATACATAGGTATATGTGCATGTACATATATACACATCGAGTCGGGTGTGCGTGTACACGCTGGCATCCAATTTTCTAAATGGCTTTGCGTCTGACAACGTCTATCGACGTGTTTGCCGGTATTTTTCCTATACTTAACTTGTTTGCCACATATTTTGGGCGATTATTGAACGCGACTCGGTGTATACCTGGTAAACATTTGAGTTAAGTTAAACACATACATTTATGAGGTAGATCTATAAATATATATATTCCAGTTGAAAGAATATTCTAATTGCTTATCAATAATTGTTAGTTAGGTATACTCATGCATAGGTATTGCTTGAGGGCCGACTATTAACATTTATTGCTTTATCGACGTGTGTGTATATATTATAGTTATTATAGTTTATAGAATACTTCGACTATTTCTCTAATTTCTTTTGATAACTGCTGTGCATAACAAATGCTGGCAAACACTGCTTAGTTTTTCATTAGTTTTGGTATTTTCGCACTTTTTCAACACTGACAGCTGGCCGCTAACAGTAAAGACAGACTGGCCGAGCATACCCACCCTATGGCAGGATACGCGGCGCCCATGCAACAAGCTCAACGGCGAAAAATTGCACACGTCATGCAAATAGAGTTTCTAGTTTCCAGCTTTTGGCGTCGCGGCACCTTTTGTTTCTGTTCACTTCTTCTTCTTCTTCCTCTGTTTCTGCTGCCATTTCAATGACCAGCATTTACAGTTCACAAACACATGCACACGCATACACACAAGCGCTCGCTGCGTGCGTGCGTGTGTGTGTCTTTATGTTTGTATTTGTTAAACCTTCACTCACCTCCTTTGCGCTTCTCAATTCGCCGTATGCTCAGCCCCATATCTGGGTCCATGTCCATTTCAACGTCGGTGTCAAAGCCAAAGCTGCGATAGCCCTTGGCACTTAGTGCATCTGCATAGCTTTGCATACCGATGTTTTCGCACACACACAAACACACACACACTCGCACACTCGTACACACCGGCTATGCCTGTTCTCTTCTATTGACAATAAGCTTTTATTTAGTGCGTTTCTGACGTGCCTTGAACTTGATGCTGCTGCTGGGCTTTGCGGTGTCGTCACTTTTGGCTTGGTCGCTCACCTCCTTCCTCCTCCTCCTCCCACTTGTCCTCTTTTTATTCCGTCTGTGTTGCAATTTCGTTCCGTATCGCAAAAGATTATGTTTCTTATGGGCAAATGTAAATACGAGATTTTTCTCATTCAGAAATCGCACGCTAGTCAAATATTAAATGACACGCCACTTTTGGTTCAACGCAAGGCAAAAAAAAATTATAATAAAAAAAAACAATAACAATAATACTGCTTTGTATTGAACGAAATGAAATGCGGCACCTTCGTTTTATGCTCGCTAAGCGCTACAACTTTATTTTGCGACTGAAACGTTCAGCCGGAACTGTTTTTGTGCATTGCGCAGCGCAGATAATTTCAATGCGCCTGGCGTTGCCACCGACAATTGAACGGCGCTGCCAGCTGCTGAGAAAAGGGACGCGCCGCGTAGCCAATTTGAACAAAGAGCTGCTATTGCAGTCGTCAGTGCTGCCAGCCGTCTCGAGAGTATCGATTATTTTGTAACGCGCGCTCTTTTGAAATCGAAGCAGCTGCTGCTGCAACTAACCGCTAAATAAATGAAAAGAATATTTAAAAGAAAAAGACATTGTTTTTTTTTTGTTATTTAGTTTATTTGTTTTTTTTTTAATTTTTTTATTATTTTTTGTTTTCGATTTTTCGGTTTTTTTGTTTGTTAATGTAATGCATAAAAATTGTGTTGTTTAAAATTAAACCAATAAACATTTCACTTTATTAGTTTAATACAAATAATTTCACTTGTTCACGACAAATAGTTATTCAGATTTTCAATTGCAAAGTGTTTGTTTTGTAAGTTTTTCTTCTTCTCTTTAGTTGTTAGTTTCTCTTCTTTGTTTTGCTTTCGTTTGTGTATATGTATAAGGAAACGCAAAAAATCTCTAAACAAGAATATAGTTCTGTTTGATTTTTTCTTTGTCGTTTGTTTCTTGTTTGGAACGGCTTTATTGAACTTTTTGTTGTTGTTTGGATTTTTGTTGCATATAAGTACATTTGTTTGTTTGTTTTTTGTTTTTGTTTTTGTTTTTCTTTTTTTGTTTTCTTTTTTGTTTTGTTGCATTAAAAACATTAAATCTTTGGCAGGCATTGCATTTCGTAGTTTTGTATAAGTTTCGATAAAACGATTGAAACCAAAATCGATAAACAAAAAATCATAATTTTCAAAAATCAAAGAAAAATTAAAGACAATTATTCGTATTAAATACATTTGAGATGAGTTTTTTCTGCTTTTGTTAATGATTTTTTTGATTTCGTTTTTGTTTTGTGTTTTTTTTTTTGTGTTTTGTTATTTTTTCATTAATATATTAAATACACATCAATACGTTAGTTTAAAAATTGTGTTTTTGTTTTTTGTTTTTGTTTTGTTTTGTGCTAAATTACATTTTAAAAATATGCTTAATATTTTGTTGTTGTTTTTTGTTTTGTTTTTGCTTTTGTTAAGTCAAAGACACGAAAGTGAAAGAGGTTTTGGTTTTTGGTTTACGTCTGTTTTTGCTTAATTTATTATGTGTTTTTCCATTTTCTTTTTCCTTTTGTTTTTATTTAATTTTTAATTGTGTTATCATTTAGTGTAATTAATTTTTCATGCGCTTAATTTAAAACACCGAGAGTTTGCTCAAAAGTTTCTTAAATTTTGTTTTTTTTTCTTCTTTTTTCCGAATTAAATTTTAAATATCGAAATATATATATATATAAATATTTATATATATATACCTATATATATATATAATTTTTTTTTTGTATTTTTCCGCTAATTTTCGTATTTTTTCTTGTGTGTTTACTGTGTTTAAATTTTAATGTTGCTTAAAAACACCGAAAGCTTAAAATTTAGAGATTTTCCTAAAGTGTAAAATTTTTACAATAATTTTGTTCTGTTCTTTATTTTTGTGTTCGATTTTTGGGTTTTTAATTTTTAATTTTCTTTTTTCTTTTTATTTCGTTTTCTCTACATTTCTGTCTGTGGTTCCTGTGCTTGTGGTTTCGCTCATGATTTTGTTATATATATTTTAACTTTTTCTTCAACATTTTCCAGTTCTTTGGCTGCTAAAACCCAACTTAAAAAGTCGCTAAATGGAACCAAAGTATTTTAAAGCATATATATATATTCATTCATTCATAAATAAAGTTCAAAGTAAACAGCTCTTTGATTGCCCCTAACTCGCCTCGCCCGCCTCTTCCGCCTCTTCCGCCCCTTCCGCCTCTTCCGCCTCTTCCGCCTCGTTAGCTATAATAAAAATCTGCTCACATTTCGCATACCATTTCAATAAATACATACATAATTAGTTGATTAAGGAAAAAACTGTATCACATTTTCAATTACGTCTTTGTTCGTAGCACCTTCATAACAAATGCTGGCAATGTGTGCTGTCACTTGTCGCCTTTCTTTTCGCTTCTCACTTTCACTTGCCTCAGCTCATTCCTTACCAGCTTTTTTCTAACTATTTACAGACATTTTGTGTGGCTGTGCTTTGCTCTCCGTTCAATTCAATTCAATTTTATTCAATGCCAGCTCCAGCTGTCCTATCTTCCATATTCCCATTCTTCTTCTTCTTACACTTACCTACCATACAGTTGGAAAAAAATTGCGCTTCGGATTTTATCACAAAAATAATTACAACTCCACAACATTCCCTTCTAACTTCTAACTTTTCTGCGTGCCCCTCTTCCCGTCTCCCACCCTCTCTCTCTACCTCTCTCTCTCTCTCTCTCTCTCTTTCAGTGTCTGTCTGTCTTACCATGTCGTACCATGACTTAAACTAACATTGGTTCCATTTGGTTCCATTATCTCTGCTAGATCCTTAAATACCATTTGCTATTTCTTATATACGCTCAATCCCAAACCCTTTGCCAATCCCAGTTCTATTCCCAATCCAATCTTATGTTCTCACTCTCAGTAAAGTTTATAGAACTAAATCTTTGGTATGGCTGCTCCAATATTCATTTATCTTAAGGCCCTGAAAAAACTGATCAAACGAAACAGAAAAGAAAATAAAATGATCAAGTGCAAAGGAAGACTCAAAGCATGTCTGGGTATATATAAGTACAGATCTATGTTCAGATCTTAAAAAAGGTTCGAAATCATATTATATATAATATACTATTTTCTTTAAGTTTCTGGCTTTGTTTGAGTTTCTTTTTAGTTTTTGTTCTCTTTTTATTTTCTTTTAGTTTTTTTGTTTTTTTTTTTTTCGTCAAAATCAGTCTCTATTGCCTTTGTTCTATTTATGCTTGTCTTTCGATTTTCATATGTTCTATATACTCGTTCACGACACGCTAATGGGGTAGATTGGAATGAGAAGCGTCAAACCAAAACGGAAACTAAATTGCATAGATGAATATATATTTACAAATTGAAATCAAACTCGATCTTTCAGAGTTCAAGAACTGAATCTGAAGCTGAATGATTATATATAGAGTTTTGTTAAGGAAATAATGCTTTGGGTCTGTGAACGGGTATTATGCAGTCGATCACGCCCGACTGCCATTGGTTTCTTATTTCTTGTTCTTCGCTTTGTTAATATTTTGGTATTCTTTTGCTATTACTCAGGCTTCAGTAAAAAGTTTTTTTTTGTATTTTACTTTTGCGTATTGAAAACCCATTTTTTCGGGGGTTTCTGGTATTTTTTTGTTTTTTATTTTATGTTATTTTTTGGTTTGTATGTATGTAGTACACCTTAGAAAAATATCACATTCTTACTTCGTTCGTTCGTTCGTTCGAGAGACATTTTTATGTGTTTACATTTTGTTGTTTTCTTTGGTTTTTGTTTTTGCTTTTGTTATTTCGTTTTTTTCTTCTCTTTAATTATCTTTTTTTTTAACTTCTATTTACAGTTCGACTAAAATATATAAAAAATTTAAAAAATATTTGATTTGAGGTCATTTTCTGAATTATTGCTAGTTGCGCTGGCGTGTTTTTTTTTCTTTTATTTTCTTGCATTCATTTCAATTCAATCTCTCAGCCCGTTATATAATATATATATGTATATATATATATATATATACTTTTTTTACACTTAAACATTGGAATTTCATCTAAAATTGTGATTTTATTAGTTTTTTCTTTCGTATATTTTGTAGACACTGAATTGTTTTTACGAGTTATGTATAAAAAAAAAAATTCTTTTTTTTTTTTTTAATTTCTTGTCTTTTTATGACTTCTTTATCAACTACATACAGTTACACACATGTACGTGTATGTGTATATTTTTATGTAATATTTTAGTAGACACGACAGTTAAAGTTTGGAGAGAGTTTTAGAGAGAGAGAGCGAAAGAGAGACAAAATACAATTCTTTTTTTTTTTTAGTTTTTTTTTTTTGTTTTTGATTTTCTTTTTAGCTCACAACATCAACAATGAAATATTTTGTAATCTTGTTATATATGTGATTTTTTGTTTTTCTTTTTGTTTTTGTTTTCTGTAAAAATCTCAAAAAGACGCCTAACACCGAAAAATATATTGCATGTACTACATTTTAAGTTTGTTATTTTATTTTTTTTTTTAATTTTTGTTGTTGCTGTTATATGTATATATATCTTTTCATATAATTTGTGTTTTGTCTTTCAGATGGTTTCCTCTATATACATGAGTTAGTTGCTGTTAACAATGTATTTGATCATAGACAATAAAATATGTATTTATAGATGAACAAAAAAAAAAGAAAAAAATTAAAATTAAAATATTAAAATAAACATTTGAAAAATATTTTCTTGTCTTTTAACTGTGTTCTAATAAGTTTGTTAAATTTATTTTGATTACATTAAAACTTCTCTCTCTTTGGAGTATTTTGTTTCTTTTATTTTTTGTTATTTAAGTGAAACCTCGAAATTGTCTTTTTTTTTGCTTTTATATTTACTTTGATGAAAACTTATTTATTTATTTTTTTTGTTGGTTTTGTCTGTCTCAGGCAGGCGCCAGCCTATGGCAAGTGCAATCGGATCCAAGATTGGAATATCAACATATGCGAAACCTGATCCAAACTCTCTATATATCCGTATCTATAGATCAAATGGGAACTGCACTTGCTGGCGGGCCTTACGTGAGTGTGTGTGTGTGTGTGTGTGTAAAATACCATTTTGGGATTGTTTTTTGGGACTCTTTTTCGTTAGTTACTCAAATAAACAACATTTATAATTTGCTTCAAAATATGTATGCTATATATACATACATATATGTGTGTGTGTATATGTATATATGTGTATATATGCATTTATTTGTATATATATATATATATGTAATAGACACCGAAAACCACATACATTCATTTATCTGTATAGAGATATATTCTATGTATAATTATATTGAGTTTTCTCTTTGTTTATTTTGTTTTATGACTTTTGTTTGTGTGTGTGTGTGTGTGTTTGGTTTTTTATATTTATATAAATAAATATAGTTTTTAAAAATGCATCGATTTAATGCCAAAAAGTTTCGTTGTTGGATTTTGTAATATTTTTGTTTTTGTTTTTTGTTCTTTTTTTTTTATATATAATATTATTTTGTTACACGTATTTCCTGCATTTTGTCTATGCCTTGTTTAGCGTTACACTTAAAAAAAAAAATCTCGTAAGTTATACATACATATATTATGTAAATATATATACGGTAAATTTGTAATTTATATATATACAAGTATATATATATATATATATATATGGATGTATGTATGTATATATATATATATGAAATAAGAGTCTTGAATCCCTCCAATTGTTTTTTTTTTCTTTTTTGTTTTCATGTCTTACAAATGAATTTGTTTTTGTTTCTTCTTACTTCCCGTTGTTTCCCGTTGAGGGCCTAAAAAAGTTTCCGTTGTTTCCTCATTATAAATTATTATTTTTCAATTATTTCCATTTGATTTTGTTTTTTTTTTTTTGTTAATTTTCGCATTTTCAACATTTATGTCTTAATTGAATTCCTTTAGCTAAGCACACACCGAATTTTAATTTATTTTAATTTTTTTTTAGTATGGGAAAAAGTTACTTAAATTTTATTTAATATTTTCTTTCTTTTAATATTGCTTTATTGCTTACCTAAATTTAAGTTTAGCTTCCTATGCCCTTAGCCAATTTTTTATTTTATATCTTTATTTATTTTTTTTTTTAGAATTTTTCTTATTTGTTTTTTTTTTAACAGTTTAATAATTTGTTGTGGGATCTGAAAACTAGATTTTATGCTTTGGTCGGTATGGAAGAAATAATGAATAAGCAAATAGGTCGGTAGTATCCGACTATGATATACCCTGAACTCCAACACATACATAGAGAATGCGGTAGACTGCATCTCTCTCGCAGGAAAAGGCTAACTGGCGCGTTACTAACATAAATTGAAGATATCGATATTTATCGATAACAAATGTAGTGCATATGATAAATAAGAGAATATAAAATGTATACAGTTCATGCGGACGGATCGAGGTGAATGAGTAGATGAAGATATAGACATGAATGATCAGGAATATATATCAATATATGTATATATATGTATACCTCCAACTTTTATATGGGTTCGGGGCATATGCAAATAAAACAAATACAAAAAAATGAAACAAATTGTTCGATTTATGTGTGTAATGCAAAAAAACTTTATTAATAATAAATACTATAAAATAAAAATAATTAAATATAGTAATAATTGTCACAAAAAATCAAAGTTTCACATACATAGCTCACAGCATGTTAATTCAAATAATTATTTAGATATACATATATGATAATCAAATTAAAGATATTTAGAGAAATTCAAATCTGAACAATAAAATAAAGTGAACATAAAAGTGGTTTACAGATAATTTTCATTTCTTTTATAACTAAAAATAATATTTGTTTTTTCTTTTCGCAATTGTGATGCTTAAAAAAAAAGAAGTTGAATTTTTATAAATATTTTTTTTTTTTTGAATTTTTGTGTGCGTTTTGTGGTTGCAATAAAAAAAGGCAGTGTTTTGTTGTTGTTGTTGAAATACATAAAAAAAAATAGCTGAATAAAGTTTAAAAATAAATTTAGTTTTTCACATAAATTGCAAAAATCATAATTAAATCTAAACAATTTGCTAGTGGCCCTGATCGTATATATATATATATATATTGAATAAAAAAAGAACAAATATGTGGGATTTGTCTTTTGTGTTGTTACAAATATATAATTTTTTTGTAATTTTAATTAATATAAAACGGCTTTTAAGTTAAGTTAAGAGAAAAAAGATCTATTAAAAATTATATATATATATATATATATATGTATATATATTATAAAACTGTGCATATAATCTTGTTAAACTATCACAAAATTTTACTACAATTGAACACTATGTGAGAGACAGAGTAAGAGAGAGTGTGTGTGAGGGAGATAGCAACAGAAATGTACTTATTGAAATAAATGTAATATTTAAATATTTAAGTGTGAAATCAAAAGAATCTCATATTTGTAAGTTGCGCTAGCTAAATATTGCCTCTGGCTGGTAAATTATAAGTAGCTCGATTAAATTAGTTAACAGCAGCTTTTAGCTTCTATATTCTATTGGCAAACACATACATATATGCATGTGCATGTGCATGTGTGTGTGTGTGTGTGTGTGTGTTTGACTGTTCTATGGAATCTACTGTGTGTGTGTGTGTGTGTAAAAACCTTCTTTAACTGATATTATTATTATTATTATTATTATTATTTCAGTTTCCTTCGTTTAGCTCTTCTTTAATATTTAGTTAAATTATGAGGTACTTTAAACTTTTTGGCACAGTGAAAGTTTTTCCTTCCATCAATTTATCCAGCTCGACAATTATTTCTGTATTATTCAGTTTTCATTATTATTATTATTATTATTATTTTTTTGGTACGGCAAATATTGTGTTTTTTTAAGTATTCGCTTCAGGCTTAGGACATTTATTAAAAAAAAAAACGTATGTATATATATATATATGGAAACATTATTTCATATATATATACACATATATATGTATATTTGTATGTATTTATGTATGTATGTATATATACTATGTATATTAGTTTTCATAGCTGTTTTGCCTCTTGTATGCTGAAACTACAATTTACAATTTAATTCGATGTTCTTGGTTCAAAGTTTGTTAGTTGATTTTTGTTTTTGTTTTTGTTTTGTTTATGTTTTTAGTTTTTGTTTTGTTTTTAATGTAGCATGATCTCCTTGTCTGTGTATGTGTGTGTTTGTGTGTTTATTTGGTGGTAACTTTTGTTAGCAACATTTTTCATGAAATGAGCCATAATAAATGAAGCAGCTTCTAGGCATATACAAAATTAGTAGTCTTTATGTTATATTCTTGTTTATTGTAAAAAATTGCACGACTCGTTGCAGGGCAGCAGCTGCGCGGAGGCTGCACGTCAAAAGCTGGCTGGCACAATGCGACTCAGCAGAGCGTCAAAAGCTCATTAGTACGAGACGCCAATGTCAGCAGTGTCAGGCTCTATCGCTCTCTCGCTCGCTCGCTCGCTCTCACAGTGCCCGCCCGCCCAGCTGCTGCCTTAAATGTTTTGCCTATTGTTTTGGGTATTTTTTTGTTGCATTTGTTTTTAGTATTTTTTTTTGTTAGCTTTGCTATTGTTTCTCTTCTACTCTTTCATTTCTTGTAAATTGTAAGTAAGTTATTTGTTATTTTGTTGTTGCTGGAATCACAGTTAGTTTGTGTTGTTGTAGTTGTTGTTTTTCGTTTTGTAAAAAAGAAAAAACGTTTTCATTGTTTGTTTGTTTGTTTGTTTGCTATTTGCTCTATTTCTATTTTGTGTCTCGTCTCTTGCTATTTGTTTGTTTGTATAATTGTTGTATGTTTGTTTGTAATTAATTAAACTATTGACGGTGGTTGCACATAAGTAAATATTATTATTTGTAACTCTAGCCTGCCTCAAGCCTCCGATTCGAACCCATATCCCCTTACCCACCCCCTCCTTACCCCCTCCTTCCTCACTCCACCAACCTTTCTCTATTTATTTATGCCTCATTCAGTTTTCGCTTTAACTTTTAGTTGCTTTTTGATTTGTATAAATTATAATAAGTTTCTCCTTTGTATTGTTTGTTGTTTGTTTGTTTGCTTTAAGCTAGCACATACATTTAAAAAAC
Source organism: Drosophila meridionalis (assembly GCA_035045145.1). Taxonomy (NCBI): domain Eukaryota; kingdom Metazoa; phylum Arthropoda; class Insecta; order Diptera; family Drosophilidae; genus Drosophila; species Drosophila meridionalis. The sequence continues at coordinate 4,543,655 of JAWNPG010000009.1, read as the reverse complement.
ATATATAGTCCGTATATATATATATGTATCTGTCTCTGTTGCCTCTGTGGTTTTTTTGATTTTCGTTTCCATTCACTGTTCGTCCGTCCGTCCATCCATCCATCCATCCGTCCGTCCGTCTCTTTGTACAAATTATATATAAATAGCTAAATAAAACAGATCAACTAAAATCCTTTTATTGTTTTGTTGGTTATTGTTTCTGTTGCTATTTCTCATTCGATTTACTGTAAAGTTCAACAAAAATCCTGCGGCTGGGACATGCCTCTTGCTGCTGCTGCTGCCTCTTATTCTTCTTCTTCTTCTTCTGCATTTCATCTCATTTCCTTTCCTTTCGTTTCCTTTTCTCTTCTGTCTCAGCTCTCGAGTTAAACTCTCTATTAGTTAGTTTCTTTCTATATTTTGTACAATATATTTTGCTATTTAGTTTTAAATAAATGTAAAATTAGTTTCTTAGTTTTGCTTTTAGAGTTGCTCTCTGTAAACGGCAGATTTATGGTACTTGGTGATTTGAATGTTTCTTCTTCTTCTTCTTCTTCTTGCTCTCAAAAACACAGACTATTTTCATATATTGCAGTTTGTTGTTGTAGTTGTTGTAGTTAGTAGTTGCCTTGCAGCTGCCAGAACTAATTAGATCTCCTTATATTCCACTAAAAAAACCCTCACTTAACCATACAAAACTTTGCATATTAGTTAGATATATGTATATATATAAAAAAAAAAAAATTAAAACACTTCTACTAATTACAATTATTTATGCTTTAGTTTCAAATCTTAAAGACATTAATACCCGTGCTAATAGTTCTTAATGTTCTTCATCTATATCAAAAAAAAAAAAAAAAAAAAAAAAAACCCTGCACACACATCGATTGCTCTATGGCTTATCTGTGCGCTGACTGTACCTCAGCACCATTTCTTCAAATTCGAATCCGAATTCGAGTTCGAGTTCGCATTGTAATTAAAAAAAAAATTAATTAGACACTTGTAAATCTAATAATAATGGTAGTAATAATAGATCTATACATCAATTTTCATATGATTCCTGTAATTTATGCCTCTTGTGTGTTTCCTTACTTTTCTCTTCTCTTTTTTTGTTTGTTTTTTTTTGAGTGTACTTTGTGTTGTCTGGTGTAGTGTGAGTGTGTGTGTGTGTGTGTATGTGTATGTGTGGTTAGTTAGCTTATCTGCGTAGGAGCCGCCTCCTACGCGCCTCATCTCAGCGCGGCGCATTGTGAATGTGCGTGGTCAAATGCTTGGACAGATAGTCGGCCCGGGCGAAGCACTTGCCACAGGACTCGCAGTGGTACGGCCGCTCGCCGGTGTGGATGCGCAGATGGCGCGTCAAGTCCGATTTGCCGCCGAAGGCGCGTCCGCAGAACAGGCAGACGAACGGACGTTCGCCGGTGTGCTTGCGCACGTGCAGCTTCAGGTTCTCCTTAGAGCGGACGCACTTGCCACAGAACGGGCAGGCGAAGCGCGATGTGGTGGGTCTGCAAAGGGAATTTGTTCAAGTGAATTCGAATTTGATAAAAAGTCAAGTTTTCAGCATATATCATGAGCGGAACTAGTTCGTTTGTACACGTGAACTAGTTCATGTGGCGCATTGCTAAAGCTAAAATCATTTATGAGAGTTTGAACCAATTGAATTTCTTTATGAAATTTGTTAGTTTTATAAATGAACTAGTTCATTTGGCACATTGCAATTGCCTTTAAGATTTTATATAATTAATAAGTTCATTTGACTAGTTCGGTGTATATCTTGTTTTAGATGTAAAGCTAATCTTTATCATTTTGTGCATGCGAAAATCATATAAACTAGTTCACTTGAACTACATTGAGCTAGTTCATTTCACTAGTTCAATTGCTCAAATATAATTTTCTTGTTTATCAGATAGATAAACTGCTTGTGAGTCTATGGTATATTATTGAACTACTAGTTCACTCATGGAACCAGTTCAGCTTACCGCTTGTCACGCTGTCGCTCGGCGGCATCGACACGCAAAAAGTTGAGTATTGAAGCCTCCTGCGGATTGAGGCCCAGGAACTGCTCATTCGGTATGCGCTCCGCGTTGATCAGCGAAGTCAGCGAACTGAGCGAACTAATGCCGCTGCCACCCACGCCGCTGTTGGCAGTGCCAGCGGCGCCAGCCCCCGGACTGGAATTGCAGCCAGCTGCAGCGGCCGCCGCAGCTGCTGCTGCCGAGGAGGAGCCGGCTGCAGCGCTGGCCATTGGCAGTGAGACGTGCGCCAGATGCGGAGGCAGTTGCTGCGACTGCGACTGCGACTGCGACTGTTGCTGCTGCTGTGGATGATGGTGTTGTTGCTGTTGCTGTTGTTGTTGTTGTTGTTGTTGATGGTGATGATGGTGTGGCTGATGATGATAGGAGGGATCCGTTTCCAAGTGGTGTGCGCTGTTCAACAGACGTGACTGCAAGACAGGAAATGGTTAGAATTGAAGATATATAGTCGACATATAGATGGCTCGAAAAATTCTCTCCTACCTATATGATCTATATGATATATGTGATCTATATGATCTATATAATCTATGTGATCTATGTGATCTATGTGATCTATGTGATCTATGTGATCTATGTGATCTATGTGATCTATGTGATCTATGTGATCTATGTGATCTATGTGATCTATGTGATCTATATGATCTATATGATCTATAGATCTATATGATCTATATGATTTATATGATCTATATGATCTATATGATCTATATGATCTATATGATCTATATGATCTATATGATCTATATGATCTATATGATCTATATGATCTATATGATCTATATGATCTATATGATCTATATGATCTATATGATCTATATGATCTATATGATCTATATGATCTATATGATCTATATGGTCTATATGATATAAATGATATATATATATATGATATATATGATCTATATATCTATATACTCCAGAGGTTTCTCTCGAAGATGTAGTACTCCTTAACATTTCTGCTCAATATATGATCCGATATGCCTCGAGTATATATAGATATAATATACGATACCAGTTACTGGTTGAATCCTATCTATCCTATACTCACCCGCTTGTTTGTACTATGTATACCGTCCGAGCTGCTGATGTTCGGCTCCGTGGCGCTCGTGGAGGCCGAAGCCGATGAGTTGTTGTCGTTGTAGAGCATCGTGATGCCCGCCGAGTCGATGGTGTTGTCCTGTTCGTGCTCCTCGCTGGCCGCCTCCTGGTGCTGGTGCTGGTGGGCTGGGTCGTTGCCCTCGCGCTTCACATTGATGCGCAGATCCTCGCCCTCGTCGGCCAGCATCGGCTCCTGCGAGCTGGTCACCACATCCTGGTCCAGCTGGGCCGATGTCGCTGCTGCTGCTGCAGCGGCCGCTGCCGCCGCTGCTGCTGGGCCGCTAATCATGCGTGCCACGCCCACGTTGACGCCCACGCCAATGGACTTCTTGCCGTGCAGGCGTTCGAGCGCATGGTTGAGCCGGTGCTTCTTGAAGCTCTTCAGATAGCGGAACTGCATGCCGCAGACGTCGCAGGTGAAGAGCTTGTCCGCGGGCAGGCGGGCGCGATGATTCTGCTCCTTGTGCTTGGCGTAGGCGCTGCGGTAGCGATACGACTGGCCGCACTGCTCACAGATGAAGGGCTTCTCCTCGCCGGGCCCAATGTGCGGATGCTGCAGTGCCGCATGCTGCTCCAGCAGCCAGACGTTCGGGAAGTGCGCGTTGCAGACGACGCAGCGCGTCTCCTCCTCGATGGGCTCGCTGAACAGCGAGGAGCACGTGTCCGACGGACTCTTCAGCATCTGGCTCAGCTGCTGGTGCTGGGCGAGCAGCGCGCCGCTCGGCGGCGGCGTCGATGAGGTAGACGACGAGGAGCTCTTCTCCTTGCAGCTGCTCGAGGTGTCCGTGCAGCTGACGGGCGTGCCGGCGCCGGACAGCAGCAGCTGCGTGTATTGACGCAGCCCGCTGGCGTCCACAATAACGCCGGCTCCGCTGCCAGCTCCAGGTCCAGCTCCAGCTCCGGCTCCGGCGCCAGCTCCAGATCCGCCTGTGCTGGGCGTGCTGTTGTTGGCATTGCGACGTCGCTGTTGCTGCTGGTGCTGCTGGTGCTGGTGCTGCTGGGCCAGGAGCTGCTCCAGCGACTCCTTGTACAGCAGCGCACTGCTGTTGGGCGTCACGACGCTGCGCTCGCTGCCCAGCTCGACAATGGTGACGTCATCGTTGGCCTCCGACTGGTTCTCCAGCTGAGACTCCGAGGAGATGGCCGTCGACGAGGTAGCCATCTGCTGCGGCGAGGGCGTGCCGGCCGACTTGCCGCCCTTCGAGGGCTGAAAGAAGCCAGTGGGCGTTGCATAGCGCATATTGAAGGCGACATGAGGCGACGGCGTCTGCTGGGATTGTTGCTGCTGAGACGATTGCTGCTGTTGTTGTTGTTGTTGTTGCTGTTGCTGTTTGTACTGTGGATCGTTGGAACGGCTCGTGGTGGACTGCGTCTGCTTGGCCGCATAGCTGGCAGCAGTGGGCTGATAGTCCTTGGTAAGCAGATCGCTTAGCGTGGTAAAACGGTGGGGAAAGTCCTTTGGCGCGCTGAGCAGGCCGCGAGTGCTGTGGAGAGCGGAAAGCAATCTATGAATGTGCTCCAGCTGGAACTGCATCGACTTACCGCAATGCCTCCTCGGCCAGCCAGGTCTGGTGGTGCAGCAGGTTCAGTATTCTGGACGGATCAATGTCGAACAGGCTCAGCCCGAGCGGCGAAAAGGGGAACGCAAAAGGCGTGGGGCAGCGGCTGGCGGCCATGGCGCTCATCGGGGAGCCAAAGTTGCGTAGCAGCTGTCAATGGAAGAGGATGGATCAGATCGGCGAGCATTATATATATCTGTGTAGCTAGAGTCAACTATAAATGCTGCCTGTGGGCTGGAGTCGAGGGCTGGGGTCAGGGGGGGCCAGACAATGGTTGCCAGCATGTGTGGGCGTGGCTGTGGGCGTGGGTGCATTATGCTCAAGACAGAGTCACAAACGATAGTTAGATAGACAGCTAAGTGGGGGAGTGGGGGAGCATGCAGTGCGGGGTTTATTTACATAGCCTACACTCTCCAGCAAGAGTCGAGGAGTCTACGCAAGCCAAACAGCAAATGAAAATGTTTTTCACAACTAAGCGCAATTAAGTGAGAATAGTTAGTACAACTAACTTAGTCTGCCTTACTAATTGTTGAGTCAGTCGTCGCGAAGTACTTACGTATGCGTTGCCAGCGTTTCAGGGCCTAGTTTTATTAGAAATACATAATATGCGAATAGTGCAAATATACACTGTCGCACAAACAAAAGATCGAAGGATCATCAAGCAGAGTGAAAAAGAGAAATATTCAGTAGAAATTCGCAAACACAGACGGTAAATGAAAAAAGGTTTGTGTTGCGATTCGAATCTTATTTTAAAGTATTTGAGAATTTCAGAATTGATGCCAAATGAAATTTAAAGGTTTAATTACTATGAGTAAGAAGGTAAATTTCCACTTTCGTTTATCAATTACTTATATTTTACAAGTAAATACTCATAAAATAACCTTTAATTACTTAAGTAATTATATTAAAATATTTAAGTAATTATCTGAAATTAACTTCATAATTACTTAAGTTTAAGTTTACTTGTAATTACTCAACTGATTCCTATATATAAATAACTTTGAAATACTTTTGCAATTTCAAGTTCGAGTAATTTCATAAATACTTAAATCGAATGTATACTCCTTAAGTAATGAAACCTTTAAGTTGATATTTTTAGAATGTAAATATAAATGTATAATACTAAGTATATATATAATAGCAAATATATATGCTATAGTTAGTCTAGGCCCAATAAAAAACTCGTACTCGATATTTTCAGTAGTTTTATTTATATAGAATTTACTTTCCCTTCTTTTCATCTTGTTTTTTGTTGTTGTTGTTATTATTCTTTTCTTTTCATTTTCATTTTGTTTTTGGTTTTTTCTTTTTGTTTGTTCTGTGTTTCATTCTTTTCTCTTTTTTGTTTGGTTTGTTTTTGTTAGTTTGCTTTGTATTGTTCTTCTTCTCCTTAATTTCTCGCTCATAATCTTTGCTTATGTTTTTTTTTCGTTTTTATTTCTTTTTTTTTTGTTTGCTTTATAAACGGCTAACACTTTCGTCAACTAGAAATTGCGATATCTAGGCTATATAGCTGGCCCTCTATATCATATCATATCATATCATATCATATAATGTATGTATTCTGGTAGGTCCTCATAGGTTAACCTTGTTACCTAGTGCTGTCTAGCCTGTCTGTTCATCATCATGATCATCGTCATCTTCTCTCTTCCTCTTCTTCTTCTTCTCTACTTTTTGGAGTTCTAAGTAGCACTCCCGGATAGCCTGGGCTATTACTGAATTTGGATACTGCACGAAGATATTTGTGCTGCGGGCTCTTTCTGTTGTGTCTGTGTGTGAGTGTGTGTGTGTGTGTGTGTGTGTGTGTGTGTGTGTGTGTGTGTCTTTCTCTGATCTGTCTGTGTATTTTTGGTTTTTCACTTTGTTTTCTTTTTTATTTATTTATTTTTTTTTTATAAACTATGATATGCCTTGCTTTGCTTAAATATTTTGTTTATAAACTTTTTAGCTTTTCATTTAATAATTTCATATAAATTTTGTTTGCCTTTTTGTTTTTTGGGGTTTGCCTAAAATATGTTTAATTTACCATTGTGTGTGCGTGTGTGTGTGTTTGTGTGTAGGTGTGTGTGTGTGTGTAGGTAGGTATATCAGTTATTGAGTTTCTCATCTAAAATATTTGTTGTTGCTGCTTGTTCGCGTCTATTTGTTTTGGTGCCTGATATAAGCTGCTCTCATTATCATAATCATTAATCATTAAACATTATTCATTATTCATTATTCATTATTCATTATTCATTATTCATTACGAGTACTTGACTTGATTCCATTATTCAGCATTGGACAACTCGAAAATGAGTTGGCTATAAGTGTGTGTTGCTCAGTGCTTTTAGTTGGTTTTTAGGTTCATTTCTTCTGGGGGTTTTACATTCGACTTGCTTCGACTACGAAAAAAATATATTTATATATATATAGATATATATATATAGGTGTGTGTGTGTGTTGGTATATATATGTATATGTATATATATGGAATTTTTTAACCTTCCTTTTGTTTTTGTTTTGCTGTGTATCTGCGCTCATTACAAAATGAGATTTTTGTTGTTTTTTATTTTTATTTTTTTTATTTTATTTATTTTTTAGTTTAAATATATGTTAAATGAAGCTCAAGCTCTTTAAGCTGGTCTATAGACCAGATATAATCGTCATACAAAACTAACAAATAAATTCAATGGGCTGACAAAAAGCTCAATGATACACAATTCGCTGTGCGCCCCCCGCGAATTCGCCAAACATGTTGAGGCGTCCATTTTGAAAGCTCGGCGAAAACGTTGAGAAGGCGTTGATGATCGGGCTGTGTGTGTGTGTGTGAGTGAGTGAGAGAATGTGTGTGTGTGTGAGTGAGTGAAAAAATGAGTGAAACATGCTCGAAGTAAATGATTTTTTTATTTTATGTCAATTTATTTGCGAAAAAAATGTACTTTAAATATATATGAATATATATATATATATACTTCTATATATATATATATAAATTGATATATATGTGTGTATTACTTATGTTAAAAAAAGGACTACAAATAATGAAATGGAACTTAAATTGCAATTTAAAATTAAAATATAATTATACATATATATATATTTCGGTCTGAATTTGAGAATTATTTTTAATGCGCTGTTGGCGAAATAAATATGTTCTAAATGTGTTTGAAAGCTTACAAAATAATATCAATAATACCTAGGCAGATTACGATATAGTATATTGAAACATATATGTATATATATGAATATATATATATACGAATATATATATATGTAATTAAAATCAAACACAACTTAACTTAAAATATGATAAAAATTGAATTTAGTCACGCGCCTCTTAAGAATATATTTTTTATTTTTATTTATTTACTTTTAAATGTATATATATGTGTGTGTGTGTGTGTGTGTGTGTGTCTGCTCACTTATGTTTATTTAAAATTGTTGCTTCTGCTGTCGCTTTACAGTTAGTTAATCATAATTTATAAATATGCTTGTATGTCTATATTGTTAGGAACATATTGACGTAATTATAACGTATTGCAGCTATTTTTTTTTTTTATTTTATTTTTGTTTTTGTTTTTGTTTTTCGTGTTTTTGTTTTGTCAGCGAACCTTCTCAACAGCCCAGAAGCCTTGCAAAAACTCAATATTTAGCAGCCTCTGCATAACTACTTAGCTAGCTGATAAAAATCATAAAAAAAAAAAAATGTTAGAACTCTAATCAAACCTAAACTCAACATTGTTTTGCGAGCCTCAAGCAAACTGACAAAAAAAAGAAATACAAATTGAAATACAAAAATTTGTGTTTTTTGCTTCTCGAGCTGCTTCAAAGGTTTAGAATAATCTTTTGTCTGCGTGAGTCAAAAATATAAAATAGTTAAAAATATTTCAATGTGTATATTTATAAAAAAATGTCTATTTGAAACAGCGCGCCATATTATAAAAAAAAAAAAAAAAAAAAAAAACAAACAAAAATTATGATGAGCCTCATAGGAAACGTAAAATTTCAACCGTAGTTAACTAAAACTATTATTTAGCTATTTGTTTTTATTTTTAATTATTATTATTTATTTTTTAATTACGAATGTCTGCTGTTTTTTTTTATTAGTAAATTTTCTGTTTTTTTTTGGGCTGTGGCAAAATTTGCTAAATTAAATTTAAGCGCAATGGAAATGAATAACTTAATAAATGTTTTTAGAAAACATTTTTTAACACATTTTCTGATTTTTTTTTATGTAAAATTAATTTATTTTTAAAATTATTGTATGCGTGTGTGTGTGTGTGTGTGTGTGTGTGTGTGTGTGTGTGACTGTTCATAAATTATGTTAAAATTGCATGGAAATTCAAAACAACAAAAACTTTTTTGCATTCACGAATTTCACTTTGAATTTTATTTAAATTTTTATTAAAAAAAAAATTTATTTATTTTTTGTTGTTTTGTTTTTTTTTTTGGGTTTTTCTTTTGGTTTTGGGAAGGTTAAAAAATTTGCATTTTTTTTTCGTTTCGTTTTGTTCAAAGTTTTGTTTTGCGTCTCATTTTCTTAAGTTTTATAAAGTATTTTTTTAAGTATTTTTTTCGTACTTCTTTTTGTTTTGTTTTTGGTTTTAATATGTATTTGTTGTATTTGTTGTGGCTGTGAAAATATTTGCGCTCTATAAACTAATATATTTCTCCATAATTTTTTGTAATTTGTTTTTTTTTTCGTATTTTTTTTTTGTATTTTGTTTTTAAATATTTTTTGTGTTTTTTTTTTGTTTGTTTTTGTTTTCTGTGGATATGCAAAACTACTTTGTTGTTTGTTTGTTTGTTTGTTTGTGTTGTTGTTGTTGTTGTTGTTGTTGTGGTGTTGCTACTTGTTTTAGTTGATTTGGTTGTGAGATTGTTAAATCTGTTTTCATCTCCTCTTCTTCTTCTTCTTCTTCTTCTATGTAGTAAATACATTTTGTTCTCTGCTTTTGTCCTTTTAGAAAATGTTCTATAAATTTTACACCGCTTACAAATACTGCCGTGTGTAGGTGTGTGTGTGTGTGTGTGTGTGTGTGTGGGGCTCTGTGTATATAGTATGTATGTATATATTTTTTAGTTATACATATATATATAGAGATGTATATATATATATATGATTCAATGCCTCCATTGCTCACTAAAAAAATAACTATCAAAAAAACTGCAATTCTGTTGACTTTTTCTTTGCATTTCTTGTTGCTTTTTATAAAATATTATATTTAGTATGTATAATGTGTATATATGTATTGTATATATATTTATATGCTCATATATATACATATATATGTATATATATTTTATTTTTTAAAGGGGAGTAGGCACTACAGTGTTGTTTTTTTTTTTTTTCATTTTTCATTTTTCATTTTCATTTTTGAAGTTTTTCTCTTTGCTTGTCTTATAGATAAGGTTTCTCTCTGTTTTTTTTTTTTTTTTTAATATTTTACCAAAAAATTGTCGAATCCTTTATTCGGTATCTTAAAATAAGCTTAAAAGCCTTATTTGTTGCTTGTCATTTGAAGTGTTTCCGTTACTATTAACAACTCGCTTCTGTTTCTTTCTCTCTCTTTCTTTTTTGTTTTTTGTTCAGCCTAAACGTGTGCTTGTGTACATAACTGTAACTGTATCTGTCTCTCTCTGTATCTGTGTGTGTGTGTGTGTGTGTGTGTGTGTGTGTAGAAGCTTTATATGCACTCTATATGATGCCTGATCTAGCTGCAATCTCATCTATTTAACTTGATTTAGCGTATCAAAATGTTATTCAATTATGTGCGTGTGTGTGTGTATTTAGTTGTAAATGTACAGTTATTTGTATGTAGGCATTCAAAAATTGGTTCTATGTATGTTGTCAGTTGTTGTTGTTGTTGCTGTTGTTGCTCGACACATGCTAATTATTTAGAGTATATGTTGGTATTTACATTCCAAGTCGGAGTCATACACAGATATATATATATATATATACATACATATATATACACATATACGTATCTGTGTCCATTGGTTTTAACATTAGCATTTCGCTTGCAGTGTTGTAAAACGTAAAACGAAATTCTATTAAAATTCTCTATGGTCAAAGTTCTTAGTCAAGTTTACAAGTCGGCTATATACACTGCGCTCTGTGCGCGCGCGTGTGTGTGTGATCTGGTTCAATGAACCAGTTCACAAGAGCACACACACACGATTTCTGGTTTTTGTCTGTGTTTGTTTTTTTTTTTTATTTTATCTATTTACATTTGTCTCGAATTATTAGCTTGGCACTCAAACATATTTAGTTATAGGGAGTTTTTTTTTTGTTTCTTTGTTGATGTTGTTGTTGATTATTTCATTATAGGTATTGCTTGTTATATAATGCCGATGAAACCAATTACTGTGTTTATTGTATTTCATTGCATAGTTAGTTAATCGATTTATCGGTTATCGGTTATCGGTTATCGGGTTTTATTGTTAACGGCTCTCATCGTTTATCGGCTGAGTTTCTACAAGTTTCGCTTATTCAAATTAACTAACAAACAAAAAAGGCATATTCTCTTATTGGTTCTCTTCTTCTTCTTGTCAAAAAAAAAAAAAAAAAAAAAAAAAAACAATTGTATATGTATATTTTAATGGTATATCGCATCATTTTCATTGTCATCTCAGCTGCTTTAACAATTACGTGGGGGAACCGAAGAAAACATAATGAAGTCAAACACAAAAGCATTTCAATATATGAGGAGTCATTGCTATGATCGATTATCGATTCGTTTATCGATTAATCAATTGTGGCTATTTGTTAATCAAGGTCAAGGTTGTACTTGTCTTTTGTAAGTCTTAAATTATTTGTATTGTAGGTGATTATATGCATTTGTGAATGTGTAGAAGAAGGCAATTCTGTCAACAGGGTACATTTGTGTTGCTATTTGATAGGCGAATACCCTTGCCGATCTGGATGCCTATATGTATGTATGTATATCTATATTCAACTGAAATTCAGTTCACAGCGGAACTGGTAGTAGTAGTTTCGTTCGGAATTGGTTCATTTACGCTAAGTTTATAGGAACGTTACGAATCGACACGAATCCAATCGACGTCTATGGCAAGGGTATTTCAAGTTCGGTGAACCGCAACTTATTCTTTCACTTCATAGTTTGTAACAAAATGTGCTAAAGTTTGTATTTTTAATGTTTGGTTTTTGTTTTTTGTTTTTTGTTTTTTTTTTTGCTTTTCTCTATCTTTCTTTTTAGTTCATGCGAACTAGTTCCATTAGTTGGCGAACTAGTTGATTTGAACTACTATTTATATGTATCTCTGTGTGTCTGTATGTTAATTGAATCAATTGATATGCGCATTCGAATTTATACTCAATTCCCTGCAGTGAGTTTCCTTCTCGGTTTATTGTCTTAAAGAATGTAAAATGTAACTATTGGGCAGTTGAACTATTGGAACTGGTTCGCGCGAACTGAACTGAACTGAACTGAACTTGAACTGTAGCACACTCGTATTGGGAGAATCAAATAAGTATAACTACACACTACGACTGTAAAGAAGGCATTTTGATTGGGGATCAATTGAATTAGAATTATTTAAGTTAAGCTTTCATCTCTCTCTCTCTCCCTCTCTCTCTCTATCTCTTTCACTCTCTTACATATATGTATAATAAATGTTTGAACTATTTCTGCTTTGAAAATCAATTATTTTTGTATAATTCATAAGGTATTAAAGTACTTAAGAGCTCACTTCTGGGTCATCTATATAAATATGCTATCTATATATATAGGGCATATATACATACATATATATATATATATACTCCACATACTCCTATATATATATATAGTCTTCTGTTTGGATTGTTGTAAATAAGTTTTAAGTTATTATTTCATATTTCTGTTTTGTTTTTGTTTTTGTTTTTTATTGCTGTATATAGTTCTTCTGCTTATGTTTGTTTTGTTTTGTTTTTTTTTTTTATTATAAAAAAATATATTTCACAACAAAAAAATGTAAAAAAAAATATAGTTATAAATACATACACATACATGTATGTATGTATATTTGCAGCCCATTTTTATGTTCTCTTATTTTTTATATTTTATTTTTATTTTGTTTTTTTTTTTTTGTTTTAATTGTTTAATATTGGTACTATTGTTGCTTGTTGTTGTTGTTGTTGTTGTTGTTGTTGGTTGTTGTTTGTTGTAGTTGTATATATGTTTAGCTATATTTGTATATATAATATTGTTTGCTGTTGTTGTTGTTGTTGCTGTTTAGTTATATTGTATTGGAAGAATCTGTGTGTTTACCCTGAGCACTTTTTCTGCTAGACAAAAAATATAAAAAAATTAAAGAAAAAAAAATGTTTGAAAATAATTGTGTTTAATAATTATTATTTTTTGTTTTGTGTGTACGTATTGTTGTTGTTGTTGTTGTTGTAAAATAATAAGCAAATATTTCTTTTAATTTGTTGCATGAATTTTAGTACGCAAAAATGAGGCCAAAGTGAAATTTTTTAGAAACATTTTGTTGTTGTTCAAACATTTTCCGAAACTTGTATTTTGGTTTTTGAGTTTTTGAGTTTTTGTAATTTGGAGTTTGTTTTTTTTTGTTTTTTTTTTTGTAATTTTGAGTTTAATTTTCGTTTCTTTTATAATTATTGCTTTATGTTTTTAGTTGAAATTTTGGTTTGTTTTTCGCTTGGATTTTTTTATATATTTTTATTTTGTTATGCGAAAATATTTGAATTGTTGTTGTTGTTGTTGTTGTTGTTGTGTGCCAAAGCTTTTGTTTTAAATACGTTTTATTCATAGATATTCGACAAAAAGTTTTTTTTAGTTGATTTTTTTTCGTTTTTGTTTTTTTGCGGACTTGGAACAAAAAGTTAAGTTCGTTAATCGTAGATTGTATTGAGTATAGTCATATGTATGTATGTGTGCATTGTATTGAATGTATGTATGTATGCATGTATGTATGTATGTACGTAATTGTATTTAGTTATATATAAATTCGACTTGTATGCAAATCTAGCGTAAATCTTGCCGTTCTCTGTCCATTCAAATTGTTTGCTTATACACCTATGTATGTGTGTGAGTGTGAGTGTGTGTGTGTGTGTGTGTGTGTATGCTGTCAGGTCAATCTCACTAGAATTAAATTCTATTATTTTGCTGTACAAGTTTAATAATTAGGCATGCTTAGCTTCAATTTGCAATATATGCGATATAGTAGTATATATATATATATATATGTATATATACTATATGTATGTATATGTGTAAGTGTGTGTGTGTGTGGGAGTTTATATGTATATGTATATACATGTATATATATACATATATTCATATATAAATAACTTGCTTTGCTTACTTTTGGTTATTCCCAATATATTATTATTGTATGTATAGTATATATGTATATTGTATATATATATATATATATACATGTATATATATACACATATATATGTATATATATATATAACTTTTACTACTTCTGTATATATATCTATATCATTTAAATTCCTGTTTCATTTAAAATGCAATTTTTGCAGTACGCCTAATGATATTCTGCTTGCTCTTCCGCTTCTTCTTCTTCCTCAAAGTGTGTGTATTTGTGTTTGTGTGTGTGTGGGTATTGGATTATAACTGTTTATTTCATATTTGCCTCTACTGCTTGTGCTGCTAGCTAGTATAACTAAGGGAAACGATAAGTACCCAAATCAAACTGAAGCTGCTCCGATCGCTCCACTTCATATATATATATACATATATATATGATATATATATTTTATATATATGTATAAAGATGAGCTCTGTATATATTTAATTTGAGTCTAATTATGCTGAAGTTGTCGCTGTTGTGCAGGCTGCACTATGCATGCGCTCTATTAATGTTCGAGATATATTTGAGAAGCGCATAGAAAGGCTGCGTGTGTTTTTCTGCTTAAGTTGCCAAACAATTGCTGAAATTTGTTTTATTTTCCTTTTTTTTTTTTTGTATATTTTACGTTTTTGTTTTTGTTTTTGCCTAAAAAGTTTCGTTTTCGATAAAATTTTGACTAAAAATTTGTATTAGCATTTACATACATAGATATATGCAGCAGTGCTCTCTAGCTGCGCATTAGCGATATATAATAATATGCACATCATATATGTACACATATATGTGTGTGTGTGTGAAGAAGAAAATCTGGCAACGTTAAATAAAAATAAAGAAAAAAAAACCGAATCATTAAAACAAGCAAAGGAAAAATTGGAAAACATGAAAATGAAAAGTGGGAAAAACAAATGTAGTTTTTTTTCTGTTGCTTAGAAATTGTTGCTGTTATTGTTGTTGTTGTTGTTTTCGTATGTGTTCTATTTAATAAGTTGCAATTTGCATTTGTATATTTTGCTATGATTTTTTTTTGTTTTTTTTTTTTGTTTCAATATATTTTTTTTTCGCTTTCGTCAAGGAACTTGTTGAAGTGTTTTCAAATGGCGTCTTGAAATTAAACAAGTTAACAAAACATTTTGAATATAAGGCCCACGGTGCACAGTGAACCAAAGTAAGGAACTTTTGATCACAACTTAAGAGCTACGCAAAAAAAAATAAAATAAAAATAAAAATAAAGAAAAAATTTAATGCTAAACTTAATGAAATTAGGAAATATTCATGAAATATTGAATATACATATATGTATGTGTGTGTGTGTGTGTGTGTGTGTATGAATGATATTGGTGTATGCGGTCGTAACACAATGAATGTAAATGATATGCGAAACAAGAGAAAATGAACCAAGAATCGAAATCGAAATCGAAATAGAAATCGGTATCGTAATCGATATCGTAATCGGAATCGGAACCCAAAAAACGTCATTCAAAAATAGTTTTTTGCTTCAACTGCAATTTGTTGTTGTTGTTGTTGTTTTTTTTCGATTAATTTTTAATTTTGTTTTTATTTTTCATCTTTTTTTGTGTGTTTTCTTTTGTTTTTTTTTTGCTTTGTTGTGTTTCACACAATAATTTTCTCACATAGCTTACAAATTCATTGTGTGTTTGTTGTCGTCGTAGTTGTTATTCACTAAGCGCAGAAAAAAATGTAAACCAAACAGAATTTCATTTTCGAAAACAAAACAAAAAACATAGAAGAATGCATAATATTTGGATTTGAATACATATTAATAAAGAAAAAAAAAAACATTAACTTAAAGTTGTTGCCATGATTTTTTGTTTCTGTTTCTTTCTTTTTTTTTGTTTTTTTTTGCGCTAAAGCTAAATAAATTTCATATAAGTTGGTACAATAATCATAATAATCATAATAATAACATTTGCTTAGATATTAAATTAGAAATATGAAAAAAAAAATAATATATGTATTGATACATATATATATATATGTGGTAATAATAATAATATTTTTTATATGTATATATGTTTAATATAATAATTCAATTAATTTAAATTAGAAATTGTTTCGTTTTTACGTTTCGTAGAGACACAGAGCGTTAAACACATTTTGTTGCAGTGCGAAAATAATGCGGTTCAAACAATTTAAATCGAGTCGTAGCCAGACGCTGAGCAGCTGCAACTGGACCCAGAAAAATGTGTATATATATGTATATATATATGTATATATGTATATAGAAAAAACCCTTTTCATTATCTTCTACGATTCACACTTTCGCTTGGAATGTTTCTCTCACTTTCGCTGCGGTTGTTGCCTGTTTTCTTGCGCATTTTGGCGGCCAAAAGAAAAAAAAAAATGTAATCAAATATATACATATATATATATATATATATATATACATACATATATATATATATATACATACATATATATATATATTTATCGCGAATTGAAAAGTGGCGAAAAAGCGTTTTTTCTTCTTCTTCTGTTTATCTTATTTAGCTTTGCTTTTTTAATTTGATATTTTTTATTTTTTTTGGTTACGTTTAATTAATTAATTTATTAATTATTGAGTAATTGTTATTTGTTTTGTTTTTGTTTATAATTTTGTTTCTAAAAGGCCGAAAATCACAATTTTGGTTTTGTTTTGTTCCTAAACGTTAAATTTTGTTTGCTTTTTGCTTTACTTTTTTTTTAGTATTTATTTTTATGTTTAATTATTTTATAATTTTATATTTATTGAATGCAAAAAATTGTCTATTTTTTTTTTTTTTGCTTTTCTTGCATTCGTAACATCACAAAGTCGAATTGATGCCTGTTGGATTTCCATTTTTTTGTTGTTTATTTATAAATTTGTTTTTATTTTATTTACTTTTGCCCCGCCCCCTGTAAGCCCCCGCCTCTAATACTGCGCGCTCCCTGCGTGAGAAAAAAAGCCAACAACAAAATCTTTTCTTCTTTTTTTTTGGTATTATTTCTGTTTTGTTTTCGAAATGCAAAGCGAATATTCATTGAGATTAAAGTTTGAGTTCTCAATTGTTGAAATACGTGAATTTCACATATTTGTTTTTGTGTTTTTTTTTGTTGTTTTTTGTTTTTTTAATGCTATCACAGCCAAATTGTTTAATCCAAAAATGTTTATTTGTTTCCTTTTCGCTACGTTTTTGTTGTTTCTTCTTTTTCTTTTTCTTTTTGTTGTTTTTGTTTTTGGAATTTTGCTCTTTTTTTGTTTTTGTTTTGTTTTGTCGAAAAAGTCTTGTTTTGCGTTTTTTTTGTTTTTGTTTAAAATTTAGAATTTTGAATTTTGCCTAGCGTGCGTTTTGCTTTATTTTTATTTTTAAAATTAAAATTTAATTTTTTTTAATATTTTCTTTTTCATTTGCGCATTTTGTTGTTGGTTCGTTTCTTTTCTCGTTTTTTGCCCAAAATGCGCAAGGCCGCCAAAAAAAAAAAAAAAAAAAATCCGCTTTCTATATACGATTTATATATATATATATAGTCCGGTCAGAGCGCGCCCTAACGCTCTTGTGTTTGGCTACTTTATGTTTTTGTTTATAATATAATAGATTTGTTTTTTTTTTTGTTATAATTTTGAGATCGATTTGTATTGTTTTTTTTTTTTGTTTATGTTTTTGCTTTCGCCAAAACACTTATGGGCTCTGAGCTCTGACCATCCATGTAAAGGTCTTTTGCGGGCAGCCTAGGAAATATGCTCAGCTCTTGTTGCATGCTGCACAGCGTTTGGCATTGGACTCGAATCGAAATAATAACAGAAAGAAATTTGTTTTGTGTTTTTGTTTTTGTTTTGTGTTTTTGTTTTTGTTTTTATTACCTACGAACTAGCAATCACTTAGTATTCTTGCAAGTGTTTAGCCAAAAGTTTCTAGATTTCCTTTTACTTTTACTCTTTGCTTAGAACAAATTAAAAGCTAGTGTTAGAAAAAGTGTTTGTTTTTGTGTGTTTTATTGTGTTTTTGTTTCAGTTTTGGTCAAAGCAAAGTAAACTGAGCGATAAAAAACTAAAGCAAATCAGCTGCAAACAGTTGGCGACGCTGGCCCCAAAAAGTAGGCAACGAAAATTTGCAATTGGCAATCAAAGCGAACGTAGCTCGATGTGTGTGTGTGTGTGTGTGTGTGTGTGCGTGTGTGACTGTATCTGCAGTTACCCAGCAAAGCAATTCAACTATAAAAGTTAAACAAAAGTCTCAAGCGACAAAGTTGAAACGGAAATTTGTAAGAAAAATTAAAATCGATTAACGATAACTGCTGAATATATATATATATAGAGAAGTTATCGCAACAAATGAGGCTTCAATATTAGCTCAGCTCAGCATTCGCTACAATTGCTGCATTCAGCTTAGGCCTAAATGAAATCAGTTTCTATATATAGCTGGGAGTTTTATCATAGATATATATATATATATACATATATATCTATATATATATTATTTTAGTGTTTCTTGTTGTTTTAAAGCTGCAAAATTTTGAATTGGAATTGAGTTTAATTGATCAAAAACTTGTATGCATTACTATTCCACTAGACATATGTTGTTGTATATGTATATATATGTATGCATATATATATATGTATATATGCATATATATATATATATATTTAAGATCACAGATATTCTATGTAATTCTGCTGCTTTGCATAATTCACGCGTATGTCTGTATTCCATGATTTCAACTTCTTCTTCTTCTTCTTCCTCTACTGATTCTGTGTGTGCTTTACATTTGATGTATTCTTCTGCTTATTCAAATATGTTATATAGTTTGTATATATATATACATATATATATATATATATATATATATATATATATATATAGATATATGGGTTTGTTAGTGTATATGTGGCTAAAAATTATTTAATGTCTGTTCTATACATGTGAGTGTGTGTGTGAGTGTGTCGCTATTCATTTAATTTACGCAGGGTTGCATTTTGTCAAGCATGTGGCGCCATCTGTTGTCCTAAAAGTGTGCTGCTTGCTTAGGTACTTTACTATGTAGATCAAAGACCTTGAATACAGAATGTGTGTGTGTGTGTGTGTGTGTTGGTGTGTAGATATGTATGTGGTATACGTTCTAGTTGCATTTACGCACAAAAGTATGCTACAATTTTCTGCTTCCTTCGTTAACAGTTCACTTTGCTTTGCTCTGCTCTGCTTTCGCTATAATATATATATACATATATATGTATATACATATATATGTATATATATATATATATATATATATATATATATATGTATGTATGTGTATAAGTATGTAGATCTTTACTTGTTAAACTAATGTTACTTGTTATTGTATCAACTCGCTAATATCGCCATCGTCCGCCTTCATTATCATCATCATTTTCATTAAGCTGATCAACATCATTATCATGCTGCTCAACGTCATCATCATCATCATTATGCGTCATTACTTAAAAAGTTACATCACGTGTTCACTGTTCTTTTTCTATATCATTACTATCGTATATGTGTATATGTGTATATATACATATATATATGTATATATATATATACACACATATATATATATATGTATATATGTATATCTATATACATACATATATATGTATATTTATCATTACAATTTAGTATAATTTTTTACTTTTGTTTTTTTAATGTTTTTTCTTTATTCTCCTTTCATATATATATATATATTTGTATATATGTATATCTTTCAATTAGATTCATGCTGCACTTCTTCTTCTTCTTCTTCATTACTAAAATATTGTATAGAAAAAAAAATATGATCAACGCTTCGATTTTGTTTTCTTCTTCTCCTCTTTTCACACTAAATTACGACATATTTTATTATTTTTTGTTTCTTTATCTTATTCGTGTGTGTGTATTGGTGTGTGTATGTGTGTGTGTGTGTGGTTTCTTTTGCATTACAAAAAAATATTATCGCTCTTGGTATAAACATTCAACAATTTGACATCGTTTGGCTATATACATACATATATTTGCCTTTGCCTCTGCCTTTGCCTGCGATCGCTATACCTATCTCGCTCTCTCTTTCAATATGTTTATGTATATATATATATATATGTATGTATGTGTGTGTGTGTGTGTGTGTGTGTGTATGCGCTATGCTTCAGTAAAAGTTAGCAAATTCTATTTGCCAGTTTTTCTTGTTCTTCTCTTTTTTTTCTTTCTGTTTTGTTGTTGTTTGCCTCGTTTTTAGTTTTGTTTTTGCTTTATATAAGTAATAAAATATGTACATATTGTATATAAATACACGCACACGCACACACATATATATACATACACACGTGTGTATATGAATGTGTGTGTGTGTGTGTGTATGTGTGTGTGTGTCTAAGCTTTTTTTGCGCTTGTTGTCGCTTAAGTAAGTTCAAAATTGTTGCTGTTGCTATCTCATTCTCGCTGCTGCTGCTGCTCTTGGTTGTTGTTGTTGTTGTTGTTGTTGTTGCTGTCTCGCTGTCATCAATTGTAGTTGTAATTGTTGTAATTGTTGTTGTTGTTGTTGCTGCTGCTGCCGCTGCTGTTGCTATGCAAGTAGTTTGCAATGTTGCTGTTGTTGTTGCTGATGTTGTTGTTGTTGTTGTTGTTGTTGTTATTGTTGTTATTATTATAATAGTAGTAGTAATAATAATAATAATTTAATAACAAACTAAAATCGTTTCACTATTGCGGCATCTCGTCCTTTGAATCGACGGGGCTGGGTGACAGAAACTTGCGCACATATTTGGGATAATGCGTTTTCTCGTGCGCCTTGAGGATCGTCGAGCGCGAGAATGTTTTTCCGCACATGTGGCACCTGAAGGGCCGTTCACCTGCAATGCCCACAAAATGGTGCAACAATTGTTGTTGTTGACGTTTTGTTGTTGTTGTTGTTGTTGTTGCGGGTTCACAAAAGGAAGTTCAATATGTCAGATCAAATATGTTTATATATGTAAATAATATCAAGTCAAGGAAAGCTCATGGAAATAATGGGCCTGTGTGTGTATGTGTGCGTGTGTGTGTATGTGTGTGTGTGTGTATCTGGGTATGTGATTGGCAATTGACTGTCTGGAAAGCTCTAAGAAAATTGAGCTTTTGATTGAAATCGAAATAAGCTCATTAAAGCTTTGTATTCACTGAAATAGCTGATAAAGCTTTAAGCTTCACTTTCGATGCGATTTCATTCAGCATATTAAACTTTTAAAGCATTGTTGTAATTGACATGAGCTTTGGTAGAGCTTTTACAATGCTCCAAATATAAACAAGTTCATTAAAGCTATGTACTTAAGCTGAAAAAGCTTGAAATGCAGCTTTCAAAAGGAGTTTAATTGCACTTCTAAAATATTAAAGCAATGTAAGAACTTTTTGAAGAATTTACTCAAAATTAAATTTCATTAGAATTTAGCTTTACTTTGTTTTTAACTTTTCAAAGATAAAAAGCTTATAAAGCTTCAAGTAATAGATATAGCTCTAGTCATTTATAATTAAATTTGAATAAATAGCTTTCTAAGCTCAGCAAACACGCATATTAAGAAAGAGTTGATCGAGAAATCTGAAAAACTGATCAAGCTAATCAAAAGTTTTAGCGTTTAGAGCCCTTATATTGATCGAGTCCGAATCAATGTCTGGAATCAACTTTATATATAGATACTAGGTGGTACATCTTATATATAAACATCATTGTTGATAAAGTCTTGCGTAATACGTCTTGCGTAATCTCATTTTTGAAGAGCTTTCATTATGTTGTTAAACTACAAACTTTTTGGACGATTTACTATTTCAGATAGTAGGATATTTATATAAACGATCTCTTCTTTGAAGAGCTACATCCATGCTGAAGTATAGCACAGAAGAGAGCTGAGTGTGAGTGTGAGTGTGTGTGTGTGTGTGTGTGTGTGTGAGAGAGAGAGTGTGTGTAACATTGAGCGATCAGGGGATGCGTTAGGTGGCTTGGAGACTTACCCGTGTGCACGCGACAATGATCTTTCATGTGGTGGCGCAGCTTAAACGCTTTGCCACAAAACTCACATTTAAATGGTCGATCACCTGTATGTACCGACAAATGCGAGATCAGTGATGTAACATCGGGAAAACTTTTAGCACAGAACTTACACATGACAACACTATTCGGATCACTTGACGCGGCGAGCAGCGAGGCGGCCGACGAGCCGGACTGCGCCGCTGCCGACGCTGCGGCGGACGTTGAGGGCGACGAGGAGCCGCCGCCGCCGCCGTCGGCGGCGCCGCTGCCACTGCCACCCATGCCCATACCACCGCCACCAGCACCACCACCACCACCAGCACCACCGCCGCCAGCGCCACTGCCGCCGCTGCCCGAGCCGGAGCCGCGCAGCAGCAGGGCAGCGGAGGTGCCCGCAATGCCGCCATTTCCGGATGATGATGAGCCGCCCAGTCCAAGGCGGCCGCCAGCGCCGCTGGAGCCGGGCGCCCCGCTGCCGGCGGCTGCCTCCAGGCAGCTGGCCTTCAGGCTTTGTATGGTGCAGCTGACTATCTCCAAGTCAATGCCAAAGGCGGCGGCCATTGCGGCGGCCTGCTCCTGCGGATCGCTGCTGCTGGCGCTGGCGGCCATCGCCGCTTGGAGCGCAAACGGGTACGACAGGTTCAGGTCGTGGGCGGTGCGCAGCTGCGAGTGCAGCAGGGCGGTGGGGTCGCAGAGCTCGTGCGGGTTCAGCGAGTGCGTGAACAAGTGACTCGTTAGTTTGCTTTGGTTGGGGAACGAGGCGCCGCAGTACGCCTGTGGCTGCTGCTCGTGGGCAGCGGCTGCCGCGGCAACGGCTGCGGCGGCGGCGGCTGCGGCTGCGGCGGCTGCGCTGCTGCTGCTGCTGCTGCTGCTGCTAATGCCGCCGCCGAGCATCGCGCCAACGCCCACAGCGTGTTGTTGGGGCGATTCGGACGTTTCCTGGAACAAACACCAAACAAAAATCCAACATCAACTTCTTTACTACGTCTCTTATTTTGTTTTGTTTTGTTTTGTTTTTTGTTTTTTTTTTTTTTTGGTATTTTTTGTATTTTGCATTTTTGGTATATTTTTTAGTTTTTTGGAATTTTTCAGTTTCAGTTTTTGCTTGCAGTCGATCGATCGATAGTTTTTGCTTCGCTCTCTTTGTTATCGATATGAATGCCATTTATCTGTGTGTTTTTTTTTTTTTTTACATATTGTTTCTTATTTTTTGATCGCTTCTCATACATTTCTTTTTGCTTTTCTTCGTTTTCTTTGTCTTTTTTTTACAACTATATTTAACTAGATTTTGTTTTGTTCTGAGTTTTTGGTTTTTCTCTTTTTGCTTTGTTCTTTGCAACCTCTCATAGAAAAACAACGAAAAATATTTTGAAAAAAAGTGACAAACAAATTTTTTGTTTTGAAATAAAAAATTAACTTTTTTAATTTTGGAAAAATTAAAAAATGTTACGAAAATTTGACTTTTTTTACTTTTTTTTTGCTGTTGTTGTACTTTTAACTCTTCAGAGACAGAAAATAGGAGAGACATCAAGACAGATAGATCTATATAAAAATATATATATATATACATATATGTATATATAACAGATGTATATATATAGATATGTATATATATGTATAGAGGAGGCTAAGATGATTAGAGCGACAGAGAAAGAGAGATAGAGTAAGAGGTACAGATATCTATATATATATATATAAGATATACGCACATCTATATAAATATATATATATATATATATTTATATCTGTATATTTATGTAAGAGTTTCAACATGAAAGGATTCAGTATCATATGATAAGTAGGGAAAAACAATAAAAAATTGTACTTCAATTGAGTTTTTCTTCTTCTAGACTTTACGCTTCCAAGAGAAAGGAAAAACAACAACAACAGAAATATCGGAGTTACGTTTACAGTTATTAAAACAAATTATCTGTACTTTAAGAACAACTTTAAGAAACAACTTTTGCCTCTGCTCGCTAACGAATCAAACATTTTGTATACTCTATAAATATATATATAAAATGTTTAGAAAATGTAATAGATAAATATATATATATACTCATATATAGTTATATATATATATATATAGGAGGAGTTACAAAGGTTTTTTTTTAGTGTTCTTCTGCATTTATCTTATTTTTTACACAAAATTTAAAAAGAGAAAAAGAAAAAACAGACGAAGAACAAAAAAAAAAAAAAGAAATGAAAAAATAAACTAGTTGAAATTAAATGATATATATCTTTGATATTTATGTGGAAAGTGTTGAAGTATCAGAGAGTGGAAACTAAACTAGGGAAGAGAGCCAGAGAACCTGGTGCTCTCTGCTAGCCTGGATTAAGTCGAAGCTGCTCAACTCTTAACTCTATATTTAAATGGAATATATATAACAGTTATATATATATATTTGAATAATCATACATATATATATATATTCGTGTTGCCAGTAAAAAACAAGAGGGGGGTATTCAGCATGTCTTTCGTTGTGTATTTTGTTGTAGTTGTTGTTTATTATCTATAACTGCTTTTGCTTTATATTTTCATTTCATTTTACTTTCTTTTTTTTTGGGTTTTTGTAAGTTATTTGCATTTCTAGAATTTCGATACATATATATATAATATATACATATATATACATATATATATATATATATGGTTTTTTGTCTTTTGCTTTTGTTTTCAAGAAGTTGAATTTCGATTTTTGTTTGGGCGTTGTTCGAAAAACGTCGCATAATCGTACGTTAGGATTTGTTTTTGTTTGTTTGTTTTTTTGGTTTTTTGTTTGATTTTGTTTCATTATTTTTTTTTTGTTTTTGTTTTTTTGGATTTTGGTTTTATTGCATTGTTTGACTTGGTTTTTGGTTTTACATATATATTTCTTTGGTTTGTTTTTTTTTTTTTTTTTTTAACATAATTTATATTTTATTTTGCTTATTTCTTTGGTTTCGGTACAAACTTATTTTAAAAAAATTATTTAACTTAAATTTCACGATTTGCATTTTGCACTTTTGGGCGCAAAAGAATTTCGTTAATTTTCGCGCGATTTCGGTAATTTTGTTGAATTGAATAACGCTTTGGTGCGGAACTAGTTCTTTAAATCATGAACAAAATTTTGCTTTGGCAAAAAATCGAAAAAACAAAACGAAAATATTTTCAAAAGATTTCTTATATGACATTGAGAGTTCGATTTGACATTTAACGTACTTTGCCCACTTCTTCTTTGCTTTTTAACTTTTTGCTCAAAACCAAAAAAGAAACAAACAAAACAAAATTTAACAAAAAGTAATTTGAAAAAAAAAGTAGAAAAGAGAAAAAAAAAACACCACGAATTATTAAAGATCTTTTTTTGTTTTTGCCAATTTTTGCGTCAAAATTTTGTTTTTGTTTAAAAAATAATTACAATAAATTATAAATGCTTATAAGAAATTTTGAAAAAAAAAGAATTAATAAACAATTTGTCCAAACGGAATTGCGTAAAAATCATATAATTAAAATAAACATACAACATTTTTGAAAACAGTAGAAAACAAACTCAGCAGCTTCGCAGCTTTTCTTCTTCTTCTTTTATTCAGGCCAAATCGTGTTCTTTTTATGTTTGAAATTTTGAAAAAAAAAACTAAAATTAAAAACAATTGAAATTCAAATTCAAAAAGTATTTTCCAAGAAGTTTTTCCTCTTTATGCCTGCAGACGTTCAGAAAATGGGAATGAGAATTCGAATTTGGTTTTAGGTTTCACTTCTCTGAACTCTCAAAAAAAAAAAAAAAAAATGAAAAAAAACTAAAACAAAAATGAAATTTGATTTGCAAAAAACGTAGATCAACTTCTTGACAATATCATAAACAAAAACAAAAAACATAAGGAAATTATTTGGAATGTGAAATCAAAGAAGGCAGCAAACAGCTCTTGGACCAGTGGAGAAACAAAGTACAGTCACAGCTCAACTTTCAGCGAGGAAAAGATTGCGAGAAACAATGGGGGTGTTGGGGGGGGGCTTGGTGAAGCGGCAATCAGACTAGGTAGGTCCATATACTATGATCACGCTATGATCACGCTATGATCACTTGCGACAGCTGGCAACGCCGTCTGGTTCTATAGTGAAAGCTGGCAACGCCTACGTACTGTTCGCTGTTGGCAATGCCAGACGCGCAACGAATGGGCTCGACCAGAGATGAACACATACATTAATACAGTTTCGTGAACTAATACATAAGTTATATACATACACACACATATATGTATATGTATACATACACATACATATACACTATATATATATGGAAATAGTGAAATACCTAGAGTAATAGACAGATCTGTTGACTTATACATATACATAATTATGCCACATAGACGAGTCATAATATCACGTTCTGTTCGGAACTGTTTGTTGTCCGCACATCTGGTCAGATTGGCCCACGCGAGTCTGAGTTTGGAACTTAGTCTTAAATACCTTTGTGGAGTACAACAGCAATAGATGATATGGCACAGAGGCATATATTATGTATATATACGAGTATATAGTAAATATATATTTTGTAAAACAGACAGAGCGAGTTAGATAGTTGTTAAAAAGAGTTAGACAGATAAACAGATAGAGAGAGATAGAGATAGACAGTTAGAAAAAAACGTAATAGACAGATAGACAGATAGACAGATAGAGAGAGAGAGAGAGAGAGATAGAGATAGAGAGAGAGATAGAGAGAGACGAAATAAAAATAAATAACGTTCTTAACAACATCGAGGTACAAAAAACATCAACAAGTAAAATACAACAAACACACACACACACACACACACACACACTCGCATACACTCTCAGAAATAAAAGGAAAACATATAGAAAAACTGTTTTAAGCTGAGCCAAATCCCTGGTAAAAAAAATATATTTATAGAAATAAATCCAAAAAGGCTGAGTGCAAAATAAGAGAAAACAAAAATCACCAAAAACCGAAATTCAATGAAACGTTAAACGGGAAACTAAAGCTGAAAGCAGCCAACTTAATGAGAGCTTCACAGAATTGAATAACGCCTTCGAAGTGCCTAACATGTCAAATCCATCTATGCCCTAGTTAGTTTAGCAGTTGCTCGCTACTTAACGAGTGTTTTTACTTATGGCGGAATGAATAAGTTCATTCGCAATTTGTATAGCTTTTTCCCACTCGCTACTTCAGCGTTCGTGTCGTCTTTCGCCACTCACCATCCCTATGTCCAATTTACTCGTTACTCGAAATTCGCTAATTCGTTAGTTTTTTTTAGCTTAGCTCGCTTTGGCCAGGCGATATTTCATTACTTTCGCATTTTACCCTCGTCTCTTCGTTACTTTAAGCCTCTACCTACGAACTTTCCCGATAATTGTTTTTATTACTAGTAGAGTCTTGATACCCGTTACTCGTTACTTTTATAAATTTCCATATCTGACTCTTTTCACTCGATTTATTAGTTCAATCACCCGTTACTTATTTTACTAATGTCTCGCTACTCGCTAATTTTACGAGTGATCACTAGAGTTTCTATAATCGATGATAGCTGCGTCTCGTTGCACATCATTCGTGGTTTCGAAATCTAAGTCCAAGTCTTGTCACCCGTTACTTTATTTCTAGACTCTCATTACTCGTTGTTTTTGTAATCATTTGATAGTTGACTAAGGTTCGTCTCGTCACTCGTTACTTTATTCGAAGAGTCTTAAGACTCGTTACTGTCCAGTCTCTTGCCATTTAAATTCGTCTCGTCACTCTATAGCTTATAGTTACTAAAATTTAGTTGACTAAGGTTAGTCTCGTCACTCGTTACTTTATTCGAAGAGTCTTAAGACTCGTTACTGCCCAATCTCTCGCCATTTAAATTCGACTCGTCACTCTATAGCTTATAGAGTTTGTAATTCGTAACTTTTAATTCATTTATCAGTTAAGTTAACTTTGTCTCGTCACTCGTTCAATATTCGTTCCACTCGAACCTCTTAGTATTTCGGTTAGCTTAGTCTCATCCCTTTCCTACTCGTCACTTTCTCGCTTTTTCTAGCCAAGCATCGTTAGTCGTTGCTTTCACTCCGATCCGGTCCGGTCCGGTCCGGTCCGGTCTCGCTGTCTCGTTACCTTCTTCACTATTGCTAGCTCACCTGATCCTCTGCGAGATGATGGCAATTATGTTTGTAGATAATTTGAATAATAGTTGTACTAATACGAATGCAATTTATTGAACATTGTAAAATGAAAATCTAAGACAATGAAAATCATATACAGTAAACATACATAGAGACATACATACATACATACAGACAATACATACATATATATAAATATGTATTATTGAAAATGTCACATAGAGTATATAACGAAAAAAATAAATACATTTAGCTTATGGAAAAATAGAACACACACATTTACCATTTACATAAACGAACAACGAACGAACGATTTATGTAAAAGCGTTCCACATTTAGATAATACATAGATATATCAGAAAAAAATACATATTTTATATATGTAAACGAGTGTAGGTGTGTGTATGTGTGTACGTGTAGGTGTGTGTGTGTGTGTGTGTGTATGTGTATGTGTATAGCATCAATGTTGTTAATTTGAGTTTTGATTTTTGATTTTTTCTTTTTTGTTTTTTTGTTTTATTTTTTCGTTGATTTTTTTTTTATTATATAACTTAAAAAACACCAAAAGCGCTTTAGTACGATATTTTTTTGTTTGTTTATAATTAATGCATTTTTATAGATAATATTTATAGTTGTATTTTTTTTCTTTTCTTTCTATTTTTCTTTTTTTTCTTTTCTTTTTCTTTTAATTGCACAACGTTCAGGGAACATGTTTGGTTTTTACTGGACCCCTCTTGTTTTCTAGGTTGAATTGATGGAATTTGAGTATGCTAACATCAAATATCTACTTCCTCCTCTTCTTCTTCTTCTTCTTCTTCTTCTGCTTCTTTTCATTCTTTCTGTTTTCTTGTCTTGATTTTTTGGATTATTATTAATATTATAGAGTATGTAAAAGCACAACACACAGTTTGACACATTGAAATATTTTTAATAGATAGTTAATTAAACAGCGAGAGATAGAGACAGAGAGAGATAGATAGATAGATAGATAGATAGATAGATACAGATAGATAGAGATAGAGAGAGACAGAGAGAGCGTGTAAGACAAAGACAGCAAGATAAGTAGCAAAAAGTCACATACATTAGTATATACTTATGAGTATTAAATATATTCCAAAGTATTTCAAAGTAAATCAATTATTTAATAAACAAATGAAGAAGAAAGAAACAAAAAATATTCCACTAGTGATACATATGCTAAATTATCGATTGGAAATCGCCTTGCGGCGTGGAAAATGTGTATAAAAGCAAAAATTTCAATTCAAATTTTGGGATTTTTCTCAGTTCGGGAATGGTCCAAATTTTATGTGCAGTCAAATTGGGTTCGATTTTCTTTTTTCTTTTTTTTTTTTTGATTTTGAATTTTGTTTTTCATTTTTTTAGAATTTTGATTAATTTCGTTTTTGTATTTAGGGGTTTTTGGTTTTATACGGTTTTTTTCTTTTGGTTTTTGGTTTTTATAAAGCGCAAAATCTAAGTGTGGAATTATGTATTTTTTTGTGTATTTTCTTTTGGCATTTTTGGTATTTTTATGATTATACTTAAGCTAAAAAGTAGTAAAAACATGCAAAAACTACTAGAGTATGATATGATATACAGAGGCAAGTGTTAACTCTATAAGTTGCAATAAATGTGTGAAAAAAGTCAAAGCTTATATATACATATATAGATATATAGATGTGAGTATGTGGGCGTGTGTGGGGGAGGGTATGTGTGTATTGTTAAAACTTTGTGTATAGATAACATAAACATAAGTGTGTGTGAACTCATATAGAGAAAGATGGGAGTTGGGATCTACATAAAAGTGAAGAGTGAAGAGGAAGAACTTTGAAAAGATAAGATAAAAGAGAAAGAGATCTATGCCAAGTGAGTCCAAACTAAAGTCAACAAATCTAAGGCAATAAAACACGAGTTCAGAGAGTTCGAAGTATGGAGAAGGAATTACAGGAGCACCAAATTTTGGCTTGCGACATTTAGCCAACAACTTTTTATCGATTTAGTTATCGATATATATCGAAATGTAAGGGTATCTTCTAGTCAATACTGCCCAACTACAGAGCTTTTGAAAAATAGTTTTACAGAATACGAATTAAGTAAGAATTTTGATTTGAAGCTCGCAGAACACCTCATTACCGATAAGTATCGATAAAGCAAAGTATTTTCCAGATGAACAAGCTGAAATGCAACACTCTTTCAATAAAAAAATAGTCTTATAGAATACCAACTAAGCACTACTAACTAATCGACTTAATTGTCGATAAATATCGATAAAGCGGGGTGTTTTTTAGCCAGTCATGCTGACAATGGAGCTCTTGAGTATTTTTATTGTATAAATTGTTTAGCAGAATACAAATTGAGTAAGAATTTAGCTTCTACATCCTTAATCGACTCAATTATCGATAAATATCGATGCACAGCCAATCGCAATTAAAGCAAATGAAGCTGATAAATCAAAATTAAACTCTTTAATGTGTCCGACTGCATATGCCGCGGCCAGCCAAGGGTCCACTGCACCACTGACTCAGAAAGCGAGCAACTACAACTACAAATCTATATCTATATCTATATCTATAGATATGTATGTATATATGCACACGTGGCATCTATGTCCGTATGATGTGGCCATGTTGCGTGATTTGCCTTTTGGGCAACCGTTTTTTTTTTTTTTCTCCACTCCGTTTTTCTATCACGGTGCCAAAGTCGCTTTCCATTAGGCAAATTGCAGTGCGGCGCGCGGCTGTCGCCACAAACGAAATGCGGCTTATTATTCAATAAGGCTGCAGCAGCAATGTGGGTCACATGTTTCACTCTCTCCATATGCCTGTGTGCGTGCGAGTGTGCGAGTGTGTGTGTGTGTGTGTGCGGTCAAAGAGCCAATTTGCATTGCACACAGCTGGCCAGATTGGCTTGGCCAACGAATTAGCCCAACTAGCCCTGTCGCATCTTTAACCAACATATGCCTGCCTCAATGCAATTGTTTTCCAATCGAGCCGCAGCGAACAGCATCATTTGGCGCTATGTCGTTGAACTGTTGCAAGTTCAACGCGCCACCTTTTTGGCTAATGGAATCATTAACAGCGCCACAGACGACAAAGGACAACGGACAGACGACCGACAGCCGACAGCCGACAGCCGACAGCCGACAACCGACGACAGTTCGACTGCCTGGCTAAAGACTCGAGCTTCGCACACTCATTCCGTTTAATGTCCTGCGCTGCGTCTGTCAGTCAGCGTCCAGGACACTCACACCAGCCAACAGCCAAGAGCCATCAGCCATCAGCCAGGCCAGCTCAGCTCCGGCCAGGCCATCCCAACCCAGCCGCATCGACAGGCCGTCCACAGGCTTTGCCATCCATGTCAACGTCTGCGTCATCGTCTTGCGACTTTTCGTTCGTCGTCGTCGCCATAATAATAAACAAATATCGATCGATGTGCGTCTGGTTTTGGTTTTTGGGCTCTTGCCTTCTTGGCACGACAATTTTCGACGGTCGACGGTCGACGGCCTTCTGCTAGGATACTCTAACCAGAAGTCTAACACATTTGGCATGACTTATGATAGAAGATATTGTATATAGCCAGATATACATAAGAGTATATATACTTCGATCTTCTGGCTTTTCTCATTTTCCGGTCTCATAGTCTAACCAGGAGCCTAACACATTTGGCATTATGATATAAAGATGAATGCTATATAGCTAAATGTGCATATATGTATGTTGTTCGATCTCTAGATTTTTCTCTTTTTATGGTTTTGGTTTTTGGGCTCTTCTCTTCTAAAAGCGACAAATACTTTCTTTCAATATACTCTAACCAGGAGTCTAACACATTTGGAATGACTTATAATATGTTATATAAATAGCTAGATATGCATACGACTTTATATAGTTCGATCTTCCTGATATTCTCTTTTTATTTTCTTTTTCCATCTTCTGGTTTTTTCCTATATATATTTTTATTATAATATTTTCAGATATAATATATAGATATCAATATAAAGTCGTATTTATATTGTTCGATCTTCTAGATTTTGCCTTCTCTTGCCTTTTTGACGCGACCAATGCCTGCTTTCAATGTACTCTAGCATTTAGCATGTCCTATGATCGTATTTAGCCAGATTTCAAGCTCTTGTCTTGATGATGACTTTTTTCAATATAACCAAGAGTCTAATGCATTATATGACAAGTCATATGATAATAAGCATATAGTATATAGCCAGATATATATACGAGTTTATTTAGTTCGATCTTGCAGCTTTTCTAATTATCTGACTTTGCTTTTTGTGCTCTTGCCTACTTGGTACAACAATGTTTGATGGCTTATATGGAGTATACCCTGTATACGCTAATCAGAAGTCCACTCCTATATGATATATAGCTGATAATATGTGTATATCATACCATATAGATATTTATTTGATCAATATATCTTCACACTTTTTAGGCTCATTGGGGCTTACATCGTTTACAGGGTATTTGCTAGTCGGTCATCTAATTGCAACAGTGCAACGTTGCGTTTTTGCCTTCGCTTAGCTGCCTTTTTGGCTATTTCTTTTTTTGGCTCCTTTTGGCTTTTCCTTTTCGCTTTTCGCCTTTCGCCTTTCTCCGCCTCCTTCTCCTTCTCTTTCTCTTTCTTTTGCATTTTCATTGCTTTTAGTTTTCTTGCTTTGTTTGGCATTGTTTGTTGCACTTAAAGCTCTGTCGCTTTGCCGCTGCACGTTTGTTGCCTCACTCGAATTTTAATATTAAAATCGCATTTTTAATGAAACTCGTTCAGCAGCTGCTCAGCCCCCAACCAACTCCAAAAAAAACTCCACTGCAGCCGCCAAAATAGACGCAAATAGATGACGCATACGACGCATCTGGCAAGAGGAGCCAAACACACACACACACACACATACACACGCACACACACACAGACACAGGCATGTGTTAGGGCAGCAGATAGCAAAGGGTTGCAGCCTTTAGTAATTTTTTGTTGTTTTTTGGAGGGGGGATGGGAGGGTTACTCTGTTGGGTTTTGGTGCAGCAGCCGTTAGAGCGGAAGCGACTATTTGAAATATATATACATATATATATATATATATATTTCTTTTTTTTTTTCGTAATATTTTTGCACAAATTATTATGTATTGTTATAATTTTTGCTTTTTCTATTTTCGTGCTTCTTCTGCTGTGCATTTTGTGAGCAACAACGGCAAGAAGAGCAATGCAAACACACAACAATAACACACACACGCACACACACACAGATACACTTAGACACGCACACAGGCAGAAGCTGCACGTGTGGAGCTGCAGTGGGCGCTCGAAAGTATGCAACAATATTTTAAGCGCTCGCTTTTTCGGCCTTTCGTGTGTGAGTGTGTGTGTGCTTGTGTGTGTGTGTGTGTGTGGTAGGAGTGTTTTGTAATATTTTTTTGTTTTAATACATGTATATTCATATATATATATATGAATATTTTTGTGTGTGCCGTTTGACGTTTTGGTTATGGGGATTTCGCTTCTGTTATGGACTGCGCTGCTGCCTGATTTTTAATAAAAATAAAATACACACACACACACACACGCAAATACTCACTCACACGCACCCACATCAAGGCTTGGGCAAAATGCAAACAGCTAAAGTAGTCGAAAGATACAAAAAAAAAACAAACAAAAAAAATGAAAAAAGAAAATGTGAAAATAAATATAAAAAGCGCAGCCCAAACAAAAGTCAGACATTGAATGCAGCACGCGCTGGTTCGAGTCGAACTTCAGTTGGGGCGTGGGGCGCGCACGCGGGCTTAAAGCCGCCTTTTGGCCAGCAACTTCAAATGGCCAAGTGCCAAGACATGCCGGAGAGCCGGAGTTAATGAAAGGCAGGCAACTACAAGCTACCTGCAGCTGATCTAAATTAGCCAAGGCCAGCGATAAATATCGCATATCGCATAAGTATCAACTGCCACGCCCATAGAGTGGGCTGTAGGCATATTGTAGTGCAGTTAGTTTCAATCTATAAGATATCTTTTCATTTATAGTTGCTTAACTATGTAAGAGCAGCACTTTTGATCAGTAAATGCATATCGATAGTTATCGATATAAGTATAGTGTATTAAGTGGCCAGAAACACAAAACTATTAAGCCCAATTTGAACTCTATTTTAAAGGCTGATAGTTGATAACAATTTGTTAAGTACAAGTACATATCGATAGTTATCGATAAATGTCTGATACACATTACTATGCACAAGAAGGCACTAAAAAATGAAGTCCCTAGAAGTTTATTGATTTCTTTTTACAGTACGACCACTTATCGATAAGTATCGATATAAATCGGACTTTAAATAAGCATGTTGCAAGCAGAGAGCATTACGAAACTAACTCTAAAAGTCCAGTCTTGCGAGAGAAGCAAATATTAGCCAATTCAATAAGATATTTTACAGACAAACTAATTATTGATCTTTATCGATATATGAACCAATATATATTCCTTTAAACATATGTCATATGCAGCTCACTCTATGTGAAATGCTTGAAAATTCAGTTGAGAGTCCTTTTAAAAGCAACCAGCGCTAAAAACTTTTAAAGCTCCGCGACTTATCGATAATTATCGATATATATGTATGTATGCTTCTGCATGCATTTGACTGTTGCATGTTGATCACACCATTTGATGCCCGGCAAAGCCCACTTTAAGCCCTTGGCAAACATTCCGTTATGCTGAGCTATTAGCCTAGCCACTCCACTCCACTCCACTCCACGCGTTGGACCCGGCCCCCGCCCCCCACCCTACGCGCCGCGAACGCATTCAGCGGCGCATGGTGCTGCGCCCAAAAATAAAAATAATAAAAATACAAAGCAACAAAACAAAAATATATACAAAAAAAAAAGAAGCACTTGAAAAACTTTGCAATCAACGCGGCGGACTGATTACAATGCCCGGGCAGCGCAGTCAGCGGCGACGCCAGCGCAGACTGAGCGAGAGAGAGAGAGAGAGAGGGAAGGAGACAGGCGAGGGTACGTGCATAAATGTGCAATGTGCGTGGAGTTCTGCAGGAGTCAAAGTGCTAGCTTACACACACACACACATACACACACGCACACTCGCACACTAGCACACACACACACATAGACACTCATCCATGAATCCAATATATTTTCGCTTTGGCATTTGTTGCGTTTCGAGATGTTTGTTTGGACGACGTTGTATTTTGGTTGTGTGTGTGTGTGTGTGATTGACAGTTGCCCCATTGATAAGAGCGGACGTTAGTGAAGGCGGAGTGTGGGCGGGACGGGGGCAGCCGTTTCATATTTTTTATAATTGAAATGCGGCTGCCTAAATGCAGTCAAAAGTTATGCGAGCCTAAAAAAAACAACAACAAAAACCGCAAAAAAAATATGATACGCATACGCAGCTAAACAACAACAGAGGGGGAGAGAGAGAGAGAGAAAGAGACAGAGCAGGGAGGCAGCAGAGGCGACGACGACGACGACGATGACGCTGTATAAAATGCAAGCACAGCGACAGTTGAGCGTCGGCCTAAAGGTATGCTACAGAAGCACAAAAAAATTGCATAAAGCAACAGCAACAAAAACGACGACGACGACAACGACGCAGCGAGCAGGCAAATGAAAATGCGAAGGCGCATGTAAAGTAGAAGGAACAGCGAGCAGGAGAGCGAGCGAGCGAGAGTGAGTAAGTGTGAGTGTGAATGAGTGAGCAGGCAAAGTCAGACGCGCGGGTAAGAGAAGCTTACAAAAAAACGAAACACACACAAGTAAATAAAGAAGGTATTTGTTTCAAAATTAAATACGCACGTGTAACAGTGTGTGTGTGTGTGTGTGTGTGTGTGTGTGTGTGTATGTTTGTGTGTGTGTGTGTGCAATTGCAGTCTGTGGATGAATGCAAAGGGTAAAAGAAAGCAAAAGTTGTTGCTGCCGCTGCTGTTGCTGTTGCTGATGTTGTCTTTTTGCCGTTATTATTTTTATTATTCTTATAATTTCTAGACGTGCCCAAACAGAGACGAAGAAGAAGAGCGAGCAAAACATGGAAAAAAAAACAGCAACAACAAAAAAAAAAAGGAAAGTGTAAAAGCAAAAGTATTTATGAAGCGGCAAATGCGGCTGGGCTAAGCTAGGCGAGGAGCGCAGGAGAGCGGGAGAGCGGGAGAGTTGGAGAGTGGGAGAGTAGCAGAACGGTGTAGAGTGGTGAAGAGCAAGAGCAGAGCCATTTACACATGTGTGCGTGTGCGAGTGTGTGCGTGTGTCAGCGTCAATGTCCGACAACGACTCCAGACAGTGAGTGTGTGCGGGGCCTCTGCTAGCTTTTTTTTTGCTGCTATTTATTTTTCGGTTTTTGTTTTTTAGATAAATTTTTATTTGAATTTATGCACATGTGCGTTGCACACGTGTGCCTGCGCCTGTCTGTGTGTGTGTGTGTGTGAGGAATGCGCTACGCAATATTTTGTGTGCATTGACGGCTACGGAAATGTTAAGACTTTGACTGCTATAAATGCAATTCTTATACATTCACAATCTTCAACTGTGACACATGCTCGGCTATCGATAACACTTGTCGTGCAGTTATCGTTATCAGCACGTATAGCGCCTCGGGCCAGTTGAGCTAGTCGAAGTTTTGTCGCCTTCGTTTTGGCTTGACGACTGCAGTCGTTGCGTTGCGTGTCGCTGGGGGTCGCACACAGCACACGTTGGCCTCCGAGTGTGTGTGTGTGTGAGTGCGAGTGTGTGTGCCTCGCACTCCCTGTCCCTTTTGTGCGTCGCTTAAATTCGTCAAGCGTTGCAACAAAGTGCGTTTTGTACTTTTTCTTTGCACTGGCTGACGTCGTTGTCGCTGTCGCCGTCGCCGTCGCCGTCGCTGTTGACGAGCAAAAACACACACACACACACAAGCAAAAAAGTAATGGCAAAAGCTTTCGCACACACGCACACGCAGCAGCAGAGCCAAGAAATATAATAAAAACGACAGCGACTATTTTTTTTTTCGTCTGTTTTTTTTTTGTTTTTGTTTTTGTTTTTGCTGCTTGTTCACAAAAAATGTGCGCTTAAAAAGGCAGAAGCGGCGACATTTTAGCAGCGAGGGGGGCAGAGGGGCAGAGGGGGTGGGGGGGGGGGGGGCATCCCAAGCGTGTGTCGAAAAAGAAACAAACGCGGAAATAAGAGAAAATCAGAAGAAGAAGAAAACGTAATGTGAAAATATATATTTTTGCCGGAAGCTAAAAATGTGTGTTTTTTTTGCTGCTGCCGCCGCTGCTGCCGCTGCTGCTGCTGCTGCTGCTGCTGCTGCGTTTTGCGCTATGCTTAAATATCGCAAGTACAGTTGTGCGCGCTGCGCCTAAATGCACGCTTCAAGTGCTTTCCTCTGGCTGCCAAATTATTATTTCATGTGGCTCCAAAAGGGGGCGTGGCGGAGCGGGCGCGTCCTTCTATCTGCGACAAAGGAGCCGCCTTATCAATGCGAAAATATTGAAATTGAAAAACTGTAATATGTTTTATTTAATTATTTTCGAATGGACTTTCGCGCTCTTCTTCGTTTTGTGACATTTTTCTCATTTGGCCCGCTTGGCAGTTGCCATTGTTGCCGGCGTCATAAATTATGGCCGGCCGTGGGGGAAAAGGAAAAACAAATACGAAATGACAAAACAATGAACGAGGCCAAACGGCAGCGCGACTTTCGCTATATGCGCGACTCTCTATGCACTTCTCATGCGGCGATAGTGAGGTTAGTTGCGATTGTTGCTCAATCGGATTATGAAAAGGATTTTTCTTTTGTTAATTTTTACATTTAAATATCGGGAAATGGGTAATATCATGCTGTATATTTGACTGGTAATCTGTAAAGTGATGTTAGATTGCAACTATCAGTTCGAATTTAAAGCGGATTGTTATATTTGACGTTAGGTTGATATTTAAATATCTGGAAATGGCAATTTGCTATGTGTGATCGACTTTCTATGCGCTTCTCATCCAGCAAAATTGAGATAAGTTTGCGACGAGCATTTGGAATTTGAAAAAAATCTACTTTATATATATATATATATATCCGATGAAGGCCAATTTCTATATGTACGTGACTTTCTATGCGCTTCTCATAAAGAAAAGTAAGGTTAGCTCTGATTCTGAATTGATTGTTACAAAGATCTAAGGTAAATTGATTTCATTCTTACATATATATAAATGGAAAAATTCAACTATTGCGCCTTTCTATGCGCTTCTCACGTTAGGTTAAGTGATTTTATCTATTATTTTAAACTAATTTTTTATTTATTTTATATATTTCCATTCCCACAAATGCCAACTTGCGCCCTTCTATGCGATTCTCATTCTGATTACGGGATAAATTTGTATAAGTTCTCACATTTCTTGACAAATATCAACCGATTGCGTGCCTGTGCAGGGTATAGGCCGCAGTGAATATGCTTTGGCTTAGAGGCGACCCTACGTTTTGGCCATATTGAAAATTATAGTGTCGTAAACATGCAACTGCAATAGCCACGAACAACAACAGCAGCAAAAAGAAAAAAATTATATTAAAATAGAAAACAAACTCTCGAACATGGTCAGCAAATAAATAAAAAATGGCCAGGCTAAAAAGGCTAAAAAAAAGCCAAAAAAAAAGAAAGAAAAAGAAACGAAAACAGTGAAACAGGCGAATTGCAAGCGGAAATTGCAATAGCAATGTTTTGCCACTGTGTGTGTGTGTGTGTGTGTGTGTGTGTGTGAAGTAACAAAATCCGCTGGCCACACAAAAACAACATTAGAAACCAATGCAAAGTAAGCTGAAACACAAAAGGAGAGCAGGGAGAGCAAGTGAGAGAGAGAGAGAGAGAGAGAGAGAGGAGTGGGGGTGGGAGATAAAGAGAAATGACATTTTGCTGTGCGAAAACTTATTGCACCGAGTGTTTACTATATGGTATATATATATATGTGTGTGTGTGTGTGTGTGTAGCTAAGTATACAAAGTGGGAGAGTGTGTGTGAGTGTGTGATAGAGATAGCAATACGTATAAACAAAAATACGAGTGTTTTTTACAGATAGAAAGAGAGCGCACTACAACATGGAACAACAACAACAACAAAGAGTATAAAAGAAGAAGAAATAAGTAAAATGTATATATATATATATATATATATATATATATATATATATATATATATATATATATAATTTATATACTTATAGAAACATATACAGTGAGAACTTCAACTGAACAACTAACATTAGATATATATATATATATATATAGGTGAGTGTATATATGTATATAGATATTGATTATATATAGAGATTAAATATATATATATATATATATATATATATATATATATATATATATATATATATATATATATATATACATATGTATACATCTATATATATAAAATTCATAGACAAAGAACACGACGAAGAGCAAAAACATGTGTTGAGTTTTGATTTGTTTTCTTTGCTTAGATTTGGTTTTTTTTTTTTTTAAGTTATTGTTATATATAATATATATAATATTGAGAGATATATATAAATATGCAATGTATATATAAATGGCAGGTATATAAACGACAGACAAAGAGAGAGATAGAGAGATAGAGAGAGAGAGAGACAGGGCGTATACGTAATATTGTGTTGAAATCATAATTTGAACTCAGAA
Source organism: Drosophila meridionalis (assembly GCA_035045145.1). Lineage (NCBI taxonomy): Eukaryota > Metazoa > Arthropoda > Insecta > Diptera > Drosophilidae > Drosophila > Drosophila meridionalis. The sequence goes on along the minus strand of JAWNPG010000009.1, from coordinate 4,503,952 downwards.
TTCGGAGCATTGAATTGGGCGCAATTAAAAGATAGTTAATAAATGTGTAACAGAGAGAGATAGATAGATAGAAAGAAAGAGAGAGAGAGAGAGAGAGATAGAGCGTGTAGCCATATTGATTGGTGTATTTAAGTAATTTTTACGTATTTGCTATATAGAGAGATATAGTTAGAATTCTGAATCTGAATGGCCAATGGGTCAATTTGATATGCTCAGAGATATCTCTGGGACAGAGAGAGAAGGATAGAGAAAGAGAAAAAGAGAGTGTGTGAGAGAGTTTCTCGAGTCGAATTCGTTTATATATAAATATATATATATATTACTTTGTTTAAGACCTATCGAAGCAGCAAAAGCATTCACTGAATGGACTTGGAACAGGGTTACGGATTATCATATGATCGGGGGGAGGGGGGCACTTGGTTGACTGTGGGAAGTTTATTTCAATTTGTTGTTTTTTTTTTTTGGGGGGGGCTGGGACATTTGGTATTGCTGGGAATATTTGCTGGAGATTGGGACTTACCGATTCGTGCGAGGCGCGATAGTCCAGATCGCCGCCCAGTCCGCCGCCAGCTGATGCCGAACGCGGTTGCATGTGTCTACTGTGACTACTGTTATCATCCTCACTGCAATCGATCTCTTTCTTGAGGCTCTGTAAAGTGGAAAGGGCGTTATTAAGTATGGTTTTTGAGAAAGAGAGAGAGAGAGAGAGAGAGAGAGAGAGAGAGAGCGAGAGAGAGGGAGAGAGAGAGAGAGGGGGAGAAGGGAGAGAAAGAAAGAGAAAGAGAGAGAGAGAGAGGGGGAGAAGGGAGAGAAAGAAAGAGATGACATATAGTTATCGATAAGACTATCGCTTTCCACTGGTCATCGATATCGATACCGACAACTGTTTATTATCGATAACTCTAATATTTGCTGGCATATAGTTATCGATAAGACTATCGATTTCCACTGCTCAGCCTATGTATAAGTCTTGATATATGCCTTCCCAGGCTGCCCTTCTCTTCGCTCTCAATTTGCCAATTTTTATAGGAATATATCGAATCTCGATATATGCTAGGATTGCACACTTACCAATGGCACCGATTGCATTGGCAAGAGTCCGGCCACATTGCCGGGATTCAGGAGGCTGCTGGAGCGTCCATCGGCAGCGGCGCTGCCGTCGCGCGACGAACGCGACGATGGGCGTCCGGATTGCGACATCGACAGACTCAGATCGGAGGCGACGGCATTGCCACCACCGCCACCAACGCCACCTGGCGTGGATCGAGCCGATTCCATGGCCGCGACGGCGGCTGCTGCTGCTGCTGCGGCGGCTGCCGCCGACGACGACGACGGCAGCGAGATTAGCGGTGATTGTATAACGGTTGAGCCCGTGGAGAGATCGACACCGCCGCTGCTCATCTTCATGTTGAGGCCCATCTCGTTGCTGCTGTTGTCCGCCTCGTCGTCGTCGTCCAGGTCCATCTCGTCGTCGTAGTCCTCGTCGATCACCTCTGCCTTCGGCTGCAGTCCGCCGACGGTATCGTCATCGTCCTCCTCCTCGTTCTCATTCTGCGCCCGCCGCGCACTGTGATGCGCGATCCGCTGCGCAATGTCGCGCGCTGCTGCTGCTGCTGCCGCTGCGGCGGCTGCGCTACGATGCACCACGATGGCGTGATCCTCCACGTCGGCCATGTCGTGATCATCCTCCGGCTCGTCTTCATCGTCGTCAACGGCGACGACGCTGCTGCTCGGCTCGGGCGTTGCGCTCGCTCGGCAATCGTTGCCGTTGCCGTTGCCGTTGCTGGGCGAGGCGGCGGCTGCGACGGCGGCAGCGACGGCGGCGGTTGAGGAGGAGGAGGAGCAGGTGGCTTTCATTTGGTTGTTGTTGTTGTTGCTAGTATTGGTGTTGGTGTTGCTGTTGTTATTGTTGCTGCTGCTGTTGTTATTGCTGCTGCTGTTGTTGTTGTTGCTGCTGCTGCTGCTGCTCGTGGCGCCCTCTGGCGGCACGGCATGCGGCTCAGCGGACGCGGCTGTGGCGGGTCTTTGATAGAGATCTAGCGGCATTGATGTATCCTCCTCCAGCTCCTCCAGCAGCTCATCGTCCTCCTCCTCCTCCTCCTCCTCCAGCAGCTCCTCGGGCTCCTCCTCGTCGTCATCCTCGTCCTCATCCTCCAGCAGCTCAATCGCTGCCGTGCTGCTGCTCGCTGGCCGCTTCGGCGGCGGCGGTGTCGGACTGCAGCGTTCGCTGGCTTCGCGCTTTGACGCCGCCGACGTCGCTGCTGATGCCTCAGAGGCGGCGGCTGACGCGGGCGCTGCCGCTGCGGCTGCTGCTGCTGTTGTTGTTGCTGTGGATGTTGCTGTTGCTGTTGTCGTTGCTGCTGCTGTTGCTGTTGTTGTTGTTGCTTCTGTTGCTGCTGCTGTTTTACTGCTGCCAGCAGCTGTTGTCGCTAAATTATCCGCCGCTGCTGCTGCTGCTGTTGTTGTTGTCGTTGCAGCAGCTGCTGTTGTCGCTGCTGTTGCTGCTGCTGCTGCTGCCGCTGCTGCTGCTGCTGCTGCTGCTGTCGTGGCTGTTGAAGAGCTGGGAGCTGACGACGCCGCCGCTGCTGCCGCTGCTGCTGCTGCGTCCAGTGGACTGTCGGCCGCCTTGCTGGCGCCAGCGCTGCCGCCGCTGGCCTGCGAATGGGGACGCAGGCGATCCGGCTCCCGCTCCGGCTCCCGCAGCGTCGTATTCTGATTTGTCATCTCGGCTAGGCCCTTAACCTGCCAAAAAGAAAGTTCATTTGAGTTCGGTTCGGTGAATCAGTGGTTCAGTGGTTCAGTGGTTTAGTGGTTCAGTGGTTCCATTGAGCTGCTCTTACCTTGAGTGATTCGGCTGTCTTGAGCAGCGCTGGCAACTGACAATATTGCACGTTCACCTCGCCCTTGTACATGAATTCAACTAGAGTTTGCAGCTCGGCAAAACGGACGTCCTTCAGTATCACAATTGGATGTGGATCGGAGTGCTGCAGAAACAGGCTCTGGAAATACGAGGAGCAGGCCGACAGCACCACCTGCAATGGATGAGCAAGAGAAAAAAATTGTCAAACTAACTGCAGGCTAAAGTTCATGTTATCTATTTACATTTAGAATCAGTTACATAATGTTAAGAATACCTTCATAATATATGGAACCTCTTCAAGAGACTCTCTTTACATATTCACTTCAAATATCTTAGATATAATGGAAATAAACAATAGTCAAATTAACCGCAGGCTAAAGTTCATGTTATCTATTTACAATTAGAATCACTCACATAATTTTATTACCTCCTCAATGGAACCTCTTCCAGAGATTCTCTTAAATTCATATATTCACATCAGTTATCTTATATATAAATGCAAGAAACTTAATCAAAAATATTTGATTTCAATTAAGATAAAAAACTTTTAATAAACTCAAATACCTCTATAACTCTATGTAATACACGCACCTAGAGCCCTCGAACGACTTGAACTGACTCGAGTTCGATCAGGAATGCGCTTTAAGTTCTCGTACGCCTCTCACTGCGTGTTACATATTTATGTTTATTCTGAGTCTCCATTAACTCGGAATATAAACAAATGATTCGTTATTGTACTCGTTCAACAAGGCAATTAAGAGTATATTGGTTTTGGGCAATGCTCGTCTAGCTCTCTGATATCCATATATAATATTACTATATATAGTTGTATGCATAATAATAATAATAACTGTATCATAACCAATAAAATTTATGCTTCAACTATGAAATTTGTATTGAATAATTGAAATTTGCAACGAACGTTTATTGAAATTTATGAAATCGAAGTTCATAAATATGGAAATGCGAATGAATTGAAAGCAAACGTTTAAATGATGCTGCGAGCCTGAGCATTAATCGATAAAATATATCGATTGAATGTTAGAAAGCAGCGAGAAAGTGGGGGAGAGAGAGAGAGGTAGAGGTAGAGACAGTGCAAGAGGCAGAGGCAGAGACAGTGTGAGAGCTAGAGGCAGTGATAGAGGTAGAGCAGGAGGTAGAGGTAGAGAGAGAGAGAGTTAGAGGAAGAGCTAGAAGCAGTGATAGAGATAGGGGTAGAAGTAGAGGCAGTGACAGAGGTAGAGGTAGATGTAGAGGTAGTGCACGAGGTAGAACTAGAGGCAGAGGTGGAGGTAAACGCAGGGGCAGAGGTAGAGGCACATGTAATGGTAGAGCAGGAGGTAGAGGCAGAGGCAGTAAGAGAGCTAGAGGTAGAGCCAGCAATAGAGACAGAGGTAGAGGTAGAGGTAGAGGCAGCGAGGCGCGCTGCATTTATTAGATTTACGATCAGCGTGGGGCATCGGCTTCACTTTGAAGATGCTGTGCAGCAACTGTGGCAACTGTTCCAAGTGTTCGAACTGTTCGAACTGGCAACTGGTCAACTCGCTGGCGATTGCTGCGGGCGTCAAGGCGTGAACACGCCACGAATGACAATGCGCTGCCAGCGCAACTGGAATGGGAGCAGCAACAGCAACAGCAACAACGACAACAACAACAACAACAACAACAATCTGGCCGCATATCTGTCGATTTTTATGTGCGCTTGCACGCCTTGGGGTATGCAATGCAGGTGAGTGTGAAGAGGGAGACAGAGACAGAGAGAGAGAGAGAGAGAGGGGGAGACAGCACAACATGTTGTAAATTTTCATGGCTTGGCAAATTGAAAAGGCGTCGGCTTGGCATTTCGCATCTACGCGATTCGGGCCGACTGCCTAATGAGCTTTTGGCTATTGGCCACGTTTCGGGCAGATGCTGGCCAGGCTTGGCTTGGCTTGGCTTGGCCTGGCCTGGACTGGCCTGGCCTGGACTGCAGCCAGTCTTGGGCTGTCACGCGCCCCGTTTGCACTAGAATTTATTTAAAAAAATGCAATCGGCGCGCTCACGCCCCCAAACGCAAAAGGCCGCAGCCAAAATGAGCGCTAATAAATTCACGCGCATATTAGTGGACCCGTTTATATATATATATATATACTATATATATATATCTATACTATATAGTGTGTATCTGTGGGCGCAAAAGAAGCGCGTCTGGCATTAAGAAAATCGAATTTCCTGATTACAACAGCAGCAGCTGGAGTCGGGGCAGCAGCAGCAGGAGTCGGGGCAGCAGCAGGAGCCGGGGCAGAAGGCGGCGCTGTCCAGGCGTCGCAAATTGCCAACACTTTTAATTGAACGCCGCTCTCGACGTCTCTGCCGACGTCGCTGCCAACGTCGCTGCCCGTGCCGCTGTTATTATTAACATTGCGGGCACAACGCCCCCAAAGCTAATGAACGCCAAAGGCTTTGATTTCTAACGCCAGGCGCAGTTAGGAAATGTTGCATGTAATTTGCAGCCAAATAGTCAACAACATAAATTGCCATAGATTAAAGCACGCAGCAGCAGCAGCAGCAGCAGCAGCAGCAGCAGCAGCAGTAGTCAGAGGCCTACGATCCTCCAGCTTTGGCCATGCTCAGATTGCGTGCTCGGTTGTGGGCGTTGCCACACTTTCCCATTGCGGGCCATATAAATCGTCAACAAATTTAAATGAAATTACAAAAGGCAGCCAACGCCTCGGAGCGGCAAATGAACTGGAACTGCAGCTGGAACTGGTTCAGGAACTACAACTGAAACAGCTACTGCCAAGGCCATAAATCATTGCGGCAGCCGCAACGGTTTCAAGGGCAGCGCCGCCAATTAGCCAAAGCAAAGCGCCAGACCAATCAGTGAATGTATATATATATGTACATGTATATAGCCGATCTTTATATAGTATAGTATATAATGTACTTAAAAACTTGTTCTTTATCAGTTTATCTAAACTTATCGAACTACAAATCTCATCTGAATTAGAATTCGATTCCCACAAGTGAATTGCTTAAATCATTAAATCAAAGTAGAATTAAAAGTAGTAGAATGTACATAAAAGTAGTAGATCGTTGTCTATAGCATTCTGTGTTATATTGTAGTACATTATTATACTTTGTAGTATTTTTGAAATTTTTTTACAATTTGTGTAGAATTTTTCTAGAATATTTGTTCTTTTTGTTTTTCGAGTATTTATAAACATTTTCTAAAGTATTTTGTATTTTTAGTACTTTCGTAGTATTTCCGAACATCTATTTTATTTTTAATTTTTAGTATTTTTTTTTTTTAGTAGTATGTAGTAGTAGATTGTCAGAAAAAGTAATAGTTAGTAACAGTAAATATTGACATTTTAAAGTAATAAAATCTTGAGAACAATAGTAGTAGTAGATTGTGGTAGGTAGTAGCAGTATTAGTAATAGATGGTAGCAATAATATTAGATAATAGCAGTAGCAGAAAATAGCAGTAGTAGTAGAAGTATAAAATAGTACTAGTAGATAGTGGTAGTAGAAAGTAGTACTCGTAGATACTAGTAATAGTAGAAAGTAGTAGTAGAAGATAATAAATAGTAACAGTAGATAGTAGTAGTAGTAGATAGTAGCAGTAGTAGATAGTAGTAGTAGATAATAGTAGTAGAAAATAGTAGTAGTAGATAGTAGTAGTAGAAAGTAGTAGTAGAAGATAATGAATAGTAGCAGTAGATAGAAGTAGTAGTAGCAAATAGTAGTAGTAGATAGTAGTAGTAGAAAGTAGTAGTAGTAGATAGTATTAGTAGAAAGTAGTAGTAGATAGTAGTAGTAGAATGTAGTAGTAGTAGAATGTAGTAGTAGTAGAATGTAGTAGTAGTAGAATGTAGTAGTAGTAGAATGTAGTAGTAGTAGATAATAAATAGTAGCAGTAGATAGTAGCAGTAGTAGAAAGTTGTAGTAGTAGATAATAAATAGTAGCATACTTGATTATAGCAAAGTTGGCAGTGGCAAAAAGTAGTTTATACCAAATAGTAGCAGATACTTGTATTTAACACTATCAGAAAACACTAATAAATAGTTTTATCAACTACTTTTACTTCAACTTCTTTAACATCAAATAGTAGTCTATACCATCAAATAGTAGTAGAAAGTAATACAAGTAGTCGCCTTCTACCTTCAACTCTATTCTGCCCCGCATTCAACAACACTTGCCGCACATTCCAACGCTTCGCAACACTAAATGAACTATTAGAATCGAATCATGATGCATATAGTTCAATGTTTATAGAAAATCAATAAAATGAAAGATGCTATAATTTCTGCCATAATCTGTGCCATAATCTGTGCTATAATTGCAACAGAATTTGCCCCAATGCAAAATTATAGAAATTTGCGCGCATTACGAGAGCGCGGGAGGAACGCAAACGCAAACGCAAACGAAACCGAGAATAACCAAATATAAACAATATACGATAATAATAATAATGACAATAATAATAATGATAGTAATGCGAATATTAATGATAATAATGATAACGAATAAATGCAGCCAAACTGAGGGGAAAATGCGAAATTGAAGCTAATCACAATGTTTTCGCAAAGCCGCAAATTGTGCGGATCAGCTTAAGGCAAGTGAAGGGGAGTGAGAGGGGGGGGGGCGGTAGTTTAGGGCGCCATCAGCGTAGGCGTGGCACAAGTGGGTGCAGCGGTGCAGCAGTAGTTGCAGCTGCAGCTTAAATTATATTAAGACATAAAAGCAGAGGCAGAGGCGGGGGCAGAGCTGGGGGCAGAGATGGGGCAGAGACAGAGGCAGAGCCAGCGCTGCATGTTGCGCGTTGCACGTTGCACGTTGCACGTTGCAAATGGCAAACCAACAACAACAACAACAACAACAACAACAATGAGATGAGCACTGCCAGCGGCAAATGTTAAACTCCAACAACAACTCAGGTAAATCTAGGCACCTTTACATACATATATACACATATATACATATATATATGTATATACCAACAGCGCGCAGGCGATATGCTAACATTATAATTTGCATATTTCGCCGCAGTGTTTTTGGCGACCGAGCTCAGCGCTGATGGGTGGTCAAGCAGCAGCAGCAGCAGCAACAACAACAACAACAACAGCAGCAGCAGCAGCAACAACAACAACAATCGGTGCAATTCTCTTCAGGGAGTGGCCTTAATAGAAGTGTTAACCTTTTGCAACAGCGTGAGTGTGTTTTGGTATTTTATTTAGTATATTTGTAGTATATAGTATATAGTATATAGTATATAGTATATAGTATATAGTATATAGTATATAGTATATAGTATATAGTATATAGTATATAGTATATAGTATATAGTATATAGTATATAGTATATAGTATATAGTATATAGTATATAGTATATAGTATATAGTATATAGTATATAGTATATAGTATATAGTATATAGTATATAGTATATATTATATAGTATATAGTATATAGTATATAGTATATAGTATATAGTATATAGTATATAGTATATAGTATATAGTATATAGTATATAGTATATAGTATATAGTATATAGTATATAGTATATAGTATATAGTATATAGTATATAGTATATAGTATATAGTATATAGTATATAGTATATAGTATATAGTATATAGTATATAGTATATAGTATATAGTATATAGTATATAGTATATAGTATATAGTATATAGTATATAGTATATAGTATATAGTATATAGTATATAGTATATAGTATATAGTATATAGTATATAGTATATAGTATATAGTATATAGTATATAGTATATAGTATATAGTATATAGTATATAGTTATATAGTATATAGTATATAGTATATAGTATATAGTATATAGTATATAGTATATAGTATATAGTATATAGTATATAGTTATATAGTATATAGTATATAGTATATAGTATATAGTATATAGTATATAGTATATAGTATATAGTATATAGTATATAGTATATAGTATATAGTATATAGTTATATAGTATATAGTATATAGTATATAGTATATAGTATATAGTATATAGTATATAGTATATAGTATATAGTATATAGTATATAGTATATAGTATATAGTATATAGTATATAGTATATAGTATATAGTTTATATAGTATATAGTATATAGTATATAATTATATAGTATATAGTATATAGTATATAGTATATAGTATATAGTATATAGTATATAGTATATATTATTATATAAGTATATAGTATATAGTATATAGTATATAGTATATAGTATATAGTATATAGTATATAGTATATAGTATATAGTATATAGTATATAGTATATAGTATATAGTATATAGTATATAGTATATAGTATATAGTATATAGATATATAGTATATAATTATATAGTTATATAGTATATAGTATATAGTATATAGTATATAGTATATAATATATAGTATATAGTATATAGTATATAGTATATAGTATATAGTATATAGTATATAGTATATAGTATATAGTATATAGTATATAGTATATAGTATATAGTATATAGTATATAGTATATAGTATATAGTATATAGTATATAGTATATAGTATATAGTATATAGTATATAGTATATAGTATATAGTATATAGTATATAGTATATAGTATATAGTATATAGTATATAGTATATAGTATATAGTATATAGTATATAGTATATAGTATATAGTATATAGTATATAGTATATAGTATATAGTATATAGTATATAGTATATAGTATATAGTATATAGTATATAGTATATAGTATATAGTATATAGTTATATAGTATATATAGTATATAGTATATAGTATATAGTATATAGTATATAGTATATAGTATATAGTATATAGTATATAGTATATAGTATATAGTATATAGTATATAGTATATAGTATATAGTATATAGTATATAGTATATAGTATATATTATATAGTATATAGTATATAGTATATAGTATATAGTATATAGTATATAGTATATAGTATATAGTATATAGTATATAGTATATAGTATATAGTATATAGTATATAGTATATAGTATATAGTATATAGTATATAGTATATAGTATATAGTATATAGTATATAGTATATAGTATATAGTATATAGTATATAGTATATAGTATATAGTATATAGTATATAGTATATAGTATATAGTATATAGTATATAGTATATAGTATATAGTATATAGTATATAGTATATAGTATATAGTATATAGTATATAGTATATAGTATATAGTATATAGTATATAGTATATAGTATATAGTATATAGTATATAGTATATAGTATATAGTATATAGTATATAGTATATAGTATATAGTATATAGTATATAGTATATAGTATATAGTATATAGTATATAGTATATAGTATATAGTATATAGTATATAGTATATAGTATATAGTATATAGTATATAGTATATAGTATATAGTATATAGTATATAGTATATAGTATATAGTATATAGTATATAGTATATAGTATATAGTATATAGTATATAGTATATAGTATATAGTATATAGTATATAGTATATAGTATATAGTATATAGTATATAGTATATAGTATATAGTATATAGTATATAGTATATAGTATATAGTATATAGTATATAGTATATAGTATATAGTATATAGTATATAGTATATAGTATATAGTATATAGTATATAGTATATAGTATATAGTATATAGTATATAGTATATAGTATATAGTATATAGTATATAGTATATAGTATATAGTATATAGTATATAGTATATAGTATATAGTATATAGTATATAGTATATAGTATATAGTATATAGTATATACATAGTATATAGTATATATTGTAGTATACTCTAAACTATTTATGGTATATATGATATATAGTATATAATATAAAAATATATTGCAAGTATATACTATATAGTATATATACTATATATATAACATATATAGTATAGAGTGCATGGCAGAGTATACATAGTATAGGCCATATATACATATATATTCATTATAATTTTTAATAAAAAAATGTTTATTTACTTTCTTTTAAAAAAAATCGGAAATTTCGTTCCGGACAACCCAATATATATGTACATATATGAAGTCTATAAGTATTGTATACTATATATGTAGTATTCATATAGATATAAAGTATAAAAAACAACTGAACATGCCTCTAATCCAGATTTATATATACATATATTATGTATCTAAAGTTTCAGCATATAGTTATACGATAGTAATAGTTATTATTCTAGTTATAGTTCTAATACTAGATCTGGTTCCAATACTAGATCTAGTTCTGTTTCTTTTATATTTTATTCTACTAGACAATTCTATTCAGTTCTAGTTATTTATAGAGTTTCTTGTAGTTAAATCTGCCTAAAGTTTGAGAGAAGTTTATAGAAATCAAATTCTATTTCAAAAATTAAAAATTAAAATGAAAATCAAAGATGTGTGAGATGAAAACCATTTCTTAAAAAAAAATAAAAATAAAATAAATTAAAAATAAATAAATGAAAAGCCAACAAAAAATAATTTATTGGGTAACTAAAAAAAATGAACTGACAATAAAATTAAAATATTAAATAAAAATATACATATGTATATTATATAATTTTTAATATTTTTTGAATTTTTTTATATTTTGCATTTTTTTGTATTTTATATTTTGAATTTTTATATTTTGTATGTATTTTGTTTTTATTTTTAACAATAAAACTAAAATATGAAATAAAAATATATGTATATTATTTAAATTTTTTTATATATATTATTTTAATTTTTTTATATTTTGTATTTTTTTTGTATTTTATATTTTTAATTTTTATATTTTTTATGTATTTTGTTTTTTATTTTTAATATTTTTTATTTTTTTTTAATATTTTAGATATTTTTATATTTGATATATTTTTAATATTTTATGTATTTTACTTTTTATAGTTTTACAATTTTTATTTTTCTAATTTTTTTTTTATTTTTTTAAATTTTTTTATATATTTTATTTTTTATATTTTTAATATTTTATATTTTACTTTTTATATTTTTTACAATTTTTATTTTTCTAAATTATTTTTTTTTAATTTTAATTTTTTTATATATTTAATTTTTTATTTTTATTATTTTTGAACTATGCCAATTTAACAAAAAAAAATTCTGCATTCAATTATAGCAACAAAAAAATGCGAAAAAAAAAACAAAACAAAAGCTTTTTGCAGTTAACTTTTGCTGGCCTTTGATGCTGATTAATGGCCGAAATGGAGAAGTTTGGCAGGCAAAGCAAAAAAAAACCAAAAAAAAAAAAACAAAGATGAAATATAAAATAAAGTATAAGATGCCGAAACAGAAACCGAAACAGAAACAAGAACAACAACGAAAAGTGCAGAAAAAGGCCAAACAAAAATATGGCATTTCTAATTTAACAACTGCGCTTCAAATAAAAATTGCGTTTTTTGCCGACTGCTGCTATTTAATTATTTTCTTAGAGCTCATTTCAGCGGCGGCGACGGCGGCGGTGACTGCGACGGCGACGGCGACAGAGTGCGGGCAGCGCGCACACATCACATGTTGACCTTGATATTCGCATTCGCAGCGGAACCAACTTTGTGTGCAAGCGTCTGTGTGCCTATGTGTGCGTGTGTGTGTGCATGTGCGAAGCGGCGTGCAAAGCATTAAGCAAAAGCAGCGTCAGCAGCGTCAGCGCACGCAACGCAGCAGCTGAGAGCTTTAACGCCGTTTGTCGTTAGTGTAGCGTGCGAAACGACAGCAGCAGCGCAGCCAGGGCGGCGGCAGAGAGAAGGAGGAGATGGCAAAAGGCAAGGGCGCAGCGCGTTTGTAAAACTTGTGAGTGCGCGGGTGTGTGTGTGTGTGTGTGTGCATGAGTGTGCATGTGTGCGTGCGTGTGTCTGTCTTTGTCTATGTGCGCACAAAATGTGAATTGCAAAAACGCAGGAAAAAATAAATAAATAAAATTAAAAATTATCTCATCAAATGTGGCAACTGTTTATTTTAAGTATATTTCTTCCATATGTGTGTGTGTGTGTGTGTGTGTGTGTGTGTGTGTGTGTGTGTATTTGGGATTTTTGTTTTGGGTGCGTTAATTTCTGTATACTTTAGAGTTGATTATGGCCATTATGATTAAGCTAATTAGCCGAATGCAACCAAAGGCAACCACAAATCATAAATAAATGAATTCCATTTGCGAGCCATCAAGCATCTCCCTCTCTCTCCCTCTCGCTCATTCTTTTCTGTTGACTGATTGCACGAAGCCGGACGAGTTGCGCTAATGCGACGATGACCTTGGAATTAGAGTCCAAGCAAAATTAGTGTGGTGAAAAAAAATCACCACAACAACAGCAACAAATGAATTCATATAAGAAGCGAGACCAAAGCTTAAACCAAAACTCGGCAAAGTGAAAAAAAAGCACAGCTACAAAATCTATGCTTAAGAAAGAAGTCTCCAAAGAGCGAATACGTGCGTGTGTATGTGTATGATTTATGACACGAATGTATGTAAATATATACAAAGCAAAGTATGCACACACACACACACACACCTACATACATATGCATATAGTGCTTTTCGCATTCTCTGGTGATCGATGCTTTTTGCACTTTATCGTCAAATACAAACATACATACACACATTATTATGTGTATCAGTTTGTGTTTCAAGTTCGTTTTCAGCTGCCATTCACATGTCGCTAACACACACACACACAAACACACACGGCCGCTAGCGTACGCATGGAATCAGCTGTTATTCGCGTCACACGCATTTTTGTCGTCTCACGCACATTTTTCGAGCTCCAGACACAGACGCGCCCCCAAAAATACAAGAAATTAAAACAACAACAGCAAAACATGCGTAGAGGCAGCGACGCAATGTCTGAGATGACGTCACATCAAACAAGTTCGTGTGAGAGTGCGCGTTCGCACGTTTTGCATGCCACAGACATAAAGAGCGGACGATAGAGAAAGAGAGAGAGAGATAGAGAGACCGCACAGCAACAGTCAAACGGTTAACGCTGACGTCGGTATTGCTGTCGCGGTTGTCTGCCCACTTGTTGCCGACGAAATGACGCACAAAACGCATAAACCAAATGTATGTACACACATATACACACACATACATATGAATGCTTTGCATGTAGTTGCTGCTGCTGCTGCTATCGTCTGCATACGTGCGTGTGTATGTATACGCTTTGTGTGATTGAACGAGTTTTATATTTATACGAACGCACACACACGCATCCACTTTACGTATGCATGTATGTATACATGTGCATGTATATATGTATGCATGCTTGTATGCATAAACAGCATTGACATTGAACTTGAACTTGAACATTGCGTTGCGTTACGTTGCGTTAAGTTGTGTTGCGTTGCGTTGCGTTGCGCCGCGTTGCTTTACGCACCATTCGCTGCTTGTGGTTTGCCGTTGCTGTCGCGGCTGCTTATCAACTTGTGCCGTTATCTGACGATAAAGAGCGTTGAGCGATAGGCGAAAAGAGAGAAAGGGCACATGTACATATGCATGCGAATAGTGCGAGCAGTGCAGAGCACACGACTGGGCCCCTTCCGTCAAGGTCGCAATGCAAATTTATGCGCACATGCGAGAGATTTATTTATGCGACGCCTGCGCTGCATTGTTTACAATTCGTAATTAATTTATGGCTGCGGCTGCGGCTGCGGCTGAGGCTGAGGCACTGACTGAGGCAGCGGCAGCTGTGACAGCTAATTGCAGGTAGTCGACGCGAACGCCAGCGGCGCCACACAATAGCGTCTAAATAATATCCGCCCAATGGTCAGCAAACAGAACAGAGCGAAAAAAAATGAAAAAAAACGAGATAAAAATAAACAGCGGAGACTTTGCCAAAGCTAAATTGCTGCAGCGGGGCAGCTGAGCAGCGCGCAGCGAGCAGCGCTGCACGCACAAAAGACGCGCCGGAAAGTCGCTCAAATAGCTCGACGTCTGTCTCTCTGTGCGCTTTGTCCGCGCTGCCATTGTCATTGTCTAACAACAATTGCGTGTTGTGTCTGTGGTCAGCAGCAGCAGCAGCAGCAACAGCAGCAGCAGCAGCAGCAAAAGCTTTTGTGGTCATCCATTTGGTAGCCGGAAGCTCGCAAGACGGCCAGCGACGGCGACAGCGACGCGTCGCAGCAGCAGGACAAAACATTGGCAGTGAGACAATCGCAGCACTTGACCCGCCGAAATACCACACACACACACACACACACACACACGCACGCACACAAATGTGCTTAGGGAGGCATCTTCAAGGTCAGCAACAGGCGATTATCCCACGCTAAGCAAAGGGACAGCAATAGCTCTTCCTCTTGTCGCTGTCCACCAAAGAGTAATTGCAAAAAAAAAAGAGAAAAAAAGAAAAGGAAACCAGAGCAAAGCAAAAGCAAAAGCAAAAGCTCATGCATGGAGTGCGGCAGTGGTGCGAGGGAGACGGCAAATGCCAAGTCGTGCTGATATTGATTTGTGTTGTTGTTGCTGTTAACAATTTGTTGCAAATTGTAAAATGTTGCCAGCAACATAATTTAATTGACGCCGTTATGGGCACGGCTGCAGCAGCAACAGCAGCAACAGCAGCAACAACAAAAACATGCGATCAAATCTCATGTAGTCGTTACATTTTGGGCAACGCGATTTGCAAGCGAAACCGGAAAGAGAACGTTTACCGTTACCGTTAACCGCCTGCCTGCGAAGGAGTGCAAGCGCCGCAGCAAAGCACTGTGGGGCAGTGCAGCAAAGAAAAGGAGTACAAAAAAAAAAATGAAAACACAAAATTGGCCGAACGAAAGCAAATGGGAAAAAAACGAAATGCATTCGATTAAATGGATGATAGATATGATGATGGAGTATGAATATGTATGTGTGTATGTATGTATGTATGTGTGTATGCATGTATGTGTGTGTGTGTATGTATGTATGTATAGGCATGTTTGTATATGAAATTGGATGGGGTATTCGACAAGTTTTTTAATAGTAAGATTTTGCAGCGATTTTGATATGCATATGTACATATGTATGTACAGACATAATATACTATTATATGTATTTATGTATGTATGTATGTTTTTACATAACTCTGAATATGTGAAGGAATATTTAAGATATTAAGAAATGTGGCATGATCTATAGTAGATCTGCTATGTCTTTCTCTCTTTCTCACGCGCGATCTTTTGTCTCTCACTATGCTCTTCTCACACACAGTGTCTCTGATTTTGTCTTGTTCATTTTCTCAGTGTATCTATCTTCTTGTTTCTCTATTTCTACCTACCTCCATCTCTTGCTTTATATCACTTTCTTGCTGTATTTCTATATGTGTCTTAGCTTCTCTCTTTCTCTATTTCTTTCTCTCTCTCTCTCTCTCTCTCTCTCTCTCTCTCTCTGTCTCTGTCTCTGTCTCTGTCTCTGTCCCTGTCTTTATCCATATTTTTGTCTCTCTCTCTTTCTCTCTCTCTCTCTCTCTCTCTTTCTCTCTCTCTCTCTCACTCTCACTCTCCCTCTCTCTCCCTCTCTCTCTCTCTCTCTCTCTCCCTCTCTCTCTTTTTCTCATTTTCTCTTTATCTTGTCTATATATCCGTTACACTTCAAAAAAAAGCCCATATCAAGCTCTTGATTACCGTTTAGAGTGTCCCATTCACACTGCACTCAAATTTGAGCCACTCTAAAACTGCGATATATTTGTACATCTACATACATATGTATATGTACATATGTATATGTATATGCATGTATTTATGTATATTTATTTGTTAATCTTCAAAAAATTAATTGCAAACACAAAAGAAAACACAAAAAGACAAAAAAAAAACAACAACAAAAACAATAGCAAACCAAAAAAGAAAAAAAAAATCAAACTCATATTTAAGCTAGCGTTTTAAAACGCGCCAACGCATGCGCGCGTTTATTTTCAGTTCCTGTTGCTGACGTCACTTGTCAGCGCCAACATGCACGCTCTTGTTGCTGCTGCTGCTTGTTGTTGTTGTTGCTGCTGCTGCTGCTGCTGCTGCTGTTGCCGGGCCACGCAGCTCGTGTCGCCGCTGACCTTCAGACTGAGTTTTTAATTTTGCTGCGTTTTTTGCCTTTGTTGTTGCTGTTGTTGTTGTTGCTGTTGTTGCTAGCTGTTGTTGCGAACATTGTTAGAATTATGCCCGGCTCGGCTCGGCTCGACTCAGCTCGACTCGGCTCGGCTCGGCTCGGCTTGGAGACTCGGCTTTGTATGGCCGCTCACCAACTTTGCATCGCTTGTGCAACAATTACTAATTATACACTACACACACACACACACACTCACACTCACTCACACACACACACACTCACACTCACATGCACATTAACTAATGCCAGCTGGTTGCTTAAATGAGATACGACGGCTATCTCTCTATGCGCGTTTTGTATCGCAGTTTCGAACGCTCCCCGCGCTGAGTGCGTTTGCCTCTGTGTGTGTGTGTTTGCAGTTTTAGCTACACAAACACACACACACGCACATACATATACATACATTTATATGTATAATTTTTTTTTTATATATTTTTAGTTTTTATTGTGCTCAAATATAAAGAAAAGATATAAATCTGTTGAAAATGCGCATAATTATAGCAGCAACAGCAACAACAACAACAACAGCAACAACAACAACAACAACAACAACAACAACAACAACATCACCGGCAGCAACAACACCTGGCCGTAGACCTGCGCTTTCAGCCTCTACAATCGGTCGTGACAAGAAAAGTTGTTAATTTTAATTATACATTTTTTTTCCTTCTCCGCTTGAATTTTGTTTGCATTTTTTTTTTTCATTTTTTTCTGCTTTAAACAAATTTTTGTTGTTGCATTCGTTGGCAATTAAATAAGAAATAAAATTAAAATCTATTAATAATATATGTGTATTTGGATATATTTAACTATATATATCTTTATATGTTAAGAGAGTAAACCGTGAAAATGTGCAAACAATTTAAAGAGTTCCCAAATCTCTTCCAAAAGTTGTCTCTCAAATATAATTACGATCACTAACTGTACAAAGTCTACAATTTCTGGGAACTCTACAAACTCTCAAAAAATTTGACAAAGTCTACCAATTCAGAAAGTCTACACCACTTTGAAAAAATTACTAACTCTATTCAATATCTCTCTACAACTCTACAAACTCTATAAACTCTACAAACTCTCCAAACTCTACAAACTCTACAAACTCTACAAACTTTTCTGAATTTAAAATCTCCACAAGTTCACTTACACACTAATTCTACAAGCATACTAACTCTACAATCTCTACAAATTCCACAAACTCTACAAACTTTTCTGAATCTAAAATCTCCACAAGTTCACTTACACACTAATTCTACAAACATACTAACTCTACAATCTCTACAAATTCCACAAACTCTACAAACTCTACAAACTTTTCTAAATCTAAAATCTCCACAAGTTCACTTACACTCTAATTCTACAAACATACTAACTCTACAATCTCTACAAACTCTACAAACTCTTGAAACTCTACAAACTCTACAAACTT
The DNA here is from genome assembly GCA_035045145.1 of Drosophila meridionalis. Lineage (NCBI taxonomy): Eukaryota > Metazoa > Arthropoda > Insecta > Diptera > Drosophilidae > Drosophila > Drosophila meridionalis. The sequence goes on along the minus strand of JAWNPG010000009.1, from coordinate 4,485,568 downwards.
TTCTGAATCTAAAATCTCCACAAGTTCACTTACACACTAATTCTTCAAACATACTAACTTTACAATCTCTACAATCTGTAGAATTCTACAAACTCTACAAACTCTACAAACTTTTCTGAATCTAAAATCTCCACAAGTTCACTTACTCACTAATTCTACAAACATACTAACTCTACAATCTCTACAAATTCCACAAACTCTATAAAGTCTACAAACTTAACAAAATGTTCCAATTCAGCAAACTTTATCAACTCTACAAACTGCACAAGTTCAACAAACTCTATTAACTCTATTCGATATGTTACTCTACAAACTCTACACAAAGTCTACAAACTCTACACAAACTCCATTCCCTCTGGCCGCCCACAAACTCAACTTGTTGCACTTATTCATGCGCCAACATATTTATCCATATATTATATATATTATTATAATATCTCTACACATTAATAGAAAAAAAAAATGTTAATTGACTTGCGGCCAAATGCCAAAACGAGTCAAAACGCAAATAACTCAAAGAGAAAAAAAAAAACAACGCAACGAATTGCGAGTGTGTTGTAAATTAGCAATTATTGGTTATTAACATGACAATTTTATACCATTTTAATGCATACTCCAGCGACAGCAACAACTGCAACAACAACAACAGCAACAGCAACAACAACAATAGCAACAACAACAAAATGTCGGCAAGTCGCATTTGAAGGCATTTAATTGAATGCGTGAATTGCTTTTGTTGATTGCAGCCAGCCGTCATCGTTAGATTCCAGTTCTTGTTGCTGTTGCTGTTGTTGCAGTTGCTGCTGTTGTTGTTGCTGTTGTTGCTGTTGTTGCTGCTAGCCGTAGGTTGCATAGTTGGCCGCGTGAAAACGTGACGTTTGAGCGCTGCACAGATTAACAGAGATTCGAATGTAAAGAAAACTCGCAACAGCAACTACAGCAACAACAACAGCAACAACAACAGCAACAACAACAGCAACAACAGCAACAACACAGCGAACGTTTTGAATATTTTTGTATAATTTTCCAATTTAAATTAACAGTGTTGTTATTGTTGTTGTTGTTGTTGCCGTTGTCGATTTTTTTCCCAGGCCAAAAAAAAAAGATTGCCGGCAGCAATATGCGTTATTTGTGTTGCTGTTGCTGTTGCTGTGGAATGCATTGATATGCAATTGTTGTTGTTGTTGTTGTTGCTGTTGTTGTTGTTGTTGTTGTTGTTGCTTTTTGTTTTCCTGTTGTTTTGCCATTGTTTTATTGTAATCGCTAGAAATTGTAAGCAATATTAAAGCTAGTTGCTGTTGTTGCTGCTGTTGCTGTTGTTGCTGCTGTTGCTGTTGCTGCGGTGCCTGGCATAATATGGTAATATAATCAATTGATTGCTAATTGATAATTATGGCAGCGAGTTGAGTAATGCAGCGGCTAATCAAATCGTGTAATCAATGAATTCCTAAGAAAAATTGCAACATTTTGGTAATGAAACAAATGTGTATTGGTGTTGTGTATGTTTCATTCCAAAGCGTTTCACTATGAAAGAGTATATTTGGATATCATAATTATGATTAGTTATAGTTTGGTAATGAAACAAATGTTTATTGGTGTTGTTGCGCATGTTTCATTCCAAAATGTTTCACTATAGAAGAGTATAATTGGTTAGCATAAGTATTATTAATTATAGTTGCCTTAGATTTAACTAGAAGTTAGTTTGGTAATAAAACAAATGTGTATTGGTGTTGTTGCGCATGTTTCATTCCAGAGCGTTTCACTATGAAAGAGTATATTTGGTTTATAGAGAGTATATTAGAGTATATTGCTTGTGGTTGCCCTAGGTTTAACTAGAGGTTAGTTTGGTCATGAAACAAATGTATGGGTGTTGCGCATGTTTCATTCCAAAATGTTTCACTATAGAAAAGCCTTTGGTTAGCAAAATTTTGATTAATTATAGTTGCCCTAGGTTTACTAGAGGTTAGTTTGGTAATAAAACAAATGTGTATTGATGTTGTGCATGTTTCATTCCATAATGTTTCACTATGAAAGAATATATTTGGTTAGCATAATTATGATTAGTTAGGGTTGGCCTAGGTTTACTACAAGTTAATTTGGTAATGAAACAAATGTATTGGTGTTCTGCATGTTTCATTCCAAAATGTTTCACTATAGAAGAGTCGTTAGTTAGCATAATTATGATTAGCTATAGGGCAAGGTTTAACTAGAGTTTAGTTAAGTTTGGGATTCGAGCCTGCGCTTAAGTTTCAAGCACTTTTGTTTCGATTTGTTATCGATTATTGTGGCAATCGATATTGTTACTTGTTGGTGAATCTTGTCAATATTTAACCTTTTACCATATTTAAAGTATAGTTCTATATATTGTATATTCATATATGAATCTCTCTTTCTGCCTTTGGCCTGGCGTATGCGCAACTCTCTCTCCCATATTACGCATACGCAGCGTGACCGCCCACATAACTGTAAATGGCATTCGCTGCTGCAGTTGTTGCTCTACATTATCACTAGATCATTATAATGAGCGCGTTGTTGCCTTTCGATTGTTGCTGTTGTTGTTGCGGTTGCAATTTGTTCGACTTGTTAACATCCAAATTGCAATTAACTGCATTTTGTTGTTGTTGTTGTTGCTGTTGTTGTTGTTACCTTCTTTGCTTGTTAGCTCATATTTTGTGTGGTTAAACGATATTTTCGCTTAATAATTATGCAAATTACATTAATTTTTTTTTTTAGCTAGGGTGCGGTTGCTGCCGGCTAAACTTTGTTGTTTAAATGAGTTTGGATCGTGAACTACTCGAGTCTAATCGGAGAGTTGGAAAAACGTTAATTTGTAATGGAAGCGGAGAACCACCGAGTCGACAAGGCGTAGACGATATCTTGATCTAAATATATGTATATACATATATATTATAGTCTCATAGTTACTCATGGCTTATGTTCTGGGATTAGAACACGGCATAGAGTTTCGTTTCTTATTATCATTATTCGCACTGTGTTTATTCTTATCATTGTTTGACTTTTGTTTGTTATTAGTATTATTATTATCATATGTCAATATCTATATCATGATATCGTTATCAGTGGTTTTTTTTTACTACCATTAGCTTAGCTATACTTTTTTTTTATTATTATTGAAATGATCATTATTCAATTGTATTGAAGTCCAGATGAATAATGCGTTCCTGATTGGTATTTGTCTTAGCATTAAGTTGGGCATTATTATAGATATTATCACTATCATTGGCAATATCATCAGCATTAGCAACAGCATTTGCATTGGGATAAACATTGTTGGATTTGTTATTATCTTTAACATTATCATTACCATTATCAAGATCATCATCTTTGTCATCATCATAGACATTAATAATAGCATTAGCATTGACATTGGTATTGGCATTGACATTAGAATTATCATTAGCATTGCTATTTTCACTAATATTCTTTACCATTATCATTAACTTTACCATTTTCATTAAATTAGCAATAGCATTAGCATTAGCACTAGCATTAGCATTAGCATTAGCATTATCATTAGCATTAGCATTAGCATTAGCATTATCATTATCATTATCTTATCATTAGTCTTAGCATTAGCATTAGCATTATCATTAGCATTAGCATTAGCATTATCATTATCATTATCATTATCATTAGCCTTAGCATTAGCCTTAGCATTAGCATTAGCATTAGCATTAGCATTAGCATTAGCATTAGCATTAGCATTAGCATTTGCATTAGCATTAGCATTAGCATTATCATTAGCATTAGCATTAGCCTTAGCATTATCATTAGCATTAGCATTACATTCACAATTTTTTTTCGTTTAGCATTCGCTTTAGCATTATCCTGATCTTTACCCTTTGCTTTGAAATTGACAACATCATTATTAGCATCGTAATTGGAATAGCTCCCCGCTTAACCTTGACTTAGTTCTGACAACTCGCAACGATTATATCATTGGCTGCCCACTTATCTGCATAACATTCAAATCTCATTCGCATTGGAGTTGGAAATTGGAATTTGCTGTCCATTCGCCACATCCTTGTCCTTTGCGCGAGACTTTGCATGCACTTAATAGCAGCAATTGCTCAACTGTGGCAGCCCTGCCCAGCGCCAACTGTTGCTGTTGTTGCTGTTGCTGCTTATCAATGACAAGCAACAATTAGCAGCAACAACTGGCTGAGAAATATGCGTTATTTCTATTATTATTACTATTATTATTATTGTTGTTGTTGTTGTTGTTATTATTTGTTAATCTTTTTCATATTCCTTTTTTTTCTTTTGATATGGAAATTGTTGCATTTTTTTGACATTTTACTTGATTTCTGGCAGGCAGGCAATTTGTTTTGTTGTAGCTGCAATTGTTGCTGTTGTTGTCGGACATATGTTGCAAGTTGTTGCAGCTGCCAATAGAGGCGGCCACACCATGTTGCTGCTGTTGCTGTTGTTGTTGCTGTTGCTGTTGTTGTTGCTGTTGCTGTTGTTGCTGGCGGCTTGTCAGAAAAAAGTGTTGGCAAGACTTACGAGCTGCTGTTGTTGCCGTTAAGTGTTTGCATATGCATTTTGACAACGGCAACAGCGGACAATGAATGTGTGGCATGTTGCCTGTGCGCTGCCACGCCCCTTCTGCTATCAATTGCAAATTGAGTTGGCCAACAGGCAGGAGCAGCAGGATAAGCCCAACTCAATCAGCTCTTAGAGAGCCAACAAATCAGCTTAAGACAACAAGCAGCCGCACACAGAGCCACACAGAGCCACTGAACCACTCACCCACCCGATCCATCCATTCACAAAAAAACGTGGCAAATATTTGCAACAGTTTTTGCTCCGTCTCTCTCTATCTCTCCCTCTCAATTTCTTTTTTTACACCCAAAGTCATCGAAAGTCATTTGCCAACAATTGTGACGAGCCGCAGCAACAGCAACTGCACCACTGCGCACCGCCAGCAAGCCTCAGTGGTCACTGACTCCCAATTTAGTGGAAGCCCTCTCTGCCACGCCCACCAACACACCCACCCACCGACCCACCGACGACATTTGTTACACTTTGTTTGCCTTCGGGCAACACATCCGCTGCAAAATACGGCTAAAAAAACGCGACAATGGCGGAGGCGAACTTCCAAATCGCATCAAATATCAACCGAGCATACGTTAAATGCCTCAAATTGAGTTAAAGTGCTGCGCCGCCGCTTGGCATTGAGACCGACCGAGCCATCGAACCACCGAACCACCGCAGCCTCTAAAAGTTGCGGGTGTCAAGCCGAAGAACCAGCGTCCTCTGCTGCCGGAGGGCGAGGGGCGTGGGCGGGGGGCGTTGACGTTGGGCAAGGGATTACAAAAGCCTGCGGCTGTGCGGCCAGCAAAAACTACAGAGCACACACCAACACACACACACGCACAAACACTCGCACACATATGACTAGACATGCATGTGCATAGAAATATAAGGTAACTCGGCAATGCGAGGGCAGCTCAAGAACTATAAGGATCACTAGCATTAGAAGAACTCTTGAGCATTGGAATGTTTCCGTAAATTGTTAGCATCTTTGTATTAATATTCCTTTGCTTATTCCTTTGCTTGCACTAAAGATAGTAAAACACAATGAGATGACTGCAGATTGAATTATATCTATATATATATACATATATCCCTATATCAATCAGCTCAATCGCTGTCAGCGCATCTCTCGCTTGATTGCGTTGCAAACAACGTTTAGGGCCAACTTCAGAGTTAACCCAACGTGCGCATCGCAGCTGAGGTCTGCGTGTTTAGTACATTTGCAGAGGACTGCGGCGTCCTGTTGTCAGCTAGTGCGACTCCTGCTGCGTGTCCTGCTGCTGCTGTTGCTGGCCATCCTTTGCATGGACTCGGGGTTTTTGCTGCCGCACGCTTTGGCTTCACTTGTTTTTTTTGTTTGTTTGTTTCTTTCTAGTTTTTTTTTTATTCTAGTTTTGCCCATTGACTTTAGCATGTCCTGTCGGGGTTGGGCTTGGGGTAGGGCTTGGGGTTGGGGTCGGGGTCGGGCGCCTGGGCTGCTGTCATCATTGGCTCGTTCATCGACACTTTGCTTTTTAATCAATTTAACAATTTTTTGTCGCTCTCTGGACGGCTGTGAAGGCGCCTGCAGCGTCGCAACTCAGCTCGTTATCAACAGCAGCAACAACAACAACAACAACAGCAACAAGGATTGAGTGCAAGGATATGCAAAAGTAATTGACAGCTGGCTTCCGCTTTGGCTTTGGCTTGGACTCGGACTTCTTTTGCTTCAAGTTTGAGTTGCTTTAGCAATTCAATTCCTTGCTTTATTAGCTTTTAGATATGTTGACATTTGTTCAACTCTCTCTATCTCCCTCCCTCTCTCTCTCTCTCTCTCTCTCCCTCTCTCTCTCTCTCTCTGTGTACATTTGCTAATTAGTTTGCCAAAGCGCTAACAACAACAGCAACACTTGCATGTGCCAAGGCATCCATTCATCGTTCTCGCTTAGTTTCAATTTCATTTACTACGTTCTCTTTTTTTTGCTCTCTCTTCTTCTTCTTCTTCGTTTTCTGCCCCGAAATTCTGTCTAAAAAGGAAATGAATTCATCAGCTCCGTTTGCCCGCGCCTAATGAAGTTGACAGAAAAAAAAAAGAAACGAGAATCGAGCATGAGCTATTGGCAAAGCAGTCTGGGACTCGGAGGAGTCCACAAAAGTCCTGAGCTTGAGATAGGCTCTACAAGGAAGGCGCACAGCATTACACACATGTCCGGCCCATAACAATTATGTACTTAGCCGGCGCAGACTATTTGGCCAAAAGGCTCTGGCAAACAGCTCCGCAAAGCTCTGCACACACAGAAATCCGTTCAGTTCCTGATGAAAGGTTTTCTGGCCAGATCTCGTTGGATGTGGGCGTAACCTGGGCGGTGGCTTTGGCTATGAATGTGAAATATTTTGACTTCAATTTGCATTTGCATTTGCTTCAATGTTTGCAATGCCTTTAAGTCAATTTACTCAAAAACTGAAGTGAATTTTGTGGAATTATTGAAAAAATATTGAAATTTTATTGGAATTTCAAATTGAAATGAATTAAATTCCATGTCAAACGCAGCATCAGCAACATTTGCACTGCCAAAGCTAACTCAGATCTTAACTTCCTATAATAATCAAGTAAGCTGACAAATATTTAGACTCGTAAGCCTAGTCCCCTACTTCACTTAGAGTCACTCGGCTGGAAAATGCAGCAAATTCGTTTTGTGTCGCCGAGCGAGCGGCAATTGTTGCTGCTGCTGCTGTTGCTGCTGCTGTTGCTGTTGCTGTCAGCGCCTAAGCGTGGCCTAATGAGCAACTTTGGCTGTCGCCGCTGCTTGGCCAAGATGGCAACGGCAACGACTTGGTCAAGTGTTTGTCGCTTGATGCTTGATGGCGCTTGTCTGGCAATCACTGGCCATATCAGTGTCAAGTGTTGTTGTTGTTGTTGTTGTTGTTGCTGGCATAATAAACGCGTTATAATTGAACAATTTACCAGTTTTTCTATGCATTGGTTAGAAATTACATTCAAAATAACTTTATCAGCTCAAACATCAAAAGGTAGCAGCAGCAATGGCTACAGGTTGCTGCTGCTGCTGTTGTTGTTGCTGCTGCTGCTGTAGCAACGCAGTTAAATATTTTCCGCTTAATTTAACAGGAATTTCAATTGACAGACGTGCGCAAAGCGTTGCGGTTGCAGTTGTTGTTGTTGCTGTTGCTGCTGTTGTTGCATGGCAACGCATGATTTATGCACTCTCACACACACACACACACTCAAACGACGACAGCCACGTGGCGGGGCGCAGTCAATTTCTATTAGGCGCTGACCTTGTCAACATTGTTGCCAGCAACAAGCGAGCAGCGCCAGCAACATGCAGCGACGCCAGCAGCGGCGTCTCTCGTTTAGTGCTCTGCGCGCGCTAAGTTGACAATTTACTGACAAATGTGTAAATTGCATTTGATCGTGTTGCTGTTGCTGTTGCTGCTGCTGCTGCTGCTGCTGCTGCTGCGACTGGTGCTGCTTCGTTAATTTATGCGACTGGCATTTTGAGAGGCCTAGAAAAAACAACACTAGCAGCGCCAGCGACAGCGACGCCAGCGTTGGCAGCGACCTTGATCGCCGTATGGCGACAGCTTCCGCATTTTACAGTTACCAGTTGCAGTTGCAGTTGCAGTTGCAATTGTTCGCTGCCCATATGGTAATGTGTGGGTATATATGTATATAGACACACTATATACATATATGTATGTATGCATCCTATAAATGTATCTAAACATAGCTAGAAGTCAAATAGATATCAAATCTTTATGTATAATTTATATTCTGTCTTATTTTCCTGTATATCGATATTTAAGCATATGCCTAACGGTTATTTGTTGATCGATTACTAGTTAATCGATAATTAAGCATTTGTTTAACGATTATTTGCTGATCGATAACTTGTTAATCGATATTTAAGGATTTGTTTAACATAGATTTGTTGATTGATTGTAAGAGTATCGATTATTTATTGGTCGATTATTAGTTTATAGAGTATTTATTTATCGATTATTGATTTATCGAGAATTTAGTTATCGATTATTCAAAATATGTGTATGAAACTATATATAACAGGCTTTCAATTGAAATCAAATCGACAACTAGCACTATTTTCTAGCTTATAAGTTTTATAGATCATTTATTGATTTATCGAGTATTTATTTAACGATTATTTGCCTATCGATTATAAAGAATGTGTTTGAAGCTATATATATAAAAGGCTTTCTATTGAAATCAATTCAGCAATTCGAACAATTTTCTAGCTTATAAAACTTATCGATTATTTATCAATTATATATATACTCATTCTTATACATATATTTATCACTCACCTTATGGGCTCTGATGGATGGGCCCCCTGAACAAGCTAATGTAACGTCCACCAGGCTCCCGTCCTGTAATAATTGACTAAACACCCCTAACAGGTTGGATTGATGATTGTTCCACCTCAAGCAGTATTGCTCACTGCCCATGTCGGTGACAGCTTACGCTGCTGCAATTAGATTTAAAAGATAAATGTATAAATATCAGTTTATATATTCGATTTTGTACTGAAATTTTAAAATATTTGGAAATTGATGAGTTTAGAACTCATATATATGTGTATCAAATTAAGATGTATATATTATATTGGAATATGTATAAAGATATAATATATAAAAATATTTGAAAGGGTAAAACTGAAAAGTGAGGCAAATGTACCATAAAAATCGAATATCGACTATACTTTATACAAAATTGGATTACTTTTTGAACACGCTACCTTCTCTATATCATGCTTATATAGCTACGCCTATTCAACTTAATCGAGTCTGTTAGTTAAAGAAGCTCAACTCTATAAATGAATCGAAAATATATCTTGGACAGTCTCATATCAAAAATCATGAATCATCAATCATGAATCATAATCATGAATCAAATTAAAGTCGGATTCGTGTTGAGATTCTCTTAAAAAAATCTCATAAGCTTACAGCAAGTGTTGGGCCTGTATGCGCGTATTATGCGGTGGGTTCCAGCAGATTTCAATCAAATCGATAATTTGCTAGAGAATTTTTAGATAATTGCCAAGATAATTATTTTGATAATTTTGAAGAATTAAACTTATATTTTCAGCTAATAATGTTGTATTCGTATGAATATTGTATCTTTTTAAATTGCATAAATTATACATATATATGTGTCTTTAGTTTATTATTTATCGCGCAATCGTTATCGTTATTGATCATTATCGACTTGCGAATTGCACGCGCATGCGAATATTTGTTCAATTAAACGCTGCAGCGTTTTGCCAATTGAAGACATTGCGTAATGTTTACACACGCCAGACACACACACACACACACACACACACACACACACACACACACACACACACACACACACACACACACACATAGGCATATCTCTTCGTATCTCTATGGGTAATTAATGGCAAAATACGAAGGAAAAAAAGGCGGTCAGGGTTCAAAAATGTCACTGACAACCTCTCGACAGTCAGGTGGAAGGGGCGTGGCTGTGGCTAGGGCGTGGTATTGCCACAGATCGGCTTGACTTGCAATTTTGGCGCAGCAAAGCACGAAAAATTAAAAAAAAAAACAAAACTCAAAATTGGCATTAAAATTGTGTTTTTTTTTTTAACATGAGTCGGAATATGGCTATAATCAAGAGGCGATTAGGCCAAGTTTGAAGTTTTTTTTTCTGTTCTTAGCCGCATCAAAACAAAATATTATATTAAATTTAAAAAAAAATGTATATATATATATAAAGTCAAATATAAAAAATGCAACAATTGACATGTAAATCGATTCATATTCAAATGGCATGCCCTATTGAATATGTCAACAATTGCCTGTTATCGATAGCTTCAATAACTGCTTGCATATAGTTATCGGCAAGAGTATCACGCTTAATTGGTCGCCTATTCATTTCACAATTGCTTTATGGAGTCGTGGCAATAATTAATACGAAAGTCGTGAGCTAAACGCAACGAGGTGAAAATTAGAAAGAGATCAGCAGCAGCAGCAGCAGCAACAGCAGCAGCAACAACAACTGCAACAGCAACAGCAACAACAAACAGTTATAACAAGAAGAACAATAAGCATTTCCGGCATGCGTGGCCGCCGTTGCGAGTGTTTGATGGCTGTCTGTCGCAGTTGTTGTTGTTGCTGTTGCTGTTGCATTCAGCCAGCAATAACATTCATTGCCACAGCAGCAGCAGCGCAAATAATAACGAAGCAATAAACTGTGAATTTATTTCAACAAATAAAACTTTGATTTATTGCGCTACGCACACAGCATGCAACGAGGCGTGTGTGTGTGTGTGTTGCTGGTTAAGTAAAAACATTAACGGCGCACACACGATAGAAATACAAGCAGCAGCAGCAGAAGTGGATTGGCCCCCAGAGATATTGCCACAGATAACGACACGAGCAACAATCGCGAATATCGAGAAGATTGCAACGAGAGAGAGAGACAGCGGGAGGGGGAGCGAGAGAGGGAGAGCGGAAGATAGTGAGATCAGATTGAGAATCCGTTTGAATGGATCGTAAATGTTAAATACGCGTGCATTTGCCGTTGCGGCTGAGGCGAAAAGTCGTGCGAACTTTTACCAGGCCCAAAGCCAAGCCAAGCCAAGGCAACCAGTTAAATATCAATTTGTGGCCAAACAACAATGCGAAATGTTGCTGCCGAGAAGTTATGGCCGATGCCAGCAGCAACAGCAGCAGCAGCAGCAACACGCAATGGCCAAAGGTCGCGACAAGACGCAAATTAAATTTGCATGCAGCAAGAGCAACAGCAGCAGAAACAACAGCAACAACAACAGCAGCAACAACAGGTCGTCACTTAATTAAGAAAAGTTGCTAGCGTCCATGTTGCTGCTGGCATAGAGGGCAATGTTGCTGGCGTGCCAGGTTGCTGCTGCCGCCGCTGCTGCTGCTGCTGCTGTTGCTGTTGCTGCTGCTGCCCACGCATGATTTTTGAATTAGCGCGCTGTGTAACAGCAACTAATATAATTGACAGTTGCTGCTGTTGTTGCTGCTGTTGCTGTTGCCTACGTGTTCTGTTGCAGGCATCAAACGCTGCACTGCATGCTAAGTAGCTGCAATAACTGAGTCTGTGTGCGTGCGTGTGTGTGTGTGTGTGTGTGTGTGTGTGTTGCATGCAATTTGGGTCTGTTAATTGTTGTTGCTGCCGCTGCTGCGATTTATGCCGCTTGCATGCTAATTATGAATGCCAGCAACATGTTGCTGCCATTGCCGTTGCCGGCTGCTGCTGCTGCTGCTCAGCTGACAACTAAATCAGTCAAAGACGGCGACCGTTAATTGCGCAGCAGCACACGAAAAAAAGGCAGCAACCTATTGAGTTTTCATGCTACTTAATGAGCAACAGGAGCAACAGGCCAGCAGCAACAGGCAGCGTAAGACAGGCAGCAGCAACAATTGCTGCTGTGCCTCCCATTGCGCACAGTTTGGGCCAGGCCCAACTGGCAACTGTTGCTGCTGCTGCTGCGGCTGCTGCATCTTCTTCATTTGACGGCACGATTCAAAAAGTTTTCAATTAAGTCGCCGTTGCTGCCGATGTTGCTGCTGCTGCTGTTGTTGCTGCTGCGGTTGCTGCCTTAAAACCTCATTAATATTGAAATTTGTTCGTGTGCATGAGTTATTAGCAATTTTCTAATTAAGCGCCGCTGACGAGAAGCTTCTCTCGCTCTCCCCCACTCCCTCCCTCTCTCCCGCTCTCTCTGCTTCTTTATGCACCACTCTGTGCCCCACCCGCGGCACCACAGGCCACCGCCGCCCTCTGGCGTAGCTGACTCATGCTTGGCCGCTCACATGTGAATTTGAATTTGAATGGCGCCGCTGGACCGCCGCGCTGCACCACTCGCCGGCCGCACTTGTCACACACCCACAGCACGCGGCACCCAGCGGCTCCACTCCACTCGACTCCACTCCACTCGACGCGACTCCACTCGGTACAGTGGCTTCTCCACAAAGGCGCCGCCATCGAAGTTTCGCGGCGCTGATTTATTTATTTATCAGCGTAATTGCCAGCAAACTTATTAGTGGGCCACATAAATTTCCACCGTCAAGCGACGCGACGCGCGGCGACTTTTCGCTGCCAGCGCCGCCCACTGGGCGTGCCGCTGCGCTAAAACGCACATAATCGAGCTCAGACGGGCGGCACCCAAACAAATCGGCTACGGACTAACTGAATTTTCATACAAAACTGCAAAAACTGCAAAAAAAATCAAATATTTATGGAAATTGAGTTCAAAAGTTCAGAAATATCTGCGAGAGAGCTTTAAGCTTTAAGTGCGATTGAAGTGAGCTGCTTGTGAGCTTAGACAGTTTTAAACATATTTAAGATTTAATTTTAAACTGACTTTAATTACTTTTCATTACATTTACTTTAATAGAGCTTTAACAGTATTTTAAGCTCGACTTTTAATTTAGTTTGCCTTAAAGCGTCAAATTAAGTTAAGTAAAGATTCAAGAACACTCCACATCAATATTATATTGAGTTGAACTGAGCTTTAGGTATGTATAGATGCGGTGTTTGGGAGATTGTAGAGAGACTTTGATTAGCTTGAAATGTAATTGAGATTTGTGTGATTTTTATGATTATATATTTTATTTCATTTTAGTTAAATTTATTTTTATTTCTATTTTTATTTTATTTATTTATTTGTATTTTATTTTATTTTTGTATTTTATTTTATTTATAATTTCATTTTATTTCTATTTTTTATTTATTTTAAAAAAATTTTATTTTTATATTATTTCTTTTAAATTTTTTTTATTTATTAATTTTTTTTTTATTTTCATTTTATTTCATTTAAATATTTTTTTATTTAATTTTATTTTTATTTTAATTTTTATTATTATTTTATTTGATTAATTTTTTTTTTAAATATTTATTGATTGATTAAATTTTTTTATTTTTATTTATATTTTTATTAAATTTATTTTTTATTTTACTACTTTTTTTATTTTTATTTTTATTTTTATTTATATTTTTATTAAATTTCTTTTTTTATTTTATTATTTTGTTATCTTTTATTTTTTATTTTTATGTTCATCTTTTTGAACCAATATTTTAATTTTATCTATATTTTTACCGTTTTATTATATTATTTTATTTATTTATTTTTTTAGTATATATATTATTTTATTTTTAATTTATTTTATTTTTATTTTATTTTTATTTTTATTTTATTTTTATTTTTATTTTATTTTTATTTTATTTTTATTTTATTTTTATTTTATTTTTATTTTATTTTTATTTTAATTTTATTTTTATTTTATTTTATTTTTATTTTATTTTTATTTTATTTTTATTTTTATTGTTATTTTATTTTTATTTTATTTTTATTTTATTTTAATTTTATTTTAATTTTTTTTTTTTTTTTAATTTTATTTTTATTTTATATTTGATCTCTGTTTCTATTTTCATTTTTATTTTATTTGTTTTATATTTTGTTGATATTTTATTTTTATATTTCCTTTATTTTTATTTTATTTCAATATACAATAAATTTATTTTTATTTATTTTTTTCAAATTTGTTTTTTTTTTTAAATTATATTTTTGACTTTTTTAATTTATTTTTTATTAATTATATTTTTGACCAAATTTTTTTTATGTTTTTTTTACTTATATTTTAATTTTATATATTTTATTTTTACTTTTTTATTATCTTTTTTATTGCATTAAATTATTTATATTTTTAATTTTATTTTATTTATTTTTTTTTTTTTTGGTATTTTAATGTTTACTTTTCTTAATATTTTATTTTTACGATTTTATCATATTATTATTATTTATTTTTATTTTTTTTTTTTAAATTCTATTTTATATTTATTATATTTTATTTTTGTTTAAGTGAATTTTTTGTATTTACAGTTTGTTTTATGACCCGCTCTACTGTCTGCATTATTAATAACAAATTTCTACCGCTGATATATTTGGCTTTGTGTGGATTTTGGCACTGCCAGCAACAATAGCAGCAGCAGCAGCAGCAACGGCAGCAATGCGAGCAACAGCAACACGAGCAACTATTGTGGTCAGTGGGCAATCGCGCGCTGACGATCTGCCGACCCACACAAAGATGCACAAAGGCGATGGCCATGGAGCAGGCCAAGCAGCAGCAGCAGCAGCAGCAGCAGCAGAAACCGCCAGAATCATAAGACAGTGACATTGCCGGCAGGCCAGACAGTCAGACAGCCAGACAGCCGGACAGCCAGACAGGAGGCAGCAGCAGCAGCAACACTTGACTGATGATGCCAAGTGGTTGCAGCAACACTTGTTGCACGCCTGTTGCTGCGGGGCGGGGCGGGGCGGGCTGAAGGGCAGCCAAGTGGGTGCGAGGAAGAATCTGTATATACATATATATATATATATATATATATATATGTGTGTGTGTGTGTGTGCTGCGTGTGAGTACGCCTACGTGCGGGCCAAAACGATGGCGGCACATTTTAAATCAAAAAGAAGGGCGCACGACGACGCAGTTGCTGTTGTTGCTGCTGTTGCTGCCGCGCCTAGCGAGCTGCTTTGCCACGTCGATTATTAATTGCAACATGCAGCAGTTGCATTTTGCTGGGGCGGCACGGGGCGCACAGCGGAACAGACGCTGCATGAGAAACAGTTGCAATTTTGTTGTTCGTTTCAACATTGCCGCCGCATTGCGATTATCATAATGCTGCCTGCGTTGCTGCTGCCGCTGCTGCTGCGCTGTTGCTGCTGCTGCTGCTGTGCTGTTGTCGATGTGAATGATGATTATTTTGATAAGTTGCGCAACATGTTGCTGGCGCGCGTTGCATATTATTGTGATCAAAGCACTCTCTCTCTCTCTCTCTCTCTCTCTCTCTGTCTCTCTGTTGTTAATTGCTCTCGCTCTCAACAATGTTGCCAAGGTGTTGCCGCCCTGTCGCTGCAAATTGCCGCTTGTCGCACGGAAGTCGCCTCTCGCCCCAGCAACAGCTATGATTATAAACGCGTTATTGATTTATTAATGCGTTGTCTAAGCTGGTGAAAGGATTTCGCTTTAGGTGCTGCTCATAAATTTCCAAGCACTTAAACTGCTGCTTCCTGCGTGGCTTTCTATTGTGTTGCTGTTGCTGCTGTTGTTGCTGCTGTTGTTGCCATTGCTGCGTGGCGAGTTCAAAGTGGCAAGCGTTGCAGCTATTCTCCATGCAACTGGGCAGCTGCACACGCCCACGCGCTGGACAGTTATATACGAGCAAAAAAAAAAGGGCGCGCGCGCACGCTTGCAACATGTTGCACACAGAGACACACACAGCAACAACATGCGGAGAAAAATGCAAAATTATTACCTAAAATGATTAGCTAGGGTGTGTGTGTGTGTGTGCGTGTGTGTGTGAGCGTTGCTGCTTTAAGCTACAATTGCCACATTTAACTGCAACTGTTGCTGTTGTTGTTGTTGCAGTTGTTACTGTTGTTGCTGTTGCTGCCACCTACAATATGTATGGCTTTGGTGTCGCCTTTGTGGCACGAACATGACTTTTGGTGGCGCATGCGTGTTGTCTGGCAGTTTGTTGCCATTGCTGCTGCTGCTGTTGTTGCTGCTGCTGCTGCTGTTGCTGCTGCGCCTGTTACGCTGATTTAGTGGCCAGTTGCTGCCGATAAGCCATGGCCAAACAATGCAGTTTGCATTTTTATACACACAATTTGCAGTTATTTGTGGTCAGACGATAAGCAGCAGCATCAGCAGCAGCAGTAACGGCAGCAACAACAGCAGCAACAAGTGCATGTTGCTGGCGTGCAGCAGCAATTTTATTGACATATAGCTGCCATGCGGGGTCAGCCATCGAAATGCAATTAAATTAGACGTATAATAATAATACAAAACAAAAACTGGAGCAACAGCAGCAGCAGCAACAGCAGCGGCAGCAACATATTGCAGCCAGCCTTGGGCCAAAGACGATTGCTGTCGTTGCTGTTGTAGTTTTCGGGCACTGGATTTATATTATTAGCCAATTGTTGCTCTAAGCCATGATGAAACGGCATAAAGCTGCTTTGGCTGTTGCTGCTGTTGTTGCTGTTGCTGTTGTTGTTGCTTTTTGCGTGCCGAATGCAAAGCATCAAAAGAAAACGTTGACTATTTGTCGGTTCTTTTTGTTGCTGTTGCTGCTGCTGCTGCTGCTGTTGTCGCCGTGCGCGCATTGCGCAATGATCGTTTTCAATTTTCATATAAACATTTGTTGCCGTTGTTGCCTTCACCTCGTTGCCGCCGCAAATCGTTGCACGTTGCCGTTGCAATTATTTGCTGCCATTGCGCGCATTGCGCAAATCGTCAGCGACAGCAGCAGCAGCAGCAGCAGCAGCAACAACTGTGACAGCTACGTGCCAAGACCACCCCAATAGTCATTAAACTTTAATAAGCTAGGGATCGTTGCGGTTCTCGCTGTTGTTGTTGTTGTTGTTGTTGCTGCTAACAGTTTTGACACTGCTGCAATACGCAGCAGCTGCTGTTGCTGTTGGTTTTTGTCAACTGAGCAGCAATTGCTGTTGGCTTGGGCATGCCTTGAAATACTTTATACTTTTCGTGCTCTTTAACAATTTATTTTATTTAAACTGCAAACTTTAAGCTGCAGCTATATATAGAAATAGTCAGATATATATAACATCTATATATATAGCATCTATTTTTAGCAGGAAGCACGCAGTTTGTGTGCTGCTTGCTTGTTTCTAACAGCAGCCAAAAGATCCATCAAACTTGGACAGCAACAGCAGCAGCTGGATGCTCCACTTGTACAACAGCAACAACAACAACAACAACAGCAACAACAGCAGCAACAGCAATCGCCAGGAAGCCGTTTAAATGTTAGCTAGACGTTGCGCTGCGCGCCGCATAACTGCAGTTCGTGGCACAAACAATTTCCGGGGGCCGCATCTCGGTTCTGCAGATTCAAGTATTCAAGTGAGTGACTAGCATTTAATCAAGAGCAATCAGTTGCGGCAGTCTGAACAGCAGCAGCAACAATAATTGCTGCGTTGGCCACGTGCTCCATTTGCAATTGTTGCTGGCAGCCAAAGTTATCAACATTTGAGCGACGATGACAACAGTTGCAGTGGCAGCAGCAGCAGCAGCGACAGCAACAACATTGCATTGATATGGCACACGCAATGCCCATTTGTCTGGCATCTGCCACACACACACACTCGCACACACACACACACACATACATTGATATTTTGATAAATGGCAGCAACATGTTGCTGTTGCTGTTGCTGTTGTTGCTGCTGCTGCTGAGCCGCAAAAAAGATTTATGATTATTGCTTTGTAATTTGTGCTTAAAATATGTGCCGCCGCCTATGCGGCATTCGATGTTGTCGTTGTTGTTGCCGTGGACATGGCTGCGCATAAAAATCAATTAGTCTTCCCCCACCCCAGACCAAACAACAACAACAACAACAACAACAACAACAACAGCAACAAAAAGAAATCGTTAAAAAAAATATGAAAGAAACTGTTGAAAATTTGCCTTTGGAAATGCATAAACAATAAATGTTGCTGCGGTGCACGCTGCAATTGCTGATGATGGCATGCAGCAGCGCCACCTATCGGCAGTTAAATTGATACTAGCTGTAGCAGCAACGACAACAGCAACAACAACAACAAAGAGCAACAAGAGTCGCTGCCTTGTCAGCTGTAAGCAGCCAATTAATGTTGCTGCCGTTTGCAGCATTAGACGAAACAGCAACAGCAACAGCAACATGTTGCCAGCGTTGCATGCAGCGCAATTTATTAATGAGATTGTCCAGTCGATTGCAAAAAAAAAAAAAAACAGAAAAGAAAAGTAGTGGAAAATTGTATGCCACATGCATTGTTGTTGTCGCCGCACGCACGGCAGCAACATGTTGCTGTTGCCAGCGGGTGTTGCACATTTATTGAGCGCTTATTAGCTGTGCGTGCCCGCCGCAACAGTCCCAAATGAGGTGTCAAATGACAATGCTGCCTCTGGCAGTGCAGACAGCCATCCAGCGGGTGGCGTGCCGAGGGAAGTTTAGCTGGTTGCTGCGAACGTTTAGGCAATGTTGTTGCTGTTGCCGGTTGCCGTTGCCGGTTGCCGGTTGCTGTTGCCCCTCGGGCGCTGACGTTGACGCAGCTGGCGCGTATTAAGGTCAAAGAGCGATCGCAATCGCAATCGGATCGTGTCGCCCCAGCTGTCAAACTCAATTCGCCTCCGCAGATAGCGTACAACAACAGCAACAACTCACAACAGCAACAACATCACACAACAGCAACACATGCAAAGGTCAGCCAGCTGCCTGTCTGGGGCCTGTCTTGGCTTCCCAAAAAGATTGTTCCAGTCTGGCTTTAAGGCTCAACGCATTGCTGTTGCTGCTGCCGTTGCCCCGCGCTTAGCATCATAAAAATGTCAAAGCTTTATTTGCAGGCCTTTTTGTTGTTGCTGTTGCTGGGCGGCTAATTGGCGTGTCATTGCCTGCAACGTAGGCATAAATCTGTTATTTTATACCCGCATGTGCAACACGGCGCATGAGTAATGTGGCCGCAACACTCCAAAAAGCGAAAACGAAAACGAAAACAAAAACACAACCGAAGCAAAGCTCACTCAAGCGACAAAACGCTTCACAGCTCCCTTTAAGTGCAACATAAGGCAAACCATTATTTGAAACTAACCAACACTGTCCTCGAGCAATCTCTCACTGATAGAATTGCGGAACAAACTATCGAAGATTGGGTTGACTATCGAGCTAACGAGAGATCTATCATTTGAAAGCAATCGATAAATGAATGTTGGTTATGAGAAAAAGAATCGATTGTTAGTTATCGAGTTGTATTTGATCGAAATGTAAACTTAAGAATATTTAATCGATTGTTATATAAAATCGATCAATTATTGATGCGTATGCGGAAACAACAGTTTAAAATCGATAACTCATCAATAACGAAACAAGCGATAAATTAATTATACCTATGGAAAATTGATTGAATGTTATCAAGTTCATAATTTGCTTTATTGAGATGTTTCTATAACGATAACGCAACTTCACTTATAATATATTATCGATAAATCCATAATTATATAATAATAATCTGCCAATTAATGATTATGAGTAAAATAAACACTAGCTGTTCAATTGCTAGTTTATCGTAGCGGGAGTTACCTAATCGATGAGTGTATTTCGCATACGTAAGCGATTTTTATTTAATCGATAACTGAAATTACGACCTATAATCATCCAATTAATAACTGAGCTGGAGCTATCTAATCGACAGTTACAAAATCGTTAGTTGAGCTTTAGGTATATAGTCTTTAATTACCTAATTTATAACGATCGATAACAATAATAATAATTAAGAGCAAATATTAAAAGTTATACAATTTTTGGTTAATCGATAGTTTTAAAATCGATAACAACCCTTTTAATGTCGGCATTTTAATTGACATTTTTCTTATCGATCATTCAAACGATAAATGACGAATGTGGAGAAATAATCGACATTTATTTAGATAAATGTATATAAACATAGATCTAATATAGATATATATAAATATATAAATGAAAGTATATACAGATTTTATGGCATCATTTGCTAGCCTAATACATTTAAATAGAAGTCTATCTATGCTTAACCAACACTTTTGCTGCCTCATTCACACACATCTAGACAGATATATATATATATATATATATATATATAATACCCATATATATGTATGCATATTACTAGCTTAAGCACTTGCGGTTGCTTCCTTCTGGCTTCTGGCTTCTGGCTGTTTTTATTATGATGGCTAATAGAACAATTATCAGAGCTAACAGCGCAGTTAGCGTACATTTTCGTGACATTCAAATTGTGTTAATAAAAGCGCAACTAAATCATTTGCAAAATAAATCACCAGCTCGACAACAACAACACGAAAACCTTTCAAAAACTTCAAAAATGAAGCCAAAAAAAAAAAAAAGGCTAAAAAAATATGACTTTATGTCAATTGGCTAAAAATAGCCTAAAACTAACGAGCAATAAAAAATGCCGTTTGGCCAGGCTCTAAAAATACCACAGAGAGAGAGAGAGAGAGAGAGAGAGAGAGAGAGAGAGAGAGAGGGAGAGGGAGAGAGGGAGAGCTGAGCTAAAGTAAAGCCTGGCGACGGAGCTACAAACTGTTGTTAATACAATAATGAAACGCGCTCTGTTATAATATTTACAGCGCTTTGCATTAACTAACGAGCGCTAAGGCAGCAGCGAACCGGTTGCAGCAGCAACAGTTGCCAACAGGTGTGCATTAGGTGAGTTTGGCTCAGCGAGTTGGGGGCAGTTGCACATTGGACTGTGGGGGAGCTTATCAAAATGCTGGCAACAAGGCGCAGCCTCAGCTCAACTCGACTTTCACTCACCCGCTGCTGCTGCTGTTGTTGCTGCTGCCCACACGCTAATTGCGGCAAACAAACGCACGAAAGGAACGCAATGTGGACCACCAACATGCAGCGTGCAACATGCCACTCACTCACTTAAGCCATAAGCAACAAGCAAAAAGAAGCAACAGCAGCAGCAGCAGCAGCATAAAGAAATAGAGTTTCGCTCGGCACGGCCCATAAACAAATAAACACTTGACTTGATTGTGGCCATGGCCAACACATAGGCAGCGGCAGCGGCAGCGGCAGCAACAGTTGCTGCTGTGGCATTGTCATTGGAGACGCGACTTGCCCAAATCAAATGAAGTGTAATTTATGCAAAATGTGGATCAGCCTCCGTGCCCAGTAGCTGGCGAAGGAGGCCCACGCCACATCATTCATGCCACAAACGTCACAGCACATAGCAATTATGTGGCACAGCAGCTCAAGTGCAGCAGTTGCCGTTGCCTTAGCCGCTGCTGCTGCTGCTGCTGTTGCTGTTGCTGGCGTGTTGCAATAATTTCAACGTCGCCACAAATCTGCCAACATAATTTTGTTATTTCACTGCCACTTTGTTTGACGTGCAAATGTTTGCCTTGGCTGCAGTCGCTGGCAACAGGAGCAGCAGCACATCCTGCTTGCGCCCAGATGATTTTTCAATTTGTGCAGCCTAAGACAATCAGCAACCGCAGCAGCAGCAACAGCAGCAGCAGCAACAGCAGCAGCAGCAACTGCTGCAGACTCTCTAAGACTCTCAACTCCCTCGTGGGGCCTGCTGCGGTCATAAGTAACTTTAAATTATGATGAAAGTAATTTTCTGCTTCAGTAGCTGAGCCGCGGCTGTTGCTTGATTTACGCGCCAACAGCAACAGCAACAGCAGCAGCAGCAACAGCAGCAGCAGCAGCAGCAATGGCAGCTGCAGCGGGAGGAGGCGTTGCCCGCTGCGCACTTTTGAATTGTGGCCACACTCTGCTATTGTCCGTTGAGCAGATTTTGCTGCTGTTGTCTTTTGTCTTTTTTCTTTCTGTTTTTTTTTTTTCGAGCTGCTGTTCAATAGCTTTGCCAAGTGCAGGCACCACAACTTCTTATGTCAGTCAACGAGACGGAGACAGAGAGAGAGAGAGAGAGAGAGAGAGGGAGACGGAAAAAGCAGGCAAGTGTAAATTAAGTAATTGCCTGGCAGTAGCTGCTACCGTTGTCATTAGGACAGACTTCAGTCAAAAGCCGATATATAAAGACGGCAAGCAGCAGACCCAGTGCAGGTCCAAGCCCAAGCTCGAGCCTCAGCTCAAGTCTAAGTCCGTGAACTCTGCGCTTAACCTGCCAAACTGAAGCTCATAAATATGAATGAGATGGGAAGAGAGAGAGGGTGAGAGACAGACAGAAAATAGGCTTAGACAGTGAATGAGTACGACATAAACTAAAACGATCAAGTTATATCGTATGGCGATCTATTGCAAGCATAGACTTGGGCAGAATATGACTACCAGATACAGTGCACCGATATCGTATAATTGATATAGCATACAAATACGATACGGTATACAATGCACAGCTGATAGCTCCATCTTGAGAAGAGAAGACTTTTATGCAGTGGATGACTATGATAAAAACCGCAACGATCAACTGCGGATCACGATAAAGCTATATCGTATGCCTTTATATCGTATGTGGAACAAGGAGGCAAACGATGACTAATAGACAAATTAAACCGATCAACTAGGGACTACAATAATTATATCGTATGCTGATATATCGTAAACATTTCCGAAAACTTTATAATAAGGTAGTCCAACCATAAACAAGTAAGAGTGCTCTAGTCGAGACTGCTCGACTAGGGGATACCCTGAGCCCTGTGAAGAGTCAAATATCAAATCATTCAACGTTTTTTTTAAGCATACATACAAACAACAGATACACACACATATGCACGCAAGCATTAGCGCGCGCTCTGCCAACTGCACAGTTGACGCAGCGACTGCGCTGGGGCTGCAATGTGGGCATTACTATGGGAATTTAATTGTTTAATAACTTTTCTTAGCGATGGAACAAGTGCATCAAACTTTCACAACTTATTTATGACATTCATATGTGTGTATGTGCCAAAGCACAAGTCTCTAGTATTTGATTTGCGCTTTTTACAAAAAAAAGGGGCTATTGGGGGCGAATGGGGCGTGGCATCCGAAATCTAAAGATAACGTTATCTCCGTATTCATTGCACGCAACTACACAGCAAATTTGTAGTCTTTAGCTCAAACGATGTACAAACCACGCCTTAAAAACACATTAAAATTATCGATAAATGCTCATAAAATCGAAATGGAATGAGTTATCGGAAAAATTTTATAAACTTGTGCAGCGTATGGTATTATCGAGTATTCATGTAAAATTTCAAGTCTCTACGTTGCGTACTTACAAATATCTCAGCGTTCACACGGACGGACGGACGGACGGACGGACGGACAGACGGACAGACGGACGGACGGACGGACAGACGGACAGGGCTATATCGACTCGTCTTGTCGCGCTGATCAAGAATATATATACTTTATGGGGTGTGGCACGCCTCCTTCTGCCTGTTACATACATTTTCACAAAACCATTATACCCTGATTTCCCATTTTCAATGGGCTCAGGGTATAATTATAGAAAATATATATGATATTTAATACAATATCAAACATATCACTAACGATATAATATAATATTTACAAAATGTTTAATTTTATAAAACATTGTTATATGCGAAGAAAAATACAGAAGAAGGGCGCTCTCTTCCTCCTCTGCTCTGTTCGAAAACTGTCAAAACTAAACAAAATAAATTAAAATCAGCTTAGAAATCACGACATCCTGTTCTCTATGAGCTGTGACTGAGTGAATGCCAATAGATTGTGCATAGTGATTCAATAGTTAACTCATTTATCGAATACCAACAGAAATTGCCAAAAAAAAAAAGTGGAAAAAAAACGGAAATTGCAAAGCAATTGAAATCGTTTGCAAATTACTGAAAAAGGTCTTTGGGGTCTTTTTTAGAGGGAGGGGCATGGGAGAGGGGTGGTGCTGGGATAGTGGATAGAGTGACGCCCCTTGCTCGCGGTCAAAAAGCGTTTTATGCAACGTAATAGCCCAAACACAATTAACAGTTATTCATAATCATTTCGAATGCAAAATCGAGATATGCAAATGAACCGCAAGCCAAAGCCGAAGTCGAAGTCGCAGTCGCAGTCGAAGTCGAAGTCGAGTTGCTGCCACTCGCACTGCTGCAGCCCCATGGAAATTAAGATCAATTTTCAGGCAAGCAAATCAATAAAATAACAACAGCAGCAGCAACAACAGCAACAGCAGCAGCAGCAGCTCAATAGACACCGAACATTTCAATTGCTGACCATTGGAGCAGCAGCTGTTGCTGTTGCTGTTGTTGCTGCAGGGACAAAAACTAACTCTAATATCATTTTGCATAGCAAGTTACCTCTCTGAATACCCTGTAAATGGCAGAAGCAGCTCAATTGGGTATTCGACAGAGCTAGCTCTAATATATATATGCATACTAGCTACAGAAATCAAGTGTAATATATGAAGCCTATCAAACCGATAACTATCGATTACAGATAAAAGATTTATGTTTTAGGTAGTAATTTTGGCTGTTTACCTGTATATTTACTGATATGTCTGCTGTCGAAATCGAGTTGATATATGTCATCTATAGCTATCGATAGTTATCGAATTTAAATTGTGGCTTTGTTTAAGGTAAGCTACTTGATTGTATAGCTCTCTAAATATGTATTGATGAATTTCTTCTAGATACAGACAGATAATTGATATATTACGTCGATAGCGATCGATAAGTATCGATTTCCGACTGTACCTATATGTGTCAGTTAACTATTTAGCTCTTAATATATGTAAATATATATGTATACTAAATACAGAAAATTAAATGGTAATATATCATTTAATTTTCTATATCTAGTATACACATCGATGAATATCGATAACTATTGATTACTGACAAAGTCTTTATGTATTAAGCAAGCTGTTTTATTATTGAGTATATCTTTATATACATATATCTAGATATATGTATAATATTTACAGAAATCTGAGCTAAATAATACTATCCTTCGAAACGATAATTATCGATTCCAGACTGCATAAAGTATGTATTCGACAATCTGTTGTACTATTCATCTCTATGACTCGGTTTCAGCTCCAGAGCTTCCTCCCATTCCTATGCAACTATAAGTGCCAAGTCTTCTATTACTCTCAAGCTAAATCGATAAATATCGTTTTATATAACTTTGCTCCTTAAACTTGCTATACCTATATATATATACATACATCTATAATTCCTGCACAATTTCTTTTGCTTTTAAACTCAAAACGTGCTACATACTCTCTTCAATAAAAGCTCTAAATATTTATCGATCTGCTCAACTCTTAGTCGCATCGACTCTCCTCTAGTTCAAGCTAGTTGCCAACAATTTAAAAGCAATTTGAATGTTGGGGGTGAGCTGGGGAGGGGGCGGTCCAGAGAGTTGGTTGGTCAATTTTCATTGATTTGGGCGAACGCTCGTTGAATTTGCATTTTTTGAGAGTCTCTGCTGCAAAGTCGTGTGTGTCAATTCTTTTGGTGTCAGATTTCAATTTCGTTTGTTGGGTTTTCATTGCGTATTGTTGCTGTAAGGCAGTAACAACAGCAGCAGCAACAGCAGCAGCAGCAACAAGCATTGGCGGCATTTTTACAAAAGCTGCCGCCGTTGCAAGTTTATTAATTCATTTCGCAGCAACAGCAACAGCAACAGCCACAGCAGCAACTGTTTTGAGTCAGCAGCAACAACAACAACAACAGCAGCAAATTGTCATCCCCCGCGGCTCGTTTTCCATGTGAAATTTGCATTTTCCATGTGCTGCTGCTGCTGCTGCTGTTGCTAGCTCCACACCTTTGGCGGCTGTTGCTGTTGTTGCTGCTGCTGCTGCTGTTGCTGCTGCATTTGGCCATTGTGTTGATTTATGCGCACATTTTGTGGTCATTTCTCTATGGCCAGTCGTCAGCAGCAGCAGCAACAGCAGGCCACAAAATGTGACAGCCTTTAGCCAAAATCAGCCAACTGCACATGGATATATATAATATAACACACATATATGCATCCCTCTATATATGCCATGTATCTGTATCTGTATCTGTATGTATCTGCATCTGCATCTGCATCTGCATCTGTATCTTTATAACTGTGTGAACTTTTTACAAATTGTTTTAATTTGGCTTTGGCTATTCGCTTCGCTGTTGTTGTTGTTGCTGTTGCTGTTGCTGTTAACCTGAATGTCTATTTAAGGCATTTGATTTTTTTTTTTACCTGTTTTGCATTCAAAAAAGTTCCAAATACTTAGCTTTCCAACTCACCTGCAAAGAGAGCGAGCAAAAGAAATGAACGAAAATTAAAATTGATATTCAATAATGGGAAAAATTACAATTAAAATATTTTTATATAAATCGATAACAATCGGCAGCATTAAGCATAATGTTGGTATAAATTACTGTATTGAAATAAATCATTAAAGTATTTCGACATCAATAAATAACAATCGATAACAATAGGCTGCATCGGTACCTACTAAATATCAGTTAAGATATATTTGAATTATATGAATATATTTGGATATCGACAATCGATAACAATCGAAAGTGTTACCTTAATCATAGTGTCAATAGCAATTAAAATATATTAAAATAAATGTGTGAATATATTTCAAAATCGATCAACGGCAATCGGTAACAATCGAGCGCATTGTCATAATCAGTATCAATTGAATATCAGTTAAAATATATTTATATACATTTATGAACCTATTTCTAAGTCGATAAACAACTATCGATAACAACCGGTGGCATTGTCTTAAGTATTATATCGGTATCAATTAAATATCAATTAAGATATATTTAAATACATCTATGAATCTTTGTTTGGAATCGATAAACAGCAATCGATAACAATTAATCACATTGTCCTTATATCAGTATCAATTAAAATACATTTAAATACATTTACGAATATACTTTAGAATCGATATTCCCTTATTCACAATATCGGCAGCAATTAAATATCAATTAAAACATATTTAAATAAATTTTCTGAATACATTTCCAAATTGATCAACAGCAATCGATAATAATCGGCTCCATTCGCTTAATCATAAAATCAGTATCAATTAAATATCAGTAAAAATATATTTAAATATATTTTGTGATCGATAACAATCGATTGTATTGCCTTAATCACAATAGCAGTGAGAGAAAAAGTCCAAGTTGCAACGAATCGGCCACAAGTCGCGCTGAGAGCGACCCGAAATGCCAAGGCAAAGTTATGGTTTTCATTAGGCCCGGCCAATAGATAGAGCTGGCCGGGCAAATACAGTTAACACACACCCGCTAATCTGAGCACATAACTTAGCAGCGCCAAATGCGGAAGCGGCAGCAGCCGCAGCAGCGGCTCAGAAATGTTTGCCACTTTCTAAAACTAAAGAAAACGCCTCAAGGAGCTCAGCAGCGTGGGCCTGGGGCAAGCGAAGAGGGAGGAGGGGCATGGGCGTTGGATCTCTAGTTGGCCTTATCAGGCTGCCCCCCGAAAATAGCAGCGTAATCGAAATTGCGCATCGTTGCGGCGGCAGCGTGCGGCATGTGGCAGCAATTGGAATTCGATTAAGGCGGCCAAGGCAAAATGCAATTAGAGGGTGGATGCGTTATTAATGTGGAGCGATGTGCGCCAATGCAGTCGACGCTGCAGATATTGATAGAAAACATATATATATATATATATATATGTATATATAAATATATATATATATGTATGTGTGTGTGTGTGTGTGTGCAGTCGGGTCTGGCATGCGGAAGCGAAAAGCGCCAAAACGTCAGCAAAATGTGCGAAAAATGGCTAAAAAAAAAATAAGAGCTAAAACCTGGCAACAACAACAACAACAACAGCAACAACTGCAACAACTGCAACGGCAACTGCAAAAAAAGACGCCAACACGCGCCAACAAGGCACTTGATAGTCATGGGCAAGGTACGACGCTCAGCCAGCGGAGCGGAGCGGGCGTGGCAAAAGGGGGGGCTCTATATTAGATTGCCAAGTGGGAGGTGTTCACGCACACACACACACACACACACATGAGGCATGGCTAACAAGCTCTGGGCCTGTATTAAATGAAAACGCATTAAAGCTCAGCCAACGCTCAGTGGGCGTTGCAGCAGCAGCAGCAGCAACGGCAGCAGCAACGGCAGCGGAGGCTGCCAACCTGAGCACAGCTGGCAGTGGGTGTGCCGAGCAGCGCCATTGACGCGAACGCCACAAACTGAAGACGTTAACATCGATCGAGCTGCCAACTTGCTAGAAAAATACAACAAAATTGCAAAAGGATGAATGCAGAATTGCAAATTATGAAAATTATAAATTGAAATGCGAAAAAAACGTTCTATAAGAAGACCCTGAAAATATCTATAAATAGTAAAATTCTATAAGAAAATGCTTGGAATATTTCAATAAATATAGTTTTTTTTTTTTTTTTTGTATTGCAATTTCTGCACCTCCAAATTATTAGAACTCAGTGCAATATTTGACAAGTTGGCAGCCCCGCAATGTAACTTCGCTTAGCTAGCGGCTGCCGCTGCCGCCTCTTCCTCCGCTCCGATCTCCTCCAATCGCCCCTCTGCTCTACGCTCAGCGATGATTGTCAATTTGCTCGTCGAATGCTGGCGACGGGTTTATCGCTTATTGTCATCTTGGGGCCGGGGCTAATTAGAAAAACACGTGAGCACGCACAGCGGCTGCGTAGTTGTCATAATTAGAGAATAGAGTGAGAGACAAACGGACGGACAGAGAGAGAGAGAGAGAGACAGTAGAGAGAGGTAGGCATAGAGAGACTTTCAGATCAGTTTGTGCTGTGTTTGAATATTGACTGCGATAGCGACTGGGCGACTGGGCGACAATTTGCTAGATTGATTAGGCGTCCAGCCTATGGCTGCCGTTGGTGGTGCAGATTCGCCGATGCAGTGCAACCGGTTCGAGCAATTAATGCCTTAAATGCGGCTGCCTGGTGTGGCATTGTTAATTAATAAAGCGGCGCGAATGAGCTGCAACAACAGCAACAACAACAACAACGACAACGAAAATTGAAGAGTTGCTCGCAGAGAGTCGAGCTCTGACTCTGGTTCTGGCAGCTAATTGTTAATGCAAAAATCGTTGCAAGTTAGAAAATCAATTTTTACTTTAATGATCTGGCAGCCAGGTGCTTATTAAAGCGCATCCATCGTCAACAACATCTTACTGGTTGCACGTTTGTTGCAGTTGTTGTTGTTGTTGTTGGTGTTGCAAGTAGCCGACTATAATTAAGCGTCAGAAATGGCTGCAAGGCTCGCACTCAGCCAGCGCCTCACACACTCACTCTCTCTCTCTCTCACTCTCTCTCTCTCTCTCTGCACCGTTAGCGGGTGTAAAAACAGCAAATGAGTTGCCATAAATTATTATGATTGCAACTGCAGCAGCAACTGTTTAATGACATATTGCCAGCCGATTGACAAATGCAGCTGAGCGCCAGATACGCAAAGAGTCGAAAACCAGCAATTCGATTGCAACTGCAATTGCCAGCCTTTATTATTATAGGCCATGGCCAAGGCGCTGGCTAAGCTAAACACTGCCTGCCAAAAGCAGCTGCACCAGCCACAAGACAAGTTCGCACAGGTAGAAATTAAAGTACTTACTAAAACTAGTTTTATAAATATTTATGAAATTTCTATATATATATATACACATATAAAGACAATTGAATTACATTTGTGTATATTTATATAAGTATTTATAGAGAGATATATCTCTAGAAATATCTTATAAGCAGGAATATATCAAATAGTTAATATATATTCCGATTATACCTATACAGATACCTAAGAATACAGTTAGACTTATAGACTTAGCTGTCATTTCCAATGCAAGTTTATAGTCTAATTGACTACGACAATCTGATATATACTAACCCGATCAATAGCTCACAATATCTTATATACTAAGCCGATCTGATGAAGTTTATATATGCTAATCATATAGGAATACTTGTATATCTGTATATATGAATGTATATATACAGATGATATACATATATATCTAAAACTATATCTAAACATACAAACTGAAAGCAAGTCCCATACTAGGGCGCTTTCTATACATATTGCTCAAGCATAACTCGGAATCCTACATAAAATCCAATAACCTTTGATATATCTCTTTAAAAAACCCAAGTCCATGCTTTATAAAACTCAAACCCAACTTTCAGCAAACAAAAACTCTTTTAGATGAGATTTGGAAACAGTTTAGAATTCGTCATAGAAAGTTAAATGTAAATCTAAGAAATATGGACTCTTAGATGAGATTTGGAAACAGTTTAGAACTCGTCATAGAATGTTAAATGTAAATCTAAGAAATATGGACTCTTAGAGATGCTTTTTAAGCAGATAATTTTGAATATAATAGACTATGACTATCTTTAAAACAATCAACAACATATGCCTATAGAGCAGTTTACTCCTTCATAGAAGAAGATACCAAAGAGTGGATAGTTCCAGCAAACTAGAATATTCGATAGCAGA